>CM053028.1:147596942-148196942 GCA_028564925.1 Lithobates sylvaticus | reverse complement strand
CCAAATACCCGGGACCAGAAGCCAAGTAGTCTAGGACATTTCCACCATATATGTATAACATCCCCCCGATGGTCACAACCCCGAAAACAGAGGTCACTGTAGGATGGATTGGCATGGGCAATGCGAGTAGGGACCCAATACCAGCATAGGAGCACTCTATATGCCGCCTCCATGGTGGCTGTATTAAACAAGCATTTGGCCACAGAAGACAAGGCCCCGCTCCAGTCTGCCAAGTTCATTTTGGTCGCCAAATCTCGTTCCCACTGAGCTACATAAGTGAGAGGGGTATGAGATGAACGATTATTCAGAGAAGCATAGAGAGCTGAGATGAGGCCTGGTGATCCCGGGGAGTGCAGGCAGATGTGTTTAAACACGGTTTTCTGGAATGGGTACGTAGTAGAGTTCTGTGCAGCGAGGTGAGCCAATGCTGAAGTTGGAGGTAGCGGAAGAGCTCCTCTTCTGGTACGTTATGGGTCTCCCGAAGCAAAGCCCACGTGGGAAGTGATCTGGTGATTAGGAAGTGTTGAACATGTGAGAACTCTTTAGCGACCCACCAAGAGAATGCGTGTGAGGAAAGAGAGGATTGTTAGTGATTGGGAGCCCAGGCAGAAAGGGCGACATGAGGCAATTGGAGCACCATACAGAGTCCCAGATTTGTAAACTATGATGCATGAGCGGGCTCAAAGTTGATGGGCGGAGGTTATGAGGTAGCCAGAGGAGGGTTGGCATGGCAATGGAAGCACAGTTGGGTAATTCCAAGAGAACCCACAAAGGAGTATCAAATGTAGCATGAAGCAGGGATAATTGTGCAATCTGGGTGGCCAGGTAGTATTTGGCAATATTGGGAACCCTTAGGCCCCCCTGTACCCTTTGTGTCAAAAGGGTCGTTCTGGAGATCCAGGGGCCCAGATAAATTGGAAGATTCTATTTTGGAGCAGCTGGAGAAAATGCGAAGGAACTCGCACCGGTAGTGTGCGAAAGTAATATAAAAGTTTGGGAAAGATAGTAATTTTCATGGAATTAATACGACCTATCAATGATAAGTGTGGGAATTGCCAAGATTGCATAAGGAAAGATATAGAGCATAGCAAAGGGTAATAATTAGAGGCAAAGAGGGAGGAGTATGAGGGGGTCAGACGGATCCCGAGATAATTAATGTGGGAGGATGTCCATTGAAAAGGGAAGTGGGACTGTAGTCGAGTGACCAGGTCACGGGCCAAGGTCACGTTAAGAGCAACCGTTTTGTTGAGATTGATACATAAGCCCGAGATTTATGAGGTACATGTGTTATTCATACAGTTTTTTCTATTCACTAGCTAACTGCATTTGTGTTTTTAATAACTCTCCTGTTATAAAGTGACTTCGAACCATTTTATGATATAAGTAAGCATTAATGAGTTTATTACACAGTAATATATAAAAATCCTAGCTGTACACATTCAGCAGCATTCTGTCATATTATAAAACCAGTTCTGTAGATACATCAAGAGAAGAAAATCCTTAATCCATGTTTAATAATGTTTAGAGAATTGGAATGTAAAATAATAACTAACATTCATGTACAATAGGACAGGGATGGGCAGCCTCTGCATTCCAGGTCTGACCTGTGTCTACTTTCTGTTACATCTGCCTATCCCTGTTAGAAGACATTAAATTCACTGCAATACATTTAATACTGAGTTAGTTGTTTCTAACTAAATCTTGACCTTAAGGTTAGAATGTTTTGACCTTGATCTATGGCGGAAAATACTTTAATATGGTCAATGGGATTAAATGAACAGACACCCCTCGAAAGCGTAGCCATCCATGTAATGGACGATCCAACTATTTTAAACATGATCATTGTCTGGTCATAGTCTAGTGTTCTTACAGGTTAAAGAGCACATCCACTAGTTTTCGTTTTCAAAGGAACAAAAGGGTGTAGGATGTGTTGAGGAAACGATGAGATGTTTAGAAAGAGGAAAAAGTGACTCCTCTTTTCAGCCATTTACTCATTTCCTCCCCTGTATGCCAAACAGTTAGAGAATCCAAAGATGAATATTTTGTGGGTGACCACCGGAGTGGATATCCTGTACTGAGGCACAGCCTGTTAGAGCACAAGACTCACAAGTGCCTCTTCTACCCACAATTTACAGGCAGCTCCACATAACTTCAATGTGTCCTATATATCATAATGTATACATCATGTATACTGTATAGTCCAAGGATAGGATCTAACTTGCACCTATTTCAATTATTAACTATTTAGGACCTACAGAGGCAAAAATGCTTGTGTTTGTGGCACAGCTATGACTGATAATTGGCTGACAGCAAATATCCGAGCAACATATAAAATGATATACATTATTCATCTTTGCCAATGCAGAAATTGATACTGATAATTTGATATGTAGTAATGAACAATTGCCTAAATTGAACTGAATTGCACATCTGGTGAAGAGAAGCCTGTCAGTTGGTCTGATAATTTGTTTATAATGGCTCAGATTCCTTTATGCATGGCCAGTATAAGAATTGTATCTGTTTGCAATGGTATATACAATTGATTAAGGATTTAGAAAATATTTTACAAAGAGGTTATGGCCCATGACCATTATTCTGTATTTTTCCAATCATTTGGCAACCTATTTTTTTTTACTTATGTCAAATTTATTTTGACAATATTTATCAGAATTTTGGTAAGTGGCAATACCATTACCAGAATTAACCACTTTCCATCTAGGTCAATTCTGACATTTCTCACATACATGTAAAAATCTGTATTTTTTTGGTAGAAAATTACTTAGACCCCCCCAAACAATGTATATTTTTGAAAGCAAGGATCTTGAAGAATAGAATGGTGGCTTTTGCAATTTTTTATTTACTTATCAATTTTATTTAAATCTATTTTTTACACTGCTTACATCACAGGAGGGGGAGGAACGGATCATGGCTGCAGCGGCAGCCACGATCCTGGCATAACCGATTCCCAACAAGGACATATTTACGTGCCTTGATTGTGAAGTGGTTAAAGTAAATCTCCGTTTGATCGACTGCTTTGGAGGGCAGAGGAGAATCCTGGGGTCTATTACAGGGAATACATTATCTCAATAAGTGAATCGTTAATCCTTTCTAGGAAACAATGCAGGTGAATATAAAGCTTGCCACACACTAAGCAAAATTTGGTGGGTTCCAGATGAATTAACCAAAATCTGATCACTGGGTGGTCCTGTTGTCACCACTCTGCCCGATACTTTTCCGTAGCCTCCTTCAATTTTTTTTGTAAGTAAAACAGCTGAATAGTGTCTTCATACAAGCACAGTTTGGGCATTCGGATAGCGGGCAAAGCCAGCTGCCAGAATACAATAGTAGTAGCCCAAAGTGTATGGCCAGCTTCCCAGTTACTCAATCCTTTACTGTACATACACAGTGGTAAGGGATCTATTCAATAAGCCAGTGCAAAGAGCAATCAGGATATACCACGTATATCAACCAATCTGGTGTCAGAGTAGTCAAATTGTTAAAAATCTGTTCTCAGAGTTGGCGCTATGACTTCCAGCACCACGCACATTGTTATTTGCTTCATGAAATCATCCCTTAGGAGCTTCTTATTGAGGTCATCTAGCCATCACCAACATTATTACCAAGATCTGACAGACTGAGAATGGAAAACTGGAGTAAGTATTGGGAACCTTATAAGGATGGGGGTAATCAGAATAATTATAAATAGTGGTAAAAGATGTCTGTGCTTTTTTATTCATTGCTTTCCATTTCATTTTTTTAACTTTATTTTGTTTCCACTGAGTTTAATTTGGAACATTATGCTTCAAACTGTATGTAGGAATGTTACTGTTAAAATGGGGCCAGTTCTCACCAATGCCTTATCCAAGTTTTTACATGCCAACAGTGACTCGTACAGTATGCTTTCTGGTTCTCAAATACATTGCTATGGTGAAAGGAGCCAGACATGATTTCAAACAATAGCATGTCAGCATTTAAAGTGGATCAAACCCCTAACTGGATAACATTTAGGTTGCTAAAGAATTACGTGTCATAGGTATGTTTTTTCTTTTTTAATAAAATATATTTTTTCACTTTTTTTAAACTCTTGTTGGTGCTAATATTTTCCAGCCTCTCTCAGTCACTTCCTGTTTATATGTACTCTCTGCAGCGTCCGGTACCCATCATTATTCTAAAATGACTTCCTGATAGTGCCAGAAGATCACTACTGTGGGGAGTATCTGGTGTCAATGGAGGGAATGGCACATTTCATTAGAGGTAAGGTATGTCCCTGGTGCTATATCTACAAAACTTTTAACTAAACAGCAGTTTTAAAGCCCAACTCCAGGCACAACAAAAAATACCACTGCAGTGGGGACCCTTCACTGCAAGGGTTAAATGCTCATTACATCCAGGGATTCATAGATAAGGAGTAATATTTACCTTACTCCTCACTCCAGCAGGGTCCCCCCAACTGTGCAATCAGTCCTGGAAAGGCTCCACTCTAAAATACTCCTGGCCATGGTTACATGTCTGACTCTATCACATACAATGCAGGGTTAAGGTCCTGCATTGTACATGATTATGCAGAGGGTCAGCTCAGAGGCCAGATTTTTGAAATGTAGAGGATAGTGCAAAAGCCTGCCAGAGCAGGGATTAGAGTAAGTAACACTGCCTGTTTGTGTATCCCCCTAGACCAGGGGTAGGCAACCTTGGCCTTCCAGCTGTGGTGAAACTACAAGTCCCATGAGACCCTGACAATCACAGGCATGAGTCCTAGAGGCAGAGGCATGATGGGATTTGTAGTTTCATCACAGCTGGAGGGCCAAGGCTGTCTACCCCTGCCCTAGACATAAGAATAATTTAACTGGTACAGTGTGGGGTGGGACACTACAAGGGTAGATGTTGTAACGTGCAGAGTTGGGCTCTAAATCTAGGCTTCCAAATGCCCTGTGTAGTAAAAAAATGTACAAATATACAGTGCCTGGAGAACATGTATGCGAATAGTGTTATGTAGCCATGACATTGTGGGTTTTGGATTTGTACAGTGACAGTGCAAGAGGGATTTATAATCTCCTCAACTCTTCTTATTAGAAAAGAAAAGTGCTGCTTAGGCACTGTTGGGAATATCACACCCTGCTGCACAGAATTCAGAATTCCAAAACGCATAGCGTGGAATAGTGTGAGTGTAGTCATATAATTATAAGGAGTTATATTATTAATGGAGTTCTGGTTTATGTTTGCTGAAATGTTGCTATGCTTCCTAATAACAGTCCTGTGGAGCAAAAAGTCATTGCCAGCACCATTTCGGTATGCAGTTAATTACCGATTCATATGAAGCAAGCATTTCTATCCTAAGCAGGTTTCCAAATGAAATGAAATCTGGACCTCTGTCAGAACACTCAGTACAGGTAACAAAGAACATCCCCCTCCTTTGCTCTCACTGCTCTTTATACTAATCAAGTTAAGGCAAGCACAAGGGGAGGAAATAAAATAACTAAAGTACCAGCAGGTCCAGATAGCTGACAGCATAATAATTTGAGTCCTAGCAAGGCACAAACCCTCTGTGTTTCTACATACATACAATTGTTACAATGAGCCATTCAGCTTCAGTTAAATGATCTTTTCAGAAACTATCCTTTAGATCCCTTTCACACGAGGCATTTTTCAGGCGCTTTTTGGCCACTAGCGGGGGTTAAAAGCGCCCCGCTATCGGCCGAAAACCTCCGCAAAGACGATGGTAAAGCGACGCTTAAAATATCAGCGCTTTTCCGCCGACGCCCCGGTGTGAAAGCAGCCTTACCGTTATTTACATTGAGGTCAATGTGAAGCAAATGTTTACTTGTTTTTCATAGTACTTGTCTCCAGGTATTGTGCTAACTGAAGACAGGCTGAATGAAAACAAAGCAACGTTTACAGACCTGGGCCTGTATTGACAGCTCTCAAAGCAAGTGGAAAGAAAAGATAGCTGTAAATGGTTATAATGGCAAAAATGCTTACTGTACTATGCTTGAGTATGATGAAAGAGCAAATGTATTTACAAGTACAAGTATTCTTTAATGTGCAAAAACACCGTTAAACATAATTCCCCTTTTTAATAAGGTAGATAGTGCAAATTGCAGTCAACCAAAAAACTGTAAAAAATATATATTTTTACAAACCTTATTGCAATAAACTGAGATCTAATGGCTTGTTGTTGGTTACAGTGGAACCTTGGTTAACGAGTAACGCGGTTAAGGAGCGTTTTGAAAGACAAGCAACTTTTTTTTTTTTAAATCCTGACTCAGTTTTCTAGTGTTGTCTCACAAAATGAGCAGAATTCAAGCTAATGGGGTGTGCAGTCCGCATTTGGCCAGAGGTGCGGGGGTGCAGGTGACACTCGGAATGGTTTGGAGTCGTTCAGAAATACTCAAAATCAAAAAGACTCCGTTCTCGAGCCTTTCCGAGGGTTTCTGAGTTCACCTGAGCTGTCCCTGAGTATTTCCTGAGGCTCTCCGGCGCCCCCCCACCTTTGGCCACATGCGGTATTGCATGCAATAGAAGTCAATGCGGAATGAATTATCTTCGTTTCCATTGACTTCTATGGGGAAACTCACTTTGATATGCGAGCGCTTTGGATTACACGCATTCTCCTGGAACGGATTATGCTCGTAATCCAAGGTTCCACTGTATTGTACTTTGCACATTGTCATTGCATTTTGCCCTACCTTAGTACCCAACCTTGAGGGACACACCTCATTCAGTCCTGCATGTGTAAAGAGAATTCTCTGGCTTCAACTTTCATTGCAAAACTAGGAACCTCTTATTCAGTCTTTTCTTTCAGAAAAGAGACCACCACAGCATACATTAATATATACAAAAAGAAGCAGGTACGTCTTGGTAAAAAAAATTGCCAAAATCCCAGCAATATACAGGGTTATTCATAAAGATGGAGCAGATTTCAACTTTTTAATTTCAAACAAACTGTAAAGTTTAGAAGCACATTTGACACATCACTGGATAGAGGAAGGATTACAGTTTTGTGGTCCTTGAGGTTATAACCCTCAACATGAGTAACATGAACACCATGGGTTGCACGACAAACATCAAAACGGTGGACCATTTCTTGCCACACACAAATCAACTGTTTGCAAGTTACAGAAATCACAGTTTTAACAATTCAATGCCTCCAGATCTTGAAGAGTATCAAGCATAGGCGGGTCATGTTTGACGACTAGGCAAGGATTTTCACTCCCTCAAATTAGAACATTGTAGCGATTAACCTTACCACAGAGATGACACGTTGATTCATCTGAAAAAAATTGTCCTTCTAAAAAATTGTCCTCTTCCATATCCTGCAGAATTACAGCGCAAAATGCAAACCTTCTGTTATGGTCACCAGGATGCAATACCTGCAGTAACTGCAACTTGTACAGCTTCATATGCAGGCGTTTTTTAAGAGCAGGCCATACTGTTTGAGAAATTCTAAGGTTTAACGCTTGCCCGTGTAGTTAACTTCCGATGGCTATAAGCAAATTCACCTTGGATATGCTCAACATTTTCATCTGACATGCAAGGATAACCAGTGATTTTCCTTTTACATATGCAATCATCTTCAACAAATTTCTAATGCCACTTGTAAATTTGCTTATGACGAAGCGGCTGTTGAATCGACAGCATAATTTACGTTGCACTTGAACAATGGATTCACACCTTGCAAACTGCAGCACACAAAACGACTTCTCCTGTGGCGATGCCATTTTCCTATAAACAAAAAACAGCGCCGCTGTGTGGCAATGCATGGAACTTCTAAGCAAGCTTTCAAATTTTAACCTTCCTCCATTCAATGATGTGTAGAATGTGCTTCTATCCCTTGCAGTTTGTTTGAAATAAAAAGTTGTATCTGCTCCATCTTTATGAATAGCCTTGTATATAGTTGACCTGAAATGGGTTATTTCTCAGCAAAACTGGAGTTTTACTGAAATAAAATGATTGGAGCTGTTTCACCTACCAAATAATTTGTAATATAGTTTAGCAAGTCTCGTGATCCAGGCATTCTGGTAAAAAGCATCCCCATATCCTCAATCTTGACTGCAGTAAGGTCTCTGAAGGCAGTAAGGTCTCGAGTGCAGGTGTGTGTCCGGCAAATGTAGAGAGAGTGTGTTTGGGAAAATGTACCTACACCTATACGGCTGTCAAAGTGGAACCAGCAGATGTGTCCAATAGACATGAATGGGACTGCCTGCAGCGCTTCTTTATTCCCCTTGATGTTAGTGTATATGTTTTGATCAGAGGTAGCACCTAAAAAGTCCATGAGCATGTTTTATACTTCTATCAATCCGTTCATGTGCTGAAAGGAGCATGTCCTGTTTCTCCTTTCACTGTCTAATCATAGGTTACAGTGGTTTGAGGACACACTGGGTTCAGAGAAAATGGGTTGTATAATTCTGGCCATGATAAAAAAGGAATTAAAAAAACAGAGGGAATCTCTGGACTAGAAGTGAATATTGCAATAAAAATGTTTTTGTTGTTTTATCTTTACAAAGGCTATTCATTTTTAGCTTGTTATTTTTTTCAGCGGCTTTGGTTTAAATGTACATAGCTCAGGCAAATGTGCACGTTACATTACAGTGTGAAAGAGTCTTTTTACTTTCTAAGCTTTGATTGCTCTTCTAGACGTTTCACACTTAACAAGGAACCGTTTGTTCTGTTAATGATTTTATCAATAAGTACAGTCCACGTGTGTTTCTTTCTTGTCTTCCTGGACTGGTTTTTCATTCAAGGTCCAGAAGGTGGCAGAGTTTTACGAAGCATAAGCCTCTCCAGAGCTGCTAAAAAATGTTACTCTTGTTCCTATACCATTGTCATTCTATGCCTGATACTGTATATTATCCATTATATCTTTATTACTGTTACCCATTATGATGAATTTCTCTTAAAAAAAAAATTATATTTCCAATCTGTATGTGTTTGTCCTTACTTTATTAAACATATACGTGTATGTACAATAATTGTACAGGTACACCAAATACCACTGGTTAGCTACTCAGTGTGTTCTTAAATCAACCAGCTTCAAGATCTCTACTGACATATTTATAACATGACGTTTATTTACAGTGATATAAAATGTATGTTTCTAGAGATAAAGTGCTGTGTACTTTCCTACAAAGCTTTCCTGGCATCAGGAATATTGAGTGTGTCATCTAGTTGAACATATTGCATTAAAGTCATGTTTAGATTATATCAGATCAATGAAATTAAACATACTACACAATGATTTTAAAAAAAGAGTCTCGTAGAAAAAAAAAAAAAACAAGCTTTGCATTTTGTGAGAAAGCTGAGGCCATAGAGTGAACCATGTATCTCTATTCAATTGGCTGACAGGGATTATGTCCACCGATACCGATTAGCCTTTTTTTTCCCGCAATTGATACAGAAACATTTTGTTTGGACACTGATAAACTCTGCAGTACTGAATAAGAACACAGAAGGAATATACTTATAATTATGAATGTAACAAAACACTAATATACTATATGTATACAGTGGACTTTGAAGTAGGTAAAAATGGAAATTGCTTGGTAATATATTCTGGTACAATTACCAACAAATATTCGCTATTGGATTGAAAAACAGTACTATGTACAGTTTTATGTTGCCTAATTGCTTATAGCCTTTATTTTAAAAAATATACTGTAATTTTACTGTTCTCATTGTACCTCGGTTGCCTCAGCTGTTCTGGTTTCATATCATGATGAGTATTTTAAAATAAAAGCGTAGTCACTGTGCTGCCCGATAATAAACTATAAACTAAGTGGTTAGCACTTCAGCCTGGCAGCACTAGGGTTGTCAGTTCGAATACCAGCCATGGCACGACCTGCCTGGAGTTTGCATGTTCTTCCTCTGCCTCCGTGGGTTTCCTTTCATTCTCCAAAGGCATGCAAGTAGGGTAATTGGCTCCTGTCTAAATTGGTCCAGGTAGGTGTATGTGTGAATGTGAGTTAGGGATCTTAGATTGTAAGCTCCGTGAGGGCAGGGACTGATGTGAATGCACAATATATATGTGAGATGTGGTGGCTTAGCTCTTTTTTTTTGGTCCCCTGTAAGCGCTGTCCGCTTCTCCTCTCCTCCAAGTGCCCCATTAGCAAGCCGTATGCTGAGAGGGCTCCTATGCAGACATGCTCCCGAGCTGGGCTGTGTGAATCCATAGACACCCATAGCACAGCTTGACCATGCCCCCCCCCCCAGCTCCTTACAGCATTTGACTGACAGCAGTCTCTGGTGAGTCTCTTGTGAAATCAGGAAGCGGGAAGAGAAGAGATGCAGATGGGACAGTGTTGGATTGGCCGAGGAGTGTGGTAAGTGTTTTAGGGATGGAGGGGGGCACAAAAAGAGGTGGTATTTTTATTTTATTTTAAAGGAGACGTATAGCCAAAGCTTTTTTTGGCTTTACGTCTCCTGTGGATCTCCTGTAATCCTGAAGCCCCGCTGTCAGCTGACATCACAAAGCCTGTGCAGGCACTGGAAGGATCCCAACCATATTGTCAGAATCCACCCAGAAACCTGAATCAGGACCCGACTCAGCTTCTCAACAAACCGCCAAGGGCCTGAGCCAGCCCCTCCCACCCTCTCCACCGCCCAGAGCTCAAGTGAGCGCTGGAGGGGAAAGCAGATAGCCGCTGACTGACAGCCACAGCTCTCTGCTCAGAGCATAGGAGGAGAACTGAGTGATCAGCGGTGTTTGATCAATTAGTTCTCACTACAGAGCTGACCGGGAACACCTATGTGAGAATAAATGTTTATTTTTTTCCAAAGCCACACTTCTCTTTTAATGCAGGGAGTGCAGTTTTAACTTTAGAACCACTTAGAATCATATTGCTTTCTATATTATTTATTTATTTATGTGCATTCTTTATTTTTTTTTAAACTGGATAAACTACAGCAGGAGAGGTACACATTGTAACACAATGCAAAAAAATCAAGGCTTATCTTCGGCATATTGTGAACTAATGCAAGGAACAGAAATAACTTTCTACATTAATTATTCAAGTTTTACATCCCACATACGGAATAATCCACCCATATCATATCTGCCTTAAGGTCACTAAAAAGTACAGTGTATTCTTTGGCGTTTTGTAAGACGTCCTAGGAAATTATTAATACAAAGCTGCAAATCCCCATCTGGATAAGAATCTTTACATAACATATTGAATGACTCAACAACAATTTAATGTGGAATATCTTATTGAGTCATTGCATGCATTTAGGAAAATAATTGCATAAGAAAACTATTACACGTGATACATTTTGTCCTTTGTGATCCTACTTGACCATTACATGATTGATTCCTCCAAATGAAAGACACTAAATAATAAATACGAAACAGTCAAGATAGCTGTCTATGATATGCACCAAAGACAAAACAGAGAGAGTTATATATCAAGAAGTATGACATGAAGGGCAAATTGAAAGTAGTTGGAGAATTTCTAAGTTGTGTCATTTTTATTGTTGTAGCACCAGAACTGAATACTAATAAATTTCAGCAAAATGGAATGTAAAGGAGAATTCTCATCCTGAGGTGTTATTGACCAGATCTTTTTTCCAATTCAGATGACACATGTGAAGCTGGCCATAAACATAAATGCAAGGGCACTGAACATACTGAACGTACTGTGCAAAAGTTTTAGGCAGGTGTGAAAAAATACTGTAAATTAAGAAAGCACAAAAAAGGGAGGAATTGGTGTGTGTATACCAAATAACTTGGTCTGACCGATACGGAAAAATGAAACAATTGCAGTAGCACTGGAGAGAACACCTATTTGATCTATTATAGACAGACCAAGTATTGTTGTAAAAATAGTACATTTTATTACAAATACATATAAACAAAAGTGGATAGAACATTAGTGACTTCAATAAAAACAAACATACAAAGCATCCCAAAATTGCAATGGTATGTAAACCTACTGAGAACAGGCAGGCCAGTGGTGAGGCATACAGGCATTGACACCTTACATGTTACAAACAAGTCAGTCCTTCTTCACAGGTTATTTAAGTAAAGTTAGGTACAGGGTTTCTATAATACAAGAAATGCCAAAAAATATCCCATATGAATATTTAAGTAACTGCTATACAAAAGGTACAGAGGTTTATTAAAATTAACACCATACATGTGTTATCAACAGTTCTAATTATACACGGTACAAATAAGATAGCTATACTTACAAAGTAATACATATAACAGTGCATATGACTGAAGAGCTGGTGGGAAAGACGGAAATCCCTCATATAGGAGACATGGAGAGCTTCGAACCTCAGAAAGATTCTGGAGGGCCCAAGAGGTATGGCAACAATTACTTCACTACAAGGACTCTTAGCTATGAAACATAAAGTTCATGCTAATGGTGGACCTGAAAAGCTGTATGAATCTAAATCCAAAAAAATTATGGAAATCAAAAAGGGTATCTGTGTCCATAAAGCTGATCAAATTGCTTGAGCAGCAAATTAGAACATTGAATTTCATCAACAAAAAAATCAAGGATATAAATAAAAAGTTACAATACCTGAAAGTATAATAAAGTGAGTACATCCAGCTTCCACTTTGCACTTCCTCAGCATATCAACTGATTGCTTTAGGTGCAGGTAGATAAGGGTACATGTGAGACATCCTGACCAATCACAAGATTGATTGCGATGGCAGGAACAGCTGGATCATAACTGGGAGTGGCAGCACCCAGATGGATGCTGATCACATCCCAGCTGAGTCTCTAGGCGTAATGACCCGCGGTGCAAGCCTGCCCACAGAGGCGCAGTCACGTCCCGCGTTATCGTGCCACCGTCGCGAGTAGCTGATGTCTGTGCTCCAGAGTGGAGTGCAGAGCGGGGGAACCAAAGGCGGGAGGCCAGGAACCCAAAGCAAAATGGTCCAAAGTCACCCCCCAAGAGGGATGAGAGAAAGGACCCCTGCGTGCCGGGTAGCGGAGCAGAAGGCGCCATATGGCGATCCAATATGTTGGGGTCCATCTTCCCCTAGCAACAAAAGAACAACAACAATATTGAGGCATGATGACATCTAGTGGAAATACAGAAAATTATTATTAGGCATTTTTTTTTCTGTGCAATTTTCTGTATTTCCACTAGATGTCATCGTGCCTAAATATTGTTGTTGTTCTTTTGGGATGTGTTCAGTATCTGGGTGCTGACACTTCCAGTTAGGGTCCAGCTGTTCCTGCCATCGTAATCAATCTTGCGATTGGTCAGGATGTCTCACATGTGCCCTTATCTACCTGCACCTAAAGCAATCAGTTGATATGCTGAGGAAGTGCAATGTGGAAGCTGGATGTACTCACTTTATTATACTTTCAGGTATTGTAACTTCTTATTTATATCCTTTTTTTGTTGTTGATGAAATTCAATGTTCTAATGTGCTGCTCAAGCAATTTGCGCAGCTTTATGGACACATAGATACCCTTTTTGATTTCCATAATTTTTTTGAATTTAGATTCATACAAATTTTCCACCATTAGCATGAACTTTATGTTTCATATCTAAGAGTCCTTGTTGTGAAGTAATTGTTGCCATACCTCTTGGGCCCTCCAGAATCTTTCTGAGGGTCAAAGCTCTCCATGTCTCCTATATGAGGGATTTCCATCTTTCCCACCAGCTCTTCAGACATATGCACTGTTATATGTATGACTTTATATTATACTTATATGTATGGTGTTCATTTTATTAAACCTTTGTACCTTTTGTATAGCAGTTACCTAAATATTACTATGGCATATTTTTTGGCATTTCTTGTATTATAGAAACCCTGTACCCAACTTGACTTAAATAACCTGTGAAGAAGGACTGACTTGTCCGTAACATGTAAGGTGTCAACGCCTGTATGCCTCACCACTAGCCTGCCTGTTCTCAGGGCAGTGGGTTTACATACCATTGCAATTTTGGGTACTTTGTATTTTGGCTTCTATTGAAGTCACCAATGTTTTATCCACTTTTGTTTATATGTATTTGTAATAAAATTTACTATTTTTACAATACTTGGTCTGTTTATAATAGATCCAATATGGGTTCTCGCCAGTGCTTCTGCACTGGATATTCCAATTATTTAAATTAAGAAAGATTTCAGAAATATTAATGTTGTTAATTGACAAAAATAAACTAATAACATTTCTAAGTAAATAAACAGAAGAGAAATCCAAATCAAATCAATATTTGGTTACATTGGAGGTGAGGTTGAAAAAAGACACAAGTCCATCAAGTCCAACCTATGCTGTGGCTTCACAACAGCATTGGTTCTTTTAGGTACAATTGCACACAGTTTTGAAGGACCTCAGCAGGTAGGTTGTTCCAAATGTCTTGAGAACTAACCACAGATCTTCTGCGGATGTAGGCTGTCTCAAATCCTTCTGTCTCTTCAAGTAATTACATACAGACTATATGATGTTGATAGCAGGGCTCCATGGGGGCCAAACCATTACTTCCAGGACTCCCTGTTCTTCTTTATGCTGAAGATAGTTCTTATTTCATTAGCTGTATGTTTGGGGTCATTGTCCTACTGCAGTATACATTTGGGGCCAATAACATGCCTCCTTAATGGTATGGCATGATGTATAAATATCTGTCTGTATTTCTCAGCATTGAGGACACCATTGGTCCTGAACAAATCTCCAACTCCATTTGCAGAAATGCAGCCTTAAACTTCTAAAGAAACTCCATTATGCTTCACTGTTGCCTGCAGGCACTCCTTATTGCACTGTTCTCCAGCCCTTTGGCGAACATACTGCCCCCTACTACAGCCAAATATTTCAATTTTTGACTATGATCAGTCCAGAGAATCTGCTGCCATTTTTTTGCACCCCAGTTCCTATTTTTTCATGCATAGTTAGCCTTGTTTCTACATTGTTTTTGGCTGCAATTTCTCCATGAAGACAACTTCTGGCCAGTCTGTTCCAGATAGTAGATGGGTGTACCTGGATCCCACTGCTTTCCACCAGTTTTGTGCTGAAGGCACTATTGGACAGCTTGCAATGTCAAAGGGATGTAGGCATGATGTTTCCTTGGCCAACTACTGTGTCTACGGTTGTCAACTTTGCCTGTTTTTTTGTGTTTTTTCAAAAGAGCTTGAACAGCACATGGTGGAACCCCACTCTGCTTTGAGAGAGACTTTGCTGATGCAGTATACATACCTTGCTTGTTCAGTCTTGCCATGGTGTATGACCTGTGACACAAGACTGTCTTCCACAACCTCACCTTAGTAGCAGAGTCTGGCTGTTCCTCAGTGCTGCCTATTAGTGCCACCCATCAGTGCTGCCTATCAGTGCCCTTCAGTGCAGCCTCAACAGCGCACATCAGTGCTGACTATTGGTGCCACCTATCAGTGCCCATCAGTGCAGCCTCGTCAGCGCACATCAGTGAAGGAGAAACAAATACTTATTTACAACATTTTATAACAGAAACAAAGAAATTTAATTTTTTTTTTAAATCAGTCTTTTTTCATTTGTGTTGCATGAATGTGCAATTGTCATTCAAAGTGCAACAGCACTGAAAGCTAAAAATTGGCATGGGCAGGAAGGGGGTAAAAGTGGGGGTAAAAGGGGGTAAAAGTGCCCGGTAGGCAAGTGATTAAATTAGCACCCCCAGAAACCCCCCATTAGATCAGAGTCCCCTTATATCAGCGATATAAGGGGGCTCAGATTTAAAAAAATAAATAAATATGAAAAACTCAGGCATCAGGCACAGAGCCAATGCAGGGGTCGCAATGAGGTTTTGTCAAAAATCCTTGCACCAACCCTGTCAATGCTACTTTATTTCAGCTTAAAAAACATATAAAGTAATGCTATGGATTGTACTATTAAAATTCTGATGCCTAGCACACTGATGTACTCAAAAATATCTTTGCCTTCAACTAGTAAAACTGAATTTTGATACCATAGATCCAAATAGCTTTGGAAAACTGAAGCTATAATAGTTTCCTTTCAAAGTGTAAAAACAAATTCTAACTCATTCTGAATGTATAATGTTTTAGGTACTTTTTTATACTCCATTATCAATACTGTGTAAACTACTTTACTGAACGAGCATTCAGCTCCTCCTGCTCCTAAAATAGGACTAGGAAAAAGCCACACATCATCTTTCATATTTACAATATTAATCCAATGGCGCAGACATTTGACAGATTCTAGAGACACTAGCCCAGAACTGCTAGGTCAATAAACAATCTGTGCACTATCATTTATAAACTAGGCTCCACAATATAAATCCAATTAAAGGCTTTAGCTTGGTAACTATGACTATTCCTTCAGAAGTAAACAAATATTTCTTCCTTTCAATTTTATTTTGGAAGCAGGTTCATGGGCCATGATATCAGCATTTGGCAATGCCCTATTGGAGCATTTAGCAGATTTGCCACAATATTAGATTTCTGGACAAATGTATGCCCTGCTGTGACTGCCTTATTATTTGGAGTCGTGCTTTAAACTATCACTTATTTTGAATGTGTTTTTATAGCTATGAATATTTTTTTCCACAAAATATTGAATATTTAGGAATAATACCAATCTGTCATGCCATTTTTCAGAGTTGTAAAGGAAATGAGAAAACTGAAAACACACATCACCCAAATTTAGAGAAGATGTTTGCAATTTGTTTTGTTTGCAATTTACACTGTCCCGTTATTTTGGATGTCGCTAACACCTAATTCATACAAGGTAATTCTGTTGGAAGTGTTGGGAACCACTAATTAGTTTCCTGTGAAAAATGGAAACAAACATAGATCAGAAGGTATTGCCATTGGTTTCTTCTAAATTATCCACACATAAAAAAAAAAATATTGGCCCTTCTTCGGTCTCACATTTATGGATGCCAAAAGCTGACCGCAAAGAAAAAAAAAATACAATGGTCTAACACGGTGTTTCTCAACTCCAGTCCTCAAAGCGCCCCAACAGGACATGTTTTCAGGATTTCCCTCAGATTAAACGGCTGTGGTAAATACTAAGGCAGTAAAACTTATCAAATCACCTGTGCAAAATAATGGAAATCCTGAAAACATGAACTGTTGGGGCACCTTTAGTAATTTGCAGTAACTTAAAGGACAAGTTTAAGAATTGAAAAATAGTCCCAAGATGCTAATCTGTGTCACCCATACACCCTGAAGATCCTTACTAACCTCCTCTGACACTAGTGGACTCCTGTGCTTTGTACAGTCCTTAAAAACTTAGTGGCAAGCAGCCTGTGTCTGCAAAGACTTGAATGGGATGTATCTGTACTGTAGAAGCCCTGTCCCTTTCAAGTCTATGGTATGTTAGTGACCATTGTGCGGGTGGCCCAACACTTAATCAACTGCTGTCAGTGTGACTAAGCAAACAAGTTCAAGAGACCAGCACAATGTTTCAAAGGAACAAAAAAAGGAAGAAATTGCCAATTTTAGTATGTGTATGTGTTTTTTAAAGTCATTTCTTGACCTCTGCAATTAATGGTACTATGGAAAGGACAGTCCCAGTGGCAATACTGGTGGCACTTAATGCAGCACAGAAAGAATAGCAGACAACAAGGCTCCCCCCGCAGTGCCTTAAAAATGTATTTATACCCCTTGAAATTTTTGACATTTTGTCAGATTGCAACCAAAAACGTAAATGTATTTTATTGGGATTTTATGTGATAGACCAATATAAAAGGGCATATAATTGTGAAGTGGAAGGAAAATGATAAATGGTTTTCAAAATGTTTTACAAATAAATATCTGAAAAATGTGGCGTGCATTTGTATTCAGCCCCCCTGAGTCAATACTTTGTAGAACTACCTTTTGCTACAATTACAGCTGTAATCCCCCGTACACACGGTCAAATTTTCAGATGGAAAAAGTCAGATCGGATTATGTTGTAGGACTTTTTCCGATCGTGTGTCGAGGATTCTGACGGACAAAGTGCCACGCATGCTCAGATCAAATTACGAGACCAAAGCTATTGGCTACTAGCCTCTACGTAGTTCCGTTGTACGCAACGAAAGTCACCACGTTCAGAATGATCGGATTTTCCGACAAATTTTGTCCGACCGTGTGTATGCAACACCAGTTTCGGACAAAATCCGTCTGAAAAAATCTGACGGATTTTGTGGTCTGAATTTCCAACCGTGTGTACGGGGGCTTAGTCTTTTTGGGGATGTCTCTACCAGCTTTGCACATCTAGAGAGAGATATTAAGGGGGACCCCAGCCAAAAAAAAAAAAATGGCGTGGGGTCCCCCCCCATTACCAGACCCTTCAGGTCTGGGATGGATTTTAAGGGGAACCCCGGCCAAAAAAAAAATTGTGGGGTCCCCCTCAAAATCCATACCAGACCCTTTATCCGAGCACGCAACCTGGCAGGCCGCAGGAAAGGAGGGGGGGACGAGAGCGCCCCCCCCCTGTAAACAGCCCATTCTTCTTTGCAAAAAATAGCTCAAGCTATGTCAGATTGGATGGAGAGCGTCTGTAAAACAGCAATTTTCAAGTAATTGCCGCAGATTCTCAATTGGATTTAGGTCTGAAATTTAAATGGGCTATTCTAAACACTAATTTGCAGATATAACGAATGAATTTTTACCATTTTTGCCACTTTTTTGGTGAAATGGTAGGGGTGACCCCCTTACCATTTCAAAGGGGGGGGGGGCCATTTAAAGGGGGCTTCCAGATTCCGATAAGCCCCCCGCCCGGTGGTTGTGGGGGGGGTCATGGGGACAAGGTGCTTTGGGGGGGACCCCAAAGCACCCTCCCCATGTGGCCTGGTACGGTTAACTGCCAGGTTGCGTGCTCGGTAAAGGGTCTGGTATGGATTTTATGCCATTTTTTTTGGCTAGGGTCTGTTGTGGATTTTGAGGGGGACCCTAATTTTTTTTTTTTGGCTGGGGTCCCCCTTAATATCCATCCCAGACCTGAAGGGCCTGGTTATTGAATTTGGAGGGGGCTTCCAGATTCCGATAAGCCCCCCGCCCGCATTCGTTATATCCGCTATTATAATTTCTTTCATGTTAGTTGAAATTACATATTTGTTAGTTACAATACAACATTCGAATTGTTCTCTGTATTGCGGGAATCGGCAATTAGCCGCGAGTGATTTTAAATGTCTTTTTTTCCTGCAAAAATGACACATTGTACAGAGAGAGTTCTAAACACGGGAAACATGCACCCCCCTTATAGGCATACTATAGAGTATATAGTATATAGAAGGGCGCAGGTTTCCGTGTTTAGAACTCTCTCTGTACAATGTGTCATTTTTGCAGGAAAAAAAGACATTTAAAATCACTCGCGGCTAATTGCCGATTCCCGCAATACAGAGAACAATTCGAATGTTGTATTGTAACTAACAAATATGTAATTTCAACTAACATGAAAGAAATTATAATAGCGGATATAACGAATGCTTCGAATGATTCGAGATTCAGTATATCTAATATAGAGAACTGTTCCTGCAGTGTCATTTTTGCAGGAAAAAAAACTATTTAAAATCACGAGTCGCAGCTATTGCCGGCAAATGAATTGTTGGATCCGTAATACAGAGAACAGTCATTCATTGAAGTCATTGATAAAAAAAAAAAGCGTAGGGGTCCCCCCAAATTCAATAACCAGGCCCTTCAGGTCTGGGATGGATATTAAGGGGGACCCCAGCCAAAAAAAAAAAAAAAAAAAAAAATGGCGTAGGGTCCCCCTCAAAATCCATACCAGACCCTTGAGGTCTGGGATGGATTTTAAGGGGAACCCTAGCCAAAAAAATGGCGTGGGGTCCCCCATAAAATCCATACCAGACCCTTATCCGAGCACGCAACCTGGCAGGCCGCAGGAAAGGAGGGGGGGACGAGAGCGGCCCCCCCTCTCGCCTGAACCGTACCAGGCCACATGCCCTCAACATTGGGAGGGTGCTTTGGGGTCCCCCCCAAAGCACCTTGTCCCCATGTTGATGAGGACAAGGGCCTCTTCCCCACAACCGTGCCCGGTGGTTGTGGGGGTCTGCGGGCGGGGGGCTTATCGGAATCTGGAAGCCCCCTTTAACAAGGGGACCCCCAGATCCTCCCCCCCCCCCTGTGTGAAATGGTAAGGGGGTACAAAAGTACCCCTACCATTTCACCAAAAAAGTGGCAAAAATGGTAAAAATGACAGGAGACGGTCTTTGACAATTCCTTTATTAAAATCTTCTTTCTTCATCTTCTCCTTTCTTCATCTTCTCCTTCCGGCATCTTCTTCCATCTTCTTCTTCCTTCGATTCGCTTCTTCTTCCTCCGGTCTTCTCGTCCTTCTCGTCCGGCGTCGTCCTTCTCGTCCGGCATCGTCGTCTCTTCTCGCAGGCCGCTCCTCGCAATGGGAGGCTCCCGCTCTGTGAGGCTCCGCTCCGGGTGACAGGTCTTTTATAACGAAGGCACCTGGTGACCACGCCCCCCCTCTGACGTCATGGGGAAAGCCATAGGGAATTCCACATGACGTCCCCGTGCGTCAGAGGGGGCGGGGTCACCAGGTGCCTTCGTTATAAAAGACCTGTCAGCCGGAGCGAAGCCTCACAGAGCGGGAGCCTCCCTTTGCGAGGAGCGGCCTGCGAGAAGAGACGACGATGCCGGACGAGAAGGACGACGCCGGACGAGAAGGACGAGAAGACCGGAGGAAGAAGAAGCGAATCGAAGGAAGAAGACGATGGAAGAAGATGCCGGAAGGAGAAGATGAAGAAAGGAAGAAGGAAGAGCAGAAGAAAGAAGAAAGAAGATTTTAATAAAGGAATTGTCAAAGACCGTCTCCTGTCATTTTTACCATTTTTGCCACTTTTTTTGGTGAAATGGTAGGGGTACTTTTGTACCCCCTTACCATTTCACACTGGGGGGGGGCCGGGATCTGGGGGTCCCCTTGTTAAAGAGGGCTTCCAGATTCCGATAAGCCCCCCGCCCGCAGACCCCCACAACCACCGGCCAGGGTTGTGGGGATGAGGCCCTTGTCCTCATCAACATGGGGACAAGGTGCTTTGGGGGGGACCCCAAAGCACCCTCCCAATGTTGAGGGCATGTGGCCTGGTACGGTTCAGGCGGGAGGGGGGGCCGCTCTCGTCCCCCCCTCCTTTCCTGCGGCCTGCTCGGATAAAGGGTCTGGTATGGATTTTGAGACCCCCACGCCATTTTTTTTTTTTTTGGCCGGGGTTCCCCTTAAAATCCATCCCAACCTGAAGGGTCTGGTATGGATATTTGGGGGGGACCCCACGCCATTTTTTTTTGGGCTGGGGTCCCCCTTAATATCCATACCAGACCTGAAGGGCCTGGTTATTGAATTTGGGGGGACCCCTACGCTTTTTTTTTTTTTTTATATCAATGAATGACTGTTTTTTAAATAGCTTTTTTTTCTGCAAAAATGACACTTTGTCATTCGAATTCATTCGAATTTCGAAAAATTCGTACGAATTTACGAATTCGTACGAAACGAATCGCACATGTCTAATTCTCAATTGGATTTAGGTCTGAAATTTAAATGGGCTATTCTAACACATGAATATGCTGTGATCTAAACCATTTCATTGTAGCTCTGGCTGTACTGTTAGGGTTGTTGTCCTGCTGGAAGGTGAACCTCTGCCTCAGTCTCAAGACTTTTGCAGACTCTAATGCCACGTACACACGGTCGGAATTCTCGTCAGAAAAAGCACTGATGTTTTTCCCGTCGGAATTCCGACGGAATTTCGCTCAAACTGTCTTGCCTACACACGGTCACACCAAATTCCGACGGTCAATCACACAGCATGCGTTGAATTGTTTCCGAGCATGCGTCGGAAATTTGCGTGTCGGAATTGCATACACACGGTCGGAAAATCCGATGAAAAGCTCCCATCGGACTGTTTCCATAGGAAATTCCGACCGTGTGTACGCGGCATAACAGATTTCCTTCTAAGAATGACCTATATTTGGCTTCATCCATCTTCCCATCAATTCTGACCAGGTTCCCTGTCCCTGCTAAAGAAAAGCATTCCCACAAAATGATGCTGCCACACCATGTTTTTTGGTGGGGAAGGTGTGTTCAGGGTGATGTGCCGTATTCGTTTTCCGCCACATATTGAACTTTTTGACCTAAAAGCAAAACTCTATTTTGGTTTCATCATACCAGAGCACCTTCTTCCCCATGTTTGCTGTGTCCCCCACATGGCTTATAACAAACTGCAAAAGGGACTTCTTAATGCTTTCTTTAGACAATGGCTTTTTTCTTTCCACTCTTCCATAAAGGCCAGATTTGGAGTGCATGATTAATAGTTGTCCTGTGGACAGATTCTCCCACCTGAGATGTGCATTTGTCATAGGCCTCTTGGCTGCTTCTCTGATTAATGCTCTCCTTGCCCAGCCTGTCAGTTTAGATGGACGGCCATGTCTTGGTAGGTTTGCAGTTGTGCCATACTCTTTCCATTTTCGGATGATGGATTGAACAGTGCTCTGTGAGATGTTCAAAACTTGGAATGTTTTTTTTATAACCTAAACTTCTCCACAACTTTATCCCTAACCTGTCTGTTGTGTTCCTTGTCCTTTGTGATGCTGTTTGTTCACTAAGGTTCTCTAACATACATCTGAGGGCTTCACGGAACAGCTGTATTTATATTGAGATTAAATTACACACAGGTGGACTTTATTTACTAATTAGGTGACTTCTGAAGACAATTGGTTCCACTAGATTTTAGTTAGGGGTATCAGAGTAAAGGGGGCTGAATACAAATGCACACCACACTTTTCACATGTTAATTTGTTAAACATTTTGAAAACCATTTATCATTTTCCTTCCACTTCACAATTATGGGCCACTTTGTGTTGGTCTATCACATACAATCCCAATAAAATACATTTGCGTTTTTGGTTGTAACATGACATAATGTGGAAAATTTCAATGGGTATGAATACTTTTTCAAGGCACGTCTTTATGACAAACTTATCTATTATACATGGACAGGAATATAACAAGAAATTCTGGGAGGTCGCAGAGACTGTGTTTCCAATTATGAATATCTGTAGGCTTCACAAAAGCAAAAGACGTGTCAGCGCCTGCTTTTTCTTTTTTTTTAATCCGTCTATCTATCTATATATCGTATCTATCTATCTATCGTATCTGTCGTATATCTTTCGTATCTATCTATATATCGTATCTGTTTATCATATCTATCTATCGTATGTATCTATCTATCGTATCTATCTATCATATCTATCTATCTATCTATCTATCTATCTCCCTGTAATTCAATATATTCACAGTGAAAGAGATCGGATGGCACTGGAAAAATCTAGATGGCTGTTATTGTTGTGAGCTTGATAAACAAGAAATAAAGAATAGAAGTGCTTCCACATTTTATTGGTGTACATTCTCCACTCCTATGCATATTATTTGTGTAGAAAAGCACCCCAAACTGTTTTACGTTTGACCTACAGGACGACGAGCCCAGAGTTTTCAGACTATATACGTTATTTGCCCAGTGTATCCAGAAGATATAAAGAGATTCTAACCCACATAACCCAAACAGAGGATGTCACAGCTGTCTCAGAGTACACTCAAACTCATCAATAGCTGTTAAATCATGTAGCATGTGCACGCAGGAACAGCAAGTTCTTGACAACATTTTGAAACATTGGCAGTTGAGACCTAGAATTTTTATGACCAGCAGGGTAATGGAGAAAGCAAGTGAAAAGACAATAAACTTGCTGGAACTACAGACTACAGATTCATTTAAACTAAAAACAAAAAGAAGATTTACATACAAATAGAATGTTTAAAATTCTAGTTGAAATTAATCAGATTTCATCTTTTACTTAAACAAGAGTTATGGGGGTGTGGCCTAATGAGCAGTGAGCAGGCGCAAACCATCTGTCCTGCACACTAGCATTTATAGACATTCATAATCCCATTGCCCGGCTCAGACACTTTACGCTGCCTCCTTGTCTCCCCTCTCTTGGGGCCACTGCTATCATGCCAAAGAAATTGAAGGACATTGAAAAGAAGGCTGATCCTAGGCCGCAAGGTGGCAGTGAGACACTGTGTGCAGAAAGCCCCAGTGTAATAAGGCTGGGAAGGTAGTGCTGCAGCTGTTCCAGCGTTCCGCTTCCTGATCCTATTATATAGTATTATTTTATATTTTATGTTATTACATATTGTTACTATGTTATTATTGTTATATTATGTTATGTTATCTCCTGATGTCTCCATAAAGAGGCTCAGCTGTAAGAAGAGCCTTGCATTGCACCCATGACCTCATTGCAGGTGCAATGGTCTGCAGGCAATAATAATAAATGCACTTTTTTCCGCAAAAAATATGTGCATTCATTATTTTTTTTCACAAAGGTGAACTTAGCCTTTGAACCGTTGCCTATGGGCCATTTCGGTACCATTGTTTTTTGCTAATTCACGGGCGCATGCAATTTTAAGACTTAACAAGTTTTGTATATATTTATGCAATGCAATCCCAAACTGGGTACAATATTGTGCTTGTGCACATTATAATTCATTTTAGTGTATTTTTTGCTGAATATATGCGTTTGATAAACAGTTGTGCAAATATTTCACGGCATAAAAAAATTGCAACTAACATCATTTTTTATTCTATAGGGCCCTTTCTTTTGCAAAATATATAAATAATTGGAATTTTCAGTAATTTTCTAGCAAAAAAATGTTAACGTGTAAAAAATTTAAGAACTGCTCAGAACACAAAGAAGTTAATGACTTCACCTTTTCGCAGGGCATACTATGGAATACCCTTAAAGCCTTATTCAGAGGTATTCTTATAAAAGAGGTAAGCACTATTACACCTGGAAGCAGGATAAGAAAGATGGCAGTTCATGAACAAGTCCTTACTGCTGTAGTTGCATACCTTTCTAAGCCCAACCCCCATGCAAAGGCTACCTGGCTGACCCTTCAGGCTACTTTATATAATATTGGAATTATTTTATTTACTTATTTTTTGTTTGTTCATTAACTTTTTGCATGCACGGATGTGGTTTTCAATATCATTTCATATATGTACATTGATATTGGATTCATTTGATTTATTTTGCACAGTGGGATTGTTATTTGTTGATTTCTCGTGAACTGTGGACTCATTTTATGTTTATTCATGTTTTAAAGCGGGGTTGTCAACTCATCGATCGCGAGCCACCTGTCAATCATGGAAAGCCGACAGGTAGATCTCAGGGCTGTGCTGATGCTTCCCCAAGGGCTCCGCCATTATTGCTCTTCTTTCATTAGCAGAGAGGAGCGAGAGGCAAAACCATGCTGGATGGAGGGCGGGACCAGGAGCTGCTTTAGTTAACTTTACAAGTTAACTAGCAGAAAATTGGTTGCTAGGCAGTCCTAGCAACCAACTATCAGCTTGTTAACATAAAAATTTAACTAAAGTAGCTCCCAGTCCCGCCTTCCATCCAGCATCGTGCAGCCTCTTAACTCCTCTGTCATGTACAAGCGCTGTAAGGTAGGAGAGAGCTACCTACAGCTGTGTGGTGGGAGTGATAGGGGAAACAACTATAGAGGGGCAGAGAACACTTCTGGGGGGGGGGGAAGAAACAGAGGACAGTGCTATGAGGGGGGGGGGGGGCAGGGGAGAGAACACTACTGTTGGGGGGGGGGGGGGGTTTGCAGAGGAAACTGATATGAAGAGGGGTAGAGGATACTACTAGAGGAGGGGGAGGGTTTGGTGTAGAGGACATTGCTATGTGTTGACAGTGGGGACTAAGGGGGGCAGAGGGAACCATTGTGGGGGGGGTAGGGGGCTGCAGAGGACATTGCTATGGGGGGCACTACAGAGGGGGGCAGAGGACACTACTGTGTGTGGGGGTGCAGAGGACACTGCTATGGGGGGGCAGAGAACACTACGGTGGAGGGGGATGGCAGAGGACACTGTTGTGGTTGTCAGAGGGCACTAGAATTGGGTGGAGGGGGCACAGTATACTACCTTTGTTTTCGAGGTCAGAAGACACTACCATGTGTGGGAGGGTCAGAGGACACTACCATGTGTGTGTGGGAAGGGGGGCAGAGGACACTACAGTGGGGAGCATAGTATATTACTAGGGAGGGGGGGATGATGTGAAAGGAGGCAGAGGACACCGCTGTGGATGAGGGGATGGCAGGTAAAACTACTGTGGTGGGGGGAGTGAGTTGAAGCGGGGCAGAAGACACAACTGTGACTCACTATGGGTGTCATTTACTAAGATGAATGCGCTGCGCTTAATTGGTGCACCAGATAAATCATTAAAGTGGTAAACCCTTACAAATCACTTTGACCTACAGGTAAGCCTAGATTAAGGCTTACCTGTAGGTCCAAGAAATATCTCCTAAACATACACGGTTTAGGAGATATTTACAAGAAGACAGGCACCGCTATCTACGGCGCATGAGCACGCCGCAGATAACACCGATATATAAGAAGGAGGACCACTTACTAGCTCATTATGCCTTTGCCTTTCAGGTTGCATTTTTTTTTTAAATGTCAGTGCCTCTTTAATTGAGCGTGTGAATTAACCGCTTCCCGACCGGCGCACGACGATATACGTCGACAGAATGGCACGGACAGGCATAAGGGCGTACATGTATGTCCCCTTTAAGATGCCGCCATGCCATCGGGCGTGCGCTGTGAGCGGCGCAGGCTCGCGCAGGTCGGGGCCCCCGTGAGGCCGGTCGCGGGTCCCGCGGACTCGATCGCCGTGGGGACACCCGCGATCGTCTCACGGGAAGGCTGAACGGGGAGATGCGGAAATAAACAGCATCTCCCCGTTCTGCCTAGCAACTAGTGACGCCGATCTCTGCTCCCTGTGATTGGAGCAGAGATCAGCATTCACTAGCTGACAGCCACACCCCCCCACAGTAAGAAACACACTAGGCATACTTAACCCCTACACTGCCACCTAGTGGTTAACCCCTTCACTGCCAGTGTCATTTACACAGGAATTAATGCATTTAAATAGCATTGATTGCTGTATAAATGACAATGGCCCCAAAAATGTGTCAAAAATGTCCGATGTGTCCACCATATTGTTGCAGTCACAATAAAAATCGCTGATCGCCGCCATTACTAATAAAAAAAATTATTAATAAAAATGCTAAAAAACCATCCCCTATCTTGTAAACGCTATAACTTCTGCGCAAACCAATCAATAATCGCTTATTGCGATTTTTTTTACCAAAAATATGTAGAAGAATACGTATCGGCCTAAATTGAGGAAAAAAAATGTTTTTTTATAAATTTTTGGGGGATATTTATTATAGCAAAAAATAAAAAAGAATGCGTTTTTTATAAATTGTCGCTCTTTTTGGTTTATAGCGCAAAAAATAAAAACCGCAGGGGCGATCAAATACCACCAAAAGAAAGCTCTATTTGTGGGGAAAAAAGGACGTCAATTTTGTTTGGGAGCCACGTCACACGACCGCGCAATTGTCAGTTAAAGCGACGCAGTGCGGAATCGCAAAAAGGGGCCTGGTCCTTTGGCTGCAAATTGGTCCGGTCTGAAAGTGGTTAAGCACAACAGCAATAATATGCCATTGATAATAGCGCACGCCGTATCATTAACAGTCCATTCACACAGGGGTAACACGACTTCCAGCGCAACTTTGGGAGGCAACTTGGACACGACTTGAGTATGAATAACAGCGCGACTTGGGGCGACTTCAACACGACTTTGGGCGACTTACAACACGACTTTAAGTCGCCCCTAGGCCAGGCGACT
The DNA here is from genome assembly GCA_028564925.1 of Lithobates sylvaticus. Lineage (NCBI taxonomy): Eukaryota > Metazoa > Chordata > Amphibia > Anura > Ranidae > Lithobates > Lithobates sylvaticus. Next base: position 148,169,305 of record CM053028.1, on the reverse strand, counting down.
TTAATTTTAAATAAAAAAACGGCAAAAAAATGGCGTGGGGGTCCCCCTCAAAATCCATACCAGGCCCGCAGACCCCAACAACCAACAGGCAAGGGTTGTGGTGATGAGGCCCTTGTCCTCATCAACATGGGGACAAGGTGCTTTGGGGGGCTACCCCCAAAGCACTCTCCCAATGTTGAGCGCATGTGGCCTGGTACGGTTCGGGGGGGAACTATCTCGCCCCCCCCCCTCTTTTCCTGCGGCCTGCCAGGTTGCGTGCTCGGATGAGGGTCTGGTATGGATTTTGAGAGGAACCCCCACGCCATTTTTTCTAAATTTTGCCGCGGGGTTCCCCTTAAAATCCATACCAGACCTGAAGGGCCTGGTATGGATTTGATTTTGAGGGGGGCCCCCACACTTTTTTTTTTTTTTGTGGCGCGGGGTTCCCCTTAATATCCATACCAGACCTGAAGGGCCTGGTATTGAATTTCGGGGGACCCCCATGCATTTTTTTTTTCTTAATTTATTTTTTTTTTCTTAAGGGTAACATGACCTTGGCAAATATCCTTAAAAAAAACATAAAAGTGAACCAGCGTAAAAAAAAAAAAGTCAAGTTTAGAGGTGCGCCCGTTCAACCTATGCAAATGCATTTACGTTGCTTGACATTTACTAAGATTTTGCTGGCGCAGTGAACCAAAGAAGTTGAACATGCACAAATGCCGCTTGCGCATGCGCAGTGCATAAATTTACCTCACGCAGTTCTAAATGCACTTGCAGGTGCAGCAGGCTTGTTCAGAAAAAGTTACTTTCTCATTCTATTTTGGCCATATTTGTTACTTGGACACTATACTTCCTCACATCACCCCCATAATATTGGCACTTCCAGCTTCTTTAAATTCTGAGTTGAAGATGCCGTGCGCCATGTCTATAGTGACGCACCGATCGCCGCCTCCCGTGCGCCGAGAATATAATAGTAAATGGGGAATTGCACTGTGTTACAGGCGCAAATGCTTTGTAAATGTGAAAATGGCTGTTGCGTATCAGCATGCACCACAACTCATGTCGCAAACCGTTCGTAAATCAGCCCCTATGTGTTTTTATTGAATGCTTACTTTATTTTTTAAAGGGCGACGCCAACGCCCCAAGGCCCCCCATTCCGCCACTCCCGCCGGGGATCTTTGATTTCCTACATGTTGCCCAGGTAGATCTCAACGTCTGAAAAGTTGCCTACCCCTGATTTAAAGGAACACTCTACTAATAATTCACCCTTTTCTACTTGAGCTAGCAATACAAAGTTTTTGTATATTTTCTGTATTTTCAGCTACAGTGCAATCATTTCAACTGACCCTTTGGGATCCATAGAAACATGTTTACTGGGTGGAATTATATAAAACAGCAGAGCCTGAAAAATTCAAATGATCACATTTCAATGCTATTTGCTAGAGCAAGTGATGAGTTTGACACGAAAATGGCACTGGCTGTCTGATTCAAATGATAAAGAGCAATAAAGTAATATTTGGGCATTAGACTGAGTTATAATCTCCAGACTGCTATTTTGTGGAATTTACAATGTACAAGTGGGCGGAAATGAGGTTTTCATTGGCTGTGATTCAACAACTATATCTTAATTCAATCCTGCAACCTTTAGTTGGCTTGAAACACTGTGAATCTCACAGGGCAATGAAAAGAACATTTGTACCACACATGAAGCTCTCTGCATATTTAACTATTTAATTTCAAGAAGAAATGACCAAATATGAATTTCAGAGGCTGAAAGAAGCAGTGGTTAACCCTATGTAACCCAATTGTAAGCTTACCAGTTTGCATGTTCTATTACAAATCAAAAATACTCTGCGTTGTCACTAAACTCTAATTATAAAAAAACCTAACAAAGTCACCCAGCAGCTGCCAGCATTAAATTGCTTTATCATTGCTTTAAATAAATTGCTTCATTAATGTTTTAGATAATTTTTTGCGTCATTCTTGTTTTTTTTGGGGCATATCAAAAGTAGCCATACTTTTAACTAATAACAGTTTGGCTGCACTGTATGGACCTTTAATGTGCCCTAATCAATGTTAGTTTAAAATAAAAATCTAGAAAAATATAAAAACATGGCGCAGGAGATAGATCAGATCACCTGGTCTACAGTAATATCTCTTCCTCCTGCAACTGTTGAGCTAGGAGAGGAATGGGATGTCCAGACCTACAGAGTCCTGGTCGGGAAAATGCAGCCAGAACACATAGTGCTGTGTGATGCCTGTTCCTGCTGATGGACCACCATCTGCTTCTTTTTGTCCCTTTGGGGTCCCATTGTAAAGATCAGGGTTAGAGCTTATTCCAACAGAGATTGACATTGTAGTTTAGAAACTAGCTTTGAGTAGCAGAAATTGCTTAATGCACATTACTTTATTGTGCAGATGAGTTTAGGAACAGTTCCTGTTTACCATCACAGCCAGACATTTAGTTTGAAAATGAACTTTCAGTGCACATGCTCCAAAACCATGTACCTAAAGTACTTACGTAGTGTTAACAAGTATTAAAAGACCTTTGAACAAGCCCTCAATGACCTCTGTAGCTGCATGCATTGAAAATTAATTCATCCTCAAAGACCAAAACAGACTCTAAAGCCAGATTTCAGTTGGTATAACACAGCCTTCAAGCACTTTGTGTATGTTTACATTGGAAGGTTGGTAGTTTGACATGTCTCTACTGCAAAACTAGGGGAAAAGGAGCTGTAATTTTAGTGTACTGTGTTAGTTTTGAAGATGAATTTCTCCACAATTCCTGCAGCTACAGGGGTCAGTCAGGGCTTGTTTCAACTTGCTTTTATTGCTTGTTCACAATATGTAAACATTTAATGCTACTCTGGGCAGATATAAGAAACAAACTAATGCAGTTCTATATTCATTAATACATAATTATATGTATGTTTTAAATTCAAGCAGCGTAAGTACCTGAATTTGATCCTGTATCAACCTCTTGTAGTCCCTGTACAGCAGGGCTAGAGTGTAAGAAGAAGCAGCAGCACAAGCAACGGTTCATGTGCTGACAAGAAGCATGTGATAGGAAGATAAAGCAGAATGTGCCTTTTCACCTTTCACTGGTACAGGTCTGGGTTGACCTGTGCTCAGAGGCAGTGGTTTGAACAATGCTGGCCATCAGACTGAAGATATCTATTGGCAGAAAAATGTACTGCAATAGAAAATTCTGTATTTAAGTTGAATATTACAGCAAAAGCTGGTTTTGCTATTTTATCTTTAAATCAGCTCGTTCTTTTTATGTTATTATCTTTGTCTGGAGTTCTGCTTTAAATGTGCACATCCCAGGCAAAAGTGCACTTTGACTTACTTATAGTGTGAAAGAGACTTTTCACTTTGTATGACTTTATTTGATTACCCTTCTAGAAAGTTCACACTTAACAAAACCTTTTAATCATTCTTTCTTTTCTGGTAAGATTTTGGAGTCAGGATACGCTTTAGGCATGCTGTAATTTCCACATTATATGGCCATATGAGGAGGGAACTTCCACTTCTAATATTCCATTTTATTGAAATCTTAAGTACAGTAATAGCTGGTAGCAACTTGCAAAGCAATTTGTTTGAGCTTATTAAATAGTAATAATCACACCTCAGTTCCTGGCATGCATCTAAGCGGTGGTATTGTAATTTGAAAGTACTGCAATAATAATATGAAGTGTGCATCCAATTATTTTAGCTGGCTACGTTTTTTAACCTGAATAATTTTAAAGTCAGACAAGGTCAAAATGTGTGATAGCAGTTCATAAGTAGATGAGGGAAACATCTGCATTTCTTGCCAAAACTGCTGCCAAAAGGAACTGCAAAGGAAATTTGAAAAAAAAGTTTTAAGTTTGCAAAAGTACTTTGTCACAAGAAAATATGTTGTGCCCAAGAACTGTGAACTCTCCTGAATATGTTAAAATGTGCAACCTGAATACAAGTGCAGCTAGGAAAAAAAGAAGTGTTGCCTGACAACCAGGAAAATCACATTAATCAAGGCCCACATAGCTCTCTGTGGAGTTATATAGTGGTAATGTGGTGGCCCCACTCCCTCATATGTTATGACCAACAGAGGTTTGATCATTATGAAAAGATGCCGATAGTGCCGATAGTGGCTGTTTCAGCAGTGAAAGGGTCTGAGACCAGGTTTGAGGCTCATTTTATTTACCCAGGGCTTCTTCTACAGGAGACGGATTGCTGCAGGAGAAGTGCCTGTATCGAAGGACAAGTAAAGAGAGTATGTAAAGGCCTGTCTGGGCTTACAGAGAGACACACTAACTAATAATATGCCTAAGAAAAAGTTCAGACTTAGTAGAAATCTAATGTTATAATTTTTTTAAATGCAAATTTAGTTAGTGTAATGTGAACATATGTCTGCGGGACTTACGTATGCTTTTGCCTTTATTATTATTATTATCTGTTAGACCCCGGTTCTCTCATCTACCATTAAAAACATCTGATCCAACTGAGATTAGTTTGATCAGATGCTTTTACAAGCCAGTAATGGCTTGTTTACATCCTGGGGAAACCAAAAGTGACAAAAATCCTTGTCGCTTCTGGTCTCTTATACCATAGATATGATTGAGGACATTTCGGTCCTCGCCATCTCTATGGTAAGCCAGCTGAACTGGCGGCTTCAGTCCTGGGCTTCCTGGGAGAGGCGGGGAAGGCACTGGAAGATGGCAGGAGGGGGCCATTTACATAAAAGTGCATCGCTGCCAGAAAAAAAAGATAGTGGTATGATGCTTGTAGCTGCAGGCATTATCCAAGTCCAGGACATCATATGACATCCTATAGGCGGGCAGTAGTTAAACCCAAAACCAAAAATGTAGTATATTGTAGCTTACCAATCCTTAGATATGGTGGTTGCATTTGTTTTTTTCTCTCTGTTTTCACCTGGTGATCTGGCCAGTACCACACCATCTGTATAAAGGCCCATACACACGATCGGACTTTTTGACAACCAACATGCAAATTAGCTGTTTTGGACCAACATCCGACCGTGTGTAGCTCCATCGGACCAACTTTTTCCAGGTTTCCGGACTTTTGTTGGCTGTGCGAACGGACCAACTTTCTGCCAACAAAAGTCTGATGGACCAAAGTCCGACCGTGTGTACACAAAACCAACGGACTTTGTACAAACCAATGCAGAACCAATGCAAAAGATCAGACAACAATACAGAAGTTGACCAAAGGTGGCGGTAAAGAGCAGAAAAACCAAGTGATTTGGTGAAAGTTGGCTGAAAAAGTCCTGCCGTGTGTATGCAATACCAACTTGGGGCCAACGCCCTTTGGACAAAAAACCACGGGAAAGTTGGTCCACGGTCCGATCGTGTGTATGAGGCTTTAGAGTGACCCCACTCTGTATGAAGGAGCAGAGGGGTACCTTTGTACAGCAGCATTGTTAATCTGAAGAAAGGGGCGTGTTAGATGCACTAGCAGATTTAGATACACTAGAAAATTGAAGCCAAACTTCAGCTCACACTTTGTAAGCAGTTGCAGTAACAGCTTTTTTTTTTCTTGTGCGATAAAGGCTTTACATAAACAAATAAAAGTTGATCATTGTAAGCACTCCTGCCAGTGTTAAATGGTTTGTCTCATCCCTGTAGCTTCTATGTCTGCAGGAGAGCTTGTTCCTTTGAAAACAACAGACTTGCTGGCCAGATCACAATGCAGCCATCACATCTACGAATCTTTGCAAAGTGAATTTTTACCACATTCACTAAGCTGCAGGAAAATTCTCCTGCAAAGTGAAAATTCCCCATGCAGAGAAAACAGCCTATTTGCCCTCTGTAAATGAACCCCTTTATATGTAATCTTCCAGGAAAGAACAACATGGGTCACTCAACATTCCCACGCTAGCATCTCAATGCACTGTGTTGCAAAGACATCACTACAGTCACAAGCAAAGAATAACGTTAATCAAAACAAATATTTCAAAGCAAAGATCAAAGTAAAAGAGATAAACTGTCCAACAAACTGCAATAAGAACGATGCTTTGCTTTTCAACCTAAACAAATGCCCTATACAGTAAAATGTTTCACATTTCTGACAAAAGTTTGAGATCATTTGTTTTCTCCCAGCTTAGAAAAGTAAACTAATCTAGGTGGATCCAGACGTACTTCACACTCCCTCAAACTTTCTGACTCAACAGCATAACGTCAACTTCTAAATGTTATCATGAATGCGTTCACATGGTAAATATTCTTTTTATCTAGAAGAATTTGGGCATGGAAAGTGTGAATGGGAAGTATTTTTTTGCTGTAAACAAGGGTGATGAATTGTGGTCACTGACTCACCAAAATGATACCTACACAACTCCATGTAGACAGTGACACTTATATCCATAAAGCTGGAAAATCCCTTCAATCTAGACTATAACTTTGCCAAAGGAAACGCTCTTGGAACTGACATAAGCAGACACTCTGTAATACTGCATGTAAACCGCAATTTATCATGCCATGCAGCATGAAATCCAGAGATGACCATGAGCTTCCACACCACTGGCTGTCCTCCAACAACCACCACAGCCTGGGCAATGATACAATATTTCTTAGCAAATACCAGCCCCATACTGCACTGCACCTCCTGCATGGACAATAATAACCAGAACACACAACACATTAACTGTGTAAAAATAAGAATGTCTATCAATGACCATGTCTGCTTGTTAAGCTGTCTAGAAGGGTATTTATGTCAACCTGGCAGGTTTTCATGTGCCGCCTTTTGAGAACACTGTAAGAAAATGCTTTATTTTACATATGCTTAAATAATTGTGCAAATCCAATAAATTGTAGAAGTGGATCAGGTCAAAATAATCTTGCCAAGCATAAATGGCATCAACATCATAAACTGTAAGACATCCACTACTAATGCCACTAGCAATATCACATTATGGAAAGTCTAAAATAAATATCATGATGTGTTTTGTTAATAATTTCTTTTCTCTGATAACTTTTGAACGAGAGAAGCAGAGAAGCAGAGGAAGCAAAGGATAGTCACTGATGATGTCAAAGCTCCATTTACCAAAGTGCAGTCTTAAGTGAATGGCAATGGCCAAAGGCAATGTTGATATGATTCGGAGGAATTAAATAATACTCAAAGGGGTTTTTTATTTTTATTTTTTTTTAAATAACAAACATGTCATATTTACCTCCACTGTGCAGTTCGTTTTGCACAGAGTGGCCCCGATCCACCTGTTCTGGGGTCCCCCGGTGGCACTATCAGTTCCTTCTCACATCGGTAAACCCCCTAGGAGTAGCACTCTCCCTGGGGGATACCATGCGGGCGCGCTCCTGAGTCCAGCATTTGCATCCATAGACACAGAATGCCGACTCGGCCCTGCCCCCCTTGCGTCCGCGTTATTGAATTTTATTGACAGCAGTGAGAGTCAATGGCTGCGCTGCCATCAATCTATCCAATCAAGAGCCAAGACAGTGGTCAGGGAGGTAGAGCGCGTCTCCGCCGAGGGAACGAACAGGCTCAGGTGAGTAAAAAAAGGGGCTGGGGGTCGGTCAGTGTCAGAAGTTTTTTTAACTTAATGCATAGGATGCATTAAGGTGAAAAAATATGAGGGTTTACAACCCCTTTAAATAAGTAGATAAATCATTTATATTTTCCTGTTTTGTGCCGTATCTCTATAGAGTTGTTGCTTCACTCTATGGGGTGCTGCCACTGAGGCTGCTAAGTTGCCTTTTTTATTAACTTATAGGAATTTTTATTATGAACTTATAATAGTGGGCTTTGTTTTTTAGAAGCTTGTAGAGCAGGGGTAGGCAACCTCGGCACTCCAGCTGTGGTGAAACTACAAATCCCATCATGCCTCTGCCTCTAGGAGTCATGCCTGTGATTGTCAGGGTCTTGCAATGGGACTTGTAGTTTCACCACAACTGGAGGACTAAGGTTGCCTACCCCTGTTGTAGAGTACCCCTGACTTATCCAGTGCCATTTATACTTACTTTCATAAAGAAACTATTTAACCTAAGGTCTCCAAGGAAGACAGCGCCACACAATGAAGTTGGACGACAGGCAGTTCAATCATAAACTGCAATTATTTACCGTTAGAGCATGGTGTGGAACTTCCTTCCACAGTTGGTGGTGTCAGAGGGGAATTTAGATAAATCCCAAAATCAATTAGAAGTGTTTCTTAGTAACCACAATATACAGGAATATGGGGAATTATAGTGACATAAATACACACTCAGGTTGAACTGGATGGTGTATTTCTCAACCATGTAGTTAACAGCTTTCAGGACTTAAACTCACATTAATTTTGAGAGTTTAGCACCTAACTTATAGACACATAAAACTCAATCCATGCAGCTATGTCAGTTTCAGAGTCCACTTTTACTTGTCCACAAAGACATCACACCACTGCTTTCAACACAGGGGTACATCCAGCAAATGAACACAAATAAACTGTTCAGCCAACTTGCCCAGTCTGTTTTGCATCACAAACAAACCTACACATGCCAAATACAATCCTGTCTAAAACAATATCTTCCTGTTTTAAAGCCATAAAGTATGTAACTTTTTCCAGACTTTTTCCAGGTTTACAGACCTCAGTATGGAATGGTGGCCAGGAAGTCTACACTCACTCTGTTTGACCAGGCTCCAGGTCACAGAATAGACAGCATAGAAATTTCTGTCATGCCAACCATCTTCCTTTTGTAGACTTTTTAATGCAAAAAGCGGCATAGTGTGAATGGCAGATACATACCAACCCCTGGGCTGTTTCCAACAACACATCTATTGAACCATTTTACGTGCCAAAGGATTTTTAAATCTGTGCAAATATGATTGTGCCTCAGGCATTTCTGCCAAACAATATAGTTAGATCAATAGTCGTCCCAAAGTCTGCAATCAAGAAATATAGCCTGTTCAAGGATGAAACCCAACCCATAACTAATTAAGGAGCAGCAGCGCACTACTTTGAAGTGTTATTAAACCTAATGCAATAAAATAAACATAGCCACACTTATATTGTATCTGTTTTTCTACTGCATGTTGATATCGGTCAATTTTGTCTTTGACAGGAATGTTTGCTTCTTTTACCTAACTTCAGTTCTTTTACTGCGGCATTACTATGAAGCCATTGAGCACCTCATACCTAAAGACTAATGCCGTGTACACACATTTTCTGACAACAAAATTGTGGATTTTTGTTCGAAGGATGTTGGCTCAAACTTGTCTTGCATACACACGGTCACACAAATGTTGGCCAAAAATTCCGAACGTGAGAACAAGGTGACGCACAAGATGTACGACAAGCCGAGAAAAAGGAAGTTCAATAGCCAGTGCGGCTCCTTCTGCTTGATTCCGAGCATGTGTGAACTTTTGTGCTACAGACTTGTGTACACACGATCGGACTTTCCGACAACAAGTTTTGCTGGCGGAAAATTTGAGAAACTGCTATCAAACATTTGTTGGTGGAAATTCAGACAGCAAATGTTCGATGGAGCATACACATGGTCGGACTTTCCGACAACAAGCTCACATCGAACTCCAACCGTGTGTACGCGGCATAACAATGCTGAAAGAACCCTCTGCACACTACTATACACCCTTTCTAAGCAAATTTTGCAAAAATAAATAAATAGATTTTTAGTTTACATACATTGCAAAACATATTTAAACTGGCCAACTGCATCAAAGTATTCCATCTCTGGGCAGTCCCTACTGTGCTCTGCAAAATGAAAATGCTCCAGTGGATATAGTGTCAATATGGGACAAATAGACACAAGTTGTAGGAGAGCTACTATAGCAAGAGAAATAGGATATAAAGGGTGTATAGCAGTGTGCAGAGGGTTCATTCAGAATTTTTTGTGTTAACATGTGGTTACACCAATTTAGCACCTGAATGATTATACAGTCAGGTCCATAAATATTGGGAAATCAACACAATTCTAATCTTTTTGGCTCTATACACCACCACAATGGGTTTGAAATAAAACAAACAAGATGTGCTTTAACTGTAGACTTTCAGCTTTAATTTGAGGGTATTTACCTCCAAATCAGGTGAACGGTGTAGGAATTACAACAGTTTGTATATGTGCCTCCCACTTTTTAAGGGACCAAAAGTAATGAGACAATTGGCTGCACAGCTGTTCCATGGCCAGGTGTGTGTTATTCCCTCATTATCCCATTTACAAGGAGCAGATAAAGCTCCAGAGTTAATTTCAAGTGTGCTATTTGCATTTGGAATCTGTTGCTGTCAACTCTCAATATGAGATCCAAAGAGCTGTCACTATCAGTGAAGCAAGCCATCATTAGGCTGAAAAAACAAAACAAACCCATCAGAGAGATAGCAAAAACATTAGGTGTGGCCCAATCAACTGTTTGGAACATCCTTAAAAAGAAAGAAAGCACCGGTGAGCTCAGCAACACCAAAAGACCCGGAAGACCATGGAAAACAACCGTGGTGGATGACCGAAGAATTCTTTCCCTGGTGAAGAAACACCCTTCACAACAGTTGGCCAGATCAAGAACACTCTCCAGGAGGTAGGTGCATGTGTGTCAAAGTCAACAATCAAGAGAAGACTTCACCAGAGTGAATACAGAGGGTTCACCACAAGATGTAAACCATTGGTGAGCCTCAAAAACAGGAAGGCCAGATTAGAGTTTGCCAAACAACATCTAAAAAAGCCTTCACAGTTCTGGAACAACATCCTATGGACAGATGAGACCAAAATCAACTTGTACCAGAGTGATGGGGAGAGAAGAGTATGGAGAAGGAAAAGAACTGCTCATGATCCAAAGCATACCACCTCATCAGTGAAGCATTGTGGTGGTAATTTCATGGCGTGGGCATGTATGGCTGCCAGTGGAACTGGTTCTCTTGTATTTATTGATGAAGTGACTGCTGACAAAAGCAGCAGGATGAATTCTGAAGTGTTTTGGGCAATATTATCTGCTCATATTCAGCAAAATGCTTCAGAACTCATTGGACGGTGGTTCACAGTGCAGATGGACGATGACCCGAAGCATACTGTGAAAGCAACCAAAGAGTTTTTTAAGGGAAAGAAGTGGAATGTTATGCAATGGCCAAGTCAATCACCTGACCTGAATCCAATTGAGCATGCATTTTACTTGCTGAAGACAAAACTGAAAGGAAAATGCCCCAAGAACAAGCAGGAACTAAAGACAGTTGCAGTAGAAACCTGGCAGAGCATTACCAGGGATGAAACCCAGCGTCTGGTGAGGTCTATGCGTTCCAGACTTCAGGCTGTAATTGACTGCAAAGGATTTGCAACCAAGTATTAAAAAGTGAAAGTTTGATGGATGATTGTTAATCCGTCCCATTACTGATTTGGATGTAAATACCCTTACATTAAAGCTGGAAGTCTGCAGTTAAAGTACATCTTGTTTTTTTTCAAAATCCATTGTGGTGGTGTATAGAGCCAAAAAGATTAGAATTGTGTTGATGTCCCAATATTTATGGACCTGACTGTATACTGTATGTGTTTAAGCTATTGGGATTTGAGCACAGGTATAAATTATCCCTACCTAATGACTACACATCTACTTGCAGCCTCTTTGTGTGCCTACACACCCAGGTGGCACAGAGAGGCTAAGGAAGAAGAGGGCTTGTACTGTATTCAGCCCACCTGCTATTGACAGCCCATATTAATCGTACAAGCTCAATATGAATGCACACGCAAGGAACATGCAGTCCCACCAGCAGCTGAAGAGGACATAACTGAATAATATTTGAATGCATTATATGCTTATAAATACAGAACAAGGTTATTTTAAAAGGTTAAATATCATTTTAACTATGTTCACAGTGTTAGACTGACAACACTATTCCAAGCAATAAAGTCTTGATTGGCCCAGATTTCTGACCCTTTATTTTCCAATTCTGCTGTGCAGAGAATTAGAGAGATTGCGGTAGACTAAGTTGGTGTCAGTACCTTCTCTCTTCTTTGGTAGTACAGAGAACTAGAGAGATATTTATACTAGCTACATGTAAAAATACAGAAAAATAATGTATTTTTCTAGTGAATACATAGTTGATTAAAATGTTTACTACCTCAAATTGTTAGGTAAAAATTTGGTGGAGTAATCAGGGTATGCTACTCTTCGCTATGAAATAGTTTTGTGAACTCTCCGATTAGGGTGGATGCAACCACCAAAATATAGTTGACAAAATAAGAAAAATATGGTACTCTAGAGCAAGATAGGGTACTGCAAAACAAGAATAAGAATGTACTTATTGGCTAGCACCTCCACACCTTCAATGAACCTTTAAAGGAGAAAGTTGGGGGTTTAATAAAACAAACCTATATACTCACCTTCATGCTGCAGCACTGGTCTGATGCTGCAGCTGTCCCCTGCTAGCTCTAAGCCTGAGAACTGAGCGATCTCATGACCGCTGCTGCAGCATGACTGGCAGTCACTGCTCACCGCTCTGCCCCTGCATTGTTCACTGGAGCACTGGGCAAGGGAGGGGGCAGGAGCAGCTGGCTCCAGCTCTCAGTGGAGTGCTGAGAGGCTGAGCCAGCTGCCAATCAGGAATCTGGGTGGATCCTGACAATATGGTAAAATAGAGTATCACTCTACTACACTGATAGGTGCAGTCATCCAGAACCCATGTTGAGTGACTGTCCTGCTGCGTTATAACCACAGGGGGTTGATCATTCAGAAAGGGTTCTGTGATTGGAGGAGGTGGGGAGGAAAGGCATTGATGTCACAATCTCCACCCGCTCCAGTCAGAAAGTGCTTTGCATTCATTGAGAAAAAGTCAAGCTGTTCTCTGACTAGCAGCAATGTCGAGCGAGTGACCCCTGTAGTTACTATGCAGCAAGGCAGCACCCCCACAGGTATGGAATATGCATACTTACATTGGTCCAAGCTGAACTATGTCATAGAAACCATACATGAAATTCATCTTTAAAGTAGAACTAAAGGCAAAGATTTTTTTTTTTTCAGTTTTGGATAGAGCAAGTGAGGGTTACATGCCCTGTCAGGTTTTTTTTTCCATCTGTGTCCCTATTTGAAGATTTCCCTTCTATTACTGTTCTAGGGACAACCCAAAATTTGTGATTTTCTTTTAATTTCAATGATAATGGTAAACAGGATGAATAGAAAGGGAGAATCTCCCTAACAGACACAGACAGCAATAGGAACCAAACAGAAACTCTGATCCCTCTCCACTCCAAAACTAAAAAAAGTTAGGCCTTTTAGTTACACTTTAAGTAGAATTACTCTGACTATTAGACAAAACTCACTAGACATTGATATGGACCTTTAAGCCTATTATCTTGGCAACTCAGCTTTCACCCATGTATTGATATCCTCCACTTACCATGAACATTTCTCATCACAGAGATGTTTATAGTTCATCCCAGGTTATCAAATGCTTTGATTAGATGCTCCAATTATTATGAGCACAATATTCTCTGTGAACTGTCTGTCTAAAAAAAAATAATAATTTGAAAACTAAGGTACTCACAATGACTGAACTGTGATGACAATTGATCCAGAGCAGCAGTCCTGAGTGGGAGAGACCCTTCGGTGGATTGCTCACCAAGATGTATTTTCTTAGAGCTGGAGAAATACTTTGGCTTAATCTGGAATTGCTGAGTATGCCCATGTTGGAGGTTCATGGTTCGGGGCTGTGGAGGTATCATCCTGTGTAATGCAAAGACAGACCAATTAATGGTGTTATATTACAATAATATGATAAAACTAAACAGTTTGAAAAAAAAAATAGTATTACTTCTAATAATATTTCCTTGTCTGTTTAACTCAGATCTTTCTTTGCTAAAGAATGGCTGTACCCTCCTCCTCGTCCGTTATAGACGGAACACTGATACAGTTTACCAGCATTGTATCAGTGTTCTGTCTATCATGGACGAGGAGGAGGCGGGGCTTTGTTACAATGCACAGCTGCCGAACAGACAGCATGACACAGCGGGAGACATCCGCTGTTTTAGTTATCAAAGGTACAGCTGGAGATGAGCACAGTGAGGCTGCAGATGGGCACATTGAGGCTGCAAATGGGCACAGTGAGGCTTCAAATGGGCACAGCGAGGGTGCAAATGGGCACAGTGAGGCTGCAAATGGGCACAGTGAGGCTGAAGATGGGCACTGATGATACGGTGGGCAAAGTGAGGCTGCAGATGGGCACAGTGAGGCTGCAAATGGGCACAGTGAGGCTGCAAATGGGCATTGTTTACCCAGTAGCTGCTGCATTTCCCACCCTAGGCTTATACTCGAGTCAATATGTTTTCCCATTTTTTTGCGGTAAAATTAGGTTCCCTCGGCTTATATTCAGGTCGGCCTATACTCGAGTACATACAGTAATTAAAAATATTGTGAAATACAGCTAGTTACTAGTCACTTCTGCTTTCTTTCCTTGTGCAGGTTAACTGGTCTTCTATCTGTCCCCCTGTAGTATTCTGCAGGCAATCAATGAGGGTTTGCCTGCCTGCCTGTGGGGGTCCCCTCCCACAGCGCTGTTCTTTGCACAGGCTATATGTAGCACAGTGATGATTGATGTAACTACTACTTTTACACGTTAACAACTAGGTTTACAAATGCATTTGGTGCACAGAAAGTGAATTTATATCCTTTGTGGTTTTTAGGTAATACATATGAAAGTTTTTGCACCTGGAGTTTATCTTTAAGAGAAAAAAATATATACCTTATCTGTGCCTGTGCACTGCTCTTTTCATTTTTGGCATCACTGAGGTGCTAAAATGAAGATCTCGGTGTGACATCAAGGTTCTTCCCTCAAAAACAGCAGCAGCCTGCTAAGAGCTGCTGCAGCAACATAAGATGGAGTGGAAAACAGTGGAAAACAGCCATGAACTGCGCATGTGTGTTATATGACCTCAGTATGCATGATATTAAAGTGGAGTTCAAACAAAAAATAGAACTTCCGCTTTAAGCACTCCTCGCCCCCTTACATGCCACATTTGGCATGTCATTTTTTTGGGGGGGGGAGTTCATTAGGAGGGGGGCTTTCTGTCCCACTTCCTCCTTCTGCCCAGGGACCGCTTAGGTGACTCCTCCTTTCGCCTTAGGCGGCCCCTCCCTCTAGGCAATCTTCCTGGACACATGACAGGTCCCAGGAGAAAGCCTGTCCACTCTGGGAGCGCAATGCGACTCGCGCATGTGCCGTGCATGCGCCGTGCATGCCCGGCCGTGAAGCTGTCATGGCCGGGTGCCCAGAGTGGCAATGGAGGCGCCGGCGGAGAAGAGGGGGAGAGGAGCGACACCCCATTTGGCCACATCGCTGGACCGTGGAACAGGTAAGTGTCTGTTTATTAAAAGTCAGCAACTACACTTTTTTTATAGCTGACTTTTAATAAACATAAAAGGCCTGGAACTCCGCTTTAATAGCACTGCTGATGATGCATCATCAGACAAGCACAACATATAGAAGGTTGGGCACTTTATTTGTTTTTTTTTTTCTTTATTCGGAAGGTTATTTGTGCTTAGATTTCTTGTGTGAACATAGATATTTTAATCTGTTCAGAAGTTATTTTGAGCTATTATATTTGAGAACTTGTATCTGACAAGGGGAATCAATGTACAACACAAGAACAATACATTGATACTGCAGACTATACTATAAATCTGGTAGATTTATGAAAAAGTCATATTTGTTCTGTGTGTATAAACAAGAAACTACTTAAACTAGTGGATTCATATAGCAGCCAGACAAAATAATTTCAGACGGAAATGATGATGGCTGACTATATATTTAATTTAAGAAAGGTTTTCTTTAACATGCAGAAGAGAGGATTAAATAAGAAAAAATAATAGTTAAGTCCTAGAAAGGTGCTCCAGGGGCTAAGGAGTTTTTCCTATTTTCATAGATCAATGAATGCAGCAAACTTGGAAGGCGCATGCACTATAAAACTGTTCTGTAAAAAGCATGCCTTTCTTTAAAAAAGTGTTTTTAAAAGAAACCAGCAAACCATTATTTGGTATTTCACTTTAAGTGCAATATGCAGAACTTAACAGAAAATAGCCTCATGGCTTGTTAATTACCACATTGAAACTAGTGTGGGAGCTGCATAAACAGATGCCTAAGCAATCTTCACTAACATAATCCCCATGTCAATGCATGCATAAAGATGAAATAGCACTAAAAAGGTTGTCTCTATCAAAAATAATGTTAACAGGCTAATCAAGGAGACACTGGCAGCCTACTAACATTCCTAGTCTATTACTTTTCTTATCTCTTATTCATATGCATAACATTTGACCAGTGATGTAAGTAACTGAGTTAAAATAAACTGAATTACCTAACTCAGTTACTTTAGAGGGTAATGAGTAATCTAACTGATTACTTTTCCCCTCATGGTAACTCAGTTCCCATTACTTTGGCTTAGTTACCCCAATTACATCTACCGCCACTAGATGGCAGTAGTGTAATTCCGGTGTCCTGCCGAAAAAGTTCCCCCGCCGGATAAGGACCCCCTGTACTGTGCAGGCGCAGGGCTTGCGCAGTACGAAGGACTACGGAGCTTCCGAAAATTGCCGAACCTAAACAGCTCTGAGTGAACTCTACACCGCGCATACAAGGGGCATCTATAGTGTAAGTAAGGGGCGGGTCTAGTATTACTGTAACCAAGGGGCGCATTTATTATTATTGTTATATATCGAGCTCTGCCCATTAATTTAATTTAACATTCGCCCTCTTCTGTAGCCATCCGCCACTTACACAATATAATAATAATAGACCCGCCACTTGCTTACACGCTATAACAGATCTGCCTCTTGGTTAGAGTAATAATAGAGCAGCCCCTTGGTTACACGATATATAACAATAATAATAAATGCGCCCCTTGGTTACAGTAATACTAGACCCGCCCCTTAGTTACACGTACAGAATATTTAAAAAAAAGTCAGTTACTTTGCTGCATAACTAATTACTTTTCCAATGTAGTAACTGAGTTACTAACGTAATTACTTTTTTGGGAGAAGTAATTTGTAACTTAACTAATTACTTTTTTTAAAGTAAGATGACCAACACTGCATTTGACCAATGAAAAGCATAACCTTAATGATACCAAATTAAGATTTTGAACTCATGATTCCCCATCAGGCTCTGCCCCACAAGATACAAAACTCTGCAGACAGTGTAGTGGTGCGGAGAAAGCACAGTGGCCAGAGTGGACATATGGACGCAACAACAGGTATATCTACAACAGGTACATGAATCTGTAACCTGCACGTTGAAGTATGACAGAATTCTAGAGTTTCTTAGACACTCTTTATGAATTCCACTGATTAAGTTTATTCATTCCTCGTCATTGTGCAAAATTTTACTAAACCAGGGTTAATTTATATAACTGAGATACAAAAGAGCTCTAAAATAAGTAATCCAATAGTGGTGAGCTAACCAAGAAAAGTTTGTCTCGCTCGACGTTCGCCAAATTTGTAATCCCAAGCATAGCATTCAAACCCTATTGAAGTCTATGCAAGCTAAATCTTGCAATGTTTTTCTGGCTTTTCTCTAGACCAGCTTGCAAGCTTTTGGTAAAAAAAAAGGCATTGGTATCTGGACACTGCCATGGAGGATATGTATAAATGCAAGAAAAAGAAATACCATTCAGTAAGGAGCGGGTCTTTTATTGTGGATTAAAGGGCAACATTAAAAATACACAATTTTTTCAACCCCTTAAAGGGGCGTTCCTGCCAAGAAATTTCTTTTTTTTAAAAGTCAGCAGCTACAAACACTGTAGCTGCTGCCTTATAATAAGGACACTTAACTGTCCAGCGATCCTGCGATGTCGGCTGCCTGAGGCCGATCCGTCCATCGGATCGGCTGCCGACGCCTCCATCTTAACGAAGGGAAACAGGCAGTGGAGCCTTGCAGCTTCACTGCCCGTTTCCTACAGTGCATGCGCAAGTCGCGCGGCACTTTGTGTATGGCCCCATTGTTTTCTGGGACACACACATGTCCCAGAAGGCAACGGGTCTGCTCACCGAAGACGAGGAAGCGCTGCGGAATAGGAAGAGGCAGATTAGGAAGACTGCCTAGCAACAGCTGTTTTAGGTAAGTTTTTTTTATTTTTTTTAAGATTGTTAATGCATTTTTTTTTTTTTTGGGTGGCCCTCCACTTTAACTGCCACTGGTAAGGCTTATGACAGCAGTTGTTGGTGGTTTTACTCACTCTCTCGTCAGCTGCAGTGACCAAATGTTTGTACATTCCAAAAGCCACCTGTCAAATTTTTAGGAAAGTACAGCCACCAAATTGCTTTGTGTGACCCCTGACCTGTGCCCCCACTCCAGTGCGAGCCTCCACCCCCTTGCCATTCTTCCTGGTCTCCTTAGTCCCACCTGCGAACCTGGGTCCAACATTGGCGAGTGTCGCCAGGTGGAGGAAAGGGAGACATGCATCTGCTGATCTCTCCTAGCTAATATGAACCGGGAAGTGACGTGTAAAACATCACTTCCTGTTTCCAGTGATATTTTCCCTGGCCCTTGCAACCAGGGAAGAAGCTAATGAAGCAAGATATAGGGTACTGACGTTTATTGCTGGTTTTCAGGGGCTTGCAAATTTAAAGCTTCACATGTTTGTATCTATTTACTCGTGCAACCTTGTTTTTTATAATTTACCAAAAAATTGGGTAATATGTTGTGTTTTTGTGCCCTAAAATTAACTTTAATATATTTTTTACAAAAATGTCTGCGTTTGATAAAATGTTGCACAAATGTAGTGACACAAAAATTGGAACAACCATTTCACTTTCCAGGGTCTTTGCTTTCAGAAATTGCATAATGTTTGGTGATTTTAACTAATCTTCAGGATTTAAATGCAAACATGGCTCTGGCAGCAAAAGGATTAAATAACATGCCTAGGGGATGTCTGAAACCTGCATGTGAATTTACACACCTGTGTGATGTACTCCTGTAAAAGTGATACAGTATATAAAAAACAAACTAATTCCACTACATAACAGTTCCTGGCCAGCCTTCTTCTGTTTATAAAAAATGGTATGGGGTGCCCCTCAATATCAATACCAGACCTCTATCCACTTGCCCCCCCCCCCTTCAAAATCCATACCAGATTCTTATTGGTATGTGGCACAGTACACATTTTTTGTAAACAAGACTCTTTTAATTTTGAAGGGGACCTCCCTCAAAAAAATAAAATTGCATTGAATACCAAACAAAATCCATACGAGACCCTTCAGTCTGGTATAGATTTTAAGGGGGGCCCCACGTAAAAAAAACAACAACAACAAAAAAACAACAGGCAACAGCATAGAGTCATATTTAATGCCCACTTCTCCAGCTTGTTGATGGGGGACATGGGCATTCTTGTGAATGTGGGTGTCTATGGAGGAGGACTTGTTAGGATCATATAGTACCATTGTTACCCATTCACAATTCTTTTTTTAAATAGTCAGTATATACACAAAAAAAAAAAATGTAAAATAAACATTGTTCTTCAATTTAAATCCAACTTTAATCATATCGTCCAGCGATGTAAATTCTGGCGAAAATTAAGTTGTCATTAACTAGTGGTAGTAATACTTCCACTAAATGAATTACTTTTGGTTGCAGCATCTGGAGGTTTGGTCGGTGAACTAGCTAAATCTGGCCATTTAGTTTGCTCATTCAGCAAACTGCAAGTCATGGTTGACCCAAACTCAAAGCTTATCCCTATAATGTAATATACTCATGTGTTAGAATTTAAAAACCACATCATACTACAGAATCTCAAATTATTTTAGTCAAATAATAAATGTGTTCCACATTCCAAAGCAGATCTTCGTAATTATTGTGTGTAAATCTTTTGCTAAATTTACGAGGAACCAATTTATGTCTTACACAGCTGGCAGCCCAGAATCTCCTCAGTTTTTATGTAGTATAGTAGCCAGTTGTATGCAATGTTAAGGAGTTTCTAGATGATGACCACCAGGTTTTTTAGACTGAGAGATTTAGTTCAGGATGTAGCTTGGTAGTCAAAAATGGACCACCCACTGGAAGCCTCCTTTACTTTAAGATTCTACCATTTTTTTGAATGGCTTAAATGCAGTTATAAACGCAACTGTAATTCAATTCCCAGCAGTGAATTTTGCAGAAAGGGTTACTTTACAATAATTTATTGCAAGCTCACAGCAATGAAAGAGATTAACACATCTGGTAGAGAATCCTTCAGTTTCATGGTGATTTAGATGGTAGTAAAACACATACAAGAATGGCTTTGACTGCAATGATCCCTACATTCCAGTACTGTCTTACACATACACACACACACACAAAATCTCCTAACATATTTCAAGGAAATAATGAGAGACATATGTGACAGGCTTAGATATTCTTACATACATAGAGGCTGTACAGATCTGACCGAGAAAGGGATGCATTCTTTGCACTGTAGCATACATGGAGAGGAGTCTTAGCATTACATTTTGTTTAACACACAATTATTATTATTATTAGTCAGGATTTATATAGTGCCAACATGTTGTGCAACAATCTAATAGTGCGGGGCAAGTGGTACAAAAGGTAATAACTGTGGGGGATGAGCTGGTGGAAGAATTAAAAGTCCACTTGCTAGCTTAAGACAGAAAAGGCTTCCCTGAAGAGATGTGTTTTCAGGGATTGCCTAAAAGTGTCTGGAATAGGAGATAGCCAGATTGAGGTAGAGAGTTCTAGATTATGGGGGGCTATGGAGAAGTCCTGGAAACAAGCATGAAAGGAGGAGGCAAGAGAGGTAGAGAGTAGTAGGTCTTGGCAGGAGCGGAGAAGATGGTTTGTATGACAATTGGAGACAAGGTTGGTGATATACCTCAGGGCAGAGTTGTGAATGGCTTTGTATGTTGTTGTTAGTATTTTTAACTTAATTCGCTGGGCATTCGGAAGCCAGTGAAGGGATTGGCAGAAAGGGGTGGCAGGCACTAAGTGGTTGGTAAGGCTGATGAGTCTGGCAGTAGAATTGATGATAGACTGAAGAGGGGAGAGTCTACGTAATGTAGAGGTAGGCCTATGTGAACGAAGTTGCAATAGTCAAGATGAAAGATAACAAGTAGTTTGGTGGTTTCATGCGTTGCAAAGGGGTAAATATTAGAGGTGTTACAGAGGTGAAATCTACAAGATTTTGACAACTATTGGGGGGATAATATTACAATCTCGGTTTTAGACAGATTTCGTTTAAGAAAGTAGAGTGACATCCATGTTAATATGTCAGTTAGTAACTTAGTAATGCGAGAGGAGGCTGAAGGAGCGAGGTGAGGAGTAGAGAGATAGATTTGTGTGTCATTTGCGTAGAGTATTGGAAATCGTGGGAGGTTATCAAGTGACTAAGAAAGGAGGTGTAGACAGAGAATAGAAGGTTGTAGAAGTTGTAGGTAACACTGAAGGAATGCTGTGATAGATAGGAGGAGAACCAGGAAACAGCATAATCCTGGAGGCCAAGAGAGTGGAGTTTATTAAGGAGGAGCAGGTGGTCAACAGTATCAAAGGCCGCAGAAATGTCTAGTAGTAAGATTATGGAGTAGTTAGTGGCTGTTGGTTTTAGCAGTTAGTAATTAATTAGTGAGTTTCAGTAGGGCATTTTTTGTAGAGTGAAAGCCAGACTGTAATGGGTCAAGAAGATTGTTTTCAGTGAGGTAGTAGCTCAGACGGTTGTTGACTATGTTTTCTAAAAGTAGAGGTTAATGGGAGCAAGGAGATGATTTTGAAGTTGCTTTGGTTGGTGGGCCTTTTAAGCGTGTGGGTGATCTGTATATGATTTAGAGGGGAGGGGAGGGTTAGGTGCAAGTAGAGAAGGAGAGTTTAAAGATATGAGTAAGAGAGCATAGGATAGAAGAAGAGTTACCATAGTAGTTGTGAGGGAATAGGATCCAGGGGACAATTAGTTATGTGGGCATCTGAGAAAAGTTTGGTAACTTCTAGTCGAGTCAAAAGAGGAAAGTGCTGAATGTGCTGGTATGTTAAGTGGGCAAGATATCTGTACAGTGTCCTTACAAATTGCATCAATCTTGTAGTGATTGGCAATCTCTTGGGCAGTGAGTGAGTTAGTGGTTGGAGGTAGTGGGAGACTAAGTAGAGAGAAAAAAGTAGAGAATAGACAATGAGGACTGAATGACAAGGTATTAATAAGAGTGACAAAGTTGGATTATCTGGTAGCATGGAGGCAGGAATTGTATTTTAGGAGGGCAGATTTGTATAGTCCTGCAGGGATTTAGTTTTACGCCACAGTTGCTCAAGAGCACGGATATGTCTCTTGACATTTCTGGTGTCGTCAGAGGTTTTCAAGGTTGTAATGGTCAGGGCCTGATTCTGCAAGTAGTTAGAGGAGCAAGTGTATCCAGTGAGGATGAGAGTGAACTGTTGTAGACAGAGGTGACCAGGTTAGGACAGAACATGGGTGAGACTGTCATAGAGGTGGCAGAAGCAGAAGAGAGAAATGACATGTTAAAGTGGTGAAGGCTTTTAAGTAATTGTTTGGTGCTTGGAGGTGGAAGAAAAGGAAACCGTGATGAGCTTGTGATCAAAAAGAGGATAAAGGGTGTTGATGCGGTTGCCAGGAGTGCAGAGGTGGGAGATTGCAAGGTCAAGGGTGTTCTGAGTGAGTGGAAGTGAGTGTCCATTGTGTTAGGCCAGAAAAATTAGGCTAAAGCAGAACTTCGCTCTCTATATAAACACTGAATATGTTTTAACCCTTATGCTGCTAGCATTAATAAATAGATAAGAAATCATAAATATCATATTTACTTGTTTTAAACTGTTTTTTGTCAGATACTTCCTGGTTTCCATGCCTAGGCAAATAATGTCCTACATCCCACAAGTCTTTAGGAGAGGAAGAGGAGCTTTCCCAGCTAAGCACACCCTCCTGTCTGCATGCCTAAGGTAAGGGCAGATGGATTCCAGGAAGTAAATGCTACATGAATCATCTGTCCTTACTTCAGGTGGCCATGGCCAGAAATGCTAGGGGGTGTTTTTCACAGTGACTTCTTAGCAAAATAAAGCATGAAGACATGGATGTATGGGTGAATTTGCTTTGAATATTAAAAATGAATTAAATAGCGTTTTTGGTTTATAGTGCTCAGTTGCAGTCAAGTTCTGATTTAGGTTGAGACGTTGAGATGTAGCAGGGCTGTAAACATTAACAGGGATGGTAAAGTCACCACGAATGATAGTGGGTATTTCAGAGGAGAGAATGAGGCAGTCATCAAAAAAGCATGATACTGGAGGAGGCCAATAATACACTGCAATGCTCAGAGAAATTGGAGAAAACAGAGGAGAGGGATAGATAAGGAGGGGTAGGAAGGACTTAAAAGGTGCTCAGTGTGGATAGAAGGAATCCAACTTATTTTCCTTTCCATCCAGTGGTTCTGGATGAGTGAGTCCAGTGGAGGCCACAATGGGAGAGGGCAGAAGTAATTGACTAAAACATAAGAGATGCAATACTTTTCAATGCTGTGCATTATTTTTATCATGGTTTGGAAAAAACTATATATTTTAAATACTGTTTAGTAAATGTTCTATTGCACATATTAGCAGAATTCATTACATGAAAATTATATTATTGATTTTTGCAAAATATTTTGTATATAAAATTTGTATCACATGTTATTGTGCCTTAAAATACCACTAGTTTATGGCTGGCATTAATTGCTCTAAAATATTATGAGGAAGGTAGAAAATAGAGCCATTTTATGTTTGGGATAAAACTGAATTTTATGAAAGCAAAAGCTAATAACTATTTATGCATATAAATGGTATAATTATAATACACATCATTTACAAAGAATGTCGACTAAACACCTATGCAGTATTTATGTGAACTTAACATTTTAATAAGAAAACTACAGTGAAATTAATTTTAAATATACAGCAAGCAAACACTATTGCAATTTTGCATAAGAAATATAGATATTAGTAATGCAGCAATATTTCCCGATAATTTATCATGGGATTTTTACAAATTCTTTTTACCAACAATTATTGGTTATCTACTACGTTTTTCCTAGTATGTGTATGTGTCAAATCATTTTTATATCCAAATGCACAAGTGCACAAAAACACTCCTTTCATATGCAGATGTCTGCACAAAATGGAGAATAGGTACAGAGTTGCCAGAATCAACAGTCACTAAGTCAAAACGAATGCCCCGTACACACGATCGGACATTGATCGCACATTCTGACAACAAAATCCATGGATTTTTTTCCGACGGATGGTGGCTCAAACTTGTCTTGCATACACACGGTCACATAAAGTTGGTCGGAAATTGCGAACGTCAAGAACTCGGTGACGTACAACACGCACGACGAGCCGAGAAAAATTAAGTTCAATAGCCAGTGCGGCTATTCTGCTTGATTCCGAGCATGCATGGAATTTTGTGCATCGGAATTGTGTACACACACGATCGGAATTTGTCGGAAAATTTGAGAACCAGCTCTTGAATTTTGTGTGACGGAAATTCCGATGGAAAATGTCCGATGGAGCCTACACACGGTCGGAATTTCCGACAAAAAGCTCCCATCGAACTTTTTCCGTCGGAAAATCCAACCGTGTGTACGGGCATTAGTGAGAATTTCACCAAACCAACTTGAAATTAAATTCCCAAATCATTGGCGTCAGGTGATCAGTACAGTCAAGCACCTGACCAATGTTGACCTGCAAAGGAACCCAGCAGCCTGTCTGCTTCATCGTTCAGAAAGACCGATCAGGAAATATAAGGCCTCCCTCACAATCTAGCTGCATCCCCCTTTTTGGAGATCGGAAAGCCCCCCCCATCAAAATCTCTGTGGCTCTCAAAGGTAAACAAATTGAGAGACATGGAGAATCTCACCGCTACTTTACATAAATGGGAGGAGACCTTCCGAGAGACTTGGCGACCCTGGAACCACTTTGTGTACACTGACGCATATATAGAGGAGGTGGCACAAACGAGCTAACCTTCCCAGATCAAACTCTACTCCCTGGGCGAGAGGCCCTCTATGCTCTCTGTTTCTCCTCCTCTCTTCCCCTACACCCAGCTTTTCCTGCTCTGGAGACATCCACTCCTGACACCTCTCCCTCCTCTGGTTGTTCCCTCTTTCCTACATCCCCCTTTTTTTTTATTTATCTTTTTGAGACCCAGTGATGGGATATGCCTTTCAGATATGATGTATACCCTTGTTTATATCTTGCGTTCATATTGCCCCATACCTGGGCTTATTAGGCCTAAGGGAAGTACTATCTCCCACTAAGCTAACTGGAAAATTCCAATCTAAGTTACTTCATTCTGTTATATATTTTATTTTAGTTTATTTCACAGTTTCATGCATTAAAGCATATATGCCTTGATCCTCTATATAAATGTATGATAGACATCCCAGCGCAATGCACTGAGCACTATCTTCACAAACATATTCGTTAATATGACCTCATACTCCGTACAATGCTGGGCCTGTTGTTCTCTGACTCGGCTCTCGATTACCTATTTGTTATCTGATTGAGATACTGTAAACACTGTTTCTTTTGACTGTTAGAACCGGTTCACACTGAGGCAGCACGACTTGGAGCGCGACTGCCTCAGGCGACCGGCATCCGACTTCAGCGGCGGCTTGCACAATGACTTCTGTATAGAAGTCAATGCAAGTCGCCTGAAGTCGCCCCCAAAGTAGTACAAGAACCTTTTTCTAAGTCGGAGCGACTTGTGTCGCTCCTATTAGAACGGTTCCATACTACAGAACGGGACGTGACTTGTCAGGCGGCTAAGTCGCCTGACGAGTCGCCCCTGTGTGAACCAGGTCTTACATGTAACTTTCTTTGGCAAATAAAGGAATTACAAAAATAAATAAAAAATTCCCAAATCACTTATAAATGTCCTTGTTAAAAAAAAATACTTAAAGGGTAACACCACTTTCGGGGGTGGGGGGGCGGGGAACAAATAATATAGCACATATAATTGCGACACTAATCATATTGCAACTGAATGTTATTAAAAATGACCTCTCCCTTTCAATCTGAAGCCACTGTAATTTTCTGAGAATGCATTGCAATATGGCTACCTGGAGTTGTTCTGTACACAGAGTGTGTACTGACCACTCCCCAGAAACATCCTTTCCTACTTGTGTGATTGACTCACCAATTTTCCCAGAAGTCTGCTTAAGGCCCCTTTCACACTTATACGACTTGTCCCACGATTTTGGACTGCAAAGTAGCATGATAAGTCGTTCCCCATGATTTCCAATGACAGCCATTCATATTAGTACGACTTCAAAGTAGTCCCTGCACTACTTTGGTCCGATTTTGATGCCACTTACACAGGCATTCCTTGAAATCGCGGCAAAATCGCGGTAAAATCGCGTGACTTTAAAGTTGCACAAGTGTGAAAGGGGCCTAAGTGAGATTTCAGGCATACCCTGCAACAAAAATTACATTTTTGGAGAGATATTTTCAATAGGGATGCAAGCCCAGGAGATTTCCTCATTAGTGCCCTGCAGCTGCACACCTGACAGTTAATTATGAAACCACTCCCATTAGACCCATTCAGAACAGAGGCACAGACAGAATAACAAAAGGAAGCGATCTTCAACAAAGGTTGTTATAATCCTTGCAATGTACATAATTCACCCCAAGGGGAATGTTTTTTTCTCAGCTAAAGTGGAGTTATGCTTTAACAGTCCATGAATTTCAGTCTTGTCTTCCTGGCAGAAAAAAAAATCTCCTTCACCTCTCTGCTTCCCTGCCACTGTCTTCAAATGAGATCATATAGACCTTGCAGTATATCTGTACATGAGCAAGATATCACACTGAAACACTGTATATGTTATTCCCACTTAGGCAAGGATTCAGGAAGTGAAAAATGGAAAACTATAGAAAGCTAATTATTGTTTAAAATAAATAATCCTATTGTGTAAGATGGAGGAGAGGACACAGGTGAGGGAATGCTATTCCTGGGTGAAGGACCTCTTTAATCTCCAGATGGATAGTTGTGGAAGCTGTGATTGCTAAAAATGAAAAGGGTAGAAGCAGCACTGGAAGTTCTAAGATTTATCTGATCCCAGTATACAGATCCAGAAGATCTTAAATTACTGATTTTGCAAAAAGACACATCACCCCAAATGAGGTTTCTCCAAACTGCTTTAGAAGGTGTGGGCAGGCAAGAACCATGTAACCTCAAACCACAACCAGACTTAAAGGGGTTGTATAGCTTCATTTTTTTTTGTTAAATAACAAACATGTCATACTTACCTCCACTGTGCAGTTCGTTTTGCACAGAGTGGCCCCGGTCCTCATCTTCTGGGGTCCCTCGGCAGCTGTCACCTCCCTGCAAGAGCTAACCCCCGTGGAGAAGCGCTCGCCCAAGGGGGTTAGCTTGCGGGCATGCTCCCGTGTGATACACTTGGCGGCCATAGCCACCGAGTGTATTACTATGCCCCGCCGCCCGGCGCACCACGTCATTGAGTTGATTGACAGCAGCGGGAGCCAATGGCTGCGCTGCTATCAATCATCCAATGAAGAGCCCACAGGAGCTGGGGAAAGCAACACAGGATCAGGTTTACCGATCAGGTAAGTAAAACGGGGGCATGGAGGGGCCGGAGAGTGCAAGGTGTTTTTTCACCTTAATGCATAGGATTCATTAACCACTTCCCGACTGGTGCACGACGATGTACGTCGACAGAATGGCACGGACAGGCATACGGGCATACAGGTTGTCCCCTTTAAGATGCCGCCGTGCCATCGAGCGCGCGCCGGTCGGGACCCCCGTGAGGCCGGTCGCAGGTCCCGCGGACTCGATTGCCGCGGGGATACCCGCGATCGTCTCACGGGAAGGCTGAACGGGGAGATGCGGAAATAAACAGCATCTCCCCATTCTGCCTAGCAACTAGTGACCCTGATCTCTGCTCCCTGTGATTGGAGCAGAGATCAGCATTCACTAGCTCACAGCTCAACGGTCCTGTCAGAGGAGAGGAGCCGATGGTGTGTTCTCTGTACAGAGAAACACTGATCGGTCTCCTCCCCTTGTGAGTCCCCTCCCCCCCACAGTAAGAAACACTCCCAGGGAACATAATTAACCCCTCCCCGCCCCCTAGTGGTTAACCCCTTCACTGCCAGTGTCATTTATACAGCAATCAATGCATTTAAATAGCATTGATTGATGTATAAATGACAATGGTGCCAAAAATGTGTCAAAAATGTCCGATGTGTCCACCATAATGTCACAGTCACAATAAAAATCGCTGATCACTGCCATTACTAGTAAAAAAAAAAATATTAATAAAAATGCTATAAAACTATCCCCTATTTTGTAAACGCTATAACTTTTGCGCAAACTAATCAATAATCGCTAATTGCAATTTCTTTTTTTACCAAAAATATGTAGAAGAATACGTTTCGGCCTAAACTGAGGAAAAAAAATGTTTTTTTATTTATTTTTTGGGGATATTTAGTATAGCAAAAAGTAAAAAATATATTTTTTTTTTTAAATTTGTCGCTCTTCTTTTGTTTATTGCGCAAAAAATAAAAAACGCAGAGGTGATCAAATACCACCAAAAGAAAGCTCTATTTGTGGGAAAAAATGATAACAATTTCATTTGGGTACAGTGTCGTATGACCGTGCAATTGTCATTCCAAGTGCGTCAGCGCCAAAAGCTAAAAATTGGTCTGGTCACGAGGGGGGTTTAAGTGCAAAGTAATCAGGTGGTTAAATAGCATTGATTGCTGTATAAATGACAATGGTCCCAAAAATGTGTCAAAAATGTGTCCGCCATAATGTCGCAGTCACAATAAAAATCGCTGATCGCCGCCATTACTAGTAAAACAAAAATTATTAATAAAAATGCTATAAAACTATCTCCTATTTTGTAAACGATATAACTTCTGCGCAAACCAATCAATAATCGCTTATTGCGATTTTTTTTACCAAAAATATGTAGAAGAATACGTATCGGCCTAAACTGAGGAAAAAAAAAAAATGTTATATATTTTTTTGGGGGATATTTATTATAGCAAAAAGTAAAAAATAATGTGTTTTTTTCAAAATTGTTGCTCTCTTTTTTTGTTTATAGCGCAAAAAATAAAAACTGCAGGGGTGATCAAATACCACCAAAAGAAAGCTCTATTTGTGGGAAAAAAAGGACATCAATTTTGTTTGGGAGCCATGTCGCACGACCGCCCAATTGTCAGTTAAAGCGAAGCAGTGCCGAATTGCAAAAAGTGGTCTGGTCTTAAGCCAGCAAAATGGTCCGGTCTGAAAGTGGTTAAGGTGAAAAAACACGAAGCTTTACAACCCCTGTAATGATGTAACCTTTTTTTGTTATAGTCTGTGTAGGATAAGAGGATCACACCATGGTTGGGACATTGATTTCACCACTTGACTCTCTGGGAGAATGAATTTATGGGCAAAGTCTCTCGATTTTATATTGCTTTCAGTTTTTTTTTTTTTTTTTTTTTTTTGTAGCTGCTGGTCAAAATATATATGGAAAAAGAGTAATGCTGGAAGTTTGGTTTTAATATACTAAAAAATTTATTTTTTATATGGTTGCGTTTGATAGACATGAACTATGCAACCATGTTACAATGAGTATAGCTCCCTTGGTTCAGAGAAGCAGGATCTCCCGATCTATGGATAGTGTAGGACCCACTAATCATGGGGTACTTTGTCGCAGTAAGTGGGCTTAAGCACCATATAGCAATATGGTGTGACCAAATCCCCATATTTTTTGATAATGTCTTTTGAAAATGTCTGTCTAGGTGCTTTTAAATAGCCTTGCTGGAGGTAAATGTCAGTTTTGCATGTGTGCGCTGTAATATGTTTGTTCTGTTCATGTTACAATGAAGACTCCTATAAACCAGGTTATAGTAAACACTAAAAACATAAAAGCACAAAAGCATAAAGCAGTGTATGAATATGAATGCATTCTAAAAAACAACCGTAGATAAAGATAAATGTTTAACCCAATAGGTAAAAGAATATCTCCATGCTTATATGATTAATTATAGGCAACACAAACTGCTCAAAAGTTATTTTCATTAACAAAGTGCTTACCCGACCGTAAAAATGCTGAATACTATTTTTTTTCATCTGGTCAATGGTCAAGAATATTCCAGCACACACCAAACACAAGAACATTTATCATTTTCAAAGAATGTGCTGAAAAATGGTGCATTTCAATAAAAGAACTGGGAGGACTCTAGTGCATAAGCAGCATGGGGCTGTAGAGAATAGCTGGTGACCAGCCAATTAATCATACCTAGAGCCTTGAATGATGGTGAGTTTATGATCAGGAGACCTACTCTGGGTAACGTGAACAAAGGAAAATTGAAAGTAAAAAGATTAACTGTCCAACCAAAAGTTGCAATTCTTTATTCCTAGGAGATTCAATGACTTAGAGAGAATATTGTAGAGCTACATATCCAAACATATTTTAATAGACTAGCAATTAAAGTCTTAAAATTATAAAAGGCAAAAGTAAATATTGGAATGGAATACATGTTGTGTATGCTAAACACAAAATGAATGTATAAAAACTAGAAGAATGTATTTTTGTTACATATACACTGTAATATTTTTTATTTTTATTTTAAGATGCAATGGAACAATGGTATGTGAAGTTTTTTACTGGCAACACATTTTGTAGGAAGCCTAAAAAGTAACTCTTCCGGCAGAAAAAGTCAGATGGGAGCTCTTTATCGGACATTCCGACCGTGTGTATGCCCCATCAGACTTTTCTTCCGGCATTTCCAACGGAGTTAGATATAGAACATGTTCTAAATCTTTCCGGCAGAAATGCCGACAGAGCTTAGTCCGTCGGCAAGTCCGGCTGTGTTTACGCGGCATAAGAAACAATTAGCTTAATCAGTAAGTGAACTACTATTGCTATGCAACACCCCACCGAAAGTCAATTTACATTTGCTAAGAACTGAGATTTTTGTCATCTATTTACTTTGAGACTTTGTAAATTCTCCACAAGGTAAAGAAAGGGAAGTCAAAATTCAGCCTAGACCTTTTTACCTCAAAAGAACCCTTGAAAAACCTTTCAGATCTCTCCCTGCTAAAAATGGTTATATCTACAGCTCAAGATACATGAGCGGGATCAGTAACTACAGATACAATCATAGAATCAATGCTTTCTATAACCATAAAATGTAATTTATTTTTTTAAATGATGTTCTCATATGCCTTATTTTTGTATTGTAAACATAATAAAACTTCTTCAAGACTTTTTCAAGTTACTTAATAATCTAATCATATCACCACTATTTCAGTTCGCATGAAAACAATAACACATATTAACCACTTGCGGCCCGCCCACCATCAAATTACGGCTGGGCGGTGCAGCTCTCGTTCTGGGTGGACGTCATAGGACGGCCTCCATGAACGGCCACTCTCGCACGCCCCCAGCGGCGCGCAGCGCGGGGCGACCCTGATCGATGTACCCATGGCATCTCCTCACAGAGGGCATCTAGGTATGTAATCAGGGCAATGATCATCAGTGCCTTGATTACAATTAAGTGCCCACCAGTGCCAGCAATGTCAGCAATCAGTGCCCACAATTAGCACCAAGCTATGCCCACAAGTTGCTAGCAATCAGTGCCCACAAGTGCCAGCAATCAGTGCCCACAAGTGCCAGCAATCAGTGGCCACCAGTGATGCCAGTCAGTGCTGGCTATCAGTGCTGCCCATCAATGCTCATCACTGCTGCCCATCAATGCCACCCATCAATGCCCATCAGTGCCGCCTATCCGTACCGCCTATCTGTGCCCACCAGTGCTGCCTATCCATGCCCACCAGTCCTGCTGTCTGTGCCCAATGCCCATCAGTGCCGCCCATCAGTGCCGCCTATCAGTGCTCATCAGTGCCCATAAGTGCGGCATATCCGTGCCTCCTCATAAGTGCCACCTAATCAGTGCCCATAAGTGCCACCTCATCAGTGCCCATCAGTGCAGCCTATCAGTGCCCATCAGTGCTGCCTCATCGGTGCCCATCAGTGAAAGAGAAAAATTACCTAAATAACTTAATTTACAAAATTTACTGACAGAAACTAAGAAAAACCTTATTTTTTCAACCTTTTTTGTCTTTTTTTTATTTAGGAAAAAATAAAAAACCTATGAGTGATTAAATACCACCAAAAGAAAGCTCTATTTGTGTGAAGAAAATTATAAAAAAAAATCACATGGTTACAGTGTAGCATGACCACGTAGTTGTCATTCAAAGTGTGACAGTGCTGAAAGCTAAAAAAAATGGCTTGGGCAGGAAGGGGGTGTGCGCCACACACACGGTCGGAATTTCCGATAGAAATAGTACGATGGGAGCTTTTCAACGAAAATTTCCGACCGTGTATATGCCCATCGGTCTTTTTCTGTCGGAATTTCCAACGGACTTTGGATTCAGAACCCGTTCTCAATTTTTCAGACGGAAAACTATCGGATTTTCCGATCGTGTGTATGCTATTCCAACACGCAAAATTCCGACGCATGCTCGGAAACAATTTGACGCATGCTCGGAAGCGTTAAACTTCCCTTTTATAGTGCTGTCGAACGTGTTTTATGCCGCTGTGTAACTGACCGTTGGAATTTGGTGTGACCGTGTGTAGGGAAGACAGTTTGAGCGAAATTCCGTCGGAATTCCGACGGGAAAACCATCAGAGCTTTTTCCAAAGAGAATTCCGACTGCGTGTGTGTGGCATAAGTGCCCTGTACTGAGGTGGTTAAAAATAGTTTAGGGTTACAGAAAACACAAATATTTTTATTATCACATTAAGGAAATATGTATTTTTATCCCCCACAGGACTTTAACATTATGGTGTTTTAGGACCCTTTTTATCATGTTTTGCTCAAACGAGAAGTAACACAGTCATTACCAACAATGTTGTATCCTTAGATCCAGACCTAATGACTTGGACAGAGACACATTTATTTTCGTAATGTTACTATAATTATTTTGATTCTAGACAGTCATAATAATTGCATTCATATTGTCTCTTTCAGAGCCAATAAGAAAGTCTGTGACTGCATCTATTCCAAGACACCAGATAAATCAAAGTTCTGGATGAATTCATTTTGCTCTATTTTTCTGCTGACATTAACTAGGTGTCCTCATTCCTTAGCAATGTTCTGCTGTTGATAGGACATATAAGCTAACATTTACTATAAAAGAGGCAAATAAATGCTATTTCACCTTCCCAGACATAAGCTGCAATGTCTATTGTACGGCCAAGCCCAGTGGGATAATTGATATGTTGCTGGCCAACAGACAGATCAAACAGCTATCCCTATGTGCCCTTGTGCAATATAAACAAGCAAATTAAAGAGGATTTCATTTAAAAAAACATCACAAAATCCTCTTACAAGCACATTTTCTAATGTCAATGTCCTTTAATAAATTTGTGTTTGATTGATTTTATTACCGTTATATTGTGCTTGCATTTTTGCACTTTAAGGCCTCATGCACACTGGACGTTTTTGAAGCTGCTCCTAGGGGCGTCTGCCATTTTTCTCCTTCTTTTCACCCCTGCTTGTTAGCTAATGTTTCCATGCACACACAGGCTTTTAGCAGCGTTTAGTGGCAGGAGAATATAGAGGCAGGAAAAAAAAAAAAAAAAAACACTGCTAGTGTGTCCAGCAGAAGCAGCAGAGTCTTGGTAGAAAAAACACCTGATGCACATTAATGCTTGTATACACACGTTAACGCTGGACACATTTAACGCTTGTGTGTTAATTCACTTCAATGGCCAGAATAAATTTTATTCATTTTTACAAATGTCAGGCATTTTTCTTCCAAAAACGCTGCTGCCAGGAGGAAGACTTCTAGGAGAGTTTAGAAAGTGTTTGGTGTGCATGAGGCTTAACTTAAGAGGGTCAGTCAATTCAAAATGGATTCCTCAGTTGTGACTGTGTATTGATAAACTTAATTGCCCATTTGCTTATAATACTTATTATCGACTCCAGTACCATAACCTGCCTGTCTGAGCTCCTAACTTTACCCCTTAGGCTGGCAATACACTGTACAATCTATTTGTACAATCTCCATAACATCTAACATCAGCTATAAGGGCCTGCTTGATTGGCTACAAATTAAATGGGTTGTTTAAGTTTGTCCTTTATGTAGCACCCTCTACTTTGGGTAGGTTGCCAGAGGTAGTTGTTTGCATTTTTACAGCAAGTGCAGGTAAATTTAGGCAGGCTTAGATGTGAGCTAGACCTGTTTGTTTTGACCTGAGGGCTGGGGAGTGGTTTAGTGTTGCAGCAGGTGACTGACATGTACTTCATCTCTCTGGCGCCTCCTCTGTTTCTAGAGGGTTCTGGAAAAGAGGCAGGGCAGAGGATTGGAGTGCCATGGAGTGTACCTGGGAGCCCTGACCAATCCCCAACTAGGATTGGCAGGGGGCAGGCTTCCTATATATACACTCATGGTCAGCCAGTTGTGGGAGGAGTTTCTTTCTGAGAGAGGGGTGACCTCAGGCCTGGAGCTCGGGAGCCTCTCTTTACACGGTCATTGAGAGGTGTCCTGGAACAGGAGCAGGAGGAAGATGGTGGGGAGCACTGCCGGAAAGTCATTCAGGAGGGATCCATTTCGGGGTCGGTGTGTGAGAAGCACAGTAAGAAGTTCTGGGAGAGACATGCCAGGATTGGATGTGAAGCCAGAGGGGGAGACTGTGGTGTCGTTGAAGTTGAAGTCAAGTTACTGCAGCCAAGAGGGTTGGCAGGATATGCACAGGACTTACTGGGATCAGTAGTTCACCAAGCTTCAGTTAGCACAAATGTACTTTTTCATTGCTAATGGTTGCTACAGCAAAGGGGACTGCAGACCCCTGCCAGCAAGTGGCTGATATTGAACAGTTGGGACTTATTCAGAGTGAGGCCTAACCATGGGCTAACGGTGTCAGGAATCTAGGATTGCGCAGTAGAGAAAGTGAAGTGATCTCAAGTAGTGTGCTGGAGGAGTGTGGAGCTTTAGAGACTGCCAAGATAGATTCAGCAATCTTTTGTTCAAATAAGCAAGATTCATTATTTGGGCATCCCATGTCCCTTTTCCCCATCCAAGTTTAATCCCCTAAATAAAAACAACAAAAACAAGCTAAAGGCCTGTTCACTGATTGGCAATGTGTGTCTGAAGTGAATGCCTGGCCAAGCAGGGTGACGTGTGGAACTACTACATTCAGCGACCCCACAGGGGGCATCGCTACATTTATTTCACACAGTGTTGATAAATCGAAGGGGAACACTTCCAGAGGGCCTCACAATAGCAGTGCATTTTCGTGCATTACATCAATTTTGCCAGCCTCTCAAAAAGAACATTGAAGAAATTGGTGTTTAATAACCACCAGCACTGGTGTCAATGGACTCAATAATACCCCCAACATTCGTGAGCGCAATATTCCTTTCTAACATTGGTGCCACTGGATGCAATAATAACCCCTCGCATAGGTGAGAGAGAGTAAAATGAACCCCCATCATTGGTGTCAGTGAAAGCAATATTAACCCTCAACATTGGTGTAAGTGAGTGTAAAAAAAATACCCAAAATTGGTGTCAGCGGACAGAACAAGAGCTCCCCACACTGGTGTCAGTGGAAGCAATAATAACCCCTAGAATTGGTGTTAGTGAGTGCAATAATAATCTACAACATTGATCTTAGTGGACACAATAATATCCCCTAGAATTGGTGTCAGTGAGCGCAATATTACCCACCAACACTGGTGTCAGTGGAAGCAATAATAGCCCCCAGCACTGTTGTTTATGGATGCAATGACAACCCTCAACATTGGTGTCAGTGGAAGCAATAATAGCCCCCAGCACTGCTGTTTATGGATCCAATAACAACCCTCAAAATTGGTGTCAGTGGACTCAATATTAAATCCCCAACATTGTTGTCAGTACTATTTACTGGCAGTAAAAATGTAATCTCCGCCCCCCTGCATTGGTTGTCAGTGGCAGAGAAAGGTAAGCCCCCATTCCCCCTTGCCTTCGTGGTCATGGCAGAGAAAGTTAACCCCCGCATTCCCCCCCTCATTGGTGGTCATGGTAGAGAAAGTTAACTCCACCATCTCCTTACCTGCATTAATGATAATTGTAGTGAAAGTAAAACCTCCTCCTCTCCCACGTTGGTGGTCATGGAAGAAAAAGTTAACCCCCCATCATTGGTGTTTATGAAAGAGAAAAGCAAGCCGGCGTGCTACATCATGAGCACCAGGGCCTTATGCCCCGTATACAAGATCGGAAATTCTGCCAGCAAAAGTCCGATGAGAGCTTTTGGTCAGAAAATGCGATCGTGTGTATGCTCCATCGGACTTTTGCTGGCGGAATTTCAGCCAGAAATGAGCATGTTCTCAATTTTTCGGTGGGAAAAAGTTCCGGTCGTCTGTACAAATTCCTACGCATGTTTGGAAACAATTCGACACATGCTCGGAAGCATTGAACTTCATTTTCTTGGCTTGTTGTAGTGTTGTACGTCACTGCGTTCTTTACGGTCAAAAGTTGAGAGAACTTTTGTATGACTGTGTGTATGCAAGCCAAACTTGACCGTAATTACGTCAGAAAAAACATCCAAGTTTTTTCCGACGGAAGATCCGCTCGTGTGTACAGGGCATTAGATGTTAAAATGTTTATATATGTGGAAGACAGATAATGTCAAAGGCCCCCATCACTTTTCAATGATGATTGTTCCAGTTTGACACAAATGGCCTCTTTCACGTCTCTTGCGAACCAGTTGTCCTTTCTATCCATAATGTGCACCTCACTGTCCTCAAAAGATTGTCATTTCTCCTTAATGTACAGGAAAACTGCTTAGTCTTCACCTGTAGGATTTGGGGGTGCTTCATTTTTTGGAGAGGCTGCGTCCTCTCCCCAATGTACCCAAGGAGTAAGACAGTAATTCAATATGTAGCTTGAGTATCCTAAAGGATCTTTCATAAACATTGCATTCTTGTGCCCTTCAAGCCCAGCAATATGTTGAGACAGAAGCGTGTACAGCCAAAGGACGCAACACTTAAACACAAGCAAAGTGACTTTTTATAAGCAGTACAGTGTAGTGAAGAATGCAAAGGCCTGTAAATTGGGGAGACAAGAGTATGCAATACAACAAAATTATAATAAATTAACAATTTTTACATGGAACCATTTATAGTCAAGGTGTGGATGTGAAAGGCCACACAAGAAAGGCCATATACTCTGATTTTCCGAAATTAAAATCAATGTGCTTATCCAATGCAAAGCTGTATTGACTCTTCCCATAACACAAGCTTGGAGGAAACAATCCATTTAAAAATCCTGGGATCAATACATATTTTATATGACAAGTGGTTGTGATTTTTAAACCCGTGCAAGGCTCATACAATAGAACATTGTAAGTTTCAGTAAGGAAAAATGTAACATGTAAAGTGCTCGTGCGACAGTACCATAGGTTTACTCTGATCCAACATATACCTTAGTTCAGTTGAAGCTTTGCTTGTTTTTTTTAACTGACAAGCAGTTAGTCGTTACCATGCGATTTGCCTTTTTACTAGTCCTAGTGTCATTTTTTTGGTAACAAGCACCAGCCATTTTAGATGACTGAAATCTTCCATGTACACATTTTATCTACAGCTCACTTATGTAGAAGTGCCAGGAATCCAAAAATGTGGCTTACTTTAAAGTAAAACATTCCTGCCTGCCTTTATCAAACAAATCTGACAGGCGGCCCAAACCTAGCAATTCTTGGCATGGAAAAGGCCTGTCTAGACTAAATAAGCTCAGCCTGACTTAAGCAGACAGCTTTTAAATTCCAAGTATTTACTGCAAGCCCCAAGTTTCTTACTTCAACTCCTACAGCTAAGCCATATGTGATTTACAAAGGCTGGAGGGTGAGTATTTGATACTTTTAACAGTTGTTATGGACAAGGCCTACAGGAATTAGGGGCTGTATCATTCATTTTAAAAATATATACATTTGATGGTGGTGAGAAACATAAACTACAACCTTATAAGCAAAGTTTAATAGCACAACAATAACAATAACATGCATGTATGTCTAAACATATTCAATGGGCTACCCCGCAAGCTTTTCTGCAGTCCTTAAAGATACTTTTAAAATAAACATAGAGCTGGTAGCAGCAGACATAAAGTGCAGGAACCTAGAAAAGATAGGGGAAATGTCCTGATATTGCCCAGAGATGTCTCTGTTTGCCTGCTCAGAACGACCATCGTTCGGTCATAGCAGGGGTGAATGAGCGCTCTTTTTTGAGTCACAATATCACTTTAACCACTTGCTTACTGGGCACTTAAACCCCCCTCCTGCCCAGACCAATTTTCAGCTTTTGGCGCTGACGCACTTTGAATGACAATTGCGCGGTCATACAACACTGTACCCAAATGAAATTTTTATCATTTTTTTCCCACAGAAAATAGAAATAGAGCTTTCTTTTGGTGGTATTTAATCACAGCTGGGGTTTTTATTTTTTGCTAAAACAAACAAAAAAAGATGTAAACTAAAAATAAAAAATCATGTTTAATAGTTTGTTATAAAATTTTGCAAACAGGTAATTTTTCTGCTTCATTGATATAGGTGCTGATGAGGCAGCACTGGTTGCCGGCTCTGTTGATATCACATGATCAGCTGTCAATGGCTGACAGCTGATCACGTGGTAAGGGGTCAGCTTCTAACTTCAGCTTGTTCAATTAAAGTGTTTGTTACCCCAACACTTCATATCCCTGATATGTGTACCATATACTTGTATGAAAAAGTATTCTGTCCTCCATGTATTGTTTCCTCTGTGTGAAATCTCTGGTGTTCCAGCCAGCCCCCGTGCTTTACCTATTAACCACTTCAGCCCCACTTCAGCCCGGAAGGATTTACCCCCTTCCTGACACTGGCAATTGACAGCTACAGCTGATTACGTCCATTTGTTAACAACATGGTTGGGGATTCCCTTCATCTATATCAAACTCTTATTATATATTAAAGTCTGGTATAGATGTTAATGGGGGTCCCCACACAAAAAAATAAATGTTAGATAAGTCATCTAAAATAAATGATGTTCAGCTCCTGCTGAACGGGCTGAAAAGTGTTCAGACGATCTCTTGAATAAACTAAGCTCAGTCTGAACCTGGACCTAACTGGGAGCTCATCCCCATTAACTTTATGTCAAGATAAAAATGCTTTTGTTGTTTTTTTAAAACAGTGGTGAAGGATTAGAACTCCTGATGGGTTTTTACTGCTATCTGGGGTTCTGTTAGAAAGACGTACCCTCACTTCCTGTCCTGCTGGCAATGGCTTCACCAGACAGGAAGTGAGGAAACAGAACGCAATAAAAATCTGACAGAAAATCTTACCTTCCTCCTCTGTACTAATATAGAAAAAACATTTTTATTTTTGTCTGTGCTGTTGTTGGAGAGTTTACCTCACTTCCTGTTTGGTAAAACATTGCAGCAGGAAATATCTATAACAAAGCCCCATACCTAACTATTCCCTACTCTATCCAAAAAATGTGGACAAGGAGTGTGATTGGTGTAGCAGGGGGTCATTACTTAAACTGATACCCCTGTAGCACCTGAAAGTCAGGGGGGGGGGGGGAGAGAGGAGAAGCAGGCTTTCAGCTACTGCAGGGAGAGCCACACAAGGGATCAGTGCCTGTAATTTCCCCCCTGTAGCACCGATCACCATACCTGTTCATGATCCCCTTCCCACTGCTGCCAGAGCCCCCTTGTGTGCCTCTTTCCTCGCAGCACTGCCAGCATTCCCTCCTCGCCTTCCCACCAGCTGCTGCACACATGGGGATTGTTTTAGGATAGATGAACACAGTGTGTGATTGGTCCTGATTGCTCCAGGAATCATTCATAACTGAAGCATAGTAAATTGTATTTTCTATTCTTCCGTTTGTAAATCATCAGGAAGCCCCTGTACAGAGGATTCCTTGGTTATTCATCTGCAGTACAGCTAAGGGTCCTTTCACACAGACGGACTGCCTGTCATTTTTTCAGGTGGACCCGATCAGACCCTCCAGTCTTCTCTATGAAGCAGCAGGTGTCAATGGACACCTGATCCGATCCTGTCCACTAAAAACAGTCAGATGGGGATCCGCTCCCTATTTATCTGGCGGATCAGATTGGATGGCAGTTGGGTGTAAATGGACAGGCAGTCTGTTTACATCCAACTGCCTATAGAGGAGAGGACTGTGTCTTTGTCCACTCTGCATAAGCAGAGCAGCCATGGACCAGCCATCCACCTGCTCAGTGGAGATCAGCAGACAGATCCCCTGCTGTGCAGACGAACTCCAACAGAGCCCATCCCGTGTGTAAAAGCCCTAAGGCGGCAGAGAAAGGATTGGGGATCTATGTCCTCAATTCCTTTCTTTGTCTCAAAGGTGAGACATCAGGGGTCTGTTTAGCCCCCTAAAATTGCACAAAGCCTCCCCAACACCATTGTGAAAATAAATTGTAAACAATAATTAAAAAATCTAAAACAAAAAACAAAAAAACAATTATGGCTCATTTACACGGGTTCTCTGGCCCATACAGTGTGAACGAGCCGATTGTGTGGCCAGAGCTTCCTGTTACTCTATGGGGACACAGCAGCTGTTTGAACACAGCCACAGGTCCTAATTTAACAGGTGTGCAGGTATGGGTGAATGGCCCTGAATAAATACTGTGTCTTCGGGGCAGTACACACGTGCCCAAACAGCATAACATGGGCGGCCAGCCACATAAAAAAAACACAGATGCACACTGTGCAGGCCACAGCACTCCTGTGAATGATCCCCAAGACCTCATTAACACAGAGCTTTATTTTTTTATCTCACTTTAGAGAAAAATATTGTTTTGATATTTTCAGGGGGGCTTTCAGATAGGCTATTTGGGGTCCTGTGATTTCTAACAGCAGCCCTGCCTTGCCATATATTTTACATAAAGTATTAAAGTGGACCATTTAGATTTATTCTGAAAACATACATCTTTTTTGGGAGAAAAATACAGCTAGCAGATACACTTTTCCTCACAGACAAAACAACTGTCCATATACAGACAGGATGCAAACCCCAGAAATAAACTGAAACTGGGTTGAACTTGTCAGTACCCTGGATACTTGATACTGAGATAGGGTGGCACAAAACCACAAAAGTTTGCTACTGGCTAGTCTGAATTTTGTTTTAAATATAGATTTTATTTGCCATTCTTATACATATTTGCAGTTTATTTTCTGGCAAAATTGAAATAACTGCACTGAAAGTAGATATTAAGGAATCCTCTGGAGTTCAATATATTTTTTTTATTACAGTGTAGCACCTACTAGTGTGTGCTAGTTAGTAGTGTAGATTGTTAGTGTAGGTACATTTATTTTAGCTCAGGGTTAAGTTAGAGCTGTGAATCTGGGTCAGAGTTCAGTGACTCTTGGCTGGATGACTAATACTAGCAGCATCTCTGGTGCCTCCCCCTGTTTTCTGGGACATTGGAGAATGTTCTGGACATAGTGGGTGGAGGCTAGGAAGAGCTGCTTGGAATATTTATGAGGACCTCAGTAAAGGGCTGGAAGGGGGCAGGCCACCTCAAAAATAGGCATGAGTAATGCCCGCAGGGACAGTCGTGGAAGATGGGGATGGAGTGCTGAGGAGGCTGTTGGTGGTCTTTGAGGGAGCCCCCTAGTCTGGGAGGGGGTGACCCTGGTCCAGGGCTCGGGTGGTGGAAGGATCCTATCAAAAACACATGGAAAAAGCCCTTTCTGGACGCACAGGAGCACGGAGAGAGGCCAGCAGAAGCAGGTCAGCAATGCCGGGAGATCTCCTGAGAGTCAGCCTGGTGGGCTGGTGAGTGTCAGTCTGGAGAACTGTGGGGAGACGTTAGCCTGGAGGGCTAGTGAAAGGGGCAGCTGCAGCCAGGTGGGTTGGCAGTGCCTGACAAGGTGGTGCTGGGAGCAGTAGCCACAGGAGTGATACAAGCTGGAAACTGTTATTTTTGCTACACACACAAGGGGCCTCGGGTCCCTGTCTGAAATGAGCCAATGCTAAAAAATCTGACTAAGTGCCTGTCAGATCTTCACTGTGATCCAGCTGAGTGCTGCAAGCAAGTGAGTGCTGGAGGAAGAAGTGGAGCTGTATATAGAGACTGTATATAGGAAGAGTTGTCCCTAAAGTTTGTTGTTGAAGTCAATGGGTATCCCATAACCTCCCATTCCTATCCAAGTTATTACCCTCAATAAATAACAAAAACAATGTCACGGACAGTTCTCTGACTTTGGAGTGCCTGGCTGTGCAGGGGATCCCATTGAATCTGGGGCCCTTAAGGGGGTGCACTACAACAGGTACTTATACAGCATCAATTTACACATATACTGTACATTCACATTAGGGAGCTTACAATGTAAAGTCCCTAACTCATACATACTATGGCCAACTTAGACAGGAGTCAAAAAACCTACCAGCATATCATTTGGAGTTTGGAAGGCAATCAGAGTACCCGCACATGGGCACAGGGAGAATATGCAAACTCCAGGCAGGTAGCACCATGGCTGGGATTGGAACTGACAACCCTAGTGCTGCTAGGCAGAAGTGTTAACAGTCACTGTGCAGTCCATCAGATAGATCTCAATACACCAACCCTATCACGCTGCTTCGTTCAATAGAAGTCTTCAACTGACTCTTAGGAAAGTGTGATCTTGTGGGCTCCCACAGCTCTAATTGCTTTCTCCTGCTGGTGACCATGTCAATTATGTCTCCTGTAAAAAGCGGGGTAACACTAAATTTAACACACCTGCTCCCAGTTCACACCTGAGACCTTCTAACACTAACATAGTCACATGAAACCCAGGGGGAAAAAATGGCTAATTGGGCCCAATTTGGAAATTTTCACTTTTTTTGCCAGCAGTTTAGACATTAATAGCTGTGTGTTGAGTTATTTTGAGGTGACAACACATTTACACTGTTATACAAGCTGTACACTCACTACTTTACATTGTAGCAACGTGTAATTTCTTCAGTGTTGTCACATGAAAATATTTACAAAAATGGGAGGGGTGTACTCACTTTTGTGAGATACTGTAGTTTGCAGGTACATTTGATTTTTTTAAATTCAATGATAGTGTCACTTTAAATAACCAATGAACACGCTTTTCTACCTTTTTTATGATAAAGGGCAGCTTCTGTTCATAGCACAAGCTGACAAAACATGTGTTAGGCAGTACTGGAGAAATGTGTAAAGCATTTCAACGTTTTAATAGTGCTGAAAGAACAAAGTAAAAAAAAAAAAAAAAAAAAGATCTAAAGATTTTACAATTGGGGATATTACATACTGAGCAGTATAATATCACAGAAGTCACTGGTTTACATTTGTGCTGAGCCCCTAGGCGACCTTATCTTAAAA
The DNA here is from genome assembly GCA_028564925.1 of Lithobates sylvaticus. Taxonomy (NCBI): domain Eukaryota; kingdom Metazoa; phylum Chordata; class Amphibia; order Anura; family Ranidae; genus Lithobates; species Lithobates sylvaticus. Next base: position 148,126,070 of record CM053028.1, on the reverse strand, counting down.
CCACGTGTACTTCCCCTAAAGGGTTTACTGTATATTATATGTTGTCAAGTCATAACGCATTTGCTTATGTGAACATGCAAGGATTTACAAATACAATCAATTTTGACTATATTTTCTGGAAATCCCCTGCCACTCTCTCTGTCATTTGCAGGACTTACAGTAACAGTAGAGGGTTTTCAGTTAAAATCCTACTTTTCAGTGTGTATCAAATGTGAGCTTATATAATGGAATTTATTCCAGTGTGCTGATCATTAATAAAATCAACAGATTGCCATTTCAATGTAAGTAATCACTGCCAAGGAAAATAACACTGGCCATATTATAAACATACCCATTGTTATACTGTGACCTAAATTTTCATTGAGCAATGGAAAATTCAAATGATGGTCGATTATTGGTAAATGTGACTCAATTAGGTGACTGCGTGGGGAAATGCATAAAAATAATTTATTTTCTACATACAATAAATCTTCCACTGGGTGCAAAAATTATGGGCATTTTTCTGCATTTTACCAATGTAACATTAACAAAAAAAAAGGAAATCCAACTTTTTACAGTTGTCACCACAGTAGGAAATCTTTACGTGGAGACACCTGCTGTGGTAACAACTGTCTAAGAGGTGATTTCCGCCAACTTTGGAGAATTTTTCAGTTCCCTGCCTGTTGTGTCTCTAGGACAGAAAGTGAAGGGAAATCCACCCAACAGAATACAGCACAATAAAAAGTGATTGCAAAGTTATATATTTTTTCTAACAAACACATTATACTTACAGTGGTGTGAAAAAGTGTTTGCCCCCTTCCTCATTTCCTGTTCCTTTGCATGTTTGTCACACTTAAGTGTTTCGGAACATCAAACCAATTTAAACAATAGTCAAGGACAACACAAGTAAACACAAAATGCAATTTGTAAATGAAGGTGTTTATTATTAAAGGTGAAAAAAAATCCAAACCATCATGGCCCTGTGTGAAAAAGTGATTGCCCCCTAAACCTAATAACTGGTTGGGCCACCCTTAGCAGCAACAACTGCAACCAAGCGTTTGCGATAACGTGCAATGAGGCTTTTACAGTGCCCTGGAGGAATTTTGGCCCACTCATCTTTGCAGAATTGTCCTAATTCAGTTACATTAGAGGGTTTTCGAGCATGAACGGCCTTTTTAAGGTCATACCACAACATCTCAATAGGATTCAGGTCAGGACTTTGGCTAGGCCACTCCAAAGTCTTCATTTTGTTTTTCTTCAGCCATTCGGTGGTGGACTTGCTGGTGTGTTTAGGATCATTGTCCTGCTGCAGAACCCAAGTTCGTTTCAGCTTGAGTACACGAACAGATGGTCGGACATTCTCCTTCAGGATCTCTTGGTAGACAGCAGAATTCATAGTTCCTTTTATCACGGCAAGTCTTCCAGGTCCTGAAGCAGCAAAACAGCCCCAGACCATCACACTACCACCACCATATTTTACTGTTGGTATAATGTTCTTTTTCTGAAATGCAGTGTTCCTTCTACGCCAGATATACTTGGACACACACCTTCCAAAGAGTTCCACTTTTGTCTCATCGGTCCACAGAATGTTGTCCCAAAAGTCTTGGGGATCATCAAGATGTGTTGTGGAGAAATTGAGACAAGCTTTGATGTTCTTTTTGCTCAGCAGTGGTTTTCTCCTTGGAACTCTGCCATGCAGGCCGTTTTTGCCCAGTCTTTTCCTGATGGTGGAGGCATGAACGCTGACCTTAACTGAGGCAAGTGAGGCCTGCAGTTCCTTGGACGTTGTTGTGGGGTCTTTTGTGACCTCTTGGATGAGTCGTCGCTGCGCTCTTGCGGTAATTTTGGGCGGCCGGCCACTCCTGGGAAGGTTCACCACTGTTCCATGTCTTCGCCATTTGTGGATAATGGCTCTCACTGTGGTTCGCTGGATTCCCAAAGCTTTGGAAATGGCTTTATAACCCTTTCCAGACTGATAGATCTCAATTACTTTCTTTCTCAATTGTTCCTGAATTTCTTTGGGTCTCGGCATGATGTGTAGCTTTTAAGGATCTTCTGGTGGACCTTACTGTGTCAAGCAGCTCCTATTTAAGTGATGCCTTAATTGCGAACAGGTGTGGCAATAATCAGGCCTGGGTGTGGCTAGAGAAATTGAACTCAGGTGTGGACAACCACAGTTATAGTATGTTTTAACAAGGGGGGCAATCACTTTTTCACACAGGGCCATGATGGTTTGGATTTTTTTTCACCTTTAATAATAAACACCTTCATTTACAAATTGCATTTTGTGTTTACTTGTGTTGTCCTTGACTATTGTTTAAATTGGTTTGATGTTCCGAAACACTTAAGTGTGACAAACATGCAAAGGAACAGGAAATGAGGAAGGGGGCAAACACTTTTTCACACCACTGTACCTGCATTGTGCAACGATTTTGCAGAGGACAGCCCCAATCCTCCTCTTCTGGGGTCCACCACCGGCACTCTTGACACCTACCCCCAGCCGAATAATGCCCACCATAGCAAGCTGCTTGTTATGGGAAAAATTGTGCAGGCTCGCTCCCAAACCACGCTCTTTCTGTCCATTGACTCACATAACGAGGCTCGGCCCCGTTCCCTGCTCCCTCCTCACTGGCTGTGATTGACAGCAGTGGAAGCCGATGGCTCTCTAAAGCCTATGAAGAGTGAGAGAGAGAGAGAGAGAGCTGAGAGAGATGCTGCTCTCCTGCACATCGTTGGATCGAGATCGGACTCAGGTTATTTTTATTTTCATTATTTTCGATTATTTTTTGGGTATTCTGGTTAGAAGCAAATTGTATGTCATTTTTAAACTATTCCTGTTAATGGTACCTGTCAGAGTATTTTAACTTTATTTTAAGAAGTTTATTTGCAATCAGGAAGTATTCCCGTTTTGGGTGTATTCGAGGCAGAGTACACCCAAAGGGAAATGAGGGCATGGTCATGTGACCGGGTTCAGTCTGCGTCCATGGCTCTAAAGAGGATTTTATTATGTTTTTGAGCGGAAGGAGAAAGAATCCTAGATTTCCCTTCACTAGCCTAGTTTGTTTCTAGTTTATCAATAAACCAAGACGTACTGAAAGTCCATAATGGGGATAGTATTGACATAGTCCCAGAAGAACCACATGTCCTCAAAAAGTTGTTATTTCAAAGCCATTGTTTCTAATTTTTAGACACTCTGAAATGGCCTTGCGCCAATCCAGTAGTACCACGCCAGTCAATGTGATGCCTATATTAGGGATCAAAGTCTTTATCAAGTAACTACAGACCAGTTAGTCAGTAAGATACTTGAGAGTTTATTATTTAAAAAAAAACATATTGAATATGGACATATTTCAGAGAGTAGTAGTTAATGATTCTTACTCTAAATGATCTGAAAGCTTATCAGTGGTGTACCCCAAGGTTCAGTGTTGGGACCCTTACTTTTTAATATATTTATAAATAAAATAGGTTCTGGGATTAAAAGTACCATTTCAGTCTTTGCAGATGACACCAAGCTATGCAGTGGAATAACGTCCTGACAGGAGGTCTCCAATTTACAAGCCGACCTCAATGCTCTGTTCAATTGGGCAACTATGGCAAATGAGGTTTAATGTTGATGAATGTAAAGTTATGCACTTGGGAGCTAAGAATATGCATGCATCATACATACTAGGAGGGAGTACAACTGAGGGATTCCATAGTGGAGAAGGAACTGGGGGTTTTGGTAGATCATAAGCTTAATAATAGCATGCATTGCAAAGCTGCAGTTTCTAAAGCAACAAAATACATTCTTGTATTTAAAGAAGTATAGACTCCAGAAAGGGAGACATAATTTTGCCCTTGTACAAATCATTAGTAAGACCTCATCTAGACTATGCAATTCAGTATTGGGCACCAATTCACAAAAAGGATATGGGCAGGCCCGGACTGGGACAAAAAATAGGCCCGGCATTTTGGACTGAGCAGCCTATGACATGTTAACTGGCCCCTTCCTTACTCTCCACCATGACGGATCCCCAGGGAGAGGGTAGGGGGGTACCTGGCAGAGGTGCGGGGGGGTGAGGGGGACTGGGAAAGAGCATGAAGGGGGTGGAGAGCACAGGAAGGAACCTTGAGAACATGGGGTGGGGCGAGAGCACAGGGGAGAGGCAGTGAACACAGGGAGGAAGAGGAGAGTACAGGGGGGCCGGAGGAGAGCACAGGGAGAAGCAAAAACATGGGGTGAGGCAGAGAACACAGGGAGGGCAGGAAAGCACAGGGAGGGTGGAGAGTACAAGGGGGAGGCGGTGAAGAGCACAGAGAGGGCAGGAGAGCGAGCACAGGGAGAGGCAGAGATCACTGGGGGGAGGCAGACAACACTGGGGGGGGGGCTGGAGAGCACTGGGGGGTTAAAAGCACTGGGGGAAGGCGGCCAACAGTGGGGGGGGGGGGGCTGGAGAGCACTGTTGGGGCAGCAGAGAGTACAGGGGGCAGTGGAGAGCATGGGGGAGGCTGAGAGCCAGGGGGAAAGGGAGAGCACAGGGGGGCAGCAGAGAGCATGGGGAAGGTGGAGAGCACAGGGGGGCAGCGGAGAGGATGAGGGAAGAGAAGAGCACAGGGGGCAGCGGAGAGCATGGTGGGAGGGGAAGAGCACAGGGGGGGCAGCGGAGATCATAGGGGGAGGGAGCACATGGGGCAGTGGAGAGCATGGGGATGTGGAGAGCAAAGGGGGCAGTGGAGAGCATGGGGGGATGTGGAGAGCACAGGGGGGCAGCGGAGAGCATGGGGGTATGTAGAGCACATGGGGCAGTGGAAAGCATGGGGGGAGGTGGAGAGCACAGGGGGGCAGCAGAGAGCATGGGGGGAGGTGGAGAGCACATAGGTGCAGCGGAGTGCATGGGGGGAGGTGGAGAGCACGGGGGAAGCTGAGAGCCGAAAGCCAAGGGGAGGTGGAAAGCACGAGGGGGCCAAGAGTATGGGTGTGGCAGAGAGCACAGGAGGGGCAGCAGAAATAAGCAGGATAGGAGGAGCAGTGGGGGTGGCTCTCCATCTTCTTCCTGCAGTCTCTGAATGCCTGCTTCTCCTCTCCCTCTTGCAGTTGCAGGCATTCAAAGACTGCAGGAGGAAGATGGAGAGAATTATTCTTCTATATGCAGCTGCCCCCACTGCTCCTCCTATCCAGGTTACAGGGGGGGGGGGGGGGGGGCTACACTCACGTTCTCTATGATTCGGCTTCAATGTGTCTGCATCAGGTGTCTGTCTGCTCTAACTTCTCCCCCTTCATGGTCACGCCCACGGCCCACTGTCTCCCGGCACAGACAGCTTCACTATACGTGCGGTCTCGGAGAGCTCCTCCCCCTTCATGTTTCTGTCTCCCCGGCATCGATGGCTGAGCTGAACTAGCAGCCGGGCGACCACGGAGAGGCCTGGGTGAGTGGCGCGGGCTCAAAGAGCAGCCCAGCTGCCTTTGGCCCAGCAAGGACTTGCGGCCCCGGCCCACCGGGCAAGTGCACGGTTTGCCCTATGGCCAGTCCGGGCCTGGATATGGGGGAACTGGAGAAAGTGAAGGGAAGGCTGACTAAACTGATAAGAGGCATGGAGGAGCTCAGCTATTATGAAAGATTAGAGGATATGAGTTTATTCTCTCTTGAGAAGAGGAGATTAAGGGCCATGTATAAACACATAGGTGGTCCATAGACACACTTTTCGCATCTGGAGAAAAAGGGGTTTTCCTCCACATATGGAAAGGCATCTTCACAGTAAGAGCTGTGAAAATATGCAATAGACTCCCTCAAGAACTAGTTCTGGCCAGCTCACTAGATTGTTTTAAAAAAGACCCAGATGCATTCCTAAATGCAGAAAACAAAACTAGATATTAACACCAGGAATTGCTGATCCAGGGAATATCTGGTTGCTTCCTCAGGGATCAGGAAGGAATGTCTGTCTCCTGCTGGAGCAAACTAGATAATGCTTTCTAGGGTGTATTTTTTTCCTTCCTTTGGATCAGCTGTGGGTATAAGATAGTGTATATAGAGGTTTTCTATTTGTTTATTCTTTTCTATTGGTTGAACTAGATAAACTTGTGTCTTTCTTCCATCTAACTATGTAAATATATGTAACTAAGATAAATGTCATTTGCATTGTAGAGTCAAAAAAATGGTGTAAATAGTGCAATACTAAACAATCTTCTATGGTTACTGTAAATGTTAGGCGTTAAGCTATTCTGTGTGATTATATTAATTGCTGGATGCTTGCCACACATTTTACATGCTTGTTTATTTTAATCTTGCCTCTGTGTCCAATCAGCAGTCCATTATTTCTATATCAATTTGCTCCATGCAGAGTAGCATAATAATGTCCGGTAGTGTGACAAGCGTACCGTTACTATCCACTGATTATCACTGACATGATGTTTGCAAATAATCTCTTATTTGCAAGATGTTATTTTTTTTCTCTAAACTGAATAACCAATTTATTTATTTTGTGTATGTCCAAATCTGACAAGCTGCCATTGCAATAAACTGAAAGGACTAAAAAAATAAAAAAATAACAGTTTTCAATTCCTCTAAATTCTGGAGAATATGCTCAAAGGCATGCCTACAGACAAATGGACCTGCAGATTCACAGCAGAACAAACTTCCACAATACTGTCAGGGGTATTAAAGATATTTTCCTTAAAAAAGATGTATATAAAAGAAAAATCTCAGCAGCTGAGTGTAAACAAGTATTTAATCTCATCATACAATACTCACTTGCTGTCCCTTGGGTCTTTTTTCTGTACCTTTATGCTACTTTCACACTGAGTCGCTTTACAGGTGCTACATCGCTAAAAATAGCGCCTGTATAGCGCCTGTAAGGAGCCTCTCCTGTGTCTGCAGTGTGAAAGCCTGAGGGCTTTCACACTGGAGCTGTGCACTTGCAGGACGGGAAAAAAAGTCCTGCAAGCCGCATCTTTGCAGCACTATAGGAGTGATGTATTCACCGCTCCTAAAGTGCCCCTTCCCATTGAAAACAATGGGGCAGCGCTGCAAACCCACCAGCAAAGCCGACCGGTAAAGCAGCGCTAGATATAGCACCGCTTTACCGCCGACGCCCACAATGCCCCAGTCTGAAAGTAACTTTACTCTCATTTCTAAAGAATCCCTCCTTCTATCTGGCCTTTGTCTTTCCCACCTCATTCCAAATCTAGGCTGACCAAAATCTCACCGGGATACATTGATTGACAACCTCCACCACCTTTACCACCATTGTTCCTCATAGATGAACGCAGATAACTGCAATGACACAGAAGAATACATGTGCAGTAATGACCCATATGTTGTAGAACTTATCTAATGTTTATATTCATAGCTGATCCATATGCCCACCTCGCACTCCCCAAAATATACGGCCCTATGGACAACGGACTGGGGAGTCACTATTGATGATCACTACTGATAGTTACATAGTTACATAGTTAGTAAGGTTGAATAAAGACACCAGTCCATCCAGTTCAACCTGGGTGAGTGTCCTCAATTGTCCCTATCCCTGTACATTGCACATCGGTCCCTACCCTCAAGGAGCCCACAATCCAAGGTCCCCATTCATATACTAGGGCCAATTTCTGGACAGAAGTCAATTAACCTACCTGCATGTCTTTGGAGTGATGATTGATGATTGCTTGATGATCAGAATGAGATTTGCATATTTATAAAATGTGCCTCAAAAACCATTGTAGCGCTGGAAATGAACTATAAGATCCTAACTTATTGGTACTTGGTCACAAGTTCCCCAGCAACTTGCTCTCAGGGATCTGGAGAGCTGGGCACCCATCTACATGTAATGCGGTCCTGCCCAATTGCTAATAGCTTTTGGCTAGAAGTGTTTCAAATCTTGTCCATGCTCTTCTTTACCACCATCAGCCCTGACCTGCAGATAGCTCTTCAAAATACAATCCCCCAAATCTCATGTCTGACTAATTCAAATTACTACTACAAGTTACTACAACCTCTAAGCAGACAATTACAAAAGCCTGGAAGACCAATACAATAAGCATTACAGAAACCAAATATAGGATTACCCAGGCCATGATACACAACAAAATCAAGTTTACTCTAACAGATAAGATTCTGAAATGCATGAAAGTGTAGCAACGTTGAGTTGACCACTTCCTACCCTCACACTTCTTCCTTAATGCTACCTTATAGCCCGTACACACGATCCGAAAATCGGTCCGACGACGCAATCGTATAATAATGGGATCGTTAGTAAAGAACTTTCGAGAGCCGATCACAACAGTTCATCCGATATTATCCGATGGGACAAGCACAAAAATCTTTCTCGTATGATACCAGATCGTATGATTTTTTTTAAATGAGTACAGTTGTCATCTGAAAACCCAATACAAATACACTACAATGACATCACTTGCGATTTTTTATTCTGCCCTACGAGAATTATCGTAACTTTAGTAAACTCTCCATTTTTCATATGTGACTAGCATGCAAAAAAAATGGACGATCTGTCATCTGATTTTCAGATCGTGTGTACGGGCCATTAAACTGACTTACTCCAGGCACACTAACAGTTAATGTTTTAATAAACACTTTAACTAGAAATATATAGGAACAAATCCAAGCTTTCATTATTATAGACAATCTGCCAGGAGTATTAAAGACATTTTCCTTAAAGATGTCCTAAAAAACCCCACTGCCAGCTTCCTACCACCCCACCATCTTTACCCCCCCCCCCTCTACTCCACTGCCAGCTTCCTACCACCCCAACCCATCATATTCACCCCCCTGTACCCCACTTTCAGCTTCCTACCCCGCCACCCCCTGTCATCTTCACCCCCCCCTGTACCCCACTGCCAGCTTCATACCACCCCACCGCATGTCATCTTCACCGCCCCTGTACCCTACTGCCAGCTTCCTACCACCTCACCACCTGTAATTTTCACCCCCCCCTGTACCCTACTGCAAGCTTCCTACCACCCCATAGCCTGTCATCTTTACCCCCCCCTGTACCCCACTGTCAACTTCCTACCACCCCACCACCTGTCATCTTCACCCTTCACTCCCCTGTACTCCACTGCCAGCTTCCTACCACCCCACTGCCTGTCATCTTCACCCTCCCCCCCATACCCCACTGATAGCTTCCTACCATCCCACCTCCTGTCATATCCATTCCACCTATACCCCACTGCCAGCTTCCTAGCACCCCCTTAAATTTACTTGTTCACATCACATATGATGGATGCAGGGACAATTTATTTTCTTCCAGTGACAACACGGACAAAAATACATTTTGAACCACCAATGCAGGGAACTTTTTTCTTTCAGTGACACCAAGGATGGAGGGACATTCTTTTTTGCAGTGACACCACAGATGCAGGTGCATTTCTACCTAAGGCCCTGCTAAACCATAGTGTAGTGACCTATGTTCTTAAAAAAAAGCAAATAGCTGGTCTTGTCAAGGGCGCAAAATAGTCTAGCCCTGAGTCCGATCACATGCAAGAACCCCAGTGGGGTGCCCATGATTAGCTGTGAGAGGCAGCCCCACTAAAAGCAATGGGTGGCTGCTGGCTGCTACAGCTATGATTAGTCGCATATAATTTTTCATGCAGCAATCACATGTGAGGCCCTGGATGCAGAATCATGGGAACCCCCACTAGGCATGTATTAGGACTGCAGGTGCATTCCCAAGTGTAAATGCACCCTTTGATGAGCACATGTGTCTGTAGAAGAATCAAATCCACTGTACACATCTCATGATACATGCCTTCTTCACATTTTAAACAATGTTTCAGTTAGCTGAATATGAAGTTGCCTCGGGTTAAAAGGGCAAATGGATTTTTAATGCTACTTTCAAAAAAATGAAAAAAAAATTCCAAACCACATATTAGTCGTTTACATGCATTGACATATTTTGCAAGCTCTGAATATTATGTGTGTCTGTACTTCGTACTGAGATAATCAAGCACAGACTAAAGAATGCCATCTACTGTCCAAAAACATAATGCAATCTCCATGAAAAGTAAGAATTGATTTTCTTTACAGCAGTACAAATGTTTTTTAAACTAATAGGCAAATGTGATAATGGATTTCCTTTTTGTGCAACGTGATCAAAAAGCAGCAATAGATTTTCACTAGAGCTGGCCATACATAATTAACCAATTCCCCCATCCACACATTTGGGATGGAAGCGGGAATCCTCACCCCAGTGTTATTGTATTCTGACAATGGGACTCCTCCATCATGAGAATACACTGACCAGCGTGGCATACGATTGGCTGCATGCGCTGATTGAAGAAAAATCTTCCAACAAGCCGATTTATGAGATGTTAGTTGGCCATAAATGGATCAAAATTCGTCTGGTTTCTGCTGAACTGACCAAATTTCGATCCATGTATCACCAGCTTAAACTATCAAACATTAAATTATAACTAAAGGCAAAACTTTTTTTAGTTTTGGACAGAGTGAAGATGGATTAGAACACCTTTTAGATTTGTATTGCTACCTCTGCCCTCGTTTCACCCCGTCTATCTGTCCTGTTTACTGGTATCATCAAAACTGTAAGTAAAAGAAAATCTAAATTATAAGCTTCAATTTCTTTGTACTTTTCCAGGTAAATATTCTACCTTTGCCCCACATTCCCAATGCTTAGCCACATTCTTTTTTTATTATATTTTCTATCTAAAAGAGAGAGTCACTTTCTTAAAGCGGAACAACACTGTGTCTGAACCAAGTCTGTCCCCGGTTTTGTCCCCGGATTGGATTTGAACAGGGGCTGGGGCAATTACAAAGAGAGTCAGTGCAGAATTAAAAAAAAAAAAAATCTGAATTACACCCCCCCCCCCCACGCTCTGCCGATCCTACTAGCTTAGGGGGTGGGGGTGTATTTTTTTCATTATCTGTGCCCCTTTCTGATGATCATGTGCTGGTCGGAGCGGTGAGACTATTTCTTCAGTTTCGGTTGCATGCCTGTTCTGCTCCTGCTCACATGTTCTTCTGCCTTGGCTCAAGTCCGGCCAGCCACCTGCCCATCTCCTTGCCTTGTAGCCGGGGCCCGGAGAGTAAGACTTGAAAGGCTGTGAGGCGATGGGCAGAGAGTCGCTAATTGCCGCCATAACTAGTAAAAAAAAATATGTCCCCGGATTCCATTTAAAAAATCTGGTCACCTTAATATAGTACATTGTATCTATTGCAGATTCCATCAATGAAATATCCACCAATCTGTCCTAGTCATAATGAGCAAGGCTCCTGCATCCTCTTGATTTCTGAATTTATTTCACATTACAAAGAATGCAGCAGTAGAGCCAAGACCTGTGCCAGGGGATGTAGCAGTGTCAGCAATATTAGCAGGGAGACTTTGTAAAAGGACATTGCTAAGGCGATCTAATGAAACTAGGATACAAGAAATTTTGCTATCTGACATGTATCATTCTTTGCACTGGACAAAGAAACTGTGCCTTCCCTTTATCCTGCATTCATGGTCAAGGATAAACAGACAAAACACATCTGGACTGTTTATGGCTGGAAATTACACAATGATGAAAAAGTATACATTTAGCACCTAACAAAAGGCAATTATTATTTAAAACCCAATACTGAAAATTCACAAAAATAAGTTTGTTTAATACTGAAGGGAGATTACCAGTCATTGAAAGGCCACTGGCATTCAATTAGCCATCATATCATTGTCCCATAATATACCGGTATTTATCGGCGTATAACACGCACCCCAATTTAAGATGGAGGTTTCAGGAAAAAAACTTTTTTTTTTTTTTAATAAACCACTTTGAAGCAAAATAATGGTCACTGAACATCAATACAGCCCGATTAGTGCCCATCTGCAGCCTCAATGCAGCCTAATCTGTGCCCATCTGCAGCCTGATTTGTGCCCATCTGCAGCTTCAGTGCAGCCTGATCTGTGCCCATCTGCAGCCTGATCTGTGCCCATCTGCAGCTTCAGTGCAGCCTGATCTGTGTCCATCTGCAGCCTGATCTGTGCCCATCTGCAGCTTCAGTGCAGCCTGATCTGTGCCCATCTGCAGCCTGATCTGTGCCCATCTGCAGCTTCAGTGCAGCCTGATCTGTGTCCATCTGCAGTCTTGCTCCTCACTGCAGCCTGATAAATGTCCATCTGCAGCCTTGCCTGAAATAGACAGAGCCGGATCTCCTGTGTACTTGGCATCCCGCCCCTTGGCACGGATCCTATGATGGACATAACGCCGGTCCAATGCCGGAACGTCAATGCTAAGAGCCGTCCAGGGGGCGGGACTGAGCGTGACTGCGAGCGAAGTACACAGGAGATCTGGCTCTGTCTATTTTGGCAGCACTCATCCCCTCCTTCCCCTCGGTGGCAGCCTATATGAGCGTATAACATGCACACGCGATTTTAAGGGGGGGAAAGTGCGCGTTATATGCCAATAAATATGGTGATTCAAGCAGAGGGCAAGCTGTACTACTGTATCTTGATTCATTCTCTCAGTCATTTCAGTAGATAATTCATCCATTATTTCATTGTAGACTAGAGGTTGTATGTCTCTACAATTAAGCCTTGTAAAAGGGCAAACCAGATAAGAGGAATGGAGCCTGGTGATGTTTTATTACCCTGTAAGTAACACTGCTTTCCATCAAGTAAAAAGGGAAATTATAGTTTTTTTGCAGATTTCAAGTCTTGTTTATCAAAAAGAAAGGGTATGCATTTCTCATTTATACTTACTGTGGTTGTGACAAGATAACGTGTGGCTTTTGTTTAAGTGCCAGTGTAACTTGTCCACCTTGGCTGTGTTCTGGAGAGAACTGTACTTTCCTTGGTATGGGCTGCAGAGCAGCTTGTTGAGGAATTGGACGTATGGGTGGGGCTGGAGCACCTGCACCTTGGTCTCCTGTTCTGGAAGAAGATGTGCCTTGAGTTGCTCTTTCTTCACAGACTTTACCTTTGGTACCAGGTTTGCACACACAGAGATGTGGGCGTAAGCACATTCCACCATTCTGACAAGGCGGAGAGCAGTTTGCTATTGAAAAAGACAACAAGAATATAAAGATCAGCATATCAGAAAAAGGGGGAAAATATTACATTAAAAGAACCCTAGTAACACAATTACAATTTTCAGATCTAAAGCGGAGGTCAAAAAGTATAAAAACAGCCCAGATCCAGCAACCTTCAAGGGCAAATAAAATCACAAACTTTTGCTTGTGGTATTATTACAAGTATTTTTTTTTAAACAATAATAAACCCTTTAAACCACAAAAATACCATAGTCTTGCTTTTAATTTCTTATTAGACACACCACCAATAAAAATGCATTGGAGCTAGGAAATATGTTGATAATGGCTTTTTACACATTTGACAGTTGCTATATGTTTAAATGCTTTAGTCATGGAAATACATAACTAGTGTCATTTTGGCAATAGAGCAAACACTGTACTTGACTAATAAAATATAAAGCAAAGGAAGAATAGGACCTATGGCATATAAAATGAGGTGTCCTTTTTGAAAACCTTCAAAGCAGAACTCCAAAATTTGAGGTTGAAAATAATGCTACCTATGTTTGTACTAGTATTTATAACTCAATACTCATAATATATTAGGGATCATACACACTGAAGGTTTTTACTATCTCTTTGAGATGCCTTTCCTCCTGGCAGCAGTGTTTAAGCAGAAAAAAAGTTTGACGCTTGTAAACATGTGTAACACCTTTAGGCACATTTAGGCGTGTCAAAGTAGTTGGGCATCAATTCATAGAAATGTATTTTGGCCACTGAAATTAATTATCATTTAGATGAGTTAACACGCATCAAGTGTTTTTTTGCTCCTGGATGCACTGGCACTGTTTGTTTTCTGCCTCTAAACTCCTCTAAACACCTATGTGTGAATTTGATTTACTAAAACTGAAGAGTGAAAAATCTGGTGTAGGCTGTACATGGTAGCCAATCAGCTTCTAACTTTAGTTTGTTCAGTTAAGCTTTGACAAGCTGGAAGCTGATTGGTTTCTATGCAGAGCAGAAACAGATTTTGCAGTCTCCAGTTTTAGTAAATCAACTCCATAGGCTAACATGCAGGGGTGTTTAGAGGCAAAACAAAAAAAAACACCAGATACCCTTAAGAGCAGCGTCAAAAAACGTCATGTGTGCATTATTATTAGTATATTACAGAGCCATAATGTAACAGATTGCCTCAACAGAGATATATAATAATTTAGGTTGAAGCACTTTCAGAAGGAATCAGCATTGACATCAGTGACTGGTCATGGAATCTACAATTTATTAAAAAAGAAAAGGGCACTTCTGGGCATAAATTATAGTGACTAATATACAGTATATTACACATACCGACTTAAACCTTGACAAACCACAACATGCACTTTGCCACGCTACACAGAATGTAAGTGAAGGCCATTTATTAAAGCAACATTTCAGTCACTTTCAATTCTGCTTCCTTCATGAGGAATTTCTTCATATACCACTAGAATTCTAACATATAAAGAGAAAAGCCTCGTACACACGGTCTGATTGTTGGACGACCAAGCGTCTGATTTTTGTCAAAAAGCCGTGTGCAGGATTTTCTCTAGCATACTAACTATCTTAAAAAATTATGGACTAAAAATAAGTGCAACAGGCCTGGGTCTTGTAGAGAGTGAAATTCCCTCAGCCTGGGATTACACCAGAGGGGTGTTCTAGGGGACCATATGGTTTTCGCCAAGTTAGGTTTTATTACCACTGTGTACCAAGCCCTGACAACCGCTTTCATAGCCTGTGTTAAGAGTATTGGAGAACCCCCCATCCCCCTATAAAGGGTGTTGCGAAGGGCCTCATAAGATCCCAGATGTGCTGCCTCCAGGACTAGTGACGCAGCTACTTGCCATTTTTAACAAGGGAAACTGATTTGTTTGGATTCTGTTATGCTTATATGCCTGAACTCTACCATTTCAATGTAAGTGCATTACTTTTTATTAAACTGGAAGTTGATACAGCATTACACTATGTGGAGTTTTCTGTTCCAGATATACTCCGGCCCTGTGCTCCATTGATGGTCATTTGATATCACTTCCTGATCTGTTGAGAGCCTTCTGGTATACAAACTGCAGTCAACCGAGTGAACATCCGGGCTTCCCTTAAGTGGATCATAGATCCAATCAAGCGCCGTATGACCTCCCTGAGTAAGGGGGGGTCACTGGCTTTATGGTAAGCCTCCATTTTATCTTTTTGGTGATGGGTGTTACACCGCCGGGTGTTTAATTCTCATTTTCAACACATTTCCTTCTATGGATTCCTCATATGAACTTTTTGTTGCACTTATTTTTAGTCCCTAATTTCTTATTTGTCAAGCACAATTGCTGACACTAATTGCACTTTAATCAGAATTTGTGATTCATGATTTTTAATAGAATTTTTCATTAATTACATTACTGTAATACACAGAATGCACTTTATATGTTTTAGCGCTGCACTTTATTTTTATATTGTTATTGTGCCTGGTATCTAGGTTACAGTGCATAGCTGCTTTCTGTTTTAGTTCCTAGCGCAGCAACATTTTCACAACATTTTAAGCAATAAAATCCTGACAGGTATTCTAAGCCCTCGCTTCCCCAAAACTTAAAAATCATACGTTTTAGATTTACATACATTTTAAACCTTTGCTGATCCAAACGTATTTTCAAAATTTTGTGTGTTTTGCAATAAGGAAACAGAATTACTGACTAGCAGACACAAATAATAAAATAATTGGGCTATCAGCAATGAATTGCAGGAAGAAAGTACCATGTTGGTCAATAAATAATAAAAGTACACACTGTAATTATATTTCTAACAGTGCCGTTTCTCAAGTGAGCATATACAGGGGGCAAAAGGCAGCTGGCCCAGACGGGAAAATTATTTACAAGGACTCTCTAAAACAAGAGCTACAACATTCAAAATACCTGTTTTTTGTAAAAGACTATTTAAACAAATGATAGTGTAAGCTCCACAACCAATCTACGTGCTAATGTATGAACTCATCAGAACTTGCTGCATTACACTCTAATGCCCCGTACACACGGACGGACATCCTAACCACAAAATCCGTCAGATTTTTTCAGACGGATTTTGTCTGAAACTTGTGTTGCACACTCACGGTCGGACAAAGTCCGATCGTTCCGAACGAGGTGACGTACAAAACGGACGACGGGACTATATAGAGACCAGTAGCCAATAGCTTTCGTCTCCAAATTTCTTCTGAGCATGCGTGGCACTTTGTGCGTCGGAATTCTCTACACACGATCGGAAAAAGTCTGATTGGATTTTGTTGTCGGAAAATTTTAGATCCTGCTCTCAAATTTTTTCCATCAGAAAAAGCCTGCTAGAGCCCACACACTATCGGATTTTCCGACAACATAATCCGATCAGACTTTTTCCATCGGAATATCCGACCATGTGTACGGGGCATAATATTTATAAGCCTGGACAGGTAAAAAGTTTGACCGCAGTTTAGCCCAGCTGGATATGCTCTTCACTGCTATTATCATTGTGCATATAATGCTTTGCTCACATGAGTAGCCTACGATAAAGATAAAATGTTTCCATGGTTCACTAGTTGAAAGGATGCACCTGGCAACTTTATACTGTATTCCCAATTTGCTCATTTACAGCGAAAGGGTGTAGGAAGAGAATCATAGTTTATGAGCACGTAAGGCACTGGATTTCTTCTCACTTCTGTAAGGAAAGTAGAGACCAATTAGCATATAGTTGCAAAGTGTCCCGGATCATGCAGGGCAGTTCCAGGATTTTTAACACTATCCTGCAGTACCTGTGCCCCATGAGCTGTCCAACAGGGGGCTTGGCATTTGGCAGTAGTGGGTGAGGTATTAGCAGTGCCACTGGAACCAATGCTGTGGTTTATTTTCTTTCCCACTGACACCATTGCTGCGGGTTATTATTGCAGCCACTGACACCACAGCTGGGGGTTATTATTGCTACCACTGATACCAATGCTGTGGGTTATTTTGTCGCCATTGACACAAATGCTGGGAGCTGTTAGCATGACCACTGAAACCAATGCTGGGAGTTGTTATTGTGACCACTGACATCAACGCTGTTGGCTATTATTGCAAATACTGACACCAATGCTGTGGGTTATAATTGCTGCCACTGACACCAATGATGAGACCTATTTTACGCCCACTTTTTCTTCAGTATATCTCAGACCCTATTTTATCTAAATTACAGCAAAGTAAATGGGAAAAGGTGCCACACTATAAGCCAAGATGCAACACCTACTTCATTGACCACGCTTATATTTTGACCACACCCACAAGTGCTTTAGCACGTGGTGCACTTTTCTTTTTCATCCCATTAGGGTCTCCATACGAATTATTTTCAAATGTTGGCAACTATGTTAACATCTAAAAAATTCACACGTTTAAACCTATAAAGACTATACTCGCCATACGTCAGCCTCAGAAAAAAAAAAAAAACAGTACCCCATGAATCAAACTGGTAAGTCCAGATAAGAATAAATAATTGCACAAGGAGTAACTATGTGTGTTTCCACCATGTCAGCAAGCCATTACAATAGGAACCTTCTCCTTTTGATTAACATTGTATGAAGTTAGGTAGCATGATGTAGTGGCACTGATGGGTATGAACAAACCTTTTACAAGTTGTCAGGTCCTGAACCACGTAATAGCATCACTCCCATTAGGTAAGTAAAAGTACAAACCGGAGGCATTTTAAAACAACATTGTGCTTCTCCATTAAACTGTGCTCTTCTTTAACTGGTAATATCTAACGATTTCAAAAGCTCCTCACTTGAAACAATATCCTGCTTTTTACATTTGTATTTTGTTTCTCTTCTTTTTTTATTTGAAGAATGGCATAGAGAGTGCACAGGTCAGCAAAATTCATGTGCATGTTACTGACAGGTTCATCTCAGGACTCTTTTTAAGAGAATGCAAAAACAATTCTGGTTTTGCAATCCTGACACACACTCATAAGCCAATAAGGAAGTTTGGTTTAAAAACACAATTATTAGCCCTCCACTAATGGCAGGTATCCTACTGCAGTACTTTGTTCCAGAATCACAGTATTCCACTATGGATCTGGCCTTATAAACACTGAGGCATATCCTTCTTGAATTCCTTTTGTAATTATTTTAAGAACCATATTGAGTTAAGAGGAAAAACATTAGAAGAAAAACTCTACTTTACGCTGGAATAAAACCTCTAGCCAGTATGCTTTGGATAGAGTTAACATTTAGGCCAGGTTTCTCCCTGTGACCCCCACCAGGGAGGATTTTCCTTCACTTTCTGTCCATGTGACACCCATACAAGCAAAATAAGGTAGTGCCTGTCACCCAAGGTACTGACAGTAAATAATGAAATAGCAGAGACAACCAGACTAAGTGCAGTAGTATGAGCAAAGGTAATGCCAAGAACCAGGCTGGAACACACAGTGGCACTGGACCAGAAGTGACTTCACTGTGGGTGGAACAGGAAGCAGAGGGGCGTGGTTACGCATTTCAAAGCCCTGCTACTTCGATTTGAGGAAGAAAAAGCAGGGCTTTGAACCACGTAATCATGCCCTTCTGCTTTCTGTGCCCCTGTGTGTACCAGCCTGGTTCTTGACCTTACTTGGCTCATCCTACAGCAGCACCTGATCATGCTGGTGGCTACAGCAGCATCCTGACCACCCACCTTGTGGACCCATGGTCTTTAATAAAAACATTGCTCATACTACTGCACTTAGTCTGGCACTCTCTGCTGTTCCATTTTATTTTCTCAGAAGTCATTTCACTCTTATGAGCAGCAGCTGCTGGTGTTGTGTGGAATGAAAAACAGACTCTATGGACACTATTAACATAGACTTTCTGGGGTTAACAAGGGATCTATAGATTCATTTTCTCTGCCTTTCCCCCTTTTCCTTGTTCACTGGTTGATGAGTGCGAAGCTCCTGTCTTGCGCCATTTGCTTGTTTTTAAACTGACAGTAGTATAAATATTATCAGACATTCTACAAAAAATGAGTCCTCATTGGAGAGATTCCTCATCATATCCTGTCCTGACATGAAGCGAGGGTAAATTTTCCAAATAAGGACAAAAAACAGCAATAAAAACCTAAAAGGAGCTCTAAACCTTCCCCACTCTATTGAAAAATAAAAATTGTTTTGGTTGGAGTTGGACTTTAAGAAAGGTAAAGTCATAAACTGCTCCTAGATAAAGTGTGTATTCTAAAACACATTGCTTTTTACTCTGCTATAACACATTTCAATAAAAATTTTAGGGTTTAAGATAAACCACTATAAAAATGTAATGGCACCTATATATGAAATGTTTTTTTATGCTAGTTCAATATATTTTCTTTATTGGAAATTGTTTTTTTTTTTTTTTTGCGTTGCCGAATTATAACGCTGCTCTAGGCAATGTCTACATTTATGTTGCCTTATATTGATGAGGTTAAGAATAGCTCAACAAAGTTTGTTTTGTAGTTAAAATGTATAGAGTTTCTTATAATGTTTGTCTAAATTTAACCACTAATTGGCATGAATCTAAACCTGGCATTATCCTATTTTTTTATGGAGGAAACCAGGAAGGGAACTTCTCTTAAGTTCTTTAGCAACTTCTCCTAAATCGATTTTCCACAATTTTTCTACATTGTTATTCGTACATGTAAATCATTTGGAAGCCTATTTATAAAGACATCTACAAACAGAAGCAGCTTAGTAATGTCTTGCTTTGCCAGTTTACTGCAAAAATTCACTGACTTCATTTTTTTATTAACCCTAAAATCAGTAGCACAGTGCAGTCAGGCCGATGTCCTTTGTGTCTATTCAAAGGAAGTGTATTTTTACATTTCTCCGCCACTTATGACTTTTTTAGGTTATAGTTTAACAATTTGGCATTATTTTCAAAACCTGTATCTCCATGTATTTTCTGTTTTTCAAGCTCCAGGGTGGAGTTGGGAAGTCAAGGCTCCAAGATTAGTTTATTTTGGATTGCTTCTTGTCACTGATAGATAAAAGTTTTATCCAAGCACAACATCACATTTCTAACATTTTTTCCATGACCGAAAATCTACTAGTTTTTTAAACTGGAGGAAATTGCCAAGGAATATGCCTACATCAAAAGCATCATATCTATCAGTTTGTGTGGATACGTTGCTGTCAGCAGTTTTTACCATTAAAGGTATTATTAACAAAAGGAAAAGGTCACTAGTAGGAGAAGCAAAACACTGTTGTCTATAATTAATGCTTTTATTCAAAAATTATTAAAACGGTATACGGTACAGCAAGTGCCTAAGACACGCTTATGGGCAGGATCAACAGACCACTGTCAAAGTCATGTGGGGATAAAATATAACTGACCGGGCCTTAGCCACTGTCAGAACAAACACAGACAAGGGGAAAGAATACATATAAAGATGTATACAGCAATATATAACATAGAAACGTCCGGACGCCAATGAAATTGGTGCCAGTCCAAGATAAATAAAGGTATTATTAGGTTTAGATATTTAGAAATAGAGGTTTGGAATCAGGTTAAGAGTTAGGTATAGGTGTGAGCCTTACAGCAGAACTAAACTCTCTCAATCAACATTAACTATTTTTAAACCTTATGCTACTAGCATTAGTATAGAGATAGGAAGGTATAGTATATTTTCTTGGTTTCACCTTTCCTTTTTTTTATTGTTTTACTATTCTTCAGGTGCTTCCTGGTTACTGATCTAGGTCAAAATTATGTCATACATTACAGAAGTCTTCATGAGCAGTTTTCTTTTCATCTACAGGAGGCGAGGAGGGGCTTTTTCAGTATACCCTCCTAACTGCATGCCTGAGCTTGGGGCAGATGGATTCCAGGAAATATATGCAACATAAATCATTTGCCCTTACTCAAGATTGCCACAGCTTGAAAAGGTAGCTGGATGTTTTGCAAAGTATTTCTCAACAAAATAAAGCAAGCAGACATGGATTAATCGGTGAGTTTTCAATGAATATTAAAAATGTATTAAAAAGCGTGTTCAGTATGTGGTGCTCAGATAAAGTTTAGTTCTGCTTTACATTTAGAGGCTCAATTTTAGGCTTAATGTTAGAGGATAGGTTAGTTATCAACCAAGCACACGTAATCTTCCAAAGATAATTTGGAATTATTTAATTAAAGTGAAGGCTTAAGTTACCGCATATACTCGAGTATAAGCCGAGGCACCTAATTTTACCACAAAAAACTGGGAAAACGTATTGACTCGAGTACAAGCCTAGGGTGGGAAATGCAGCAGCTACTGGTAAATTTTTAGGATGCGGTGCGGCATTGACAACACAGAGGCTGCCGGCGTCACTGTGCCCAACAATGCAGCCTCACTGCCCATCATTGCAGCCTTACCGTGCCCATCATTTTAGCCTCACTGTGCCCATCACTGCAGCCTCACCAGGCCCATCATTACAACCTTACCGTGCCCATCATTCTAGCCTCACTGTGCTCCTCACCGCAGCCTCACCATGCCCATCATTGCAGCCTTACCGTGCCCATCATTGTAAACTCACTGTGCCCAGCACCGCAGCCTCACCATACCCATCATTGCAGCCTTACCATGCCCATCATTGTAGCCTCACTGTACCCATCACCGCAGCCTTACCATGCTGCCCATCATTGCAGACTTACCATGCCCATCATTGTAGCCTCACTGTGCCCATCACAGCAGCCTCACCATGCCCATAATTGCAGCCTCACTAGTAGTGACTGTGCCCATTCATGCAGTCTCAGCAGCAGTCAGTACCTGTATTGCACAGCAGGTATCTCCCGCTGTGTCTTGGGGCTCAGTCTGAAATGTTCGGCTGCGCTGTGACCAAAGTCCCGCCCTCCTCCTAGACCAGCTTGTGTGATAGATGCAGTGTTCTGTCTATCACACAAGCTGATCTAGATGGTGACTTTGGTCACAGCGCGGCTAAAAAATTTGAAAAATCAGACAGACTTTAGAAATAAAACATGTTTCAAATCTTTCTGACGGACTCGAGTCCGATCGAAAAATCTGTTCGTCTGTATGCTAGTCTGACGGACAAAAAACTATGCAAGGGCAGCTATTGACTACTGCTATGAACTTCCTTATTCTAGTCCCTTTGTTCGTCATCACGTTCAAACAACCGGACTTTAGTCGGAAAGACCGTCGGACCTTTGATGCCGAAAAGTCCGGTCGTGTGTACACGGCATTATGCTTACATACTGGTGTCATTACTCACTAAAATCAAACAAGTGTGCAACTCAGGAATTATGGATTAGTGGCTCAAGGTATTGAACTACAACCAGAAAAAAAGCATTTACACAGTAAGAAATCCATATTTCTGTCAGGAAAGGTTTATTTTACCTTCTAAGTCCAAATCAGAGTTTACCAAAACTGTATCAGAAGGAGAGGTTTTATGAAACTTTATGTTCAGAATTACACGTTTTAGCCGACAATTATAAAAGAAGTTTGGTATGTTAAAGATAGGTGGTAATTGAACATAATGCTTAGCCAAGGTGGAGGTTTATTATGACTCACAATTGTAAAGAATCAAGGATGTTCATTAAATTGTACCAACAAAAAAATTTCATTTTTTTTTTTTTTTTTTTTTAGTGCAGATGGTACAAACTACAGCAATATTGTAATGTTTAAATTATGATTACTAAAGCACTAATAAGAGTAAAAACTGTGTTATCTTGTATCTCTTATGTTTTTACTCTTATATACCTAAAGAAATATTGCTAATTATATAAATGAAAAACAGCTGCAGCTATTTAAATGTGTTCTGGCACCACATATATAAATGAATAAAAATAAATAATAGTGCGCTAAATTTCAAATATATGCTTCATAATAAACTAAAGCGAATAAGTGACAAAATGTGATCTTAAAAGATATATACAAAAAGTCCACATGCACAATAATATAAATGAAACTCTTGAATGCTGGAGAGACGTGAATAAAATGTATCCGTGCTCCGTGACAGTCTCTGCAGGGAATAAGTGCTGACAGATAATCACCACCATCCTCAGTGTGCAATGCCTGGTGAGCAGGCATTGCACACTGAGGTGGTGGTGATTATTTGTCAACATTGTAATGTCCTTTATAACAATTGGCCAGAGTTGTGTACAGACTAATGCCCCGTACACACGGTCGGAAAATCCGACCACAAAATCCATCAGATTTTTTCCGACAGATTTTGTCCGACACTGGTGTTGCATACACGCGGTCGGACAAAGTTGTCGGAAAACCCGATCATTCTGAGCGTGGTGACGTTTGTTGCCTACGACGGGACTACGTAGAGGCTAGTTGCCAATAGCTTTGGTCTTGTAATGTGATCTGTGCATGCGTGGCACTTTGTCCGTCGGAATTCGCTACACACGATCGGAAAAAGTCTGATAGGACTTTGTTGTCGGAAAATTTGAGAGCAGGAGATAAAACTTTGTCCGTCGGATTTTCCGACGGACAAAGTTTTATCTCCTGCTCTCAAAAAGTCTGATAGAGACTACACACGGTCGGAATTTCCGACAACATTGTCCGAAAATCCGACCGTGTGTATGGGGCATTAGAAAGACATGGATTTCTTGGGATTCATTTGGGTGATTTCAATTTGAGGTGATGTGAAACATGTCTTTTCTGGGGGTACCTAACTTCGAGACCAAAGAGACAGATCCCATCAAAACATGTCAGAGAATCTGTGATTGTTGTGATTATTATTTACCACAAGCATGCTGTCCAAACAGAGATGCAGTATAATTAAATGTGACACAGAGATCTCCATGCACCGGCCACGGGAGGCCCGTAAAAAGAAGAAATCTGCTACTGGCAGTGGATAAATTTACTACAGCCCATCTCTATACTGAAAAGCAACATTGCAAGAACAGCAAAAGTACTTTTGTAATACCTTGTGATTTGGGGTGAATAACACTGCGGAACTACTCAAAGAGCACTTTAGTTCAACAAAATTATATTGTCTTTGAATGGTAAACTTGTTGGAGTGTAATGATTTTTTTTTTCAGGATAAAAGGCATACTGTAACAGAAACAAGACTATGAGGGCTATAAATGGTGAATGATACATGAAAGTATAAATGGGATTTGGGTGCATACAACAGAAAACAAGAAAAACATCCAGTGGTGGAATGCCAATATCGGAAGTGTTAAAAGGATTGTCCTAAAGGAGGCTTAAAGATGGACCAAGAGTTCTAAGGGTATATCAAGAGGTCAACGCAAAGCTGTTTATGATCTTTCGTTTTGTTAAAGTTGGTAAAGTATCAATTAACCATTGCCACACATCCAAAAAGTTGCTTCAGTCCAGTCTATTTGGAACAAACATTAGTTTATTCCAGAAAGGTTTTAGGGGAAGTGGCTTGGGATAAACCCATTTGTGGAGTATCTTTTTTTTTCAATATAATTGATATTATAGTCAATCATTTTCTACGGCCCACTGTGATTTTGACTTCATATAATTCCAAAATGGCAAAACGCGCCCAGTATGAGGTGAGGATGACATAGTTCACCAAGTGGTCAGTGGCATATCGGGAAACAGTTCTCCAAAAGAGCTTTACACATGGGCAGGCCCAGAACACATGATATAGAAATGCTGAGTCTTGTCCACACTTGGATGTGGTAAACACTCTTAATATGTAATAAAGAACATTGTTACAAAGTGTGAGAAACACTGTAAAGTATTAAAAAAACTATACTCTAAAATACGTTAGTAAAACATGTATGATAAAGGACTTGAAAATTTTAATATGCATGTAATATACATGTAAATGTGCATAATTATTTTGAGACCAAGTTTTGAAGTTCACCTTTTTTTTTCTTTTCTAAAATCCAATATACCATTAATGTACCCCTGTTGCAGAAAAATAAAAGCTTTCTTTGATTTTTAGAACAAGGTCTTACCTTAGCCCCTACTGTGTTCATAGAAAACTTCATGACTTCCTGGTACGTAGATTTGGGATGTGAAAGCCTCATTAGCACACACATCCTGCACCCATCAACTAGGTTTGCATGGCATCCCGCCATCTTTCCACACATGCATTTGCCTGGCTTGTCAATGTAAGCTGCCACAGCTGATATGTTTGCACGGATTCCCCAACGTCCCTCCAGACAGGCCCAGGCCACATGCTATACTCTCTGGGGCTGAATACAGGTTGGACACCCGTGATGTAATGCAAGGTTGATGGGTACAGGTTGTGTGTGCTAATGAGGTCAGCTGGTAAACTGCTTCCTGTGTCTTACTGGCTCTCACGTCCCAAATCTACATAACAGGAAGTCATGAAGTTTTCTATGAACACAGCAGGGGCTAAAGTAACCGTGACCTTATTTTAAAAAGCTTTTATTTTTCTGCAAACGAGGTACATTAAGGCGGGTATATTGGTACATAGGGGAGCTGCATTTTAGAAAAAAAAAAAAAGTGAACTTAGCCTTTAGGCACAAAATGTGAATTGCACAAAAATATTGGGTATCACTGCTATTAAAAAATAATGTTTACAAAATGTGGTTGAATAGTTAATAGAGATTTTACAAAATGTTTACTTCTTCATTTTTTTGCAGTATTTTTCTGAAAAATAAACATGCATTACAATGCTATAAACCAGTCAACCAAAATAAAGACAGATCTGTCCACCAGAAAATACAACACAACTTGTGTAAATACAAAAAGGGTTTAAACATCATTAGAAGCTGAATCTACATACTGAGAAATACAAACGAGAGAAAATATTGCTAACATATGAAATAGCCCCAGTCATGAATAGGTTAATGCTTTAACAGTCTTTTTTTTTTGTGTGTGTTTTTAAGGCTCCTGTTTACATATTGTAAACAAGTATCAGTAGTTTCTGTCACTTGGTGACATCAATAGACCTTCCCTAACATCTGGAAAAATAATCAGCTCCCGGACTTATCTGCCAAATAGATCACATGGTATAAGGAGACTTAAAAAAAAAAAAAACAGACACAACAACGTCCCTTCGACCTATTGAAATAAATCTCACACCATAGATAATAAAGAGAGTCCGGTGACTTCCACTTGGCTTCTGACACAGCTCTGGCTGCCAAAGAACTAATGGCTTTAGCACTTGATAGTCTTATTTACTTCTTGGAGTTGTGTTATTTTTCTCAGAAGACATGTATACTGCTGTTGTTTTTCCATGTCATTTTTCTACAATGAGTAGGCTGTCCATAGATGGGCCAGTGTTGTAAGTGTCTATGAGACTTGTCAGTTTTCATGATGCTCACTATGTGTATGATGTGTTTCAATTAATTAATTACAGGATGGCAGTTTAAATTGCAACACTGTATTTCTTGGCTAGTTACATAGTTACATAGTTACATAGTTAGTTAGGTTGAAAAAAGACACAAGTCCATCCAGTTCAACCACAAATTAAACAAAAAAATATATATTATACATATATATATATATATCATACAATCCCATATACCCCATTCTATACCCACAGTTGATCCAGAGGAAGGCAAAAAAAACCCCAGCAGAGCATTCTCCAATTTGCTAAAGCAGGGGAAAAAAATTCCTTCCTGATCCCCCGAGAGGCAATCGGATTTTCCCTGGATCAACTTTACCTATAAATGTCAGTACCCAGTTATATTATGTACATTTAGGAAGGTATCCAGGCCTTTCTTAAAGCAATCTACTGAGCTGGCTAGAACCACATCTGCAGGGAGTCTATTCCACATTTTCACAGCTCTTACTGTGAAGAAACCTTTCCTTATTTGGAGATGAAATCTCTTCTCCTCTAGACGTAAAGAGTGCCCCCTTGTCCTCTTTGTTGACCGTAAAGTGAATAACTCAACACCAAGTTCACTATATGGACCCCTTATATATTTATACATGTTGATCATATCCCCCCTTAATCTCCTCTTATCAAGGGTGAATAAATTCAGTTCCTCTAATCTTTCCTCATAGCTGAGCTCCTCCATGCCTCTTATCAGTTTGGTTGCCCTTCTCTGCACTTTCTCCAGTTCCCCAATATCCTTTTTGAGAACTGGTGCCCAAAACTGAACTGCATATTCCAGATGAGGTCTTACTAATGATTTGAACAGGGGCAAAATGATATCTCTCTCTCTGGAGTCCATACCTCTCTTAATACAAGAAAGGACTTTGCTCGCTTTGGAAACCGCAGCTTGGCATTGCATGCTATTATTGAGTTTATGATCTACCAAAACCCCAGATCCTTCTCCACTACGGATTCCCCCAGTTGTACTCCCCCTAGCATGTATGATGCATGCATATTCTTAGCCCCCAAGTGCATAACTTTACATTTATCAACATTAAACCTCATCTGCCACATAGTCGCCCAATTTGACAGAGCATTGAGGTCAGCTTGTAAATTGGAGACCTCCTGTAAGGACGTTATTCCACTGCATAGCTTGGTGTCATCTGCAAAGACAGAAATGTTACTTTTGATCCCAGACCCAATATCATTTATAAAGATATTAAAAAGTAAGGGTCCCAGCACTGAACCTTGGGGTACACCACTGATAACCTTAGCCCATTCAGAGTAAGAATCATTAACCACGACTCTCTGAATTCTGTCTTTTAGCCAGTTTTCTATCCATTTACAAACCGATATTTCCAAACCTGTAGACCTTACCTTACACATGAGCCTTGTGTGGGGAACTGTATCGAACGCTTTTGCAAAATCCAAGTATACCACGTCCACAGCCACGCCTCTGTCCAAGGTTTTACTTACCACCTCATAAAAAGAAATGAGGTTTGTCTGACAACTTCTGTCTTTCATGAACCCATGCTGTCTGTTGCTTAAAATATTTTTTTCCTGCAAGAACTCGTCTATGTGGTCTTTTAATAATCTCTCCAGTATCTTCCCAACTATAGAAGTTAAACTAACAGGTCTATAGTTACTTGGTAAAGACTTTGTTCCCTTTTTAAATATAGGCACCACGTTCGCCCTGCGCCAATCCAGTGGTACTATTCCTGTCATTAATGATTCCCTAAAAATTAGATACAATGGCTTTGAAATTACAGAGCTCAATTCTTTTAGGATCCGTGGGTGGATGCCATCAGGTCCAGGTGCTTTATCCACCTTTATTCTGTCTAAATATTTCTGGACCATATCACTTTTGAGCCATTGTGGATTTAGGGCTGTGTCACTACCACCCCCATTGTGGACATGAGCTCCCCCATGCTCCTTTGTATACACAGAGCTGAAGAAAGTATTTAATAAATTAGCCTTCTCTTTGTCCCCAGTCACCCACTCTAGATTATTTTGTAAAGGGCCTACATGCTCAGACTTGACCTTTTTACTATTAATATATTTGAAGAATTTTTTGGGGTTTGTCCTACTATCTTTTGCAATCTGTCTTTCGTTTTGAATTTTTGCATCCTTGATTTCCTTTTTACATATTCTGTTATGTTCTTTGTAACATTTAAATGACACTAGTGATCCTTCATTTTTATATTTTTTAAAAGCTCTTTTCTTATAGTTTATAGCTTTTTTAACTTTGGCCGTGAGCCACATAGGTTTTATTTTTAGCCTTTTAAATTTATTGCCCATGGGAATATACTTTGCAGTGAGTTCACAAACAGTCTTTTTGAAGAATCCCCATTTCTGTTCTGTGCCCATTGTTGCCAATATTCTCTCCCAGTCTAAGTTCTGGAGAGCAGCCCTCATCCTTGGAAAATTTGCCCTCTTGAAATTAAGTGTTTTTATCTTTCCTGTATGTGATTTTTGCTTACAGCTAACATCAAATGAAATCATGTTATGGTCACTGCTACCCAGATGCTCCTTTATCTGAACATTAGTAATATGCTCTGCATGGTTTGAGATTACCAGATCCAGCAGAGCATCATTCCTGGTTGGGGCCTCAATGAACTGGACCATAAAATTGTCCTGTAATAGGTTTATAAATTTTTTGTCCTTTAACTGTCCCAGCAGTGCCATTATTCCAGTCAATTTCTGGGTAGTTAAAATCCCCCATTATTATCACTGTCCCAGCCCTTGCAGCCCTTTCTATTTGAGCAAGGAGCTGAGTCTCCACCTCCTCATTAACATTGGGTGGTCTATAACAAACTCCAATGATTAACTTTGAACTACGCACATCTGTATGCAGTTCCACCCATAATGCTTCAGACTCATCACACTCTCCATCCCCCAGGTCCTCTTTCACACTCGCTTTGAGATCACTTCTCACATACAGACAGACCCCTCCACCTTTCCTTTTAACTCTGTCTTTCCGAAAGAGTGCAAAGCCAGGAATATTTATAGCCCAGTCATGTGAGGACTGCAGCCAAGTTTCAGCAATACCGATTACATCATAGCTCTCCTGATGCACCAGAGCTTCCAACTCACCTATTTTGCTTGGCAGACTTCTGGCATTGGTGAACAAACACTTTAATGCATTACTATATTTTGACCAGTCACATACTACCCTCTTGGGTGTTCCGAGATTGCAACTAGGACTTGCTACTATATTTACCTTGGGTTTATGTGCTTTAGTTACCCTACCACTAATGCCCCTAATATTACCCTCTGGAATATGTTCCACGCTGACTATTCCTATCTCTGGCCCCTCCCCCCCATCGCCTAGTTTAAAAACCCCTCTAACTTTTTGGCCATCCTTATTCCCAGCTGATCTGCACCCTCCTCATTTAGGTGCAGTCCGTCCCTTCTATAGTACAGGTTATCGACTGAGAAGTCGTCCCAGTCCTCCAGGAACCCAAACCCCTCCTTTCTACACCAGCTCTTCAGCCACTTGTTTACTTCCCTAATCTCCCTCTGCCTTTCTGGTGTGGCTCGATGTACCGGTAGTATTCCTGAGAATACTACCTTGGAGGTCCTTTTCCTCAATTTAGCTCCCAATTCCCTAAAATCGTTTATTAGGACACTCCATCTGCCTCTGACTTTGTCATTGGTGCCAACATGCACCATGACAGCCGGGTCTTCCCCAGCCCCTCCCAGTAATCTGTCCACCAGATCCGTGATGTGCCGAACCCGAGCGCCCGGTAGACAACATACAGTTCGGCGCTTCAGGTCTTTGTTACAGATTGCCCTCTCTGTCCTTCTAAGAATTGAGTCCCCTATCACCAGAATCTGTCTTTCCTTTCCCTTTGCTCCTCCCCCAATCTCACTGGAGGAGTTCTCCCCTGGCAGCTAGGAGAGTCCCTCAGCTCCAGCAGTGCTGGTCCCTGACTGGTATCACCAATGTCACTCAATGGAGCATACTTATTGGGATGCTCCAGCCCTGGATCGGCCTCCCTGGCCCTTCCCCCTCTACCCTTCCTGACTGTCACCCATCTACTATTTTCTAGTGCCTTCACCTCTTTTTCTCCACTAGTAATGAGTTGAACTGTGAGCAGCACAAACTATTACATTTGCATGACTCATTTCAGTTTGCACAAAGTGTGGTTTAGCAAGTGACCTGATG
Organism: Lithobates sylvaticus; assembly: GCA_028564925.1. NCBI lineage: Eukaryota > Metazoa > Chordata > Amphibia > Anura > Ranidae > Lithobates > Lithobates sylvaticus. The sequence continues at coordinate 148,095,755 of CM053028.1, read as the reverse complement.
TCTATGGCTTGGTTACCTGTGTCATACAGTACATTACATACTGCCAAGAAGAGTGGCAAAAGTTCTAGATCTGTTGTACCCACTGACCTCATACTGGGACAAGTAAAAAAAAAAAAGAAGCGGACCTTCGCCCTCCTGGGGACGATCCCACCTCTCCACCCCTCCTCCCTTCCTCTGCAGGAATAGGGCATTGTTTTTGTTTTAATGTAAAGTACGCCCAACTCCCCATGCACATCACTCGCCTTGGGCAAATAATGCACACACTGCTCGCTGTGCCTCCCAGGATATGTACGTCACATATCCCAGAAGGCATAGCCTTTCATTCAAGAACAGAAGGAGGGGGCAGGCTTATCGGCACATCATCAAGAGGCCCGTTCACTGAACACGGAAGAGCCGGTGGGCCTCTCGATGATGTCATAAAAAACATGGCGGCACAAGACAGAGCTGTGGATCAGGCATGAGATGATCTAAGCGGGTCAACGCTGGATCCACCGGGTGGGTGATTATCTCAAATCTCCAGATACCACCATCAGGTAAGCAGGGCAAAAAAATAAGTAGGGAGGTACGCCAGAGTTCCTCTTTAAAGTGTTATGTTGCAACAACTAGATAGAATGTGCCAAATAGTGTCAATTATACTCTACCTTGCAGCACTGGGGTCCTCAGTTGCATTCCAACCAGCTCCCAACCAGTATGGAGCTTTGAAAATTCAAGTGGCAAGTATCTACAGATTCCTGATGCTGGGATTGACAGCTGTGTGCAGATAGCTGCAGCCACCGAGCCTGTACGCTCAAATGACAGGCTGTCGGCACTGCAGTTTTTTGAGACTGTTTGCACAACCAGCAATTTTCTGCAGTGATCACAACTGGATGACTGTTCCCCCTGGGAAAAGCTTTCTTATGAATCTAGAGCCTTCTTGGATGGCTGCTCCTGCAATATCGGTCTCTCTTTGTAAATACTCATCAAGTAAAAAGAAGAGAATGCTACACAGCACTCACCATAAATTTAAAATCATTGTTTAAAAACAAATATTTCACTCACATAATACCATGCACACAATTGGAAGCATGCAGACAAATCAGATTAATATAGCATTTGTGGAAGCCTCTGTTGTCAAACTCCCGACCCTTCACATAGACTCAATGCAATACAATGTAGAAACTTCTTACGTCTCCTAGCTCCACCCTAGGCTGTGCATCATAGATGACTTTATCAGGGAAATCGATGCCCCTAATATATTCACCTCATTGAAGCTACTTTGTGGAATTTAGTTTTAGCAAACAAGATCTCACACATATTGAATTCATGTATGGGACAGATATACATATATATACCCGTGTGTGTGTATGTATGGATATATATATATATATATATATATATATATATATATATACACTCTGTATGTACTACAGTCTTTGCTTCACATGCAGGCCCATTTTTTTTATCACTGATATGTGCGCAGTGGCAACCATTGGATATTATATATATATATATATATATATATATATATATAATGTATACACACTATATTGTCAAAAGTATTGGGACGCCTGCCTTTACACGCACATGCCTTAATGACATCCCAGTCTTAGTCCGTAGGGTTCAATATTGAGTTGGCCCACCCTTTGCAGCTTTAACTTTTCTAGAAAGGCTGTCCACAAGGTTTAGGAGTGTGTCTATGGGAATGTTTGAACATTCTTCCAGAAGCACATTTATGAGGTCAGGCACAGACGTTGGACGAGAATACCTGGCTCACAGTCTCCGTTCTAATTTATCCCACAAGTGTTCTATCGGGTTGAGATCAGCGCACTGTGCAGGCAGGTCAAGTTCTTCCACCCCAGAATCGCTCATCCGTGTCTTTATGGACCTTGCTTTGTGCACTGGTCCAAATCATTTGGTGGAGGGGGGATGGACCCTTCCTGTTCCAACAATACTGTTCAACATTCTGCAAAAAATGACTGTCCTAAGAATTGTGACATAGATGCAGCAAAATCTGCCTTTGTCAGGTAGCCCACTTGTTGCATGCCTGAAATAGAACTAGAGTCAAATGAAGAGACAGGTGTCCAAATCAGATCCTACGCCAGTGCAAGGGAACCATAGTCACTCTAAGGTTGAGGGTTGTGCAGGCCTAGTAGTGAAGTTTCGCCTGAGATTTTGGCATGGCTCCCTTTTGCCCGGTTTCCACCATAGGGTGAATGTTTCCTTATGGGGTACCCACAAAATAGAATGTGGAATAGACACCAAGTATGTTCAGAAGAAGAACGCAGCCACCTGGATGTAGGCCATATTTTAGCGTAGTCATCATGGTGAAAAGGTGGGAGGAAGCACCTGAGTGCCTTATAACAGCTCCCGTCAGGAGTGGCTGGTAAAGTGTGCGATAAGTGGTGTAATGCAATACCTGGTCATCCACCCAAGACTAAGCTTCAAGTGATTGAGTTTTAGCGCCAAGTTTTTACAGTGATGGTCAGAGATACAGGTGACCCTGTCTTACCTGTCCATAACATTGAATATTATATAGAATCCAGGCGCTCCCCATCACAGCAGGCATACCTAAAATGAGTCGTCAGGGTCTGGGTTCCATAAGGATGGACTATGGCCCTAAACCTGTATAGCACCCTGTGGCTGACTACATCCAGATGCATTGCTTCTCCTGTGGTATTGGAACACATTGAAAGAGTTGATAGCTTAACTAATTTATTATTGTATCAAATAGTTATTTATCCATGAGGGAGAATAGGTCCACCACCTTAGGACACTAGCAAAAAAACTCACAGGGTGGGGTAGAGTATAGGGGAGGAGCCCAGGGGGTGTGTTACCAAAAGCTTGCCTGTGTCCAATTACCTGAAGGTACAAGCCTATAACCCAGGATATGTGAATACTCAGGCTATGTCCTGTGCTGTATGATTAAGAAGTTTATTTTTGCTATATAGGATTCAGATATAAAGATCAGAGAGAACTAATTTATTAAAGTGGTTGTATACCCACTTTTTTAATTTTTACCTACAGGTAAGCCTATAATAAGGCTTACCTGTAGGTAAAATGAATATCTCCTAAACCTGTACGGTTTAGGAGATATTTGCCCTGCATGCAGCCGCTGACATCAGTGGCGCATGCACTGTGAATGCCTGACCTTGTTGGGAGGAAAACTCCCACGCACATGCGTGGACCGGCCTGCAATACGGGGACCTCGTTCTAAGGGAATTATTTCCTAATGAGCTAGTATGCATCGCATACTAGCTCATTATGCCTTTGCGAACTTGGAAAACACGCAGAGGGCAGAATGTCAGCTCCCTCGGCGTGGACCGTCCTGCGATACGGAGATCTCATTCTAAGATAAGTATTTCATTAGCTCATTATGCCTTTGCCTTACAGGTTTTTTTTTTTTTAACATTTTTTTTTTGCTCTGAGGGTATACAACCACTTTAAAGAAAAATATCTATTTATATTTTTTCAAAATCTGTGCATTTACTGGAAAAGGGCAATGTGGCCAATGTTCACTTAATAAATAAAGACTACTTCATAACAATTTGTAGATAGTGTGCATGATTTAGTACCTATAAAACCTCATGGAAAAAAGCTGAAGGAATGGAAAGTGTATTTTCCATGGCAATCACTTAGGTGCTTGATTTAGGTTTCTAACCCCTGATTGAAAAAAATAGGCACTTTGCTTTCCATTTCTTCTGTTATTACACATAAAGCCCAGTACCGGTATTCATTGTCTAGCTGGTCTCTATAGTAAATATTATATCATGGAGATAAGAATGCTTTCCTTACACACAATCTGAGTGGGCCTCTTTATCTGTGATCTAACAATCTAAATATTCTTTTAAAATATTATAACAACAGTTTACATAATATTTATATTGCCAAGGGATCTGACATTCTAGTAGCTACAGTTGTGTTCTGTGGCTAAAATCTACAGAGACTTCTCCCATCATGAAGTCACATTCAGCATCTCTTTCTTCTTCCTTTGTAGGATAGGTCATAAACATTATTTGACATATTGGACATAATCCATGCCTCTGCATCTTTTCAAGGGCTTTTCTGTCGTTCCTTATGGGGAAATTAATCTCTTTTTATCGCCAAGCTGGATGTTTAGAATCACACTGCTTGCTGAGGTGGAAAGTGCTTGAGATTCTTGTTTGTAGATGGGGAAAAATAGTTTTAACCCTTTATCCGAGGAGCATAATGATTAAGAATCCAGGTATATTCTTTTTGTTGACCCCAATTAGAAGTTTCTTCAAACTACTATGCAAATCATAGACGCTTACTCAACCCTTCCTATAATCAGTAGTATGCAAAATATGTTGTTTTTCTGTTTCAGAATTTATTGCCTTTTTTAGGGGTGGACAGATTTATGTAGAATTCAAGAGTCATTCAGTCCAAAGATGAAAATAACTTCAGGGAGCCAGCGTACCTGGTTCTTTGGTAAATAGCTGCACGTTAGAGGCTAACAAAAGTTTGTCTAACTACATGGATCTGTCCAGCCAGGCATTTTACAAATGATTTTGCTATTGTGCTGTATATTCTGGTGCTGACATCACGCCGCTGTACGATTTCCGTGTTGGCAGCGGCTTTACACATTTGTACATTTTTTTTTTAATTCATTGACCTGTTTTTAGACTTACAGTATATACTCGAGTATAAGCCGAGTTTTTCAGCACATTTTTTTGTGCTGAAAGTGCCCCCCTCGGCTTATACTCAAGTCAAGCACTTTTCTGCAGCAAAAAATGAAATTTTCTGACCCGATTTGCAGCCCCGTATCTCTGGGCCACTTAGTGCTAGAAACCGCAAATTTGGTGTGCAAACCCAGTGGAACCAACACTACAATATATCCAAATGGGGTTCCTAGCACTAAGTGGCCCCTAGATACAGGGCCCCAAAATCGGTCAACTGTGTCCATCTGCAGCAATGTCATTTCGGGATACTTTGGGTCCAGAGACCCCAAATTTTGGCTGCAGCTAGGGGGCATCTAGGAACCCTTAACTACCAAGTTTGAAGTTCAGGGGGCCTATCGCTGCAAATGGGCACAGTGAGGCATGCAAATGGGCACAGTGAGGCTGCAAATGGGCATTGTTGACCCTCTTTTCCACTTACAGTAGCTGCGCATTTTCACCCTAGGCTTATACTCGAGTCAATACGTTTTCCCAGTTTTTTGTGGTAAAATTATGTGCCTCAGCTTATATTCGGGTCGGCTTCGAGTATATACGGTATGTACCTGTGTGGAGCATAAACCTACTACACTATAATGCTAAAAAGAAAAAAGAGCCTCATATAATCATCAAATTTTTTTTTTTATTTTTTTTAAGAATGTTAATGTAATTTTTTTTTTTTAGGGTGGCCCTCCACTTTAAGAGAGAGGCTCTGAGTCCAGTACAAATATGGAGTCTTGGTTCCAGTGGGATGGATCAGGGTAGAATACATCAATCAGCAGCCTTAGTGAAAATCAATGTGGGATATATCAGAGGAGAGGATGTGAGTGGTGATGGATGGATGGATGACGGCTCAGATTATGGTGCAGCTGGGCTCATCAGGTCTGGGAATCCTCAATAACATGTAGAAAAGTGGCCAAAGCGCGAACATCAATATGAGCATAAATCATTTAATAAAAGCATAAAAGCAGACTTACACATGGGTTAAGAAAAGGGCTGCAAAATTGTGAAGATAGTGAAGAGCAGCACAGCCAGCCAGCACATATAGTTGTCATGCACGTAGCCAGTAGCTGGAAGCTGGTAATGCAGGTGGGAGAGTGAATTGATTAGGACAGCTTAAAATGGGCCAATCAGCTGGCAGGGGAAGGGGATCAGTGCATGGTAGAGTACAAAAACACAACTAAATCTCAGCATATCTGAGAGAACCTGAAATAATGGAATTGGGGAAGATAATTGTAAACAGTGAGGAAGATGTTTGTAGGTATTCTTTCACCTGATTGGATAAGCGCATTGGAGTACTGAAAGCAAATACCAGGAGAGAACACAATAAAATATTCCCATGGATCTCAGATCATTGTGGCTCCCATGAGGGATGCTAGGCAAGGGAGCACAAGTGCAGAGAATAAATGGGAGACAAAACAGTACTACCAATGCATACTGGAGTGAATCCCAACACCTGGTCTTTTTTGGTCTATTCACTAACACCTGGTTAGTGAATAGACCAAAAAAGAATACTTAATAAAACAAAAAATAAAATAAATTTAAAAATAAATGAATTGCATTCCTTTTAATTTGTGAATATTCAAACACAATTTCTCTGGGTCCCTGCATATATAATTCAGATTTCTTAAAAATTTCACTTTTATTCATTTATTTTTGAATGGCCACCGCGACCCGCTGATCGTTCACAGGAGAGACTGATCTCTGATCTGATCTGTTAGGGAGGAAAAGTGAGAGATCTCTCTTTTCCTCCAGTGAATCCACCTCCTCCACAGTTAGAAACACCTCCCGGGAACACATTTAACCCCTTGATCACCCCCTAGTGTTAACCCCTTCCCTGCCAGTGCTATTTATACAGCGATCAGTGTATTTTTATGATCACTGTATTGGTGTCACTGCTCACCAAAAAGTGTCACTTGAAGTCAGATTTGTCCACCGCAATGTTGCAGTCCTAATAAAAATCACAGATCGCCGCCATTACTAGTAAAAAAAATAAAATCAAAAGTCCCTAACTCTATCCCGTAGTTTGTAGATGCTAAAACTTTTGCGCAAACCAATCAATATACGCTTATTGTGATATTTTTTTTACCAAAATATGTAGCAGAATACAGATTGGATTAAACTGATGAAGAAATTTGTTTTTTTCCTTTTTTTTTTGGATATGTATTATAGTAGAAAGTAAAATAAATATATATAGTTTTTCAAATTGTCTGTCTTTTTTTTTCTTTATAGCGCAAAAAATAAAAACTGCAGAGGTGATCAAATACCACCAAAAGAAAGCTCTACTTGTGGGAAAAAAAGGACATCAATTTTATTTGGGTACAACATTGCACGACTGCGTAATTGTCAGTTAAAGCAACACCGTGCCGTATCGCAAAAATGGCCTCGTCAGGAAGTGGGTAAAACCTTCTAGGGCTGTGGCCACTTTTGTTTTTTACTACACTATGAGACATTCCTCTGGACTCTTGGCGAGCTTTATTTATCCTTAGCTGGATTACCAGAAGGTACTACTGGGAGCGAGCTGCCATACTGATCCCTGTTATATGTACTTTGACTACACATGGTGTTGGTGATCGGACTCTTGGGCACTGGCTTATTCTGTTTTTACATGACATGCTGCTGTAATGGTAGCCTTTTGTTCTGGTGAGCATTGAATCTACTTAATGTTGGTGACTGGTTATTTGAACAGCTCTTTGGACTCATATCCATACACATTGCCATCCATAGGCCTAAATGTCCCAGCTGTTGTTGGCGTTTTACCTGTCAAAGGATTTGTAAATCTGTACAATCAGTCTTGTGGTTTACACATATCTGCCTCACCGCACAGCACGGCAGGTGATTCACTTAGTTCATGGCTTAGCAGTGAAGTTTTCCGCATCACCATCTCTCTTCAACCTGCTCACTAGGCTATGAATCTGCATCATCATCTCTGTCCAAGGAGCAGGGAGGTGATCCAGAAATGGTCTACCTGACTGTGCTAGAAAGCAGAAATGTGTAAATCACAAAAGTAGCTAAATAAAATGCCTTGGCAGGTTAAACAGTAAATCTACAGTATATGCATTTTGGCTTTTTATCTAGCTGACAATCTGGCTTTAATTCTATATAGCAATGGTAAGCCTTAGACATATATTTAAAGTTCAACATTTCACTAACTAAAGAAAGTTTCCATATGAATAGATTCCAACATGTATTCCAGTGTCTAATATATACAAATGCATCATTTTGGCAAACTGCTAAGTTAAAGTCTAGCTAAGATGTAATGTGGAATTCAAACTTGCTGTGCCTTGGCTGTAACCTAAATCCCAAGGCAATACCATAATGACTGAGAAATAGAAACATTGTGAGGCTTTGACCTTTTTACTCAGGAGATTTCCTAAGACTTGGGGTCGCAATTCCAATTTAGCTGAACCTGGTGAGATGAGACGCTGTTAATTAATGTACTTAATACAACTTTTCTGCAAACAATGAAATGAAATATGATTTACAGTAATTAACCTCTGCTAAAATGTTATTGTGCCCCAGTGAATCAATGGAGAGTTTACAGAAAAAAAAAAAACCTTAGCTGTTGCTAATGGCCTGTGCAAATAACCAAATAGTTGTGTGGCACGAGGTGCAGATTAACAGAAGTACTGTAAGCTTTGTAATGCATCATGGCATGCCCAATAGTATTCTGAATCTGTAGTAAATTGTTCTATATGCATAATGCAGCTCAGCTGAGTGCTGTGCAAAGCTTACACTACCAAAGGGCATCAGAGTGTTCATCAAAGACTTTTGCTGCATTTTCCAGCACTACATTCTCCAATACACATCAGGGCATAGGCAGCTAAGTTGAACCTCTTAATTACATATTTATATGCCCATAGGCACATATATTATCTATGTTCTGTTCCTTTATTTAAACTTTATTTTAACTTTTCCCTTTAATTACTGTAATATTGTAGGGACCTGCAGGTCTCCAGTAAGACCGGGACTCTTGATTGAAGGCTTCACCCCAACCAAGACTCTTATGCCGCGTACACACGATTGGAATTCTCATCGGAAAAGCCTTGGATGTTTTTTCCGACGGAATTTCGTTCAAGCTTGTGTTGCCTGCACATGGTCACACCAAATTCCGACCGTCAAGAACGCGGTGATGTACAACACTACGACGAGCCGCGAAAATGAAGTTCAATGCTTCCGAGCATGCGTTAAATTGTTTCCGAGCATGTGTCGGAATTTTGCACGTCGGAATTGCCACAGACGATCGGAATTTCCGATAGAAACTTTTTCCGTCAGAAAAATTGAGAACATCCTCTCAATCTTTTTCTGGCCGAAATTCCGCCAGCAAAAGTCCGATGGAGCCTACACACAGTCGCATTTTTCGACCAAAATCTCACATCGGTCTTTTGCTGGGCGGAATTTCCGATCGTGTGTACGCGGCATTAGAAGTCTTGAGGCTTCAAACACAACACTCCAGAGTCCCTTTAAGCTCTATCTCACTGCCACACTACCTAAGCTGAACAGAACCCCCCCCCCCCTTCCTCCTGTACCTTTCTTTACCATTTATTCCATCTTGTACATATCTCAGTGCAGGAGCTGCAGCCTATCCCATGTGGCATTCCTGTCCATTTCTGAAATGACATGACAGGACCTCACAGTACATGCAGCATTTCCTTTAGGGCCTATGGAGACCACACAGGCCAGCTGTTTTGTGATCAGCCAGCAAGCTAATGCACTAGGTTGCTAGCTGATCTGAGGTATGTATGAAATGGTATCAATAGAAATGTGAAGGTGAGGAGTGCTCCTAAGCTTTGTAGTTTAACGTGTCAACAGTGGCACATGGGACTCTGCAAAAGAGGGAAGTTTCAACATGCCGCCAGCCAGAAAGTTGACTATCGTTTTTTTTTTGCAGGCTACTTTCTGTTCTAGTTCTTTAGAAACTAAAAAATGACATCTGAAATCTGTCAATCATATTGTATCTGCACTACTCTCAACAACAGAAGAACAAACAATTGTGTATTTTGCTGCAAGTCCGACCGGTATTTGTTCACATCAGCCACTAGAGGGCGAAATGTGCACTTGTAAAATGAATCCTTAACATTTACGTGGTTTGCTGAAAAATACTGTCTGGGCTTCTTCAGATAATTAAAGGCCATTCTGTGTTTATGCATGTGTTTTGTAAAGCAGAGAATGCTTGGCTTTTCTGTATAGGTTTATCTATGGCTTTAGTAAGGGAAACATTCCATTTTCAAGCAACCACCCGCACATTGCAGAACCTATGACCCAGTTGTTCTGAAGACTATCACAAACTTTCTATTCCTTTCAGACAGTAAAATGATTAATGGTGCAGCGCTGTAAACATGGGCAGAAAGGGAAAAACTGATAAAAAGAGACATGATGTGCTTTTCTCGAAAATATATATAAAAAGAGAGCTTTGGTTTATCAGGATACGTGTTGAAAAGAAATGTAGGACAGTATAACTTGTAAACACGCAACTAAGCTTATTTTTTATGGCAGCACGAAATCAGTGATGACAGGTAAAATGCAGTATTCAGTGGCAATTATTCAGCTTTTAGCAATTTAACTAAAGAAAAATGAAATTGTGAAGCTTTAGAACGGTGCTGAGTCATTTTGAAAATGCCAAATAGCATGGAGGGAAGGATAATAGTTCCCATCATCCCCAATTTTCCCCATGTGTCCTCAGGTTGCGTATGCACCATTCATGTGAAATCTCAGTTCTATGTTACATAGTTACATAGTAGGTGAGGTCTAAAAAAGACACAAGTCCATCAAGTCCAACCTATGTATGTGATTATATGTCAGTATTACATTGTATATCCCTGTATGTTGTGGTGGTTCAGGTGCTTATCTAATAGTTTTTTGAAACTATTGATGCTCCCCGCTGAGACCACCGCCTGTGGAAGGGAATTCCACATCCTATGTGTACCTCAAGTTTCCAGGATAATCTCAGGTAGCTACCTTCTGCTTATTACCACCTGAGCTATTGGAATGTACCCTGTCATGCTTTCTACTTATGTGTCTCTCTTGAATGTTCTGCCTATGACCCACATCATGCAGCCATGTGGACACTGTACACATCGAATGGTCACTCTTTTGTAAAATAAAGTCTATTCAACTATTGAAAAGAAAATTCCAATTAGTGCAATTAGACAGAACAGACTACACATACAATTATTTATGTGACCTGGATCATGTCAGATGAGATCACAACCAACATCACCTACCATTCACGCAAAACAACAGCCCCATGGCCTGAGGGCTAAAAGGTACCTTGCTGATAAGAAATTAAAATTCTTTTTGGCTAGACTGGAGTAAAATCTGTGGATTTCTTTCAATGCTGCGGTTGGATCAAACAGGTGATTAAACAGATTAGAAAATAAACTGATAAATTGGCACCATCATCCTGCTTTTCTCCTCTCCCTATTTACATTGGATTGTAAAGTCAACATAACCAGCATTGTATCTTCATGAAACTCTCTACAATGAATCCACAGACAGCTTGCCCTGGAGGTTGTCATATCATGGTCATATTTGACCTGCACATATGACGTCCATCTTAAAGTGGTTGAAAACCTCAGACATTAAATACTAACAAAGAATTTCCCTCTATAGTAGGTACTTGTCTAAATCCAGAGCACTAATGTCGCGTACACGCGATCGGAAATTTGGACAGCAAAAGACAGAGGAGAGCTTTTGGTAGGAAAATGAGACTGTGTGTATGCTCCATCAGACTTTTGCTGGCCGAATTCCAGCCAGCAAAAGATTAAGAGCAGGTTCTCAATTTTTCCGTCGGAAAAAGTTCTGACTCGAAATTCCGATTGTCTGTAGCAATTCCGATGCGCAAAATTCCTACGCATGCTTGGAAACAATTTGACGCATTCTCGTAATCATTGAACTTCATTTTTTTGGATCGTCGTAGCGTTGTACGTCACCGCGTTCTTGACGGTCGAAAGTTCAGCAAACTTTTGTGTGACCGTGTGTATGCAAGCCAAGCTTGAGCGGAATTCCGTCGGAAAAAACATCCAAGATTTTTCTGACGGAAAATCCGCTCTGTACGCTGTGTACGGGGCATTAGTGTAATTTATGTCCACTGTCTCTTTCCTCTGCTATAAGCATGAGTCACTTCCGACAAGTTTTCCTGACACCAAGAGAAAAATTGTGACAGGGGAGGGAGCTCCAGCTGATTGATAGCCTGTGAGCTGTGTGAAGTGGGTGTGTCCCTTCCCTCCAATTATCTCTTATCACCGATGTAACTTCATCTCTCCGCCCCCTGCTTTTCAGAGCTGAAAGATCCTGTGTAAATTATACACTTTAAATGTACAGAGGGGAAATACGGCTTGAAAATAAACAGGTGCAACTTATGTAGGAGGATTTGTTTCATCTCGGTGTATCACCTAAGGCCAGTCATTTCACTAGGTATATTTGAGGGTTTACAACCACATTTAGGCTATGGGTTGTTTTATTACATTTTCACAAGTTAGCTACTCTTATAACCAAAAGAGGTAGCCTGAATAAGGACAATTCATGTTCCGCCTTCTAAAAATCTTTCATACCAAAAGTTCTCTGTTACTGACAACATACAGCTTCAGAGGTTTTGCTTACTCCCAGTGTCCTGATGTATTTCCCTGATGCTGACATGAATGAGGTCAGGATAGGAGATATGAGGAGATATGAGGACGTATATAGTACCACTGTATTTTACATAACACCATTTCACTTTGCACTGCCTTACTGAAAAAGCTTGTACTGTCTGATATTAAACTCTCTCCAAGGAAAGTTTGTTTTCTTAAATACACCTCAGTTTAGATATTCCTGGAATTCTCCACTGGTCCACTTCCAGACATCTGGTACATTCCTGCAATGGCAATAATAGTGATTGTGCAAACATGACCCCGATATGGGGACACTTGAGAAAGAATACAACTCTTCCAAGGATTTTCCATTTTGGAAAATAAAACCACTTATAATGAAGGGATTTACTATTTATTTGAATATTCACTTACTGTCCTTATCAAAGTTCAACTATTCATGCAAAATGAACTTCCAATATACAATTAGTATTCACTTTTAAGCGAGTATGATTAAGCCCCCATTCAACTTGAGTGCCTTTCCGCATGTTTCCCCACGCCTGCCTATGCTTTACTACACCTGACTATGCAGCGGCTCATTCTTTCTGTTCCTATTCAGATTTGTATGTACAGTTTGCCATAAGCTCTACCCTCTATGCTCAAAAAATGTACATGAGCTTTTTTTTTTTTTTTCATCATATATTTAGACAGTCCCATAAATCTCAATGGTAACATCAGTAAAAGTGTGATACGTGCATTGCAAAAATGCATTATATGATTTCTGACCATGCAGTAAATATGTAAAAACCAGTCACAGTAAGAATTGTTTGTATTTGCTGAACTCTACCCGGGTCCTCAATATGCAAATTAATGCCCCTGGCAAACCCAAATAATTGCTGTTGGTATACGAGTCATAACTTCTCCCTGGGGATATGAAATAAAGAGATTAAAGTGATATTAACCATTTAAGGACCGAGCCTCTTTTTTTAGATGTATTGTTTACAAGTTAAAAACATTTTTTTTTTGCTTGAAAATTACTTAGAACCCCAAACATTATACATTTTTTATTTTCTAACACCCTAGAGAATAAAATAGGGGTCGTTGCAATACTTGCGCACTTTTGTTTGAAAAAAATACACTTTTTTTAAATAAAAAAATAAGACAACAGTAAAGTTAGGCCAATTTTTTTAATATTGTGAAAGATAATGTTACGCCGAGTAAATTGATACCCAACATGTCACGCTTCAAAATTGCGCCCGCTCGTGGAATGGCGACAAACTTTTACCCTTAGGCCCCTTTCAGACGGCATCCTATGGAGCCATCCTTGCGTGCATGGGCTAGTTGTTTCTCAACACTGTGTGCATCAATAAACACACACAACCCCATAGACTAGGAAGACAGGACACTCCCCTGTTCCTCTCCCTCCTATCTCCAAGCTAACAGACTGGCCGCAAACTGCACTTGAGTGGTAACGCTTTCCTGTGAAGTCTGAAAGTTCAGGGAAGAAGCACTGAAGAAGTAGGAGCCAGCAGCAATTAAACATTGTACACTGCAAATGGAACGGAAAGAGTTTTAGCAAACTGTTAACTGGAAAATATATTTTTTATTGTGTTCAATGTGTTCAGCTAAAAAACTGAGGGCTTAATACTATTTTAAGCATGCAACTCAGCAGTCATATTTTATTGTACATTCTTACTGGCTGTCTAAATCATATACCGTACTTGCTTTATGCTCAGCACCATCTAGTAGCTAAAGGGTAAATCCTCATTTGTGAAGAACCAAGGGGTGCATGGATACATCTCATGTATGAGAGCTGCCTGCAGTGATTTTCAGGAGGAGGGGAAGCCACAAAGGAAAGCTACTTGTCTGATTACTATTTCAGTGACTAATGGAGCCATATGCACCCAAAAAACATTCCACCTTTCCACCTTTTTGTTCTTTTTGCTGTTGCTTCTTTGTAAGTGCAGTGGGTTTCCGCACATTTTGGAGACCTGCAGTAGCTAGGGAACAGAGACAGGCCACTGGAATTATAGAGTATCTTCTTTTACAGGAATGGTTTACTTTAGTGACCCTGTAGTGAAGGCAGAAACAATAATAATGTATTAAAGCCTATATTTAGTGAAAAAAAATCAGCACAAGGGATATTACTTACAATCAATGGTATGTATCCCTTGTTCTGCTGGATCCTGCTGACATCCTCCTCCTCCAATTCCCCCACCCCTGCCATCATAATCTTCTGATGGCGGTGGTTGGGGAGGAATGGATTGTGTTAATAGCTCCAGGGGACCGGCCATACGCACTCATTGGGAGTTGATTATGCCTGACCTCCCCTCCACCTCCACCATGTATAAAAGATGTACTATAGCTTAAATGAATAAAAAGTGATCTATGAATGGAGGTGGACCTTATATTTATTTGTCTGTCCTGCATTTATATATCATTTTCCATTCATAGGTGTTGTAATGCAGCTTATATGAAGTCAAGAGGGGGAGGAAAGAGTGGGCAAGTTGGCATTCTTGAGAGTGAATTACAGCTACCTACCTCATCTGTTGAGGGGAAGGAATCAGAGTAAGAAGATTTCAAATAAAGCTGGAGTCAAAAGCACAAGGGACACATTGCATTGATAATAAGTAATGTCCCTTGTGATGTTTTTTTTTTTTTGTTTGTTTTTTTACTTTTACTAAGCTTAAGCTGTAAGTTGTTTTAATGTGGCAGATAAATAAGCATTTATTAAACTTTTTAAAGAATTATACAAGGTTAGGGTGTTCTCATATGGTGTTTTTAAATGTTTACAAAATCAATAAAGGAGTCTGGGTTGATGATCTGATCAGTTCTGGCATAACACATGTAGCGGCCATAACCCCTTGTGGGGCGGCCTTGACTTTTTGGGCTTACCAGTTACCTCCTTGTGGCTTGTCAGTGATTTGTCTAAGGGTTCCCAGGGTTAGTACCCAACGACTTCAGATGCTGACAAATTAAAGGCATTTTCAACGTTTTTATTTTGCAGTGGTAACATCCAACATAACACAGTCTCTGATGGGAATAGAGGGCATGGGTAATAAACTCAGGCACCTTGAACTGCTAACATCCACTGAATGTCTCTAATCAACCCAGAGAGTAGCCACTCGCAGCTGGGTGCTTCACTGCCGGATAAACCTCTAGCCAGAGATCTAGCAGCCAACATGTGATCCGGAAACTTTGCAAAAGTCTCTGCCACAGACTAAATTGTAACTGAAGATGAGTAGGAACCTTTCTCACAGTACCTGGAACTTTCGCTGTCTCCTTGGCAGTACTGTGGAAGTGTGGATTCTTTAGTGCCCATACAACTCAGCTCCCAGGCTCTTACTGAGTAGCCAGCTTGTTGGCCCTCCTCCGAAGAGTCCTCCCCTGGTCACTTGTACGAGTTGCCGTGTCCCTCCAACACCGAGAGCACACCGGGACGCCTTTGAATCCTCCTTCAGTTACTGGGCCTCGGACTAGCCAGTTCCGAGACTCGGGAACAGATGGATTCCTGCCCCAGACCAAGAGGGCCTATGAGTCTGGTTGGATTGACCATGCTTGCGGGACGGCAAACGCTCCTAGGCTACCCTGGACCAGAACCAGGAACCAAAGCTGCGGCCGAACCCCGAACACGTGACTTCAGCACCTTAAATACCCCTTCCCAGACTACACAGCAGGGCCAGACATGCTCACTGATTGGCTCCGGGAAAGATTGGTACCTAAGACGTCCAACCAGGCCTGGTTCTCGGCATGTCATAGGTACCTCACTGCACCTATGACCAGGCGGAACCTTAGCACAGCCCAGCCAGACTGATGCCAAAGTAAATCATGTACAATTAACCCTCAGAACTCCATTACAGTTCTGAGGAAAAACTAAATTTCTACTGATAGCGCACACTTGTTGAAGTGTGACCGCTACACACAGAAAAATTGGGGGCCCCTGAATTAGGCCTCATATGCCAGGCAGAAGCAAAAATGCTTTTACAGAATTCAACACATTAACGAACAGGGCCCTCTGGTTCCTTTTGTAGCAAATTGTATTGTAACTGTAATGTCTGCCTTCATTTTGTAAAGTGCTGAGCAAACTGTTGGAACTATATAAATCCTGTATAAGAATAATAATAATTAAACAGTAGCAGCAAAAGTAAGTCCCTGAAACCCAAAAAACAATGACTTGTCTTCTTGAACTTCCTTAGGTCATGTATACAGACAAACATTGGTAGGTGGGCTGCTTTTTTAGTAGCACACAGTTTAATGGATACTAATAAACTGCTTTGGTCCAGAGACCTATGATAGAGGTTAGCAAATTGTGTATACAGATTTTAAACCTAATCAAACGCACATATCGCTCTCCAGTTGTTATGGAACTATGCATTACAAAATGCTAAGACTTGTAACTGAATATTGTACAGACTGATGTGTACAACAATTCAAAAATATGTAACTAAGTAGAATGGTCTTGCCATGATTCTTCCTCACAGCATAAAGCATTAACATTTACCTAAAATCAAAGTATATGTTGGATTTAATGATTAGGGAGAAGTTAGAAGGGTGGGCAGGAAGAAGTAACACAAACTGCCCTCTCTAACAAGGAGATCCTACTATACTCCAGTTCCTGGTTGTATGACCTAAACCACTTTTTAGATCGCACAAACCTACAGCAGCTCTGCAATGTAGACACTGTCAGTTCATTTTGAATGAAGACTGTTCAGGTTACTTCCTCACTGCACACAGCATTAGGCCGAGATTGCATCTTTGCAACATCTCATTGAGAGTAAATTTAATACGCCCCTATTACATTACAGAAAAACTATTTTGCTTTTGCTGAATGCCAGTAGTCAGGAATTTCACAGCATTAATAAGGATGCAAACAACCAGCTGCTGATGAACATGCCTGCTAGCTGCCTACATCAGTTTTAAAATTCCACTAAGACTTTAAGTTCCCCTCTTGCTATTCCATTTGGCTATTAGGCCATGATGAAGGGGACCCTTTACATCAGGGGTCAGCAATCTTTTCCCACTTAAGGGCCGGATTCAATGTATATGAATGCATGGTGGGCCGTATTCACCTGGTAATAAATTAAGATAATAATCTGGACCCCTTTACAGTACACAGGCCCCCGCAATTCTGGACCCCTTTACATTACACAGCCTCCGTACCTCTGGACCCCTTTACATTACAAAGCCTTCGTACCGCTGGACCCCTTTACATTACACAGCCCCCTCCCCATGTAACGCTTTAAAATTGTGCACACTCGTGGAATAGCGACAAACTACGGTACCTAAAAATCTCCATAGGTGACGCTTTAAAAATTTCTACAGGTTACCAGTTAAGAGATACAGAGGAGATCTTGTGCTAAAATTATTACTCTGACTCTAATGATTGTGGCTATAGCTCACATGTGTGGTTTGAACATTGTTTACATTTGCGGGTGCAAAATAACGCATGCGTTTGCTTCTGTGCACGAGCACGGAGGGATGGGGCGCTTTCAATTATTTTTTTCTTTATATTATAAAAAAAATTTTATTTTTACATTGTCCCTTTGAAAAAAAGTTCTGATCACTTTTATTGCTGTCAGAAGGAATGTAAACATCCCTTATGACAATAATAGGCTGTGACATGTACTCTTTATGGAGGGATCCAGGGTCTATAAGACCCCAAATTCCTCCTTTGCACCTAAAAGCATTCAAAACGCCAAGTTTGGCTGTTTTGAATACTGAATTTTTTTTTAAAATTTGGTGCCTTTAAGTCTTCTGTAAACCAGAAGTAATGTTATGACATGGCTTCGGGGTTATTAGATCTGAGAACCAATCAAAGCCCAATCCGGCTTCATTCGGGGTGCCGGCTGGTTGCTCGGGCTTCCCGGTGGGACGGGAGAGCCTGGGCGAGCAGCGGGGGGAGGGGGGGTGCCCCTTCCAATTGCTTGGCCTAACAGCCGAACGTCTTCTTAGTCGCATCAGCTGTTATCCCAAGAAAGCTGACCGGGGTTAAAATGTCCACGGGCCAGGTGCATGTAAATTGATGAATTGCACTGACGGGCCAGACATTTAGCAGCGCCGGGCCAGCTGCGGCCCATAGGCTGCCGACCACTGCCTTAGATCTTGAAGCGTGTTGGATAGACATGCAGGTTTTTCTTGACCCTTTTATTAAAGAAAGATTCTAGATATGGAGGTTTGTTTGCCGCCTTCCCCCCAAAAAAAATTGAGCACCAGCGGTCACTGCTCTCTACCTCTACCTACCATGAACGAAATGCAAAGCATTCTCTGAACAGTGCCTATTCGTCCGCATTCAAATCTTCTGTGTTCACAATGCAATAGGGCAGACACTAGGCATGGGACCAAAAAAGTAGGGGAACCTTCTACAGTGATTTCCAGCTTCTAATGGAATCCCACAGACATGGTATATGCATAGTTAAATTGGTCCAAGTTGGACAGTGAATCCAGTCAAATGTTATTGTATTGTGATTCAACTAATTTTTCCTATAAGACTAGGTGAGAATCTTAGGTCTGGGAGCAGGAAAAAGTTATTAATCTGACTTTTTCTGTCGCAATACCTTAAAAATGTTTCAAACTACCTGTGCAATAAATATAACATGAGTTAATCATTAAATACTGCTAACTAATCTGTGTGGTTTAGTGCATGAAAATATACATTTCGATCATTCAAAAATTTGTGCACAGTAAAAATAAACTGCATACCGTAAAACTTTTGGGAATTAAGCTTAATACGTTTATTATTACTTTTCATGATCACATTCAACAATTGGTGTACTGTGTCTAATTGCATACAACTGAGAAATGTTGCTAAGTGTATCTCTTAGGCCGGCTTCACACTGGGGCGGTGCGGGGCGGCGACGGTAAAGCAGCGCTATATTTAGCGCTGCTTTACCATCGTTTTACTCGCGGTATGCGGCCGCTAGCGGGTGGTTTTAACCCCCGCTAGCGGCCGAAAAAGGGTGCAGCAGCGCTTTGCCGGCGGTATCCCCGCGGTCTCCCATTGATTTCAATGGGAAGGAGCGGTATAGGAGTGGTGAACACACCGCTCCTTCACCGCTCCAAAGATGCAGCTAGCAGGACTTTTTTTACCGTCCTGCTAGCGCACCGCTCCAGTGTGAAAGCCCTCAGGGCTTTCACACTGGAGACACAGCAACAGCTGTTTCGGGTCGGTTTGCAGGCGCTATTTTTAGCGCAATAGCGCCTGCAAACCACCCCAGTGTGAAAGCAGCCTTAGGGGGGTCTATTTTTTAAATTTGCTGTGCAAATGTCTCAACATTCGTGTAATGCTGTGTACACACGAGTGGAATGTCCGACAGAAAAGGTCAGATGGAAGCTTTTCATCGTATATTCCGATCGTGTGTATGCCTTGTCTGACTTTTTTTTTTCAAAAATTCTGATGGACCTAGAAATCGAACATGTTCTAAATATTTCCGATGGAACCAATTCCTATCGGGAAAACCGCTCTTTTCCGACGGACCAAAAACGATGCATGCTCTTAAGCAAGTAAGAGACAGAAGCTATTGGCAACTGGCTATTGAACTTCCTTTTTCTAGTCCTGTCATACATGTTGTACATCACTGCGTTCTTGACGGTTGGACTTTGGTGTGATCGTGTGTACGCAAGACAGTTTCAGTGGAATTTCGTCAGAACTCTGTCGGAAAAACCTTCAGAGTTTATTCCGACGAGAAAACCGGTCGTGTGTACAGGGCATAAGTGTAACAAAATATATTCTTTATGTCTGTATGGGTGCAATAGAGTCTTTGTTGCCTTTCGCTGGGAGAAAAGAACATCTACCCATGGGGGTCTGCCATAACACTCCGATCAGCGATCTCTGCCATTGGCGCTGTTTTTTTCAGTATGCACGTCCAAACGGCCGGCTTCTGACAGACCGACATGCACACGGGCACACAGTATTTTTTGAACCGCCAAATATCTCCCAACATTCTGTCCATGTGTACGGGGCTTAAGATAGTGTGCATGTTAAAATATGTTTGCCGCGTGCAGTAGGTGTAGAAGTACAAAAAAACACCTAGTTTGTGCATTGCTTCTGTAGCTTACCTATCCTACACTAAGCAAGTTCAAATGACCTTCTTGAACTTGCTTACAAGTTTAAAATGTGACCTGCTGTGAGGACTTGCAGAGTGCAGAATACAGTGTGGGAGAGCCACAAATCAATTTAGACAACGGCACTACTAAAGTGTGCCAAGGGTGTTGGGGCTCTGTACAAATGCCCTTTTTGAACCCCCCCCCCCCATTACCTTACTTCTATTACATCACATAATACATAACCCGAAAGATCTATTTTTTTATAACATATTCTGCGAAATAAATTGAGGTCAGATATCTACAGGAAATGTGCAAAGTAATTAAAAAGTAAATCTTGAACAAAATGAAAAACTCATTTAGTAATCCTCAGTAATTTGGCAGCACCAATATAGCTTGTTTCTTTCTCATGTGCTACTTAGTTACAATCAACAAGTAAAAACAGATAAGAATTTATCTGGCAGTGCAGTTTCCATAATGCCCTGTGGTCTGTAATTAGGGATTTAAAATCCTTGTTCAAGTGTTGTTTAAGTGTGTATTTCTACTTGCTTGCTGCAATCAATTCTAAGTCATGATAAACAATTATTAATTTAGATGTAAACTCCAAGATTTGTTTCTTCTAAAGGCATTGCCAGCTTCTGAGCATACAGTAATAACGGTTTTGTATTCGGTTTCAATAGACAACCTAAACAACAGTGCCATCTGCAGGTCACTATATTATATTGCTGGAAATCATGGGAATTACAAGGCTAGGTTCACTTTTTCAAGAAAATTGCCTATGCAGTCAAGGGGCTCCAGTAGGTTAAAAAAAACTGTGCAGCTTTGAAAAATTATGATTAACGTCATATTAAGTGCCATGTGTGTAGGCCATCTGGTTCCACCTCCCTGGATGCCTGGCCAAAATACCCTAGCCATAGTAATCATTCCCCCATCCTGTCTTGTTGCTAGGAGGCTCCAGCCTTGGGCGCTCACCCCCTGACATCACAGTAGCAAGTGTTCTCCCTTGAACCCCTTTCACACTGGGGCGTTTTTCAGGCACTTTAGCGTTAAAGAAATCGCCTGTAAAGCGCTTAAAAGAAGCCTCATCTGCAATCCCAATGTGCAAGCCCAAGTGCTTAAGAGCCCTTTCACACTGCTAGCACCTGAAAAACGCTGGTAAAGCACTGCTTAAACTAGCGGCGCTTTACCAGCGTTTTTCGAGCGCTAGTGGGGCGCTTTTAACCCCCCTAGTGGCCAAATAAAGTGTTAAAAGCGCCCACAGGCGCTTTGCAGGCGTTTTGCAGGCGCTTTTCATTGCTTTCAATGGGAAGGGGCGCTTTAGGGGCTCCAAAAGCGCTGAAAAGAAGCGCCTCAGTGTGAGAGCACTCGGGCTTTCACATTGGGATTGCAGATGAGGCTTCTTTCAGGCGCTTTACAGGCGCTTTTTTAACGCTAAAGCGCCTGAACAACGCCTGAAAAACACCCCAGTGTGAAAGGGGTCTTATTTAAAACCCCAAACTCTCTTTCGCCCAGCTGCACCGAGGAGGAATGAGGGAGAGGGATGGAGTGCCCTATCAAAAAGGCGGGACAAGGGAATGCTAATTATGGGAGGGGGGGGGCTAACGACAAGGTTTCGAGAAAGCTGCACAGCTTTTTTTTACCTACTTAAACCCTTAGAGCACATAGGCAATTTTCTTGAAGGTGAATTTAAGTCTTTAAATACTTTCTCAATAGGTAGGCAACTTTTTGCTCCTTTTTGACCTAAGCTAGTATTGTAGCTTGCAATTTAAGAAAGAATTCCAATTCAATGTAAAGGAAAAGTCTAATGCCCCATACACACGGTCGGATTTTCCGACGGAAAATGTCCTATCGGACAATGTTGTCAGAAATTCCGACCATGTGTAGGCTCCATCGGTTTTATCTCCTGCTCTCAAATTTTCCGACAACAAAGTCCTATCAGACTTTTTCCGATCGTGTGTATCGAATTCCGACGGACAAAGTGCCACGCATGCTCAGATCACATTACAAGACCAAAGCTATTGGCTACTAGCCTCTACGTAGTTTCGTCGTACGCAACGAACGTCACCACGTTCAGAATGATCGGATTTTCCGACAACTTTGTCCGACCGTGTGTATGCAACACCAGTGTTGGACAAAATCCGTCGGAAAAAATCCTATGGATTTTGTGGTCGGATTTTGTGTACCGTGTGTACGGGGCATATGACTTTACTGCTGCAGACAGCTGCTGGTCTCAGACTGATAATCAAGAATTAAACAGCATGGTTCTCAATCATGTGATCACCATGACAGACAATTATGGATGTCATTGGAAATGTTTTTCTGCAAGTTTGTTTACAGGCTTCACTCGTCTGAAGATTTGGCTGTACCCCTCCCCATTCTGCAGAACACGAGCATCCGATGCACTAATGCCCCGTACACACGGTCAGACATTCCAACCACAAAATTCGTCAGATTTTTTGCAACGGATTTTGTCCGAAACTTGTGTTGCACACACACGGTCAAAGTTGTCGGAAAATCCGATCGTTCCGAACGAGGTGACGTACAAAACGTACGATGGGACTACGTAGAGGCCAGTAGCCAATTGCTTTCATCTCCAAATTTCTTCTGAGCATGCGTGGCACTTTGTGCACTGGAATTCTCTACACACGATCGGAAAAAGTCAGATCGGATTTTGTTGTCGGAAAATTTTAGGTCCTGCTCTCAAACTTTTTACGTCGGAAATTCCGACGGAAAAAGCCCGCCAGAGCCCACACACGATCGGATTTTCTGACAACATAATCCGATCGGACTCTTTCCATTGGAATATCCATCCGTGTGTACGGGGCATAAGAGTCCTTAACGGATAAGTTCCCCTTTCAAGGAAAAATAATAAATGCACATATTTTTGCAGGAAAAAAATTAGCATTTATCATTTTATCCCGCAGGAGCCTGGAAAGCATTGTTCCAGTGATCAGTGGATCAGGAGTGCAATGTCAGGCTTCTGCAGACAAACGCTGCAGCTTTCTGCCCATACCTGCATACGGGCTGTCTGTTAAATGCTGGAGGGCTTGTGAATGAACATCAGTGCCCTCGCAATTCATTCAGAACTCCAAACTGTCAGCTACGGTGTATGGCGGTACTTGTAGTTCATTCATTCACAGGAAACTGTGAATGAATGATGCAGCCGTGTGGGGGCAGCCCCACACAGTCACAAAAAGTGACAGTGGGTGCGGGGAGAAAAACCCCCACCCACTGTCACGCTGAAAGGGGGATTGGGGGAACTGGCGGCAGGAGCTGGAACATGTTACATATTCCACCCTAAATACAAGTGGAACATGTAACATGTTCCAAAAGATGAACTTAGGCTAGTTTCACACTGGGGCGCTGGGTGCGCTGGCGGTAAAGTGGCGCTATATTTAGCGCCGCTTTACCGACGTTTTAGCGGCGCATTTCGGCCGCTCGCGGGGCGGTTTTACCCCCGCGAGAGGCCGAAAAAGGCGGCACTTTGTGGGTGGGTTCGGAGCGCTGCCCCATTGTTTTCAATGGGAGGGGGCGCTTTAGGAGCGGTAAATACACCGCTCCTACAGCGCACCAAAGATGCGGCTTGCAGGACATTTTTCAGCGTCCTGCAAGCGCACCGCTTCAGTGTGAAAGCCCTCGGGGCTTTCACACTGAAGACACAGCAACAGCTGTTTCGGGTCGGTTTGCAGGCGCTATTTTTAGCGCAATAGCGCCTGCAAACCGCCCCAGTGTGAAAGGGGTCTAAGTCTTTAAATCATTATACTTAGATTTGTTGGCTAATTTTTCATTTTTTTTAATCAATCAATTATTTTTTTTCCTTTGTTGTTTAGTTTGAGGTAGTTTAGGTTTTCTGCAATTTTTTTAAATGAAAATGGAGTGCAAACTTCACATAGTGAAACAGGCGTAGAATCGGATGACCTCTAATAGTAAGTAAGTTTCAAGCTCAGACAGTGATTAATCTTTTCTTTTTTCTTAGTTTTTCCTAAAGTATCACCAACAGTACAGAAAGCAGAGTGCAGTCTGGGTGGGCTGCTACAGCTTCTAGGCCCAATGTCAGTGCATAAATCAGAAGGACTTTTCCAGTACTACTGAAGAGGCACATGTTGAAAGACAGGAAACAAAAGTACATGATGTTTATTTTTCCGAAATGGCAGGTCTAAAAAGAGAACCTTTAAATATCAACACCCCTTTGTTTCTTAAATTAAAGATACTGGCTTTAGTCTCTTCCAGCTTTTAATCTTTTCTTGCATGAAGCCAGATAAACCCGTAGGCCGCTCAGCTTTCCTCCTGCTACCCCAGACCAGGGGAGTGCACACCAACAAATGTTACCAAATGTGGAAAAGCATACACTTCTACTGGTCCACAACCCCTACTTATCCCTAGAGCCTGATTTTTACATTATAATGTTTGTACAATATTAGGACGCCTAAAAGCAACCTAAGGCTGGAGAGATTTAAGACATTTTCAAAGTGTTACTAAACCCAGTAATATGAAAAATAGTTCATCTGTCCCACCTTCAGTGTCCATAGCTTATAAACCTTCTTTTTACATTAAAATACTGCCACTATATACCTTTTTGGCTGATCTGTATACCACAGTCACATGATAAACTGCAGACTCTGCTCGTTCAGGTAGGAGGCGATTTCCACTATAGCCTGTGTCCTCATGCTGTTATGGGAGGCGGATCATCCATCACTCAAGATGTGAACAACAAAATTGGAAAGCACAGATCCAGGAAGTGGTAAAAAATCAGATGGAGATAGAATCCATGCAAGATTTAAAAACAGTTTATTGCTGACAAAACATGTAACTAATTTACAGTACAAATATGGATGACACACTCAAATCTGGACACCACAGGACTTCTCCCCGGCCGCGTCACACACTCAGACCGTGGGCAGACGTCGGCAAAGCCTGATGAGTCATAGGAACCAGAGCAAAGGATGTGAAGAGTGTCAAAGCAGGTGTCGGAGCTTGAGCGGCACCTGCTGGCACCTTGAGCGTCACCTGCTGGACTAATAACGCTCAAGCTCTGGCACCTGCTTTGACACTCTTCACATCCCCTGCTCTGATTCCTATGACTCATCAGGCTTTGCCGACGTCTGCCCGCGGTCGAGGTGTGTGACGCAGCCGGGGAGGAGTCCTATGGTGTCCGGACACCCTGAAGCTCAGCCTCGCTCTCGCTTCTCCTCCAGCATCGCCCTCTGGTTTCACTGGCTGTTGCCATCCCCCACCCCCACAAGCACCCCGGATCTGTGCTGAGCCTTTCTCCTCCCTGATGTTGCCTGGCGCTTTGGCTATGGTCACCGCTCCCAGCTTCTGGATAGTTTTTATCAGGCTTCCCATTTTTGGTCAGTAGCCCCCTCCTTCCATAGCCCCCACGGAAGTGGGACAACCATCTCTTCACCAACTTTGGCTTCATTGCCTGCACTATCACAGTGAGTTTGGCTCTTCTGATTGTCATCCCTATTTGTACTGTATATTGGTTACATGATTTGTCAGCAATAAACTGTTTTTGAATCTTGCATGGATTCTATCTCTATTTGATTTTTTGCCACTTCCTGGAGCTGCGCTTTCCAATTTTGTTGTTCTTGTCCTTTTCTCATCTGGTCATCTGAGTGCGGTAGCAGCGGTCCAGTGTGACTTCCTTATTAACTTTGGCTCCTTGGTTTTACTTTTTTGCGCTTGGCACCCTGTTGGAATTATCAATCAAATGTGGCATCCCACCCTACTGTGTTCTTTTTTAGTTACTGGGCATGGAGGAGGAGGGAGGGACTGGGCTGTCATTTAAGATCTGTATACAAGCCCACATGTGTAATGTCAATATCATGTGACCTGGCTAGCTCTGATTAACAAGGAAATGTTCTTTTCAGCAATAGAGACCAAACTGAGCATGTGCAGCAGTACTACCCTCACTGTGTCTTATCTGGCTTTGCCAAGAGAGACCCTGCAGGTGGGGAGGACCTGTCCATACAGAATCAAAGAGCCTTTTTACACAATGCAGAGGATTACCACTTAAGTTCCACAGTGAGTATCACAAACATGCTATTCTGCACATACAGACAGAGTTTACTGTTGTGGGTTTAGTAACACTTTAAAATATATCTATGAAGAATCTGTTGAATTGTGGTCACCTTTTCAATTTTTCATTTTATCTAAGAGGACAATGAATAGAATAAAAACGTAACAGCTATACAAACGACTATGTTAATTATTTTTGACTTTAAAAATGAAGCATTGGGTAACCAGTTGAACTCCTGAAAATCCCCCCCCCCCTTTCCCCCCATATGACCGGGCAATATTCCCCACAAATAGAGCCTTCTTTTGGTGGTATTTGATCACCACTGCTTTTTTTTTTTTTTTGCGCTATAAACAAAAAATAATCCACAATTTAAAAAAAAAAAAAAAAAAATCTTTTTTACTTTCTGCTATAAAACACATCCAATAACATTTTTAAAAAAATCAAATAAATTTATAAATTCAGGCCAATATGTATTCTGCTACATGTTTTTGGTAAAAAAAACAAAACAATAAGTGTATATTGATTGGTTTACGCAAATGTTAACTATGGGATATATTTATGGAATTTTTTTTTATACTAGTAATGGCGGCGATCAGCGACTTATAGCAGAACTGCGATATTGTGGGGAACAATGGGACACTAACTGACACTTTTGGCACTTTGCAGGAACCAGTGACACTAATACAGCGATCAGTGCTAATATGCACTGTCACTGTACTAATGACACTGGATGGGATGTTTAAATCTGAAGCATTCAAGGGGTTAACTGTCTGCCTAGCCAGTGTTTTTGTGTGCACGGTGTGCTTCTTTTACTAGGGGAAGAGATGGATTCTAGTCCCTGCTTTGCAAAGACACAGAATACATCCCTACCCCCCTGTCAGAACTGAGATATAGTGGATATAAAAAGTCTACACAACCCTGTTAAAATGTCAGGTTTCTGTGATGTAAAAAAATGTGACAAAGATAAATCATCCCAGAACCGTTTTCACCTTTAATGAGACCTATAAACTGTACAAACTCAATTGAAAAAAAAACAGAAATCTTTTAGGGGGGAGTGAAAATAAAAAAATAAAATTATGTGGTTGCATAAGTGTGCACACCCTCTTATAACTGGGGATGTAGCTGTGTTCATAATTAAGCAATCACATTCAAACTCATGTTAAATAGGAGTCAGTACACACCTGCCATCATTTAAAGTTCCTCTGATTAACCCAAAATAAAGTTCAGCTGGCAGCCAGCGGCGGTCGGAGTGGTGAGTGCTAAGTGATATTGCAGGAGAGGAGGCAATGTGTGTGTGACTTTCTCTTGCTGGCAGCGTACAGGACTATTTCTTACTGCATATAAATTTTCAAATGTTTCTTTGAGACATCTGTGTTTGCGACTTCTTCTGGCTTACCAGCAGTGTACAGGACTGTCTCTTACTGCATGCAAACCTTCAAATGCTTCTTTGGGACTTCTGAGTTTGTGATTTTTTTTTTTCGTGCTAGCAGTGAATAGGACTGTCTTTTGCTGCATATAGGCTTTCAAATGTTTTTTTGAGACTCCTGAATGAATAAGCCTAGTACACAGTACACAGCACATACAGGGAGTTTTACCCCTTCATCTTAGCCCCATAAGTGGTCTCTCCCTCTATTTTTTGCTCCCTCGGCTCTCTCCCCCATTTCTTTTTTTTTTTTTTTTTTTTTTTTTTGGGATAAGCCTATCTCCGATTAGTAAAGGCCTTTTCTCCGGGTTTTGCCTCTCCGGAGGGGATTGGGGAGGCTATCACAAAATTTTTTTTTTTTTTTGCAATATTTGGGTTTTTTTTAATTTTTTTTTTTGCACGATACTTTTGCTGGGTACGGGGAGATACCCACGTCCCAAAAACTGTAAGCAGCGATGTCCACCAAAAGGAAAGAGAACACGCTAATATTGAGGGGGGAAACCCTCAAACAACAATATACGGGTCGTGGGCCTGCCAGAACGAAGTGAGGGCCCTCATCCCATAAATTTCCTGGAGAAATGGTTTAAAGACGTATTTGGGGAAAAAACTTTTTCACCGCTTTTTTTGATAGAAAGGGCCCATAGAGTCCCAACCAGAGCTCCACCGAGGGATGGGTACCCCAGACCTCTACTTTTGAAGCTGCTTAACTACAGTGATAAGGTAGTAGCGTTACAAAAGGCCAGAGAAATGGAGGACATCTTTTTCAATGGAGCAAGGGTATCGCTGTATCCAGATTTCTCTCCAGAATTAAGTAAACGTAGAACAGATTTTAAGTTAGTTAAACGCAGTTTTCTAAAAAACAAAATTACTTATGCACTTCTATATCCAGCACGTCTCCGGATTATGACTCTAGAGGGCCCTGTGTTTTTTGATACACCAGGAAAAGCAGCCAAATGGCTGGAAGATAATAAAATGGAACTTTAAGATAGAAGAGTGGGAAGCTGGGGAGGAGGGGGGAGCTGGGAAGAGGAGAGGAATGGTTGAAAATGTTTTACGTATTAATATGCTAATGTGGGAGGGAGGAGGGAGGGGGGGGTTTATTTATTCATTTATTCAGTTTTTTTTTTTTTTTTGGAATATAATCTTTCTCACCATTATATGCACATCAGATAAAGGAATGGGATTTAATGTCTAGAAGGAAAATAATATGCCACTTTTTTTTTTTTTTTTTTTTTTTTTGTTTGAGGGAAGCGAGTTGGGTGAAGATTGGGAAGAGGTACTAAGGTATGGAAGGTGGAACACATGATTAGTGTGTGTAGTTTATGGGAGGAATGGGTCACAAGAATAGCCCCTATGGGTAGCCTAGGTAGGCATAGTAGAGAGGGAGAGAGGGTGGAGGGGAGGGTGATGGGAGGGAGGGGGGGTGGGATAAGGGAAGCAGAGGGATGGGAACAATAAGGTTTGCAAGCACAAATAGCACACAACAAACACAAAAAAGAGGAATAAAAAGTAACACTGTAGTTCTAAGACAAAAAACACGGGATTTAGAAAGCACACTTAAAAACTATGTAGTGATAAATCAGGGGAGACAATTTTATCCCTATCTTTTATGGGGTAATAAATATCTTTTTTGTTTTTTTTTCCTTTTTTTCTTTTTTTTTATTATATAAATTGTTTAGAACCATTGGTATATATACGGAAGTATTTTCTTTTTTGTACCCCTCCCCCGCAGGCCTCTTTGGAATGTCCCATTTTTGTTAGTATCAGATATGCGGTGTTCCCGCAAATGGTACCCCTTTTTCTGTTGCTTTTCTTTCCAATCAGCTGTGAGACATAAAACATTTCATATAGCTTCTTGGAATGTCCGTGGGATGGGTAACCCAACCAAAAGAGCGGTTGTTTTCTCTACACTTGATCTATATGGGGTAGATATAATTTGCTTACAAGAGACCCATCTAGTGAAGGAAACAGCAGCAAAATTAAGTAACAAGCAGTTTCAACACCAGTGCCATTCATTTTTTTCTTCTTACTCTAGAGGGGTGAGCATATTGGTAAAAAAAGGATTGTCCTTCAAATGTAGAGAAATCAACATAGATAAAATGGGCCATTACATTTTTATGTATTGCTCGATTGAAGGTGAACCCTATATACTTGCCAATATATACATCCCTCCACCTTTTAAAATGGAGGTGCTGTACAAATTAATGGAGTTTTTATTAGATAAGGAGGACATCCCAGTAACGGTGGTAGGAGACTTCAACGAGGTACTTGATAGAACACTAGACAGATTCCCAGTAAAGGCTGGGAGGAACGGTACGAGGGAGGGACGTCTATCGCAATTTTTAGAAGAAGTCGGGTGGTGCGATTTATGGAGAATAGGAAACCCAAATGTGCGGCAGTACTCTTGCTTCTCGGGCACATATAACACACTGTCTAGAATAGATATGGTATGGGGGAATAGAGACCTGTTGCAGTCAGTAGCAAAGATTGTATATTACCCAAGAGGGGTGTCGGACCACTCTCCACTGGTGATTACATTGAACACAAAGAAAAGTTGTCCCCGCAACAATTGGAAAATAACCCCCTTTTGGTTGGAATTGATAGAAAAACCTGAGGAGGTAAATAAAAAATTAAAGGAATTTATATCTCTGAATGAAGGGACAGCGCCAGTGGGAATGGTATGGGACACTCTAAAGGCCTTTTTAAGGGGATTATTGATCCAACAAGTGGCCCAAATTAAGAGGAGGTCTAGAGAGTGGGAGGAGAAAGCAAGGAAAGAGGTGCTGGAGGCAGAAGTCCTATACGTAGAAGAACCATCTAGTGCTAGGCAAAGAAGTTGGCTTGAGAAACAGAAGAAATACAAAATGCTGGTCACAAAGAAGATGGAGAATAAACACCTTTTTCAGAGACAGAAAGCATACGTAGAGGGAGAGAGCGTGGGCCGTATGCTCGCTCTCTTGACCAAAACCAATTCAGTTCCTTCCAATATCGCTGCAATAAGAACAACTGAAGGGGTGATTTCCTCCCAGACCACGACAATTTTGGAGACATTTGAGTCTTATTATGAGGATCTATACAAATCAAAGAGGATAGAAACAACAGAGGGGACAGAGGCAATGGAGAACTTCTTAAAGGGAATAGAGACACCGGTATTACAGGAGGAAGAAAGAGAAGCTATGGAGGCCCCTATAACTCTAGAGGAGCTACAGTCAGCAGTAAGGGGGATGGCGAATCAAAAGTCTCCTGGGCCAGACGGGTTGCCCGTAGAGATTTATAAACAATATGGGGAGATATTGCTCCCAGAATTACTGAAGGTAGTAAACAGTGCAGTAGTAGAAGGGAAATTGCCCACTTCAATGACAGAAGCAATCATAATTGTTCTCCAAAAGGAGGGGAAGGACCTATTGGATACATCATCCTATAGACCAATATCGTTATTATGCTCAGACATTAAGATTATGGCTAGGGCGATAGCAGTCAGAATGAACAAATATATACAGAAACTTATACACCCGGATCAGTCTGGGTTTATTCCCAATAGAGCAACAAGCACTAATATTAGGAGGGTCTACTTAAATTTGCAGACACCAACAGAAAACATGGGCAAAAGTAAAAAAAAATCAGAGGGGAAGGAGTTCAGCTGTTCTAGTAGGTCTTTCCTGACATTTTCTTAGTCGCATCCTACAGCAAAAGCCATATTCTGCAGAGCGCTTCCAAAGCTTAGAGGGATCTCATTGTTAAAAGGCATCAGTCAGGAGAAGGGTACAAAAGAATTTCCAAGGCATTAAATATACCATGGAACGCAGTGCAGACAGTCATCATCAAGTGGAGAAAATATGGCACAACAGTGACATTACCAAGAACTGAACGTCCCTCCAAAATTGGTTGGGTGAACCTGAAAACAGGTCCACCCAACCACCAAAAACAGGACCAGGGCAAATAGCATTTCTATTGACGGAGTGACGGAGAAATGCTTCCTTCCTATTTGCCTTGGTCCTGTTTTTGGTGGTTGGGTGGATCTCGATACTAGGGTGTATTGTCCCCTGCCATTCGCCATAACCGCCACTATATGGTGCTCTATATACGGCAACCATGGCCCTGTAGTTTTCAGCTTGAGAAAGGAAACGCGTTGCAATACTTCCGGTGACGTCACACGATGCTGTGGTCCACGAGCGTTCCAGCCCTCCTCCCTGGACCTACGATCACACAAACAGAGCCAGTGGACGACTCCTACAGGGAAACGAGTGGCACAGCCTGCCGGACCAGTGTGCTAAGAGACACACCGCTGCAGGACTACTCCCACATGCTGACACATACTTACCTCAATGTGAGTGTTTTTTAATTCTTTGTACCATTACATTTTACACTGTCTGCACTTAGAAGGCACCTCTTTATTTACTTTTTGTTCTACCCTGTAGCAGTAAAACTGCTATGAGGTGGACATTGAGTGGTTAAATCTCCTTGGTTTACCAGCTTATTTTGTAACAACTGCAAAAATGATGTGGGAATTAATGAGCCCATTATTATGGGGTACAATCCGTACTGCAACAATTTCTTTACAAGCTCCACTCTTTTCAGAAGTTAGAGGCAAACAGAGATGTCTAAAGACATGTGAAACCATAAAGGATTTGAACAATCTCCGGTTAATCAGAAATGTAAAAAAAAGGCTATGTGGTCTTCATAGTAGCAAGCTGTAGGCACTGAGATATAGT
Organism: Lithobates sylvaticus; assembly: GCA_028564925.1. Lineage (NCBI taxonomy): Eukaryota > Metazoa > Chordata > Amphibia > Anura > Ranidae > Lithobates > Lithobates sylvaticus. The sequence continues at coordinate 148,063,341 of CM053028.1, read as the reverse complement.
GACATTAAAGATGACTTCGGACTCAGTACCATACATTCAGAAGCTACTGAAGACATAACCGAAAAGGAGGGGATCAATTACAACAAAAAAGAAAGTCATCTGTATTTTTTGATTACAAGAAACTGATTGGGGTGTTGCAAAACCAGGGACATAGCTTACTCAAATAGCAATGTATAATTCTTATGTTTTGTACAAACAGGTGGGCAGCACAAAGTTCTTGTGAACCGTGAAAATATTTCTGAGAATTCAAATATTCCTCAATGTGGTCTGACATATGCCCTGCATTTAGATGATGTACCAAGGCTCACAGACGCCAATCCAAGATATCACCATCGCCACCACATCATGTTTAGATAAACAGATGGGGCACTACTGACCGAAGAAGAGGCCCTTTACCCTTTTGCTGCCAGGCCCTGTGCTCCATTTTGTACACTCAGATGGCCAGACCATTTTTGCAATTTTTCCTTTGCTTTTTTATTTTTCACTTATAGCTTTCACAATTTGTGAAAGACCCTCCCCCCCCCCCCCCCAAACCATATCTTTTCTGAAAGCACATGATCAGTAGAATAAAAAGAAGGTACTACTGATTTTCTAGACCCTGCTGTATTTTCGCAAATGTTTATCAAACCAATATATTTGCAAAAAATACACTAAAGCTATTATTAGCAAATAAAACCTCAGCAAATTTTACAAAATTCCTACTAAATATAAAAGCTTAACCTGTATCGAGTTAATAAATAACAAATATTTGTAACTTTTAAAATTGCGCCTTTTTGTGAAATGGTGAAAATTGAACAGAAGCAAAAGTGTAAATATCCAAATTTCTCTAAAATTCTGAAGGTTTTCATTTTTCCCTTACAGCTTTCAAAATTTGTGAAAGACCCCCAAAAGCATATATTTTCTGAAAGCATATGACATCTAAAATAAAAAGAAGGTGCTACTGATTTTTTAGACCCCGCGGTATTTGTGCAAATGTTTATCAAACCAATATATTTGCAAAAAATATACTCAAACCATTATTAGCAGATAATAACACAGCTAATTTTACAAATTAGTGATTCCCTCACTTTGGAGGGATTTACTTTCACTTTCTGTTTTGGCTATAGGACAGGAAGTGAAGGCAAATCTCCTCAATAAGAAACAAGACAGCAAGGAAAAACCTCTGACTGGGGCTATAACCCTCACTTACTCTATCCAAAAGGAAAAAAAAATATTATTTTTTAATAAAAAGTGTATTTTATACAGAAATTTTGCATTTCCTGAACAGTTGAACTATTATGGTATGATATAAAAAATTGGAACTACCGTTTTATTTCCTATGGTGTCGGCTCTCAGAAAATATATAATGTTTTGGGTGTTTTATGTAATCTTTGGGTTTAAAATATTTTTTTTAACATGTGCAAAAAAAGCAAATCAATGGGGTTGGCATATTATGTTTCACATCTGAAATGTTATTGTATTATTTTATATGATTGGGGTTCATATGATGATTTGGGGTGAACTTGGAATTGAATACTCACGTTTTGTACATCGTTCAGATCCAGCTGATTTACTCCAACCATGACAGCAGTTGCCTCCACAGACATTAACCCTGAAACAAGCAGAGTTGACATTAATGGTTAGTACATAGTATGTAGACTATACTTTCTGTACATATGTATACTATATAATAACTTAAATTCCTGTTAAGCACAAGGAACCTTCTCATTTCTGTACATCTGGGTCATTTCTATGGGATTGCCTGTAAAACTAAGAATACCCTATAGGGTTGATTTACTAAAGACAAATAGGCTGTTCACTTTGCAAGGGAAGTTTTTCCAGACATTGCAAAGAATACCCAATCAACGGCAAGCTTCACCAGCAGAGCTTCACCTTATTCACTAAGCCCTAGGGAAAATTCCCTTGGAAAGTTTAACTTCCCCTGAAAAGTAAACATTCTATTTGCCTTCAGAAAATCAACCCCTATGACTATGTGTTAAGACTCTTTCCACATAGCATTTAGAGTTATTCCAACATATCTCTATTACTGTTTTCACTGGTACAAAGTGCTGCCATTCAGATTTCACTTGCCAGTTTCATGTGAACTCTGGTGTTGAAGTCTGAGGTTAAAATGGTAGTTTTTAACAAGATTTATTGTTTTGTTTAAACAAAAAAACATAAAATTGAGCAAGCCCAAAATATTCTATTCAGTCTAATGCCGCATACACATGGTCGGATATTCCAACAGGAAATGTTGGATGTGAGCTTGTTGTTGGAAAGTCCGACCGTGTGTATGCATCATCGGACATTTGCTGTCGGACTTTCCTCCCAGAAATGTTTGATAGCAGGTTCTCCACTTTTCCGGCAATAAAACTTTGTTGGCGGAAAGTCTGATCGTGTGTACACAAGTCCATGCACAAAAGTTCACGCATGCTCGGAATCAAGAACGAGCCTGAAGCACTCATAATGGAGATATCACATGACTATTGAACTTCCTTTTTATCGGCTCGTCGTACGTGTTGTACGACACCGCGTTCGGAACTGTTGACCTAAATTTGTGTGACCGTGTGTATGCAAGAAAAGTTGGAGCCAACAACCTTTGAACAAAAATCCACGGTTTTGTTGTCGGAAAGTCTGATCGTATGTACGGGACACAAGCCTAAAAATGTATTCTGCATTTCAGTCGTTGAACCCCACTGCACTAAGTAATGTAATAAATAAGAGGATGGAGGGTGCTGTTTAATGGGGGCTTGTGCAGGCAGAAGACACTTTCATGTTGATACACAAAGATCCCCATTTTTCATTCTCATTTTTCTTGATTCGATATGTCACTTAAAATGAAGTCAAAATGTTTTAATAAAATGGTGCATCATAGATAATAACGGATGATTATATAGAATATGAACTTAAAAAGATCAGATTACATGGTACTAGTGCTGATACGTCGGCATTAACAACATTACTGGAGCGCTTAAGATGTCTAATATTCTCATTTATTAATTTACACATATATTAAGCTTGTGGGCATGACATCAACATTGCTAGAGGGTCAGAAAAAGAAATCTAAGTTTGTGCATGGTGTACTCACATACCGATGAGTGATAAAACATCAGCTGAGACCTCTCCTTCCGTTACAGTCATAAGAATTTACACATCAAAATATAAAACGTTAACAAGATTAAAATACTATTTCTAATGTTGGTTATATCTAAACCAACCTCTTAAGGGCTCGTGCACACTGGGCTTAAAAACATTACTTTTACAGGCACTTGGCATTTTTTTTCAGCCTGTAAAAGCATATCTATACATACTGTAGGTGTTAATAGGCATGCTAGAGGAGTAGTGTTTACAGACTGAAAAAAAAAAACATGCTGAATGCACCCAAACACATAAATGCTAGACGCATTTAGGCACGCTTGAGCTTAAATGTATTCTGATAACCAGAATAAACAAATATTCTGGCCAATAGAATCAATTAATGCTAAAACACTTGACGTGTTTAAATGCATGTGCAAAACACAGCTTTAGGCCGATTTTTTTAAGCAGCTTTTTCCTGACAGAAGTTCTGGCGTTTAGAGGAGCAAATCAAACACCTTATGTGCATGAGGTCTAAAATGTAACACTCTATCAAAATGTTGTAGAATGAGTAACATTGTAATGGCTTTAATCCAGGGGTCCCCAGGCTCTTCAGCCCATCAACTACAAATAATAATAATGGTAATAATAATAATAATTTATAACAATAATATGATTGTGGGCACTGTCAACACTTCCTCTTGGTATCAGCCACTGCCATTATGACTGTTGAGTTTTTAGTAAATACAAAGCAATACGTTTTATGGCACCACTCCTATCGCTGAGTGTACTCACAGGCTCTCCAACAGAATTTGAGGTAGGGGAGTATGCTTAGTAGAGAAAGTGAACACATATGTATCTCCTCCCTGAAAGAGGGACGGACGGTGCAAAGTCACAGGCAAGCAATGCAAAGCATGCTGGTAAACAAGCCCAGTAACAACATAAAGCTGATTAATACAACTCAAGGCAGCTCTCGTTGGCAGCTGACCATCCAACCTTTGGTAACACTGTCTCGATACTGGACACCTCATCTACAGAACTAGGGGCTGGGGTGGAGGTTGACAGGTACCTCAAAATATTAATTGACCCCAATTGACCTTCCATCATTTATCAACCACATGACTCCCAAACATTTTCTGACCCTCTTTTAACCTAAGCAATTTTATCAACCCCTTATATAGTCCCATTATGTCCTGAGGGTCAAGACTGACCAATTTGGGGAACCCTACTTTGGTCCCATGTGAATCAAGCGATGCTTAAGGTAACATTAGAATATGGGTGACAACTCATTAAAACCAAGCATTTCTAAATAGACAAATTCTGTAGCATTGGTAAAACATGCTTGATTCTTTTTATGAAGACTTGAACCAAATAAGATTGTTCACAAAATTTCCTATCGACCAAGTCACACTAAACTATCATTTTAAAGACATAAGATCTGAGAGATCTGAAGTCTGAATTGCCAGAAATCCATTTGACAAACCACTTTTTAAAGACCCACTTCAAAAGATCAGAACTATTAACTTTTTACTGTGTCCCGATTTGGAAGATTTTTTTTCTCCCTTCCCATATTTTTGAAGAAAAAATTGAAGAAAAATCTTCCTATGGGGACAGCAATAAAAACAAATGTTCCTTTAGAATAAGGAAAATGCAGAATCCCTGTTAGTATTTTATGTCCTTTGCAGCTGAAGAGATTTACCTTAATTTCTTGTCCAGGTGTCAGACAGAACAGAAAGATAAATGTCTTGGGGACACAGACAGCATTTCAAATCTGCCTAAATATCTTTTCTACAGGGATACATACAATCCCACAAAAAGAACTGAATGCAATGATTTGCTAATCTTATAAGCCAATATCTTTTTTACAATAGAAAATAGAAAACATGTGGAATTTGACTGACTGAGAATGTATAATTTTAAGAAAAAAAATAAGGTAATTTTGAAATTGATGGCAGCAACATGTCTCAAAAAAGTTGGGACAGGGCAACAGAAAAGCTGGCAAAGTAAGTGGTACTAACAAGGAAGAGCTGGAAGAACATTTTGCAACTAATTAGGTTGATTGATAACAGGTCAATAATATGATTTGGTATAAAAAGAGCATCTTAAAGAGTCACCATTCTGTAAAAAGCTGCGTCTAAAAATTATCGAACACTTTCAGAATAATGTTCCTCAACATAAAATTGCAAAGAATTTGAATATATCATCTACAGTACCTAATATTATCAAAGGTTCTAAGAATCTGCAGAAATCTAATAAGGACATCTGGTATTGGACGAAATATGTAGGTGCATGGTTACTGCATGTCACTTCTGGTTTTCAGCTTTCTGGGCAACGGAATGCACACTGGCTCTGGGGACAATTTAAGCAGAGCGGTGGCGCTCTTATGCCCTGTACACAAGATAGGATTTTCCGATGGAAAATATGTGATAGGACCTTGTCGGAAATTCCGACCGTGTGTAGGCTCCATCACACATTTTCCATAGGAATTTACATCACACAAAATTTGAGATCTGGTTCTCAAATTTTCCGACAACAAAATCCATTGTCGGAAATTCCGATCGTGTGTACACATTTCCGACGCACAAAGTGCCACACATGCTCGGAATCAAGAAGAAGAGCAGCGCTGGCTATTGAACTTAATTTTTCTCGGCTCGTCGTACATGTTGTACGTCACCACGTTCTTGACGTTCGGAATTTCCGACCAACTTTGTGTGACCGTGTGTATGCAAGACAAGTTTGAGCCAACATCCATCGGAAAAAATCCCATGGATTTTTGTTGTCGGAAAATCCTATCATGTGTACAGGGCATTAGACATACAAGCAATCTGTATAGTGCCTAGAGAGTGCGGCACCTGAATAGTGAGCATGAGTATGGAGAAAAAGAGCAGTGGAGAGCAGTGGTATAGTGGAGGAATCCCCTACTGGCATGTAATATCAAACCAAGTGCTGTCAAAACTTTTTTGATTAATAAGGTCCATTACCTCTGGTGAGTGTATTGCAGTACTGGAAAGGGCACCAAGAGCACCTTTATTACATGTGTTAAGCAAAGAGTGGCACATTGAGAATATTTATTGAAGAAGCGCAGAGACTTTACATATGCACTTAATTTTTTTAGCACTTTATTTTTTGTAAACTTTTGATTTGATAGACACTTTCATGTTATATAAATGTATTGCACCTTGATCAATTGTACGTTTTATATATATATATATATATATATATATATATATATATATATATATATATATATAGCAGGAAACTGAGCAATAACATATTAGCACTGGTATAAGCAAGCAGGCGCTGATGTGTTATATTTTCATAAACATTTGATATGTTTTCTGTTTTTCTGTTCTAAATAAAATATGGGTTTATGAGATTTGCAAATGTGTTGTGTGAAAGGTTGTGTGTATTTCAGGACTGAATGGACAGCTATACAAATACTTTGGCAGATCATATTTAGCTTGTATATTTAGCTCCTTGTGGAGTTATTTCAGCTTAAACCTAACTATCCTTAAAACTACCCTCCCCCTCCCAACACCTATGCTAACTAACCTGTGTAAAAAAGATGTATATACTGTACCTACCTATTCAGGCTTCAGGAGAGAGGAGGGAGCCACTGAAGCCAATGCTCTACTCTTTACTTTATTTTTGGAGCACTCTCTCCTCTCCTCTGCAGCCACCATTGTCTGACACAGGGAAGATCACGTGACCAAACCAAAGCAGCCTGAAAATAGGTAAGCATAGGGTCTCGGATGGGTCAGGAGATTTAAAGTGGAACTTTATCCATTACAACTTGATAAAAAATAATGTTCTTTGGCAAGGAGCATACATTTCACACTAACAAATTCATGTGTGCTGTAAATTGCCTCCAGCATTGTTCCTGTTTTTTTTTTGCTGGATGCCACCATTTTGCTGAAGCACAGAGCCCCTGAGTAGCTGTAAATCTTAAGGCTGTCAGCAGATTGGCCTCTAGTGGCTCAACAGCATGTTTTTATTACCCTCCCAACCACAAATGTAAATGGGCCCTTACGCAGAACTCCACAAACAGCTAAATACACAAATGCTTATTTAGTTCCTGTGGAAACGCACCCTTATGCCTGGTACACATCAGAAATCGTACGAAAAATATAGATTTCGGAGTGATCGTATTAGTACAGAGCTTTCGAGAGCCGATCAGGACAGTACATCCAATATTATTTGATCGGACATGCACAAACATTTTTTTTGTACGATGGCAGATCTTACGATTTTCATTTAATCAGTACAGCTGTCGTTCGAACACATGACATCACTTCCTAATTTTTATTCTGTCATACGCAAATTTCCGTGACTTTACTAAACTCATCAGATTCTGAAAAAAAATGGACGATCATCTCATTGTGTGTACCGGGCATTACTGTAGTAGAAAAAAAACAATAGTTTTGAGGATATTGTAAATATGTTTATACTGGAAACAATTCTCGAATTAAAGTGGATGCAAACCCGATTCATGAAATTTGACCTGGGCACATATATCTGTAGTGTTTTCTTATCTCTCTCCAAAGCACTGTCCCGTGTGTTTCTGCTGTTCTGTTTCTCTGTTATCAGCATGATAACTTATGACAAGTTCTCAGAGACTGGAGATAAAAGCAGCCTGAAATTTGTTGGGGAAGGTTGCTATAAATAGATTAGCAGATAACTTATCTTGTCACAGTACAGCTCTGCAAGTCTCTGCCTATGTGGAGGGGGATGTGGTGCCTGTTCTCCAATCAGCTGTCTCCCAGTGTAATCCAAGACTACACTCACAGTGCAGAATGATGAAGTAAAAGAATATAGAAAGGGAAAGACAGCATATATACATGTAAAACTTATGTAGGGAGATTTGATTCATCTCTGTGTATCATCTGCTGAAGTGCTGTTCACTTCACTGGGTATATGTAAGGGTTTACATCCACTTTAAGAAAATCCACTGTTTCTCAAGTGATATGGGGGTTGATTTAATATCAGCAAATGGGCTGTTTACTTTGCAAGGGAAGTTGCACTTTGCAAAGGGATTTTCACTACAGCTTAGAGAATGTGGGGAAATTGCAGGGAAAATAAAAAAAAAAGCATTTTTGCTTGCATATGATTGGATGATGGAAGTGAGCCAAGCTTCCCCTCATTCGGTAAGCTCTGGGGATAATTCCCTTGCAAAGTGCAACTTCCCTAGAAAAGTGAACAGCCTAGTTGCTTTTCGTAAATCAACTTCTAGTCTTCTGCACCTGTACCATATTCAAAATGAGCAAATCTGCTTCCCTCTCATGATCAAAGTCAAGACTCATAAAAGAAAAACAACAGATGGTCTTTGACACAGACACTGACACATTCCTTTGTAATAAGTACTGGCAGGGTTTCCCTTGTTTTATTAAGTAATACAACATTGGCCCTTATCTATAATAAGGAGATAAAGATCAGACTAGAAGTAGATTGCATGAGAACAATAAATACTGCAGCGGCTTGTACTCATGGCCTAGAATATGTGAAAATAGCACTAGTCCACTGATGTTACAGTATATATTGTATAATAAAGTATACCATTAATTAAATAGAACTTATTTTCTTCTAAATATAAATGTAAAGTAAAAGCATAAATGATTCCGAATTACTTCACCTATGCAAATAGCACATATTGATATTTAACTACGTAATATGCCACAACATTTGTTCATTCGGCTCTAGGGGTTCAGCTACCGTATATACTAAAAGTACCCATAAATATGGAGAATCTGTGCTATTCAAAGCTGACTCCTGATGGGTTGATTTACTAAAACTGGAAAATGCTAAATCTGGTGCAGCTCTGCATAGAAACCAATAAGCTTCCAGGTTTTAGTGGCAAAGCTTAACCACTTGCCTACTGTGCACTTAAACACCCTTCCTGCCCAGACCAATTTTCAGCTTTCAGCGCTCTCGCACTTTCAGTGACAATTGCGCGGTCATGCAATGCTGTAACCAAATGAATTTTTTATCATTTTGTTCGCACAAATAGAGCTTTAGTTTGGTGTATTTATTCGCGACTCCGTTTTTTTATTTTTTAAAAGCAAAAATGCTATATTTTCTACTTTCTTTTTTGGTGCAGCTCTGCATAGATAACCAATAAGCTTCCAGGTTTTAGTGGCAAAGCTTAAGTGATTGTAAAGTCTCCATTTTTTTCTTATTATTAAATATATCTAAACAGTGGTTAAAGTGATTGTAAAGTCTCCTTTTTTTCTATTAAAATAACAAACATGTTATACTTACCTGCTCTGTGTAATGGTTTTGCACAGGTCAGCCCAGATCCTCCTCTTATCGGGTCCCTGGCTGGAGCTCCTGGCCCCTCCCTCCTGTTGAGTGCCCCCACAGCAAGCAGCTTGCTATGGGGGCACTCGAGCCAAGCTGCAGCTCCATTTGCCCATTCAACACAGAGTTGTGGTTCAGCCCAGCCCCATCTCTCTCTCCTGATTGGCTAACTGAGTTAAGTGACAGCAGTGGGAGCCAATGGCGCCGCTGCTGTGTCTCAGCCAATCAGGAGGGAGAGACCTGGACATCTGAGGCACTCGTGCCAATCGCTGGATAGAGATAGGGTTTAGGTAAGTATTAGGGGGGCTGCTGCACACAGAAGGTTTTTTACATTCATGCATAGAATGCATTAGGATAAAAAAAAACTCCGCCTTTACAACCACTTTAATTCAACAAGCTAAAGTTAGAAGCTGATTGGCTACCATGCACAGCTGTACCAAATTTTGCACTCTCCAGTTTTAGTAAATCAGCCCCAATAGGTCTAGTTTCTTAAACACATAACACACCGTACAAGTGTACCTACACTGCAGGTCAACTGTCACTTTCCCTTCTTTACCCATGAAATGGGAGGGTGGCCCTACGGTCTCTGCACCATTCAAGATCTTTCAGGTATCTGAGGTCTAGACCATTGCAGAGAAACTGAATTTGTTGGGAGGCCTGAGGACTATAAATTGACAATCACTTTTAATGAAGCACAAGAGCCATCATAAATGATAGCTGTTCCCTTTATTAGGGAAGGTCAGTGAAAAATTTGAACCAAATTGGCCATCCCAGAAAATTGAATCACATTTTTTTGTACCACTGGAAAGCTTAGGGTGTTGTACTATAAGTGCTTTGGGTTTAGTCCATCTTCTGGTAGATCTGTGTAAGAACAGCTGAAAATAAATAACCAGGAGGGGTGGGACCTGTGTCACTTAATGGACTACAAGAAAAGGATTTTATGGGCAGTCTAATACAGGGGTCTCAAACTGGCCCTCCAGCTGTTGCAAAACTACAAGTCCCATCATTCCTCTGCCTGTGGGAGTCATGCTTGTAACTGTCAGTCTTGCAATGCCTCATGGGACTTTAGTTTCACAACAGCTGGGGGGCCACCAGTTTGAGACGCCTGGTCTAAAGCCTCGTACATACTACTATTTTTTTTTTCGTTCAACCCAGCGGGTTAAACAAAAACAAACTGACAGCTCAGGTCGGAGCCACTGTACTCACAATCCGATGCTGTGCTATCGTGTTCTGACAAGGGGATGCCCCCCGCCAGATCGGGAGCGGGTTGGCAGACCTTTCTTGGTCATGGCCCTTTGACAAAAGCCGGCCGAACGCCCGGCTTCTGTCGGACCAGCTGCCATACACACAGGCCAAATGACGTCCGGTTTCTATTGAATTGGTCGATGCTGCCCGATATTTGGTCCTTGTGTAATAGGCTTAACTCAGAGATGGTAAAAAGAAAACAACTGCTAACAGGCCCATTGACAACAATATGCCAACTGGGGACTGTCTGCACCTTAGGAGCCACCTGAAAGACCATACATCCAACCCTGGCACCAACTTTTGCCTGGCAACACTAATGTGAGAGGAAATACTAGTTTTTAACCTAGCATGGGGAACCAATGTCTGATACCAGGATAAGAAGAAATACTCAATGACCTTAATCACCTCTTCTAAAGAGAGAATTGCTCAGTTTGGTTTCTCTTCTCTGCACCATTTCCAGTTCTCTAATATCCTTTTTATGGACGGGTATCCAAAACCAAACCAAACTGCATATTCCAGATACGTTTAGATTAGTTACTAATGCTTGAAATTAAATTTGTCTTTTCTTTTTTTTTTCATTATTATTGCTTAATTTTAAGGCAAAAAAGTATGTCTTTCTCCCTCTCTGGTCTTGCTTGCTTTAGAAATTGCAGGTTGGCATTGCATTTTATTATTTAGTCTATGATATACCAGAACACCCATATCCTTCTCAGCCATTGACTCAGTTGTACTCTAGTATGTATGTTTTTAGCCCCCGAGTGCATAACTTTACATTTATCAACATTAAACCTAATTTGCCACATAGTTGCCCAATTAAACAAGGTATGCTGGTAAGTTGGCAACATAGACAGAAAGATAAATAGATAGATAGATAGATAGATAGATAGATAGATAGATAGATAGATAGACAGACAGATAGACAGATAGATAGCCTACTTGTTTTCAGATATTATGTGACTGGTTGGTTTATTTTAGTATGAAACAAACATAGCTTGCAATGTGAACCCATACGGGTCATTTTATTAAAATTCTCTGAGGACGCTTTTCAGCACGTACTGATTTGGCACTTGCTAATATCTACATTCATCAGATAGCTTGTCAAATTTTTGCCCATCCCTATACTATGTGTAAATAAATTCTCCCCAGGTTTAGTTAACTATTTGAAGCTGTGCTATTATAGGTACATACCAGAACCAAAAGATAAAACTGCAGCTGCACAAATATAAAGGGAAGTCAGGTAACTCTATATCATTTTTTGTTAATGGTATGAACAAGTTAGCCCCCCCAAAAACACAATATAAATCCTGCTTTGGCTTGATTCTGTTAATTCACACATGACAAACCATAGCAATAATTTCATTTTTGAAAGTTGTCTAAAAATGTATTTTAACATTTTAATTTGGTCTGTATCAGTTTATTATTTATCAGTGAAAGATATCAGCGAGATGATATCACAAATCTACTGGTTCCATGTCTGAACAATTTGTACCTTATTTAATCTGTGTGCCTTGTTAAAAAATAACAGATCTAGTAATCTTATTATATCAATTCAGATAATTTCTCATTTCCATGTATGGCAAAAACACTTTGTTACTTTCAAAGCTGTTAACTGTATTATTGATTTCTCAATGTACAGTGGGGACGGTGGGGGAGGGGGGGGGGGGCGGAAGGTATTCAGACCCCCTTAAATTTTTCACTCTTTGTTATATTGCAGCCATTTGCTAAAATCATTGAGTTCATTTTTTTCCTCATTAATGTACACACAGCACCCCATATTTACAGAAAAACACAGAATTGTTGACATGGTCCTAAGTATTCAGACCCTTTGCTGTGACACTCATATATTTAACTCAGGTGCTGTCCATTTCTTCTGATAATCCTTGAGATGGTTCTACACCTTCATTTGAGTCCAGCTGTGTTTGATCATACTGATTGGACTTGATTAGGAAAGCCACATACCTGTCTATATAAGACCTTACAGCTCACAGTGCATGTCAGAGCAAATGAGAATCATGAGGTCAAAGGAACTGCCTGAAGAGCTCAGAGACAGAATTGTGGCAAGGCACAGATCTGGCCAAGGTCACAAAAAAGATTTCTGTTGCACTTAAGGTTCCTAAGAGCACAGTGGCCTCTATAATCCTTAAATGGAAGACGTTTGGGATGACCAGAACCCTTCCTAGAGCTGGCCGTCTGGCCAAACTGAGCTATCGGGGGCGAAGAGCCTTGGTGAGAGAGGTAAAGAAGAACCCAAAGATCACTGTGGCTGAGCTCCAGAGATGCAGTCGGGAGATGAGAGAAAGTTGTAGAAAGTCAACCATCACTTCAGCCCTCCACTAGTCAGGGCTTTATGGCAGAGTGGGCCGACGGAAGCCTCTCCTCAGTGCAAGACACATGAAAGCCCGCATGGAGTTTGCTAAAATAACACCTGAAGGACTCCAAGATGGCGAGAAATAAGATTCTTTGGTCTGATGAGACCAAGATAGAACTTTTTGGCCTTAATTCTAAGCAGTATGTGTGGAGAAAACCAGGCACTGCTCCTCACCTGTCCAATACAGTCCCAACAGTGAAGCATGGTGATGGCAGCATCATGCTGTGGAGGTGTTTTTCAGCTGCAGTGACAGGACGACTGGTTGCAATCGAGGGAGAGATGAATGCGGCCAAGTACGGGGATATCCTGGATGAAAACCTTCTGCAGAGTGCTTAGGACCTCAGACTGGGCCAAAGGTTTACCTTCCAACAAGACAATAACCCTAAGCACACAGCTAAGATAACGAGTGGCTTCACAACAACTCTGTGACTGTTCTTGAATGGCCCAGCCAGAGCCCTGACTTAAACCCAATTGAGCATCTCTGGAGAGACCTAAAAATGGCTGTCCACCAACTTTTACCATCCAACCTGACAGAACTGTAAGAGGATCTGCAAGGAGGAATGGCAGAGGATCCCCAAATCCAGGTGTGAAAAACTTTCCCAAAAAGACTCAAAAGAGTGCTTTTACTAAATACTGAGCAAAGGGTCTGAATACTTAGGACTATGTGATATTTCAGTTTTTCTTTTTTAATAAATCTGTAAAAATTTCAACAATTCTGTGTTTTTCTGTCAATATGGGGTGCTGTGTGTACATTAATGAGGAAAAAAAATTTACTTAAATGATTTTAGCAAATGGCTGCAATATAGCAAAGAGTGAAAAATATAAGGGGGTCTGAATACTTTCCATCCCCACTGTACATTTGATTTTTAACAAAAAAGCAGGTATTACCATTACTTTAATATGCTTCTTTAATTGATAACTTTTCAGTGGAACAAGTGAAAAGGGTAGCTTCAGTACTAAAAATGAACTGAACAAATAATCTGTACATCACTTCTATCTCATGTGCAGTTCTCTTTAGGGCACTTTCACACTTGGGCGTTGGGGGCGTTGGCGGTAAAGCGCCGCTATTTTTAGCAGCGTGTTACTGTAGTTTTAGTGGTGCTTTTAACCCCGCTAGCGGGCGAAAAAGGGTTAAAAGTGCCCGCAAAGCACCGCTGCCGAGACACTTTGCAGTCGCTTCGGCGGCATTGCCCATTGCTTGCAGGACTTATTTTAACATCCTGCAAGCGCACCACTCCAGTGACAGGAGAGACCCTTTACAGGCGCTCTTTTTAGTGGTATAGCACCTGTAAAGCACCTCAGTGTGAAAGTGGCCTTAATAATGATACCTGATAGGATGCCTGTACATTGCTCCCATTCTCTTCTGCATCCCACCCCTTATGAGCCTTGCATCGATTTGTTTAGCATTATAACACATGAAATAATGCTTCCTACGCAAGCGCATGATTTGCACAGGAGAAAAGGGCACACAAAACATCTGATAAAGTGGCCCTATGAGTGAACCCCAGCAAACATGGTTCGAACAGCAACTCTGGGAAGCCAAAAGCATGGATCTAACCCAGGCATGGATCAAACCATATGAAGGTAAATTGGGTATCTGGCACTCCAGGAGTCAATGCCCTTAGTTTTTAATAATGAACATTTGATTAGTCAGTCTTTAGGTAAAAACATAGTTGAACCACACTAAGGGGGTGATTTAAAAAGAGGCAGCCATCCTCAGAGTGTGTCCAGCAACTCTGCAATACCTATAAAAGAAACAAGGGGGGTAGGCGATCTTGTAAGTGTTTTTAATCTTGTGCAGTAAATGATACTGTTTTAATACTGCACTTAGAGAGCCCCCCCCCCGTTTCTTTTATATGGATCAAACCATAGGTGTCCCACAACCTCAAACATATGGCAACCCACACAGCCTCATTCAGGTGCACGCCACTCTACTGAATGATTGCCAGTCATCCATGATCCCGGTGGCTGTCATACACAAGCTGCTATTGCGGCTGGCTCCCCACTCTTCTATTTCTTACCTCACACACAGCCATGGAGAGAGGAGCCTTAAGCCGAGTGGACTACATCTAGTGGCATCCATACAGGGGTTCTGAAGGTAGATTCTCACAGTAGTGTGATGAGCATGGTGTCATTTTGAGAACACGTGAGTTCATTATGAGTCATTTTATTGAAATTTATTGCAGTATAAGGGCATGCGCTCCCCTGGTCTTTGTTTTTTGTTTAGAACGTCCACAGTCCTTGTTTCAGCAAGTCAAGGGATGGCTGCAAAGAGCCTGATATGGTGAAGGCTACAACACTGGTTTGGAGCTTTTTTGGCTGGTCACACCTCAGCGTAAGAGTGGGATTAAAGGGGATATGGTTAATAAATTAAAAATGTTTCTAATTATTTTTTTAATCAAACAGTGGGTAAACAATCCAATATGGATTGGTCCCACATAAAATGATGATCCTGAGTGTTATTTAAAATCTTCATTATGCTATTCAAAATAAAAAATTTGAAATTCTGAACCATTTCATTGTCACCCATGACCAGTTAACAAATCACTTAAAGCTTCATGTACACGGGACATTGTTCAACCTCTCCTGAATGATTTCATTTGACAGCTAGAAACCGGCATCTAAAAACTGCAGTTTAGCCGCGTTTACATGTTGCGTTTAGTCGCATTTGCGTCTAGAAGCGTTTGAAAAACATAGTTTCATAGTTAGTAAGGTTGAATAAAGACATCAGTCCATCCAGTTCAACCTGAGCGAGTGTCTACAATTGTCCCTATCCCTGTACATTGCACACTCACATCAGTCCCTACCCTCAAGGAGCCCACAATCCAAGGTCCCCATTCATATACTAGGGCCAATTTTTGGACAGAAGCCAATTAACCTACCTGCATGTCTTTGGATTGTGGGAGGAAACCGGAGTACCCGGAGGAAACCCACGCAGGCACAGGGAGAACATGCAAACTCCAGGCAGGAAGTGTCGTGGTTGGGATAATGGGAACATATATATTTTCTTTTTCAAAATAGCCAAAAATGAAAAATGCCTGTAAACGAAGCGTGGCTAAATGTGAGTTACCGGGTTTATCAGCATTTAGCCTTGTTTAGCCATGCTTGAAATGCCTCTAAACACAGCTTCTGAATGCATTTTTTTGGGTTCCAAAAAAAGCCTTTAAAAGCAACTGCCTAGAAATGACTATAAACGAACCTGTGTACATGTACTGATAAGATAACATAGAGGAGAGTTCAGGAGCAGTTGAAAAAAATGCCCAACTGCTCCTAAACGTCCGTTTACCAACAGCAGTGTACATGAGGCCTTAGAGGCCCATGCTCTTCAGAAAGTTTGAGAACCTCTGATCTAACCCATTCTTGTCTGTTTCCACCCATGTGGCATACAACTGGATTGGCCAAAAGTGAATTTGTTTTGCCTCCTTTGTGTTGAAACCAAGTATTTGGTTACTTCAAGACTGGCTTTTGATTTTTTTCATTCTCAAGAGCTTATAAAAGTCTATTTCCTATATGTGCCAAAAGTGACTTAATATCTTTGCACATCATTGTAGATTGTTCTTTGTACAATTTCAAAGCAAAAAAAAAAAGAAAAATTGGTAGGATGCCTATATTATTTGCAGCTGCTAAGACAAACAAAAAAATGTATAATTACATTTTCATCAATTTTTACAAATGTCTGTGTATACGGTATATAAAAGAAAAAGAAAACAAATCCATTCTAGCATTAATGCTGAAATCTCACTTTAATTTTTTCACCAGTGGGTTCTGCCTCCAGTCCTGAATTTAGCTGAACAGTGAATAATCACCTGTCTATGGTATTTATCATATTGTATATGCTATTCATCTATTTCATTTAGGAGTCTAAATTCTTTTATATTGGAGAATTATTTATTCCAGAATTATACACCTAAACGATGACTGTTATATTTTTTAAATCAGCCTTTTTACAACCAGGGTGCCTTCAGGTTTCTTTAGGGGTGCCTTGGCAAAATGCCTAAAATTTGCCCAAAAATTGTATAAATACCAGGGTGTGGATCAGGCCTGCCTTTTAGTTCCACAAAGCCACAGGTTTTCAATGTGCACTAACCTTCTAACCACTGGCAGCCTAACAACCAATGACATCATCTGTTGATAAGGAAGATGTTGGGCATCTGCACAACTTCCTCATTTGCCCCTCTCCATCAGCACTGGGGTCACAATAGCTAAATGAGGGAGAGAAACATTGGTACCAGTTTGGTGCAAAGGTGTATTTGCAATCAGCTTCCAGGTTTTATTGTCAAAGCGTAATTGAACAAGCTGAAGTTTGAACTGATTGGCTACGATGCACAGCTGACCCAGATTTTGTGTGTACCAGTTTAAGTAAACCTCCCCCTATGTGTTACTCCAAACTAGTACCATACCACTGTTTCTGGTCTAAACCTCCAACTACTAGCACAAATTATTTTAAAAACCTTCTTTACGCAACCCCCTACAATGCTCTCAATTTTAGCACCCTCCTGGTCCTTGGGCTCACCTTCCTCTCCTAGGCAGCAGCGGTTTAACAAATCTAAAAAAAGGAAGCCCCACCTTAGCCAGTGCAAATCAAAATTTCTAGCAGGAGAAGCAACCACCTAGCGCCTGGTGATTGGATATTAAAAGAGAAGTATGGCTTTCTAAAAAAAAAACAAAAAAAAAAAACATTATACTCACCTAAGTGGATGCAGCATTGATCCACTGCTGTATCTGTCCCCCATGGCTCTGTAGTGAGAACTGAGTGATCAAATACTGTGATTGCTCGGTTCTCTGCCTCCACTCTAAGCAGAGAGCCGTGGCTGTCAGTCAGTGGATCTCTGCTCTGCCCTCCAGCGCTCACTGGAGTACTGGGCTGTGGAGGGGCTGGCTCAGGCTCTCAGCGGATCCCTGAGAGCCTGAGCCAGCTGTAGGTCTAGGCTTCTGGACAGATCCCCACCATATGGTCGGGATATTTTCAGAGCCTGGACCGTCTCTGTGACATCAGCTGACAGTGGCCTTTAGCTGCAGAGGAGTGAAGGGGAGGTGAATATATGCAGCAAGAAGGGTCAGAATTTGAGTGAACCTGTTTCTTTGCCCTGCAAATTCAGGCATGAACTCCAGGTAAGACAGTGCTTGTTTATATCCAGGGTACCCAACAAAGTACTATTGCTTACCTGATACCCCACTCCCACAGGCTCTTTCAGTGCCAGGGCCACCTGAATGGTACCAAGGCCATGAAGCCTTTTCTTCCTGATGGTCCAAATCACTGTGACATAATTATGTACAACAGCCCTGCATTGTACGTGGAGACGCCAAAGGACCGCCCACAGACCTAAACATAAGGGAGTTGATTTGAGCGCCACCCACTGCTGAAGCTGGGGATTAAGTAACTAAAAATGTTTTTACCTAT
The DNA here is from genome assembly GCA_028564925.1 of Lithobates sylvaticus. Taxonomy (NCBI): domain Eukaryota; kingdom Metazoa; phylum Chordata; class Amphibia; order Anura; family Ranidae; genus Lithobates; species Lithobates sylvaticus. The sequence goes on along the minus strand of CM053028.1, from coordinate 148,044,979 downwards.
TTTCCTAGACATAAATAAGAATGTATCCCTTGCAGTGCCAGGGTCTCGCTAAGGAGGAGTTTTATTTTTCCTCAGAGAGAAAAAAATATATATCAAAATCCATTTAAAAATGTATTAGCACAGAACAAAAATTACACACACTTCTACATACAACATTCACAAACATACATGCTATTAGGAAACATGTATATGCATGCCGATTATTTTGCACCCATTAGGTAAACCCAAACTGTCAATTTACAATTTGACCAATGTGTACAACTTTTTAAGCCTAGGTGTATGTATTTATTAAATAGACACCGTCTTGTTGTTAGTACCCATATCTGTGCTGTTATATATCCTTGCTCATGTACTGGTCTTCTAATCCTTCCCTGTGTGAAGATCGTTCATACTAATTTATTTCATGGCCAACTCCTTGTCCATTATATATGCATCCTCAATAAAGCTGTTTGAACAAGAAATAGACATCATCCAAGGAGTTCTTATTGCAAGTTTTGGCCCACTCTTTAAGAATCTATACTTTACCTCCCTTATCTCTAGCGCCCAATAATAATCCCACCTTTCCTCCTCCCTCTTTCAGTCCATGACCATCTCTTTTTTGGTCAACTCTCACTTGCCTTACCTAGCCCTTGAACAACTCTTGTTCTCTCTTGTCTCTCTTTCCTCCCCAGTGTGCAGGATCAGTTTCATCTCTACTCTCTTTCCATACCATGATATGACCAGCTTCCACTATGATTCCTCCATACAACCTACTGTACTACCAGTTGTGATTCTGCTCCGCTATCCCAACCCCCTAGTCCAGGATTAACTCCCATTCTGCTGCTTCTCTTTATTCCCCAAAGTACAAGGTGAGTTTCAACTCCACTTCATCCTCAAATGCTATACGATCATCTCTCTTCAAGTGGTTGTAAAGGCTCAAGGTTTTTTAACTTCATGCATTCTTAGCATAAGGTAAAAAAAAAACTTCTGTGCAGCGTACTGCTGTGTCTCCTCCCCTAGCTCTTATGCAACTGAAAACAGAGGGAATGTGATCACTTATAAAAAAGAGAACAAAGGTATTTATAATGTTTTTTTATATCTATACAAAAAAGTTTTGCCTTTCATTTTTATTTTAAACTTAATGGGTTGTTTTACAAGGTTTACAATCACTTTAACTGGTACTTTGTGATCATGGGTTCTGACTTCACACCTTTCCTCTAACCCCACTTTCACCCCAATAAACAAAGGCTTCTAGACCAGGAAAATTCTCCTGCCCCACTTGATGGCAAAAAACAGGTAAATTGCCAGGGAATGTTTTAACAGGAAACATTTTTTGGGGGGGAAAGTTTACAGGTTTCTAAACTTTTATATAATTTTTAATTAATAACTTTATAGATGTTTTTAAATCTTTATTTTAGAAATAAACAGAATGTAACAATGACATTGCTCTTGTAGAGCATTTAGGGATTCCTAAAAAAAAAAATTCTACACATTTTCTGACTTGATATTTGTAACTGAAAATCCAGCCAGGGCTATACATACATGCAGAGCACAGGAAAATCTATGTGTCTCTCACCTTATCTGTATTTCTATGCTATTAAACTCCCTGGCGGTATTCACGAGTCTGGCTCGGGGTGGAATTTCAGTACCATTAACGGTAACCCCGAGCCAGATTCAGGAACGCATCGCAGTATCCAGGGATAGTTACTTACCTTGTCCCCTGGATCCTGCGATGTCCCCCGCTGTGTGAGCGAGCTGTCTTCTAGCTCGATTCACACAGTGCCTGAGTGCCGCTGAGCTCCGTTCCCAGCAACGTTGCGACGCACGGGAGCACAGTTTGGCGCCAAATTCAAAAAAGTAAAAACACAAAATACATACAGTATACTGTAATCTTACAGATTACAGTACTGTATAAAATAAATTACACATCCCCTTTGTCCCTAGTGGTCTGTCCAGTGCCCTGCATGCACTATTATATTATAAATACATTTTTTTCTGCCTGGAATTTGGAGATTGTCCATAGCAACCAAAAAGTGTCCCTTTATGTCAAAAAACGCTACAAATAATATGCTCCGAAAACGTTCTTACTCGCAGTAATAAAGAATTTGTGAAGAATCCAGCTTGTTCACCCCAATTGCCACTCCTGCCTTCCGTGTCTGTACTGTACTTTATTTCTGCCTTCAGTATGTATCCCTGGCCATAATCCTGCACATGTGAATTGTGCGCTGAAGCCAAGCCTCGTTTTCATTTCCAGTAACTACGGAAACTTTTACAACTCCTTTTAAAGCAACTCTGTGTTCCAAATTCCAAATTCCGTGTTCTGAATTCTAAATTCCGTATTCCAAATTAAAATTTTCATGTTCCGAATTCCAAATTCTGTGTTCCGAATTCCAAATTCTGTGTTCCGAATTCCAAATTATGTGTTTCGTGTTCCAAATTCCGTACTCCAAATTCTGCGTTCCGTGTTCTGAATTCCAAATTCTGTGTTCCGAATTCCAAACTCCAAATTCCATGTTCCGAATTCCAAATTCCGTGTTTCAAATTCCAAAGTATGTGTTGTGTTCCAAATTCCCTATTCCAAATTTTGTATTCCGAATTCCAAATTCTGTGTTTTTTCCGAATTCCAAATTCTGTGTTTTTTCCGAATTCCAAATTGCGTGTTCCGAATTCCAAATTCCAAATTTAAAATTCCGTTTTCCAAATTCCAAGTTCCAAATTCCAAGTTCCAAGTTCCAAATTCCAAGTTCCAAATTCCAAGTTCCAAATTCTAAACTCCAAATTATGAGTTCCAAATTCCGTACGAATTCCAAATTCTGTGTTTTCCGAATTCCAAATTCCGTGTTCCGAATTCCAAATTCCGTGTTCCGAATTCCAAATTCCGTGTTCCGAATTCCAAATTTCAAGTTCAAAATTCCAAGTTCCAAATCCCAAGTTCCAAATCCCAAGTTCCAAATTCCAAGTTCCAAATTCCGTGTTCCAAGTTCCGTGTTCCAAATTCCAAGTTCCGTGTTCCAAATTCTGTGTTTTCCGAATTCCAAATTCCGTGTTCCGAATTCCAAATTCCGTGTTCCGAATTCCAAATTTCAAGTTCAAAATTCCAAGTTCCAAATCCCAAGTTCCAAGTTCCGTCTTCCAAGTTCCATGTTCCAAATTCCAAGTTCCGTGTTCCAAATTCCATGATCCGTGTTCCAAATTCCATGATCCGTGTTCCAAATTTCAAATTCCGTATTCTAAATTCCAAATGCTGTGTTCCGAATTCCAAATTCCGTGTTCCGAATTCCAAATTCTGTACTTCGAATTCCAAATTCCGTGTACCAAATTCTGTGTTCCGTATTCTAAATTCCAAATTCCGTGTTCCAAATTCCATATTCCAAATTCCTTATTTTGAATTCCACATTCTTTATTTTGAATTCCAAATTCTGTGTTCCCGAATTTCAAATTCTGTGTTCCCGAATTCCAAATTTCATATTCTGTTTTCCAAATTCCGTGGTTCCAAATTACACGTTCCGTGTTACAAATTCCAAATTCCAAATTCCAATTTCCGAATTCCAAATATCATATTCCGTTTTCCAAATTACACGTTCCGTGTTGCAAATTCCAAATTCTGTGTTTCAAATTCCAAATTCCGTGTTTCCAAATTCCAAATTCCATGCTCCCAAATTAAAAATTACATATTCCAAATTCCATGTCCCATGTTCCGGATTCCAATTTCGAATCCTGTGTTCCGAATTCTAAATTCCAAGTTCCAAATTCCAAGTTCCAAATTCCAAGTTCCAAATTCCAAGTTCCAAATTCCAAGTTCCAAATTCCAAGTTCCAAATTCCAAGTTCCAAATTCCAAGTTCCAAATTCCAGGTTCCAAATTCCAAGTTCCAAATTCTAAGTTCCAAATTCCAAATTTCATATTTTGTTTTCCAAATTTCGTGTTCCAAGTTCCATGTTCCAAATTCCGTGTTCCAAATTTCGTGTTCCGAATTCCAAATTTCATATTTTGTTTTCCAAATGCCAATTTCCGTGTTCCAAATTCTGTGTTCCAAATTCCGTGTTCCAAATTATGTATTTCAAATTCCAAATTCCGTGTTCCGAATTCCAAATTCCATATTCAGTTTTCCAAATTCCAAGTTCTGTGTTTTCGAATTCCATATTCCATGTCCTGTGTTCCAAATTCCAAATTCCGTATTACAAATTCCAATTTCCGTGTTCCGAATTCCAAATTTCGTGTTCCGATTTCCAAATTCTGTGTTCCGAATTCCGTATTCCGAATTCCAAATTCTGTATTTCAAATTCCAAATTCCGTGTTCCAATTTCCGTATTACAAATTTCATATTCCATTTTCCAAATTCCAAATTCCATGTTCCATGTTCAGCGAATAGGAGCGGATCCTGTTGTCAATGGGGAGGGAGTATTGCGGGATCTCTGGGCTGACGTAGACTGTGGGAAATGACACAGTCCCGGCATAAACAAAGCATTTTTCTAGCAGCAGGAGCTTGCTTGAAAAATAGGGCTAACGGCGCATGTGACAGTGACGTAATTTTAAAGCAATTGAAAAATAGAAGACAATACTATGGTCTCCACTAATTAATTTAAAGGAAACTACTCAAAATGGGTATACAACTACTTTAAAGGAGTTGTAAAGTCCGAAGTTTTTTTTTATCTTAATGCATTCTATGTATTAAGATTTAAAAAAAAAACCTTAATACCTGAGCCCCATCTCTGTCCAGCGATGTCCACGAGTGTCTCAGCCGTCTGAGACTCTCCCTCCTGATTGGCTGTGTCACAGCAGCGGGGCCAATCAAATTCAGTCAGCCAATCAGGAGAGAGAGGGGACGAGCCGGGCCACAGCTCCGTGCCTGAATGAACACGGGAACTGTGACTCGGCTCGGGGGGCCCCCATAGCAAGCTGCTTGCTGTGGGGGCACTGAACAGGAGGGAGGGGCCAGGAGCACAGAAGAGGAACCTGAGAAGAGGAGGATCTGGGCTGCTCTGTGCAAAAGCACCACACAGAGCAGGTAAGTATAACATGTTTGTTATTTTAATAGGAAAAAAATTAGACTTTACATTCACTTTAAGGGTAAACTCCAGGTTTGATTATTTTGCACTCTTCCACTGGTCTAGCTTGGATCAATGTAAGTATGCATATCTCATACCTGATGGGCCATTGGGGAAGCTGAAACTCACTCTAGTAGTTGGCGCAGTGATAGCCAATATCATCTGGATTCTATACTGAGCAGCTTTTCCTCTGCACACTGGCTAAAGGAGGTTGCACTTTCAGCACTGTCGCCATTCACTAAATGCCTTGTGTTTGTTTTAGTGAATGCAAGGCATTCTCTGAGTGGAAAAGGTGAAGAGGAGGGGCAGAGATGTCATGATCTTCACCTTGTCCAATCAGAGAACACCTTGTAATCATTAAGAAATACAAGGTGCTCTGTGAATGGCGGTAGTGCCATGTGAGTGAGCCCTTGTAGTCTGCATGTCGAGGGAAAGCCACTTGGCACAGGATCTGAAAGATAGAGGCTATCACTATAAACGTACAGTAGATCCTCAGGTATGGGATATGCTTACTTACATTGATTCAAGCTGGACAAATATTAGCATGCAATAAAGATCATACCTGGAGTTCAGCTTTAAGTAAAGTCAGCTTGTCAAAAATGAGACAGCTGCTAGAATTTCTGATCTGATTGTGTATTGTGTATTTAGTGAAAAGGGTGAGAACTGATTGATTGCATTTCATTAAAAAAATGTGCAGCTTGGAATAGGAGGGTGGATGATGCAGTGTGTGTACTAATGAGGTCAGCTGGTCAACTTCTTCCTGTGTCATGACCTACAGTCTGTAAGGACGTAAGACAGAAACAATAGATACGTTTGGAATCATGGATGGAGGACAGTAAGGTAAGTGTCTGTAGATTTTATGGATAGCTTTGATATTTTTGCAAAAAAAAGTACATGAATGCTATATTGGTACATAGGGGAGCTTGAATTTAAAAAAAAAAAGTGAACTTAGCCTTTAGAGGTATAAAAGCATCTGTATACATATACTGTATAATTTCTGCCCAGTTTTAAGCTTTAAAGCGTGTAGTCATTTGTAAAAAAAAAAAAAAAAATTCTGTCATTTACATTATGTTTCATTCTACTTCCTGTTATAGTGAGGCACTGGCGACATATTCAGGACCTCAAAGCTGCCACTTGGGAATGTCAATGGTACAACCCAGGGAGATACCATTTGTTAAAAAAGAGACTATTCTCAAGATCTTGTGAGATCCTGGGAGAAAAGGCAGTTTTTTTCCCACAAACAAGATATAACAATAACAAGCTCTCATATAGCACATGTATGAGATTTGGTGCAATGTCATTGGTGGTCTGGCACAGAGAATAAGGAGGAAGAAGCAGGCCACTGATTACTTTTTTCAAAAATGACGGTTTGGGTTTTTTGACCCAGGGGTGGATGGACTTGGGAAAAAGTGATGTAACTTTATTTGAAATTTTACTAAGATTTAAAGGGGTTGTTATCCCTCGTGTTTTTTTACCGTAATGCATTCTATGCATTAAGGTGAAAAAACACCTGGCAGTCAGCCCCGTCATCTCTTTGGCAGGGACACGATGTCCCTCTCCCCGCGGGGTCCCGGCTCTCGATTGGATAAACTGATAGCAGCGCAGCCATTGGCTCCCGCTGCTGTCAATCAAATCCAATGACGCGGGCATCGGGGCCGAGTCCCGCATCCATGTCTGTGGACGCAAATGCTGGGCCCAGGAGTGCGCCTGCAAGATAACCCCCCCCCGGGAGAGCGCTTCTCCTAGGGGGTTATCTGATGCGTGGAGCACCCCCGAGAGCTGCTGGGGGACCCCAGAAGAGCAGGTTCGGGCCACTCTGAGCAAAACACTGCACAGTGGAGGTAAGTATGTTAGTTATTTTAAAAAAAACAAAAAAACGTTCCTTTACAATCACTTTAACCAGTGCTGTCAAGTTTATCTGGGGGAGGGGGAGTCTACAAACTATTTGTTGTGTGCAAAGACTGTCTAGCTACATAGGTACAACCAATTTATCCCCTTTGGAAGTAAGACAAGTCACTTATTTTACTAATCACTCGTACTAAGCACTGCTGAACACAAGGGGGTTGAGTTACTAAAGGCAAATAGACTGTGCACTATGCAGTTGCAAAGTTTGCGTCAGAGCCTAGTAAGTGGGGTCAAGCTTCACTTTCCAAATAATACCCAATCACATGCAAGAAAAAAAAAACTGCATTTTTGCTTGCACTTGATTGGATGATGGAAGCCAGCAGAGTTCCCCTTCATTTACTAAGCTCTGGAGCAAATGCCCTTGCAGAGTGCAACTGCTTTACTAAATCAATTTCTAATGTGTTACATGATGTGCATTGGCCCGTACACATGATCAGAAAATCGTACAGAATATACCGCATTTGAATCGATCATACGATAATCTGATCGTTCATACACAGCCTTTGTCCGAAATTTTCCAAAGGGACAAAGAGAAAAAAATGTTCCCATACAATACCAGATCGTACGATTTTCATTTAATCAGAACAGTTTTTCATCCGAAAACACAATACAATACATTACTTCTGCATTTTTATTCTGTCGTACGAGAATTTTCATACTTTATTAACCTCTTCCTTTTCAATATGGAGACTAGCATGCATAAAAAATGGATGCTCATTCCTCCGATAATCTCCCTGTGTGTACTCGGCTTTAGAGAACACAAAACATAGAAAAGATAAAAGATAATGACAATTAATTTTTTTAGTGTAGCCCCCAGAAATGAAATGACTCTGACGCTGGTGTTCACATTAGATTTTAGGGAGTTGGGTTTGTAGTGTATGAAAGGTAACTTTTGGTGAAAGTTACTGTCACACCTCACAAAAACACGGCTTGTACACATAAAGTGATATTTTGCTAGTTGGCCGGGTAATCTTATCTTCACAGTAGTCTTCTTTTAATGCCCAGCTGCAGCTACAATAGGTGTGGTGTAAGGTTTCTTTGGCAGAGCTTCTACTAAATACACTTTGAGGCTGTATAAATCTAACACCTGTAGTCTGTTTGCCAAGTAATGTTTGCCAATAATCACTCTCCACCGCTGGAAGGGACAGGCAGAAGTTCAAACAACTGATGAAACAGTACCTTCAAAGTGCACCTTGTGTGGTCATTGCGAAGAGGGCACAATGTCAGAGGTCAACTCATATATCACAGCATCATTTCTTTCAGATTCAGGATCCAACTACATGTCCAGCCACTTTATGGCAAATGTTTTTGGCATTTACTCTAAATTTTCACTTATTATAACATACCTTACAAAAGGCTGCCCTGAGATAATCTCTGCAATATCACATACATTTATGGTTACATACTTGTTCCCTTTTAGGGCAGAAATACCTGTTGATCGTATCTAAAATGTAAAACTGCCTTTTGTCCTGTTCTCTCCGCTTGTGCTATCCTAAAGTGATACTAAAGTTCATTTTGTTTTCATTAAGGAGGATCTTAAGCCTAAAAATCAAAAGTGCCTCCTGCCCACATCTCCCCCGCTCCGCTACCTGTATAGCGGCTTTTTTTTTTACCCTTTTTCTTTTACAAAAAGATTGTGGACCCGCTTCTTATGCACGTAATTCGCCTAGGCCAGTGATGGCGAACCTTGGCACCCCAGATTTTTTGGAACTACATTTCCCATGATACTCAACTACACTGCAGAGTGCATGAGCATCATGGGAAATGTAGTTCCAAAACCTCTCAGGTGCCAAGGTTCGCCATCACTGGTCTAGGCGATTGACCTTTACTGTGCCCGCTGTGGCTCCTGGGATATGCACGTCACATATCCCAGGAGGCCTTACTGTTTCATTCATAGAGGAGGGGGCGGGCCTAATGGCACATCATTACCCTGAACAGCCGGCGGGCATCTGGATGACGTCAGAGTCTACACGGGGGCTTGGGACCAAGTGGTGGCACGCTTATCTCAGCAAGACAACGTTGGGTGAGTATCTGAAATGTGCAAATCCCACTTCATGGTAAGTGGGGGTGAAAGGAAAAAATGGGGGCGGGGATTTGGGTGGAGATCTGCTTTAAAGCAAAAAAAAATTGGTATTCCACAGAGAAGCCCCTTACCTCCTCCTCTAGCTTTTCCTGCTGCCCACTCCTCCTCTTCTCCAAGTGTCCCCCCAGCAAGCTGTATGCTGAGTGGCACCCATGTGGGCTCCCGCTGCTGCCTGTGTTTCCTGTGAGAAGAGGAAGACAGGAGAGCGGGACTGCAGACAAGACAGCACTGGATTGATGGAGGAGTCAGGTAGGTGTTTAAGGACGGGGGAGAACAGTTAGTAAAGCATTTTTTACCTTAGTGCATAAATGCATTAAGGTAAAAAAAAATGCATAGACTTTAGAACCACTTTAAAGTGACACTAAAGGTTCGGGTTTAAAAAAAATAACAAATATATCATACTTACCTCCACTGTGCAGCTCGTTTTGCACAGAGTGGCCCCGAACCTGCTCTTCTGGGGTCCCTAGGTGGCTCCTCCCCACACCAGATAACCCTCTGGGGGGCTGATCACTGACAGGTGTTTTTTCACCTTAATGCATAAGATGCATTAAGGTGAAAAAACACAAACCTTTAAAATCCCCTTAACTCCTTAGAGCCGGTGCCTGCCGGCCCTTTAAGGGCTTTAGAATGGGCAGGGTGTGCTCTCAGCACAGCTCTATCTACTGCACGCAAATATGCGGCTGCTTAGCACAGAGTCCCGGCCGAATATTTACGGGCACTCTGCGCGAAGAGGTTAAGGAGCCTAATCAGCCCTCCTAGTTCTTCCCTTGGACTACAAAACTTGCCTTCCTGTGGTGTGGATGAGGAGAGGGGGTGCTCTTTAGCTCAGCATAGGACAGCTAAGCAAGGCCGAAATTTTTCTTTGCACTTTCAATCTAGAAAAGGATCAGTTTTGTCAACCCAAAGCAAGAAGTTATGCATTTCTGCCACAATCAATAGATGCATATTGCTCATCGAATTCATGTTTACAGCTACAGCCTGCCTTAACTAGGCCTTAAGGGTCAATGAATTTATGGCATGCACATTATATTATCAATTTTGCAGTATGTCATATATAAAAGTCTGTTCACAGAGCTTATCAATTTCAACACTGCTAAAGTTTAAATGTGAACCTGTGGCCAGGCTATGAAGTCAATTCTATCCAAAGTCATGCAGGTCCTGTTTTAGTGTGGATTGACAGCCAATTCATAGCAGCTCGCCTCAGCACATGCAAAAAGCCCCAGTGTAATGTGTTAGCCTGGGGCTACACTTGGGATGAAATTCCTTTGTAATGATAAAACTACATGCTGACAGTCATATTATTAGCACTACACTAAAGTGGAACTTCAGCCAAAAGGGGAAGTTCTACTATTCAGTCCCCACTCCTCTTTAACTTTTGAGCACTAGGGTACCTAGATTTGATAGGTACACACTTCCCGGAAATTCCCCCCCCCCCCCTACAGTATGTGTGACTACAACTGGGCATACACGTACCAAAAGTCACCCAGTTCACCAGTTCAGCCAGAACCGTTCGATTTTTGGAATGCCTGTGCTGTCTGTTCAAAAGAAGCTGGTCTAACAAATGGAATCTGTCGAGTGGACATGCTGGAAAACATTTGATCAGCATTTGCAGCCATTGGCTGCAATACTGATCTGTGCATTCTGACGGAGATTGGGGGGGTTGGGGGATTGGCGGAGGGAAGCTCACACTGTCAGAATACAATAGTGTAGCTAGAGATATCCCTGCATCAACATCGCTTGTGTTAACCAACCTGAAAGAGAGGCATTTTGACGAGGCTAAGGAAAACAGATAACCAGGAGGCTGAACAGTTTTTGTTGAGTTGATGCTGGGTGAAGTTGAAATCCCTGCCTAGGAAACCTTATATAAGGACCTTTTATATTTATTTTCGCAAGCCCTAAAATTGTACTTCCCAGCTGGAGTGGATTGGCTTACAAGCAATACACTTGAGCAACAGTCAGTCCCCCCCAAACGTCACAGTATCTACACAACCAGCATGTAACTATAGTTAGTGACAGATGTTCAAGCCAGGAAACATCAGCCTGTGTCCAAGATTACTCATCTGTGCTGAACCACAGGTAAACAGGTAAGGCTGGGTACACACCATTGCGAATTGGATGTGGGATCTCTACATCCAATTCGCAATAGCAGGAGCTTTTGACCAGCCGGTTTCCTGTGCTTAGAACTTTCCCTGCAATAGCAGGAGCTTTTGACCAGCCGGTTCACATATCTCCGCAGCAGGTCCGGTGCATTTTTTTTGGCTAGGGTTCCCTTAAAATCCATACCAGAAAGGGTCTGGTATGGATTTTTTTGGGGATGTGCGTCTAAACATGTAAGGCTGGGTACACTCCATTGCGAATTGGATGTGGGATCTCTGCATCCAATTCGCAATAGCAGGAGCTTTTGACCAGCCGGTTCACACATCTCTGCAGCAGGTCCGGTGCATTTTGCAGAAAAAAATTTGGGCTGGAATCGGACCTGAAACGGTAAACCAGCACACACCGGACCTCTGCTGTGAGCCGCATGCAGTTCATATGTGAGCCGAGCCTTACTGCTTATTGTGCAGATACATGCTAACAGTGATGGATCTTCTGAGCTTGTCATTACTTCATACAGATTGACCGGCCGCTGCGGTTTGAATACACCTGTCATCCCAGTCATAAGGATCCACTGATTCTTGCTGCTGGAGACCTGTGTGTGCATGTAGTTACCCGTGTGAAGGAGGTCTTACTTTTCTAGCTGTATCAGTCCTACATTGTCTGCATCCCTTGTTACAAATATGCTGACGCTACATGTATCTAATATACATTAACTCTCTTACTAGAGGTATCCAAGAACCCTCCTTTCCATCTCTCACTACATGTATACAAGGTATCTATTTGTATCTACTTTTCCCCCTGTTAAGATGTATACTACTTGCAAGCTGTATTTCCTCCATTCCTTGCTGCATATAGTGCTGCAAGATGTATGCACACCACACTTTGCTTCAAGTATCTGAGACTCCTGCACTCCATTAGGGTGGACTTCCTAAAACTGGTACACTCAGAATTTGGTGCAGCTGTGCATAGGAACCAATCAGCTTCTAACTTCAGTTTGTTCAATTACGCTTTGACAATAAGCCATGGTTCACACTGACAGTGGGAATGAAATTGTGCGAGTTCAGCTGAACTTGCATGATTTCATTTCCGAATGTCAGTCCTGACTTCGGGGGCAATTTCAGAGACATCTGTGTGAGTTCCTGCCCAGATGTATATGTAAATCGCACCCCAAAATCACCAAAAGTATTACAGAAACTACTTTTGGGAATCGGTGCAGCACCGCAAATGCGGCGTTGCACAGATTCGGACTGTGCCATTGCCGGTAATTGCCGCCGATTTGGCAAGCGATTTGACATGTCAAATAACATGCTAAATCGCATCAATGTGAACCAGGGCTAAAACCTAGAAGCCGACTGGGTACTATACACAGCTGTTATTTGTAAACCCCCCTTCCCCCATTGCTTACTACATGCATCTAAGTGGAATCCATTCTAATCCTAGTTACCGTATATACTCGAGTATAAGCCGATCCGAATATAAGCCGAGGCACCTAATTTTACCACAAAAAACTGGGAAACTTATTTACTCGAGCATAAGCCTAGGGTGAGAAATGCGCAGCTACTGTAAGTGGAAAATAGGGTCAACAATGCCCATTTGCAGCCTCACTGTGCCTATTTGCAAGCCTCACTGTGCCCATTTGCAGCCATAGGTCCCTTGAACTTCAAACTTGGTAGTTAAGGGTTCCTAGATGCCCCCTAGCTGCAGCCAAAATTTGGGGTCTCTGGACCCAAAGGGTCCCAAAATGACATTGCTGCAGATGGACACAGTTGACCGACCATTTGGGGTTCCTAGCACCAAGTGACCCCGAGATACGGGGCCGCAAAGTCGGGTCGGAAAATTTATTTTTTTGCTGCAGAAAAGTGCTTGACTCAAGTATAAGTCGAGGGGGGCACTTTCAGCACAAAAAAAATGTGCTGAAAAACTCGGCTTATACTCGAGTATATACGGTATATGCATACAAAGTAGTGTTCCCACCTCATCCCTTTAAACCCAAACACAAATTAATTACACTGGTTCTGTGGCTAATTGAATGCAGGTAGGGCACTAAGTGAGTTTAATTACCACCTTAATCAGCCACAGAACCTGTGTAATTAATATGTGTTCATGTTTAAAGGGATGAGGTGACAAGCCTAAAACAAAGCTCCATATACTCTACCACACACTCATGTGTCCAAGCTGCACTCACTTCATCCCATAGGCCCCTTTTTTTTTACACGGGGCAGACTCCATTGAAATCAGCAGGGGATCTGTCCGCTTATCCCCTGATGATTAGAGCAGAGCGGGCAGATGACAGGTCAGTATCCACTCTGCAGAGAAGACACAGCCTGCTCTGCTAATTGGGTAGCCAGGAATAAAGGGACTGCACTGTCCGTTTATACCCGATTGCCTTCCGATCCCCCTAGATGGAAGAGGACAGATCCCCTTCCATTCTTATTTAGTGGATGGGATTGGATCAGAGGTAGGCATGAAACAGACACAAGTCCATAGGGGTTAATGGACTATCCAATCAGGTCTGCCTAAAAATCTGACAGGCAGACCTGATCCAACCTTTCATGTGAAAGGCCTTACTACATGTATCCAAGCTGCATTCAAACCATTCCTCTTTCAGTGTATTGATGCTGAATTTACTATATCCTTCTGTACACATAGCATCAATATAAAAAATAGCATTACACTCCCATAGCACCCAGATGGTTAAATGCAGTTACAAGTATTTGAAAACTCAAGACTAGGCACACATTGTCTGAGAAATGTGATACTTTACAAGGAAAACCACAGGGCCATAACTCATTGTACACACTATTCAGCATTGGGGTCATGACTTCTAATGCTTAATTTCATTCATTTCTTCCTTATTCCCCTACTAAATATCCACAGGCAAAATAAATGATCCTACAATGAACCTAGTGTTATAGTGGGCAATTAACACCTTTTGTTGACTCTCACAGCCAGCAAAGTTCCACCAACAAAAAGAGTACCCACAACCATACCTAAAAACAAATACAACTCAAAGAGACCAGCGAAAGTGAACAAATCCTTTCCTAATTCTTCTTTCCTGACATCCTTGCCTTCTCTCTACTTTTATAACCAGATATCCATCAGTTTGCCCACCTCCCTTGGCAAAATATTCCCTTTTGTCTTCCTATCAAAACTTCCATAGGACATCTGTGCTGTCTCACCTAGCTGTGATAAACACTGCAGTCCATCAGAAGATCCTGGAAGTTGTCACCCCAATGACATGCAAAAGAGAAGCACCAGAGGGGTTCCGCTCGCGTTCCTTGGAACACAGGATCTTTTAGGAAACGTTTTGTCCCTTCTGCCTTGTTACTACCTTTGTTTGGTCCAACATGGCAGTATAGCATTAGAAAGCAAACTGTGTGTTATAGTGGCCTTCTTCCTGGCTTCCTTTGACTGCGTGTCATGACTTTCAGGTTTTACAGCAGATTTAAGTGTTCTCAGGCAGTGGGTTCAGATGCTCTGTCTTGTCGAAGGGACTTTCGGAGGTCATAGGCATTTCCACTGGTAACCCTAATTTCAGAGGGCAAACACATTTCCACTGGTTCCCCTTATTTATCAATTCTTGAAGAGGCTAAGGAAAGAGTAAGACCCCATACACAGTATTAGATTTTCTGTAGATTCTTGTCTTCAGATTTACCAAAACCATATAATATGAGGTCAAACCTTAAGAGTTTCAATTTGTATGTAATCAGGCAGGCCCTTGCACTACATGGTTTTGGTCAATTCTAACAGTGTGTATGGGGCCAAAAGGTTTGTGTTCAGTGATTAGCTACTGGCTGAAGCGCCAGTGTTTCCTATTGTCACTTCAACTGAACACCCGCCACCCGTACCCTTCGTGGCTGGGCCCATGCATGCACTCTGCTCTACGTAGGAATGAATGAGAGCGCAGTCTTTATCAAACTTTTTTCAGTCAAGGCACCCTTTAAAATTAAGGACAATCTCAAGGCCCTCTCCAAAATTATGGACAGTCTTGAGGCACTCTCCAAAATTATGGACAGTCTTGAGGCGCCCCATTCTAAAATGTAAAAACTATTCTGATAGTTTTACATAATGCAGCAACTTTAATACACTGAAGATGCCCAACTTTAATGCCGCGTACACACGATCGGAATTCTTGCCGGAAAAAGCTCTGACGGTTTTCCAGATGGAATTCCGACGGAATTCCACTCAAACTGTCTTCCCTACACACGGTCACACCAAAATCCGACTGTCAAAAACGCAGTGACGTACAACACTACAACGAGCCGAGTTCAAGGCTTCCGAGCATGCGTCAAATTGTTTCCGAGCATGCGTAGGAATTTTGCGCATCAGAATTGCTACAGACGATTGGAATTTCCGATAAAAACCTTTTCCGTCTGAAAAATTGAGAACGTGCTCTCAATTCTTTGCTGTCGGTTCTCCCTCAGTTTTTCTCCATCACTTAGCTAATGTGACCCCAAAGCTGATGTAGAGAGGCAAGGGAGGGTCAAACAAGGATGATATGCAGGCAACTGATATCCTCCTTATCAACTGATGTTGTCATTGGTCATTAGGAGGTTGGCAGCTAGAAGGTTGTAATGGTGTACAATGAAAACCTGTGGCTTTCTGTAACTAAAAGGCAGGTTTCATCTACCCACCGGCTTATATAATTTTGGGGCAATTTTTAGGTATTTTGCCAAGGCACCCATGAAGAAACCTCAAGGCACTCTGGTTGAAAAAGGCTGGCATAGAGTCATACAAGCTCTTGCTCCAGAGCTCTTTGTAGGACCAGATTAGTAAGTATCAAAACCAGCTATATCTCACTGGATTGTGGACAAATGAATATAAGACTGGTGGAGAGAATGAGGCACGGGCAGAATGTAAGTGAGTGTAACTGCAGTTAAACTTTAAATGAATGAGAAATATACAATAGCTGCATTTCATTTTGATGAATTTGAGTAAAGCCACATGGCTCTGCTTTCAATTAATGCCTCCTTTGTTATCAGACATGTATAGTGTACTAGTAACATGGAGCAGACATTCCTAAACACGGCATTACCGTCTGACATAACCAAAACTTTCTAGGGTAGATACAAAAAATGAAAACTTCAAAATGTGAACAAAAGTGCTGCATCAAACACTTTGTAGTTAAGGAATCCAGCATCTTCTATATACATTGATAAAGGTAAACTAGAATAAACGAAATCTGATCAGGGCATATATTCATTAGTGAACATATTTACGCAGGTAACTGAACCATTTTTTTTTTTTTAAATATACTTATTGATATTGTTTCTTTTTTTTTTTTTAAAGGATTGTGAACTTACATAATGGGTGACTAAAGCAAATAGAACAGGCGTATTGTATATGTAAAGCATTTAAAATATGTTAATGAGGAGTGTAATTCCCTGGCACCTGCTGGTATATCTGTAATCTGGAAAACAATGCGGTTCAACAAAGACTTGGGACTTCATTGCCTCAGGTACAGAAAGACACTCTCACTCCTTAGCCTATCTCTTGGCCATCAGGCACATTATTGGCGGATGCAATGGATACAGTACGCAATCCCTTAACAGCACTGATACACATGTTAAGAATTCTGCTTCGGTGATTACAGGATGCTAGAAATGATACCCAGATGTCTGAAATGCAGACTTTCTTGGTTATGTGGAGACTTTAAAAAAAAAGACATCAACCCTTAGAATCTCTATGTTCCTTTCAGTGTCTCCAGTCTGCAATTAGTAGAAATCTATACAGGAGCCCATTGAGAATAAAAAAAAGTCACAATTAACACAATCATTTTGATGGTTTCATCTACTTATAAAAGGTGAAGAGCAAATGTGTCCCCTAACTCTGGCCTTATGTTGACTAAGATTACAATTTGGCTGCAAAACTATTTAACTGACTTTTTTTTTTTTTTTGCTGAAAAAATTCACATTTCATTGAAAAACTCCCATGAAGAGGAGCTTGTATAGAAGCTTCTTCAAGGTGGCAGATTTTTGGCTGGAATTTGTTTTTTTTTGCTCATTCTTTAAGCTGCTTGTCCAATTGTTATCAATTGTTTTTACTGCAGTACTACTTTCCGTGTTAATCGTTTATAGAATTGCAAAAGTGTAAATTTCCCTTAAAGTTGGGAAAGGTGGAGCAAATAAATAATTATCATTTTATCAAACTGTCAGTAGAGCTGAATCTGTCTAATGCCGCGTACACACGAGTGGATTTTCCTTCGGAAAAAACTTGGATGGTTTTTCTGACGGAATTTCGCTCAAGCTTGGCTTGCATACTCACGGTCACACAAAGATTCGCTGAACTTTCAACCGTCAAGAACGCGGTGACGTACAACACTACGACGAGCCGAGAAAATTAAGTTCAAAGCTTCTGAGCATGCGTCGAAATTGTATCCGAGCGTGCGTAGGAATTTTGCGCGTCGGAATTGCTACAGACGATCAGAATTTCCGATCTGAACTTTTTCCGACCGAAAAAAATTGAGAACCTGCTCTCAATGTTTTGCTGGCTGGAATTCGGCCAGCAAAAGTCCGATGGAGCATACACACGGTCGCATTTTCCGACCAAAAGCTCTCATCTGTCTTTTGCTGGCCGAATTTCCGATTGCGTGTACTAAGACCCCTTCACGCATGTACATTAACATGTGGCATTTAGTGTATCAGCATCAATTGCGTTAAGACAGCTTATTCATTTGGCGCATCAAAAACCGGAAGCATATGTTTTTTTTTTAATGCACAACTATACACAAATGGTTCCCATCTGTACGTTGTGGTGAGCTGTAGCACATGCATATTGGGGTGCATTTGTGTGCCATTTAAAATAAATGGCACCACAATGCACTGCACCACTGAGAGTGCATGCACTGCAGTAACATATGGTAAAATGTACCTTCTACAATGTGTCACTGTAACTCACAGACAGTGCTGGGACAAAGTCACCTAGAGCCCAGGGCAAACATGTCATACTGCACCCCCCCCAAGATGTATGAGCATTATGTGTCAGCAATAATCCCCCCCCCCCCCCAGAAGAAAATTGGGCACTAATCTGCATGATTACCCCCTAAGCATAAATTCCCCCAACTCCCAGTACAAATCACCCCCCTGCTGAAATGCCCCTTCCCAGTACAAATCTTTGCCCTCTCCATCAATACCCACAGCACAAATGCCACCCCCCCTCTGAAAAAAATCTCCCCTCCTAGCACAAATCCTCCACCCCCCAAAGTACCCCCCCCCACAATCCAAATCCCCCTCCTAGCACAAATATCCCCCCCCCCCCACTAGCACAAACACTCCCCAATCATCTCTGCCTGCACAAATCCCCTCCCCCCTTCCATTTCACCTCTTCTAGCACAATCCCCCCAAATCCCCCCTCCTAGCACAAATTCTCTTCCCCCACCCCCTTCCCCAACACAAATCTCTCTGAATCACCACTCCTAGAACCCCCCCCCCCCCCCCCCCAAAAAAAATGTTCCCTCCTAGAACAATTCTTTTCCTCTGCTGCCCCCCAAATTCATCCTCCTAACACAAATCCCCTCCCCCTCAATCACCCTCCTGCAGTGCCCCCCACCTCACATGATACCACAGTGCCCAGGGAAGCCGCCCCTCCTGCCCACCTATTGTCCCGCCACTGATGTGAAGCCAGTCTTAAAATGACAGAAAGACAAAGTAAATGTAAAAGAAGAGGTTTTATACCTACCTATCAGTGGTCTGTGTGATGAAACACTGCAGCAGTGCTGCCCCCTGGATAATGAGAGGAATCCACACTTCATGTGTGTGTGTGAAATATCTGCTCCCCCACCACATTCTATGGTTCCTGCCACTGGGTTGTACATCACTAAAAGTGTGTTGGGGAGGTTGAAGGTTTACAACAAACCTGAAGGACCAGATATTTGCAAAGACCAGAAGCGGCATCATGGTAGCTTTTCAACACACAGACCAATAGAATGGAAAGACAGAAGCTCTACTTTTACAAGTAATTCTTCCTTCTGTGTTGACCTTAAAGTGACAGGGTCATTTAAAAAACACAACAACACCCCCCCAACATCAGCTTATTGTTTTAGTAAGACGTTGCAAAAGATGATTCAGTATAGTAACCAACCACGATATTCAATCAAAAATCTGATTTCAAGAGCTCAGAGTAAACAGACTCATGAAAGGTGATTTGTGATTGGCTGTTATAGATTCAATTTTTCTTTTAATAGTATAACTTAGCATTTTAAAGCAGAGGTCCACCCAAAAAAAAAAAAAAATGAAAAGCCAGCAGCTACACATACTTCAGCTGCTGGCTTTTAATAGGCCACCTACCTGTCCTGGAGTCCAGCGATGTTGGCACCGCAGTTGATGTTTCTATCAGCTGTCAGGTGCTGCCACCGCCATTGCGGGTAGGGGAAACCGGCAGTGTAGCCTTACGGCTTCACACCGGGAACCCGAATGCGCATGCGTGAGGCCCCGCTCCTCTCTCCTACTGGCCCGGTGACAGGGAGAGGAGAAGGGAGCCCGGCAGTGACGTCATGGGCTGCGGCGTGGACTCCCGGAAGTGGGAACAGGATACCCGTCAAAGACATTTCTTCTTATTAAATTATCTCTGGTAATGCACTAGGTGGGCACGCCTTCCATCTCTGTTTTTCTTGTAAATCAGCCACCTCCAGCTGACTGCATACAGTGCCTGCTTCTAACTGGATGCAGGGGCTGTTCAGCTGACAATAGTCCCAAAGGCTCCTTTGACAAAGTTTGATTGAACAATCGACCTTTATTGAACAGAGCGGTGCTGGCATGGCCTGGCAGAAATTGGCTAAAATTCAAGCAGTATATGGACAGTTTAGGGGTCATGCACACGGTCAGGAAAAATGCAACATTTTTATCAGTAAACCTTTTTTTACAGCTCTGAACACAGATGTATAGTTTCCTATGGGCCATTACAGACAGCTGTGGAAAGATCGGTAAACTTTGGTCCAGCATATGGAGGGTATTGTATGTGTAAGGTTTACATGCATACAGTGCAGATGCAATCTATTCCAGTACGAGAGCTGCCTGTGCCCCAGCAGTGGAGGACACTAAGCTTCAACAGCCACCAGTGTTCTAGCAATAGATTAAGATATAAGACAATAGCCGCCTGCGTCCTAGCAATGTGGAGGATGCTTGTTGGCAGTAGCCATCTGCGTCATAGCAACAGATTATGCTATGTGGCAATAGCCACCTGAATCCCAGCAATGGAGGATGCCAAGTGGCAATAGCCACCTGTGTCCTAGCAACAGATTATGCTAGATGGCAATGGTCACCTGTTTCCTAACAACAGAGGACGCTAGGAGGCCATAGCCAACTGCATCCTAACAATTGAGATCACAAGGCATAAACAGACATCTGTGTCCTAGCCATGGATTATGCTAAATGGCAATAGCTGCCTGATTCCTAGCAACGAAGAATGCCAGGAAGCAAAGGCTGTCTGCATCCTAGCCACAAACAACACTAGGGCAATAGTTTCCTGTGTCCTAGCAAATGAGGAAACTAAGCGACAGGCACCTACATTCTAGTTATGGAAGGCACTAGGGGGCAACACCTGTCTATATCCTAGCAATGTAGTACGCAAGGCAGCAATAGCTATCTGTGTCCTAGTAATGGATTATGCTAGGTGGCAAAAGCTGCCTGATTCCTAGAAATGGACAATGCCAGGAAGAAATGGCTGCCTGCATCCTAGCAACAAATGACGCTAGGCAGCAATAGGTACCTGCATCCTAGCAATGGAAGGTGCAAGAGGGCAATAGTCACCTGTGTCCTAGCAATTTAGGAAACTAGGTGGCAACAGGTACCTACATTCTAGCTACAGAAGACACAAGTGGGTAACAGCTGCCTATATCCTAGCAATGGAGTACGCTAGGCAGCAATAGCTGCCTGTGTCCTAGTAATGGATTATGCTGGGCAACTATGTTCTAGCAATGGAGGATGCTAGGTGGCAATAGCTGCCTGCATCCTAGCAACAGAGGAAGCTAAGCATCAATAGCCACTTGTACCTTAGCAAAGGAGGACACTAGGTGGCGATAGTGTCCACTTGTTGTTAGGATGTAGACAGCTATGTGGCAATAGCTCTCTTTGTCTTAGCAACAGATTCTGCTAGCTGGCAATAGCCACTTGCATCCTAGCAACAGAGGATGCTAGGGGGCAGCTGCCTGCATCCTAGCAACCAATAGTTATAGTCCCGCTTTCATAAACTGCAAGCAGGCGGAAACCTACCTGCCTGCTTGCAGTCTGCTTTGGAATGTAGATGAAGCTGCCCAAGCGTAGCTTTATATTCCAGCACAGCGCCTATGTTCTGGGATGACCGCGTTCTGCAGAATACAGCCACAGCCTGGCACCTGGAAGAAGCCGGTAGAAGATGCCAGCACCAGATATTGAAAGAAGTGCTTAAGGAACGGTAAGTATTGGAAAGTTTAGCTCAGCTTTAATGCTGTCCACTTGTATGTAAATTTTGCCCAATCGCTCCATGTGTTCAGTGCGTGTCTTACGCAGGACCTTGCGCACTAGCTGCCGTGTTTTCATTGGGTCACATACCCTCAAGATCATAATGATGCCATAGAAGAATGTGATAGAAGAACATCATCTGCCCTCCCAGAGAGGATGTCTGGCTCTACTCCTCCATTCACAACTTTCCCAGC
The DNA here is from genome assembly GCA_028564925.1 of Lithobates sylvaticus. NCBI lineage: Eukaryota > Metazoa > Chordata > Amphibia > Anura > Ranidae > Lithobates > Lithobates sylvaticus. The sequence continues at coordinate 148,023,237 of CM053028.1, read as the reverse complement.
ACCTCCCCCCTGTCCCTGGAGCCAGATCCCTCCATTCACCCACCTGCCCCCCACAGTCCCCTCCATTCACCCACCTGCCCCCCACAGTCCCCTCCATTCACCCACCTGCCCCCCACAGTCCCCTCCATTCACCCACCTGCCCCTCATAGTGCCCTCTCACCCACCTGCCCCCATAGTCCCCTCTCACCCACCTGCCCCCCATAGTCCCCTCCACTCACCCACCTGCCCCCCACAGTCCCCTCTCACCCACCTGCCCCCCATAGTTCCCTCTCACCCACCTGCCCCACATAGTCCACTCTCACCCACCTGCCCCCCATAGTCCCCTCCATTCACCCACCTGCCCCCCATAGTGCCCCCTCACCACCTGCCCCCCATAGTGCCCTCTCACCCACCTGCCCCCCATAGTGCCCCCTCACCACCTGCCCCCCATAGTGCCCTCTCACCCACCTGCCCCCCATAGTGCCCTCTCACCCCTGGATCTTGTGCTGTAGATGTTGGAGGTTGGCAGTCCTGTGTATGTCCTGTCCGGAGCTCCGAGCCATAGAGAAGTGCCGGGCTCCGCTGTCCGCACTGTGTAGTAGAGCCGGGCTCATCCTCCTCGTCCTGTCCTGGGGGGAGATCCCCGGGGGTCCCGGATGTAGTACATAGGTGATCCGGGAGATTCTCTCCACATTGGCCAGTATTGGGGAGGAGAGGTAGAGAAGAGCGCACACTACGACCCCCCACCTGTTCGGAGCCATGGAACCAGACTGTGTGTGACTCCTCAGTCTGTGATGGGATGCCTTCTCCTCTCCTCACACTCTCTGCCCCCCCCCCCTCCTCCTCCTCCTCCTCCTCCTCGCAATGTTCCAGCCAAGAAAAGAAACTCCTCTTGTCCCAGGAAAACTTCACAGGCGGCTGAGCTGTTGTAGGCAGCTAACAGGCATGACTGGAGAGGAGTGGGGGGACAGAGGGGAGGAGAGCGAGGAGGAGAGGGGGTTACTATGAGGAGGGGGGAGGGGGCAGATCAGGGGCTCCTATGAGGAGGGGGGAGGGGGCATATCAGGGGCTACTATGAGGAGGGGGAGGGGGCAGATCAGGGGCTCCTATGAGGGAGGGGGCAGATCAGGGGCTCCTATGAGGAGGGGGAGGGGGCAGATCAGGGGCTCCTATGAGGAGGGGAGGGGCAGATCAGGGGCTGCTATGAGAGGAGAGGGGGCAGATCAGGGGCTCCTGTGAGGAGGGGGGAGGGGCAGATCAGGGGCTTCTATGAGAGGAGAGGTGGCGGATCAGGGGCTCCTATGAGGAGGGGGGAGGGGCAGATCAGGGGCTTCTATGAGAGGAGAGGGGGCAGATCAGGGGCTTCTATGAGGAGGGGCAGATCAGGGGCTTCTATGAGAGGAGAGAGGGCAGATCAGGGGCTCCTATGAGAAGGAGGAGAGGGGCAGACCAGGGGCTCCTATGAGAAGGAGGAGAGGGGGCAGATCAGGGGCTCTTATGAGAAGGAGGAGAGGGGGCAGATCAGGGGCTCCTATGAGAAGGGGGTGGGGCAGATCAGGGGCTTCTATGAGAGAAGAGGGGGCAGATTAGGGGCTCCTATGAGAAGGGGGAGGGGCAGATCAGGGGCTTCTATGAGAGGAGAGGGGGCAGATTAGGGGCTCTTATGAAGAGGAGGAGTTGGGGCAGATAAGCTCCTATGAGGAGGAGAGGGGGCAGAACGGGGGCTCCAATTAGGAGGAGGAGAGGAGGCAGCTCAGGAGCTTCTATGGGGGGGGGGGGGCAGAGAAGTTGCTTTTATGAGGAGGGGGCAAAAAGGGGGCAGTTTAGGTGCTTCTATGAGGAGGAGGAGAGAGGGCAAATCAGGGGCTCCTATGAGGAGAGGAGAAGGGGCAAATCAGGGGCTCCTATGAAGAGGAGGAGGGGCAGATCAGGGGCTACAATGAGAAGAAGGGGAGAGGGGGCAGATCATAGACGCTCTTGATCTGCCCCTCTCCCCTTCTTCTCATAGGAGCCCCTGATCTGCTCCTCTCCTCTTCATAGGAGCCCCTGATCTGCCCCTCTCCCCTCCCCATATGAGCCCCTAAAGAGGAGAGGGGGCAGATCAGGAGCTTCTATGAAGAGGAGTGGGGGCAGATCAGAAGCTATTATGAGGAGGAGAGAGGGCAGATTAGGGGCTCCTATGAAGAGGAGGAGAGAGGGCAGATCAGAAGCTCCTATAAGGAGGAGAGGGGATAGATTAGGGGCTCCTATGAAGAGGAGGAGAGGGGGCAGATCAGAAGCTCCTATGAGGAGGAGAGGGGATAGATTAGGGGCTCCTAGCAGGAGGGGGAGAGGAGGCAGATCAGGATCTCCTATGGGGGGGGTGGGGGTCAGATCAGGGGCTTTTATGAGGAGGTGGGCCTATCAGGGTAGCCTATAAAGAATACGATGGGGCAGTTTAGGGGCTTTTATGAGGAGGAGGAGAAGAGGGGGCAAATCAGGGGCCCCTATGAGGAGAGGAGAAGGGGCAGATCAGGGGCTCCTATGAGGAGAGGAGAAGGGGCAAATCAGTGGCCCCTATGAGGAGAGGAGAAGGGGCAAATCAGGGGCCCCTATGAGGAGAGGAGAGGGGGCAGATCAGGGGTCCAGAAGGAATAGATGTTTTCTGTACTGCAGCACCATGCGACTCATGATTTAAAAAAAAAAAAAAATCAGCGCTAATTCACATCATCCACTGCGTTACTGGTGTGTGGTACAGTCCGGTGGGATCACTACAGTGCCGATGAACCGATCTCGGCACAGCATATTGTTCCCTTTTTTTTTTATGAACTTTATTGAAATGTCACAGAGACATTTCATTAAGTTTAATTGCTGACCTTGTAGTGGGATTTGGTGGATTGACTGGCACTGCACTGTGCTGGAAAAAAGTACTGCATGCAGTCATTTTTTTTCAGTGCACAGCACCTGCACACAGCTACATTGCATTGGCATGAGCCGAGCACATAGGAGGGGGGGGGGGGGGTGCTGTCTCAGTGCCATGCCGCCGGGGGGGTTGTTTGTTTGCCCCCCTCCCCCCCCCCCACAAAAGAAGAACCCACCAGCCGCCACTGTTATTTACACCGATTTCCAAAGTCCAACTCCAAGATATAAGCAACCACCCTCAACTAAGCACTGGTATGAAAAATAAAACAAAACTACTCAAATGCCCATTTAACTTGCCTGCAGTTACGTTCACTTTGTTCTGCTGGCCTGATCTTTCTCCCACCTCCTGTGAACCTCATGGGGTCCTTCTTCAGGTGTCCACATGACTGTTTGAGTCTATTGATGGAGGTGACACTTCCAGTAGCCAGGCTCCAAAGGCAGGTAAACTCACAGGGGCTGTGAGGGGACCAGTGTCCAAGAAAATAACGAGCAGAGAAAGATGACCGCTCCTCAGGGCAGGATATCAGCTTGGATCATAGAGAAAGCTGTGACTTTAATCCATTAGGCACATGGGCATTTAAAAGGCCACTTTTGAACGGCATACGCACACCTGTGTCTGCAAATGAAAATGTATGTTGCATTTAGCAGCGTACAAAAAAAGTAGGACGCAACTGCATCTGAGACGGTACCTACCTGGAGATTTTATGCATGTGTGTGTATAAATACAGAGACACATACACACGTAATGTCTTTAGGAGAACTGTATGCGTCTATCGAGTATTTTAGATGTGTATTTTATGTAGCTCTGCCAGCAACAACCTCTGTACCGTGCAGAAAATACGCATATGCCCGTGTGAATGAAGCCTTAGGCCTCATTTAGATGGGCGCTGACACAAGTAGACCATAAATGAGCGCTTTGTTTATGTGGCTTCAGCTTCCAGGTGCAGCGTGAGACAGCTCATCCGTGTCTAATGAGGCCGTATATTGCGGGATCGCTTAAGAAGAGGTGTATGGGATCAAAACTGAGAAGTAAGGTAATTGATGCACAATGTACTATTAACATTTCATTTTTGCCTGGAGTTGGGCTCCAACCTCTTTCCAGCCACGTAACACATATGTACGGCGGCAAAGAGGTTGGGCAGCACATATGCGTCCATGGGCAGCCCAGCCTTCTGTGCTGAGCGCACACTCATTGTGCTCCTCCCAGCACAGTGAGCAAGCTGTCAAAGATTCTGCTCATAATCGGTAGCTGCCAGGACCAGTGGTCACTTGACGAGGAGGAAGGAGCCTGTAAAGTTATGAAGCTCCAGCAAGTTGCAATAAACAAAGCAGCTTTTACATTTTTTTTGTTAAAGCTGAGCTATAAATATATACATATATATATATATATATATATATATATATATATATATATATATATATATATGCCATACCTGTGGGGTTCCTGTGTACGTTGGAAATCATGGTACATGGGCAATGGGTACAGTGCAGAGGAGCTGCCCTACTGCATAGTAACCACAAGGGAACGCTCACTCAGCAAGGACACCATTCACAGAACGCCTTGCAATTTTCTCAATGAATGCAAATCGTTCTCCGTTTGCATGAGATTAAAGCGAAGTTCCACCCAAAAGTGGAAGCTCCGCTTATCTGACTCCTCCCCCCCCGTTGGCACCTTTGAGGGGGGGAACAGGTACCTGTTTTGCGCCGTGGCACGATCATTTGGAAGTTAGGCCCCCCTCCTTCAACCGCCACCAGGCCATTTAGAAAGCGCAGCACACTTCACGCATACGCACTTCACGCATGTGCAGTAGGGAGCCGCAAGGCTTCACTGCTGGGTTCCCTTATTACGAATGGCGGCGGCAGCACCTGAGAGCCGATGGAAACATCTGCTGGGGTGCTGACATTGCTGGATTCCAGGACAGGTAAATGTCCTAATATTAAAAGTCAGCAGCTACAGTATGTTTTATTTTTTTGTTGGGGGGGCGGACCTCCTCTTTAAGGGGTGGGGCGGTAACATCACAATCTCCACCTTTTCATTCATTGAGAAAAATGTAAGTTCAATAAATGGCACCCATACTGAGTAAGCTTCTTCATGTGGTAACAATGCAGTAGAGTAGCCACTCACCATGGTACCTGGAAGACAGTGGCAACCTCTGTAGTAGCGGAGATTATTAGTCCTCATTCACATTGGAGCGACAAGTTGCACCCTATTGCCAGCAATCACACTGTTCAAATTGGTGCAACGCCAACTTTGTGGTACTCATCGATTTGAAAAAGTACTACTTTTGGCGATTTTGGGTGCGACTTGCATAGCCATCTGTGCATGAAGCCATACAGATCTTCCAAGTCACACCTGAAGTTGCACTGACATGCGGCTTTGAAATTGTGCGTTTTAAGATAAAGTCGCACAATTTCAAAGCCGCAGTCCAGCTTCCAAAGCAGTCCCACAAGTATGGCACATGTAAACTTACATTGATTCGAACTGGACTAATGTAACTATGCACTAAAATACATACCTGGAGCTCATTTTTAGGCACGTTTCAAACTAGTGTGATTTCAGATGCAACATGAGTTGCACAGAATCGCATGACAATGGAAATCATATTGTTTTCAATGGTGCCCTTTCACATCAATGCAACTCAGCATGGTATGATTTTGGAATAGCTCCTATATTACGTTGGTGTGATTCCAGCATAATTGCAGCAGTGTGAACCTAATCCTAATGTATCTGCCACATCTCGTGGGCATTTGTGCCCCAACTGTAACCTGCCCAAAAAAACTCCCCATATTCTGCATAGCTCTATCCTTCTGCCAGGACAAGCCAGCCATAGGACACCCCTCGCCACCAATATCACAGGAGCGGGTGCTGTTTTTGTTCATAGTCCTGTGCATGCGCAGTTTCTACTCTCTCATGTCGCTACATCTGAGCTCAGCACTGTCCCTGCTGATAATCCTCCCTGTTAATCATGGCAGGACAATGTATGAGCTGGAGTTGGAGTAGGAATCCTCTTAGATCCCTCTTCTTGGCTTTCTACAGAGGAAGGTGGACTGACAAAAAATGTCACAGAGATACTTTAATGCATGTCATCAAAATAGTTACATCGTTGTTGTAAATATCTTTTCTTGCAAGAGTTTTTATTTTCTAAATATGCTTTTGGTTACCTAAATATTAGAAAATTCTGAATAAATGAGTAGCATAATGGCCCATGTAAAAAAGGTTGTCTGGAAATAGGTAAATCTTTGAAATCATACATTTCTTCCTGACCCCCAGAAGGCAATCATAACTACTCCTGTCATTATTATCTATAAATATTAATATTGTGTGCATTTAGGAATGCATCCATCTCTTTTTTTAAAGCAATCTACTGAGCTGGCCAGGACTAGCTCCTAAAGGAGTCAATTGCATGTTTTCACAGCTCTTATGCCACTTACACACGAGTGGATGTTTTTTCCGATGGAATTCCGCTCAAGCTTGGCTTGCATACACACCGTCACACAAAAGTTTGCTGAACTTTCGACCGTCAAGAACGCAGTGACGTACAACACTATGACGAGCTGAGAAAATGAAGTTCAATGCTTCCTAGGATGCGTCGAATTTTTTCCGCGCATGCGTAGGACTTTTGTGCGTCGGAATTGCTACAGACGATCAGAAATTTTGGAAAGATTGAGAACATGCTCTCAAACTTCCAAATTCGGACAGCAAAAGTCCGATGGAGCATACAGAAGGTCGCATTTTCTGACAAAAAGCTCTCATCTGTCTTTTGCTGGCCGAAATTCTGATCGTTTGTATGCGGCATTACTGTAAAGAAGCACTGTAGCACTAGCCTTGTGTTGTGATCATGCAATAAATCACCCGTTTGGACGCTATTTGTGTCGTTCCATGGTGTGCTGGCAAATATCTTCACCATGACTTGAACCAGTATCCAGCTGGTTGATGCTGCAGCACCCAAATCCGAGAGCGCTTCCAGGAACGTGAAAATTAAGTATTACTCGGTACGGTAAATCTCTTTTCTCAGACCATGAGCCAACTGGTGTGATTTACTAAAGGAGTAGAGACTTTACTTTTTTTTGTAACATTCACTTTGCAAGTGAACATAACTTTACCCTTTTTGCTAATTCCTTTATTTTTCATAGAAAGTGTATGTTTCATAGTTTCATAGTTAGTAAGGTTGAATAAAGACATCAGTCCATCCAGTTCAACCTGAGCGAGTGTCTACAATTGTCCCTATCCCTGTACATTGTACACTCACATTGGTCCCTACCCTCAAGGAGCCCACAATCCAAGGTCCCGATTCATATACTAGGGCCAATTTTTTGGACAGAAGCTAATTAACCTACCTGCATGTCTTTGGATTGTGGGAGGAAACCAGAGTACCCGGAGGAAACCCACGCAGGCACAGGGAGAACATGCAAACTCCAGGCAGGTAGTGTCGTGGTTGGGATTCGAACCAGCGACCCTTCTTACTGCTAGGTGAGAGTGCTAACCACTACACCACTGTGCCACCCTGTATGTTAGAGCCAAAGTAAGTAAAAGAGATATATAATAAAATCAGGTAGCAAAAAAGAGTGACACAATGAGATCAACAGGCCCACAGTATGGGTGGCACGAAAGAATTGCACAGTTTTGAAAATATTTATTGGTGCATAGAGCCGGTGTCTTGCCGAGTTGGTTCCCCTGGCGGATTGGTTCCTCTCTGTACTGCGCAGGCGCAGTACGAACGACTAGGCATCTTCCGGAAATTGCCGAACCTAAACACATGCCAGTGAAGTGTACACCGCACAGCTGATTTTGTTTGCTTAAAAAAAAAAAAGGTTAAAAAAATACACTCCTAATTCAAAGAAAAAACCCAGATAGCACTCTAAAAACACACGTTTTCTACTACGCTCCTCTATATCCAGAGCTAAACGATTTATTTTTAGTTTGCCTTTGCCCTTTCTTAGTGTAATAATCGACCCACCCCTTAGTTAGACTTCCCTTGCAGAGTAGCGCGAGCATCGGGAGCGTGCGGGATCGTCTCCTACACCGACTGCGCGTGCCCGGTGTACGCTTCACTCGCATCTGTTTAGGTTCGGCTATTTTCGGACATTTCGCTGCGCATGCGCAGTACAGAGCTGCACTCATCTGCCGAGGGGAACCATCTCGGCAGAACACCGGGAAGGCATACAAGCAACTACATGAGAGACCCGATACATAAATGTAAAACTATGCAACAAAATACAGTATATCAGGGGGCTAGGCCTCCCGATGGCCAGTTAAGCCCAGAGATGGGACACAGAGGTAAGGATAATGGAAGCAAGGATATTCACAGTATCTGAATAATACAGCCCATAGCTGAGCTAGGTATATGAAGAAGGGGGGCAGTCAGAAGGGAAAAGGGCAGGGGGTCAGGTGTCTCTAGTGCGAGAGAGGAACAAGATTAAGAGCAGAGAGAAAGGGAGTAGACCGGTAGTGCCTCCCCCCCCCCCCCCCCCAGGGAGTAAAACTAAATCTAGGTGGTCAGCCAGACTGTGAAACCTCCAGGAGGTAGGCGTCGGTGTACACAAAATGGTGCCAGGGTCTTCAGGTCTAACGAAAGGTCTCCTCCTGGTTGTGCAAGGTGACGGTGAGATCTTCCATATCTCAGTTTGTTCGCTTTAGAAAACCACAGTCTAGCGCAGTCTAGCTTTCATTTTCACAACAGTAATTACATAATCTAGGTACTAACAAAAGGCTTGCTGTTGTATCACAAGGAGTCATCATGCATACAGTATGCCTAAGGCAGCATGATCTCTACTTACAGCCCTGCCTTACAAATGGGGAAGTTTTTACACAGCTGCATAGACATTTGCATTATATGGCATTCTTGCTTTGTTTATGAGGTAGCTTTGTCACTTAGCCCAAGTGACAAAGAAAGGGTGATTAATTGTAGGTCCTGTCTAATATCTAAATACAGCAGAGGGCCAAAGTGAGTATTCGTATGTAGGTCTGTCCATTTATGTGCATTTTTTTTGTTTTAAAAAGAGTGGAAAGAGTTTGAGCCTCTGTAATTTTTTTCTTTTGCTCTGCTATTATTATTTTAAGATTTCCCATCATTTTGAATTTAAATGTTTATAAACCGTTACTTTAATTATATATACAACCATTTTTTTTGTTTCGGATAGCAAAGTAATGCCTAGGTCATTTCTTTTTTTTGCCATCTGTGTTTCTCCAGTAAGGCTACTTTCACACTGGAGCGGTGGGGGCGCTGGCGGTAAAGCGGCGCTATATTTCGAAAAAGGGTCAATACCGCCCGCAAAACGCCGCTGCAGCGGCTTCGGCTCGCTCCCCCATTGTTTTCAATGGGACCGGGCGCTATAGGAGCGGTAAATATACCGCTCCTATAGCGAGCCAAAGATGCGGCTTGCAGGACATTTTTGAGCGTCCTGCAAGCGCACCGCTTCAGTGTGAAAACCCTCAGGCTTTCACACTTAAGGAACAGCAACAGCTGTTTCGGGTCGGTTTGCAGGCGCTATTCTTAGCGCAATAGCGCTTGCAAACTGCCCCAGTGTGAAAGGGGCCTTAGGGAGATTGCTCTTTACTTTTTTGTCCCAGACTCCAGTTCTAGTGACAAAATTTAAAAAGAAAAAAAGTTATTTATTATTTACAGTCATGTATCAAACCATATTTACAATTAATAGTTCCCAAACTGCCGTATTCTGGATTTATGTTTAAATTAGTGATGTACCAATGGCAGTATCAGTATCGCTGCCAATACCAAGTATTTTTAGTGTACTTGTACTCGTGAAACTGCTCCCGATATCCGAAACCGATACTTTGTAGTCTTTCATGGATTCATGAAAGACAGAAGTTGGATTTTGCAAAAGCGTTTGAAACAGTTCCCCACACATGGCTCATGTGTAAGGTAAAGTCTACAGGCTTGGAAAGATCCATTTGTAAATGGATAGAAAACTGTCTAAAAGACAGAATTCAGAGAGTAGTGGTGATTGATTCTTACTCTGAATGGTCTAAGGTTATCAGTGGTGTACCCCAAGGTTCAGTGTTGGAACCCTTACTTTTTAAAACCTTTATAAATGATATTGGGTCTGGGATTAAAAGTAACATTTTAGTGTTTGCAGATGACACCAAACTATGCAGTGGAACAACGTCCTTACAGGATACAGTGGTGTGAAAAAGTGTTTGCCCCCTTCCTCATTTCCTGTTTCTTTGCATGTTTGTCACACTTAAGTGTTTCGGAACATCAAACCAATTTAAACAATAGTCAAGGACAACACAAGTAAACACAAAATGCAATTTGTAAATGAAGGTGTTTATTATTAAAGGTGAAAAAAAATCCAAACCATCATGGCCCTGTGTGAAAATGTGATTGCCCCCTACACCTAATAACTGGTTGGGCCACCCTTAGCAGCAACAACTGCAACCAAGCGTTTGCGATAACATGCAATGAGGCTTTTACAGCGTCCTGGAGGAATTTTGGCCCACTCATCTTTGCAGAATTGTCCTAATTCAGTTACATTAGAGGGTTTTCGAGCATGAACGGCCTTTTTAAGGTCATACCACAACATCTCAATAGGATTCAGGTCAGGACTTTGGCTAGGCCACTCCAAAGTCTTCATTTTGTTTTTCTTCAGCCATTCGGTGGTGGACTTGCTGGTGTGTTTAGGATCATTGTCCTGCTGCAGAACCCAAGTTCGTTTCAGCTTGAGTACACGAACAGATGGTCGGACATTCTCCTTCAGGATCTCTTGGTAGACAGCAGAATTCATAGTTCCTTTTATCACGGCAAGTCTTCCAGGTCCTGAAGCAGCAAAACAGCCCCAGACCATCACACTACCACCACCATATTTTACTGTTGGTATAATGTTCTTTTTCTGAAATGCAGTGTTCCTTCTACGCCAGATATACTTGGACACACACCTTCCAAAGAGTTCCACTTTTGTCTCATCGGTCCACAGAATGTTGTCCCAAAAGTCTTGGGGATCATCAAGATGTGTTGTGGAGAAATTGAGACGAGCTTTGATGTTCTTTTTTGCTCAGCAGTGGTTTTCTCCTTGGAACTCTGCCATGCAGGCCATTTTTGCCCAGTCTTTTCCTGATGGTGGAGGCATGAACGCTGACCTTAACTGAGGCAAGTGAGGCCTGCAGTTCCTTGGACGTTGTTGTGGGGTCTTTTGTGACCTCTTGGATGAGTCGTCGCTGCGCTCTTGGGGTAATTTTGGGGGGCCAGCCACTCCTGGGAAGGTTCACCACTGTTCCATGTCTTCGCCATTTGTGGATAATGGCTCTCACTGTGGTTCGCTGGATTCCAAAGCTTTGGAAATGGCTTTATAACCCTTTCCAGACTGATAGATCTCAATTACTTTCTTTCTCAATTGTTCCTGAATTTCTTTGGGTCTCGGCATGATGTGTAGCTTTTAAGGATCTTCTGGTGGACCTTACTGTGTCAAGCAGCTCCTATTTAAGTGATGCCTTGATTGTGAACAGGTGTGGCAATAATCAGGCCTGGGTGTGGCTAGAGAAATTGAACTCAGGTGTGGACAACCACAGTTATAGTATGTTTTAACAAGGGGGGCAATCACTTTTTCACACAGGGCCATGATGGTTTGGATTTTTTTTCACCTTTAATAATAAACACCTTCATTTACAAATTGCATTTTGTGTTTACTTGTGTTGTCCTTGACTATTGTTTAAATTGGTTTGATGTTCCGAAACACTTAAATGTGACAAACATGCAAAGGAACAGGAAATGAGGAAGGGGGCAAACACTTTTTCACACCACTGTATCTCCAATTTACAAGCCAAACTCAATGCTCTGTTTAATTGGGCAACTATGTGGCAAATGAGGTTTATTGTTGATATAGTTATGCACTTGGGGGGCTAAGAATTTGCATGCATCATACATACTAGGGGTAGTATAACTGGGGGATTTCATAGTGGAGAAGGATCTGGGGGTTTCGGTAGATCATGAGCTCAATAATAACATGCAATGCCAAGCTGTGGTTTCCAAAGCAAGCAAAGTCCTTTCTTGTATTAAGAGAGGTATGGACTCCAGAGAGACATAATTTGGCCCCTGTACAAATCATTAGTAATGCCGCGTACACATGGTCGGACTTTCCAGCCAAAAAAGTCAGACGGAATCTTTTCATCGGATATTCCGATCGTGTGTGGGCCTCATCTGACTTTTTTTTTCGAAAATTCTGATGGACCAAGAAATAGAACATGTTTTAAATATTTCTGACGGAATCAATTACTATTGTGAAAACCGCTCGTCTGTATGCTGTTCTGATGCACCAAAAACTATGCATGCTCTGAAGCAAGTACGAGACGGCAGCTATTGGCTACTGGCTATTGAACTTCCTTTATCTAGTCCTGTCGTACGTCACCGCATTCTAGACCGCCGGACTTTGGTGTGATCGTGTGTCGGAACTGGTCGTGTGTACGCGGCATTAGACTTCATCTGGAATATGTAGTTTTGGGCAACAGTTCTCAAAAAGTATATCGGGGAACTGGAGAAAGTGCAGAGAAGGGCAATCAAACTTATAATAGGCATGGAGGAACTCTGCTATGAGGAAAGATTAGAGGAACAGAATCTATTCCCTCTTGAGAAGAGGCAATTAAGGGGGGGTTATGATCAACATGTACAAATACATAAGTGGTCCATATAATGAACTTGGTGTTGAGTTATTCACTTTAAGGTCATCACAGAGAACAAGGGTCTTTACGTCTAGTTGAAAAAAGATTTAATCTTCAAATACGGTAAGGTTTCTTTACAGTAAGAGCTGTGAAAATGTTTAATAAACTCCCTCCAAAGGTGGTTCTGGCCAGCTCAGTAGATTGCTTTAACAAAGGCCTGGATTCTTTCCTCGCACAATTTCATTCCCGCATGTCAGTCCGACTTCGGGGGCGATTTCAGAGACATCTGTGTGGGTTCCTACACAAATGTCTATACAAATCGCAACCCGAAAGTACAGAAACTACTTTTGGGAATCGGTGCAACGCCTTAAATGTGGCGTCGCACCAATTTGGATGGTGCCATTGCTCATAATAGTTGGCAATTTGACATGACATTTTTTTTTTTAAAAGCCCGTGGTGTGTAAACACACTCCCAAAAACTCCACCCGGTGCCAAAAAATGTTCACACACATAAAGAGTGATACACAAAACATACAACGGGTGTACACATAGTCCTCCAAAATCGAAGGACCATGCCCTGATCCCCTGGGGCGTTAGGCTCCAGATGGGGTCGTGTGTACTTACACTTGATCCATCTGGCCGAAAACAGAGGGACCCCATTCTTTGGAGGGTCTGCTGAAACAGAACCACCCAAGTACTAGGTGGGGCTCCCCCGAAGGGAGACCTCATGAGAGAGGGCCAACTAAGCCAGAAGGCCATGTCCACCCCCTCCCAAGACTTTCAGGGCAGGCCTGAGGACCTACACCCTACCAGTCACACGTACAAAACCATGTACAAACAAAAAAAATGACAAAGGGGCTTAAATAAAAGAAATGGGGGGAAGGAACTGGAGAGAGGAAGTGAAAGTGCCATTGTGTGGAACAATAGCCGACCCTTTGGCCAGGAATAAAAACTTCCTCTGGTCCCAGCCAAAAGGCCCGTTCCAAGAGACAGGTGTGAAAAAGAGTGTATTTTTATTTAAATTTTTATTATTTTTATTTTATTTACTTTATTTTGTATTTATTTACATTTTATTTTTATATTGCAATTTTATTTTAATTTAATTATATTTTTCTTTTCTATGTAAACAATTATTCTTTAATGAATTATGCATTGTTGCCTTCTTTTTGTGTAGTTTTAATGTAATGAATTGAATTTCTTTGTACATTTTTTAATCTAAGTACTATATGTTTTTTTTTGTTTTTTTTGTTATCACTTGGCATTAACAGGAAGTGATGTTATATAGAGGAAGTTGGTGTTTGATTACACCAGATGGATTTGGCTGTCCACGATTGGCTAATTGGAGAGGAGGCAACCACTCCTTTGTATATAAATTGCACCATCTGAAACCGGAATGGATGTCCTTGATGATGCCCTGGATTAGGGGCGAAACGCCTTGACGCATTTCCGGTTTCTCAAACCAGTGACAACAACTTCTGCCATCCGTGGGACGCATGCCATCCTAGCAGTGGACCCGGAACATACACTGATGTACTTTACTATTGGCTTTTTTCATTTTTCTCTCATTATGATTGATCTACCTCGGTCCACCCACGTGAACACCCATATGAAAGCTTCTCTGAGAGTCCATTCCTCGTACACCAGTTCTTGTAGATCACAGCTTTTTTGACCCCAGACTGCAAAGCTGAGGGTCCATTAACTATGGTGAGTGGGGTCACCAGACCCCCCTAGCTGCTGCGATTTATTCATTGTTTATGCATTCATTATTCCACTTGGCGCAAGTTTTATTTAGTATATACACATTTGCTGTGTTTTTTTGCCTTCCCATGGATCAACTGTGGGTATAGAATTGTGTACAGTAGTGTATTTAGGTTTTGTGCTGCCCTAGGCCTGACTAAACTCATGCACCCCCTAATTTAAATATGACCCACCCCTTGCTGTTTAAGACCCGCCCTGAAATTTTCGAGTGGGGACACTAGTTCTGAGGGCCAGTGGGGGGGGGGGGCAATGGATTCCCTTAATTTGCATAGATTTCCTCTCACTTCCTGTTTGGCTATGGGGCTGGAAGTGAAGGGAAATCTCTGCAATGGGACAGGGATGGATAAAAAAAAAACTGACAGGGGCTATAACCCTCCCTTACTCTTTACAAAATGAAAAAAAAAAGTGTTGCCTATAGTTCTACTTTAACCTCCCTAGCGGTAATCCCGAGTCTGGCTCGGGTTCAGTTTTTTCTGCTGGGAGCGGTAACCCCGAGCCAGACTCGGGCTTGCGTGCAGGATACAGGGGGGAAGTTACTTACCTTTTCCCCTGGATCCTACGATGTCTCCCCGCTGTGTGTGCGAGCCGTCTGCTCGCTCGATTCACACAGAGCCGAGTGCCGCTGATCTCCGTTCCCTGCGATGTTCCGACGCACGGGAGCGGAGATCGGCGCCAAATTTAAAAAAGTTTAAAAACACACAACACATACAGTACTGTAATCTTACAGATTACAGTACTGTATACAAAAAATACACACCCCCTTTGTCCCTAGTGGTCTGCCCAGTGCCCTGCATGTCATTTTATATAATAAAAAAAAAAAAATTTCTGCCTGGAAACTGGAGATTGTCCATAGCAACCAAAAAGTGTCCCTTTATGTCAAATGTGGTTTTAGACCAGCTAGAAAACACTGATAATAAATTAGAATCACAATTTATCATCAAACAATAAATTTAATGACAGCGACTATTCTGCAACTGAGCAAATTTCAGTGTTTTTGATTTGATTACATTATTGAATCATTTTTATATATATTTTTATTATATTATAATTTATTATTTTGTGTTTCAAACTTTATCATACCGGGATGTCTACTAGACTCTGGTTCGGACAGATTTAAGTGAGTTATTCATAAGAATTGCAGGCCTACAATATAAAAACGCCAAATTTCCATGCAAAATAATTGTACCGCTTTCAGCACAAAATTCCAGCCAGAATCATACCGCCAGAGAGGTTAAGAACAAATTTCTGATAATTTTATGGGGAGGACTAAGAAGATATAACCATGCCAATGGTGCAGTAGAAAACATAGCACAGTGAGGAAGGTTTGTGGTCCAGGATGATAGGGCAGTCAAAATTAGAAGTGGCGCCCCCCCCCCACAGTTGCGGAATGCCGGCCGCCCGTATACCAGAAGCAGTGTGGCTGCTTTATGGGGGCGCTAGACTTATTTGCCTCTCAGCCCAGTCCGCCCCAAAAGACGGGGACTCTTTCCGTGCTGCCTCCCTGCAAAGTGCTGCCCTAGGCCTGGGCTTTGTCAGCCTAGGCCAGGATACAGCATTGATTGTGTATATGAGCCTGTATGATATATATATATATATATATATATATATATATATATATATATATATTATTTTTTTAATTTATTTAATTTATTTTTTATTTATTTTTTTAATTGGTTGAACAAGATATACTTGTGTCTTTTTTCAACCTGACTAACTATGTAACTATGATTTGCACCCATACAAAATGAATGGGCGCAAATTGCACTGCAAAAAATTGCATGCGTTTTAGCTTATCATAGTGATTTTGAGCCTAACTTCACACAGGAGCTGTGTGGGAAGCCTCTCTGCATGGCAGGTTTCACCAGCTCCTGCTCTCAATTCAACTGTGGACATCAGTAGCTGTGACTTGGGCTCATCCTGCCTCTCCCATGCCTTTGTTCCAGTGTCTCGCTCCCCCCAGCCCCCAGCGGTTCTAGCCATCCACTGGACCCCGTCCCCCCCAGTGGAGAAAGCGAGGAGCGAGTCTGGGGTGGAGGTACTTGACTGGCCTGCATTTCAACCCGATAGAACACCTTTGGGATGAATTAGAGCAGGCCTTCTCGTCCAACATCAGTGCCTGACCTCTTCCACTTCTGGAAGAATGGTCAAACATTCCTGTAGACACACTCCTAAACCTTGTGGACAGCCTTTCCAGAAGACTTGAAGCTGTTATAGCTGAAAAGGATGGACCAACTCAACATTGAACCCTACAGACTAAGACTGGGATGCCATTAAAGTTCATGTGCATGTAAAGGCAGGTGTCCCAGGACTAAAGAAAAGTAAGCTTTTCTTTATATTAGACACTGGTTTAGAATAGTGTGTGGTATGCATTGAATGGAGTATCGGCAGGCATGAGACTTTAGTGCACTATCCAAACTGCGGGCCAGGGTATATATTAACAGCAGGGTTTTATGAGACCATTCATTGTGCTACAGGTTTGTTTGTGCAATGGATTTCCTTGGAGACATTCCTACTGTGCACATGCCTTTCACCACATACTGTGCCTGCCTGCATTACACAATGCTTTCACCAATGACATAACCAGCTACGGCATTAAGATCAATACCACCTTAGGGCACTGTTAGTTTCTCAAACACAGCCAAATCTACTTAACTTTTTCATTTAAGGTAACGAATTGTCATTGTATCCTAGTGTATACACATTCCTGCGTATTCACTTTCACTGTATGCCACAAAGTGCAATTATCAAGTAAGAAAAAGACACATGAAATATTCATTTGTAGCTACTTACCTACAGGGCCAATTCTGACATTTCTCTCCTACATGTACAAATCATCATTTGTTTGCTAGAGAATTTTATATAACTTTAAGCAGAGGCTCTAGAAAATAAAATGATGGGTTTTGCAATTTAAAAACAATACACTTTAATTAATTTTAGTGCACACAAATACAATATAATACCCATTTTTTGGCACAATATAAAGTTATACCGAGTAAATAGATACTCAACATGTCATGCTTTAAAATTGCATACACCCGTAGAACAGCGTCAGACTACGGAACCTAAAAATGTCCATAGGCAAAGCATTTAAGTTCTTTACAGGTTACCAGTTTAGATTTACACAGGAGGTCTGGCACTAGAACTATTGCTCTCACTCTGATGTTCGCAGTGATACTTCACGAGTGTGGTGTGAAAACTGTTTACATATGGGTTCGGAACTTAGATGTGCATTCGCCTTTGCACGCAAAAACAGGGGGACGGGGTGCTTTACATTTTCTTTTTAATTTCATTATTTATTTTATTAAAACATTTACAAAAATTTACACTAT
The DNA here is from genome assembly GCA_028564925.1 of Lithobates sylvaticus. Lineage (NCBI taxonomy): Eukaryota > Metazoa > Chordata > Amphibia > Anura > Ranidae > Lithobates > Lithobates sylvaticus. Next base: position 148,005,660 of record CM053028.1, on the reverse strand, counting down.
CTCTTTTTTTAACACTTTTATTGCTTTTACAAGGAATGGACAACATCCCTTGTGATAGCATGGGAAGTAACAAGTCCTCTTTACTGAGATATCTGGGATCTATTAGACCCTAGATCTCTCCTCTGCCCTTAAAAGCATTCGCAAGCCAGTAATAGCTTGTTTACATCCTGGCCAAACCGGAAGTGACAAAATACTTGTCACTTCTGGTTTCCTAGACCATAGAGATTATAAGTGAATTTCTGGTCCTCGGTCATCCCGATGGTAAGCTGGCAGAACTGTTGAACTGGAGAGGCCAGAAGGGCGGTGGAAGGCAGAGGTCCCGCTCTCGCCGCATGTTAAAGCAATCCAGTGGCTACTTCATTGCTAGGATCAGGGCTTTTTTTCAGCTGGAACTTGGTGGAACTCAGTTGCACCACCTCTGGCCCTGTGCTCCCTGCTCAGCACTATCACCTGTAAACACAGAAGTCTGACTTCTGTGTTCACAAGTGACATCTTGTCTCTCAGCAGTCCCCACAAATTTGGTCTCCTGAGTGGCTCCCACTGAGTGCAGGATGGGGACATGAGAGATGTGGGTGCCTGGGGTGCAGTGCAGATGCCGACACCCCCACTGGATGATCTCCCTGCAAGTGAGAGAGGCGGAGCCATTTACAGTGTGCAGGGAGGTATGAGTAAGCACTCTTGGTAGTGTAAAATGCATTAGCTATTTTCTTGCTTTGCTGTGACCTATTTTTGTGTGATTCCATATTTTACCAATAAAGGCTTTTGAATTTTTCTTGGAGTGCGGCCGTCTAGAGTCCTTAATTTGCATCTTCATTAGTGTGCAGGGAGGTCCTAGAGCCAGCTCGGCAGAGGGGTGAAAGTGAGATGTGGATGGGGATGCAGAGGTAAACAGCTATGGAAGAAAGCTGAACTTTGCACGTAGCGCACCCATGGACTCTATTCATATCATGTTCTAATCGTTGCCATTCTATGTATCACCCATGTCTTGTGTTCAGTTCCCGCCGCGGAACTGGCCAAATCAAGTTATTTTGTGTGCATCATGCACGGCGCCACACGACACTCTTCTGATACCTTGCATACCCGCTACAGACCTATGCAGACCCAGTCGCACGGCCATTGTCACAGGTAGGATTCGTTAACCATCTTTTGTCATATCAATTCATAGCCACTCGCAGTGTCACCCATACCATGTGTTCGAATACTGCAGTGGAACTTACGAACCCCTTTGCCACCTCGCAATCTTGGCCCAGCAACTTGACACTTGTTGAGACCCTTGCAACCACACATAATCGCATCAGTAGCCTGACACCCTTGGTGAGACCCTTGCAAAATGCAATATCGTCTCAGCAACCTATCACTCATTATTATTATTATTGTTATACAGGATTTATATAGCACCAACAGTTTGCGCAGCACTTTACAGCATGAGGGCAGACAGTACACTTACAATAAAAATCAATACAGGAGGGATCAGAGGGCCCTGCTTGTTAGAGCTTACAATCTAGAAGGGGGGGGAGCTGATGGAGAAAAAGAAAATACAGTTGTTAGGTGTGGGTAGGGTAGGCTTCTCTGAAGAGGAGGGTTTTCAGGGATTGTCTAAAAGCTAATAGAGTAGGAGATAAGCGGACAGATTGGGGTAAGGCATTCCATAGGATTGGGGAGGCTTTGGAAAAGTCCTGGAGGCGAGCATGGGAGGAGGTGATGAGGGAGCTAGAGAGCAGGAGGTCTTGAGAGGAACAAAGAGAATGAGTAGGTTGGTATTTAGAGACTAGGCTAGTGATGTGGCTGGGGGCTAAATTGTGGATGGCTTTTAAGTACCGTAGTTAGTATTTTGAATTTAATTTGTTGGGTGAGCGGAAGCCAGTGGAGGGATTGACAGAGAGAGGTAGCAGACAAAGAGCGATTGGTAAGGTGAATGAGTCTGGCAGCAGCATTCATGATGGATTGAAGAGGTGATAGACTATGTAGAGGTAAGCCAATGAGAAGGGAGTTGCAGAAGTCGAGGTGACAGGTGACCAGCGAGTGAATTAAGAGCTTTTTTGTGTCATTGGTTAGAAAGGGGTGTATTTTGGAGATGTTGCGGAGGTTGAGGCAGCAAGATTTGGACAGTGATTGGACGTGGTGCTTAAAGGAGACTTCAGAGTCCAGGACTACACCTAGAACCTTGGCATGTGGGGATGCAGTGGGGGGAAGAAGAGGGGTGAAGGAGAGATAGTTTAACCACTTGACCACTGGGCACTTAAACACCCTTAATAACCAGACCAATTTTCAGCTTTCGGTGCTCTCACATTTTGAATGACAATTACTCAGTCATACAACACTGTACCCATATGAAATTTTTGTCCTTTTTTTCACACAAATAGAGCTTTCTTTTGGTGGTATTTAATCACCGTTGGGCTTTTTATTTTTTGCGCTATAAAAGAAAAAAGACAGAAAATTTGGTAAAAAAATGAATTTTTCTTAGTTTCTGTTAAAAAATTTAGCAAATTTGTAATTTTTCTTGATAAATTTTGGCCAAAATTTATACTGCTACATATCTTTGGTAAAAATAAGTACAAATTGGGGTATATTATTTGGTCTTTGTGAAAGTTATAGAGTCCACAAGCTATGGTGCCAATATCTGAAAATTGATCACACCTGAAGTACTGACGGCCTATCTCATTTCTTGAGACCCTAACATGCCAGAAAAGTACAAATACCCCCCAAATGACCCCTTTTTGGAAAGAAGACATTCCAAGGTATTTAGAAAGAGGCATGGTGAGTTTTTTGAAGTTGTCATTTTTTCCCACAATTCTTTGCAAAATCAAGATTTTTTTTTTTTTTTTTTTTTTTTTTTTTTCACAAAATTGTCATATTAGCAGGTTATTTCTCACACACAGCATATGCATACCACAAATTACACCCCAAAACACATTCTGCTATTACTCCCGAGTACGGCGATACCACATGTGTGAGACTTTTACACAGCGTGGCCACATACAGAGGCCCAACATGCAGGGAGCACCATCAGGTGTTCTGGAGCACCCAGGCCAATTCTGACATTTCTCTCCTACATGTAAAAATCATCATTTATTCACTAGAAAATTACATAGAACCCCAAAACATTATATATGTTTTTTTAGCAAAGACCCTAGAAAATACAATGGCGGTCGTTGCAACTTTTTATCTAGCACGGTACTTGCGCAGCAATTTTTCTAACGCGTTTTTTTGGGAAATAAAAGAAGTTTTGTGCTTTACAAAAAACAAAACTGTAAATTTAGCCCAATGTTTTTGCATAATGTGAAAGATGAAGTTACGCCGAGTAAATAGATACCCAACATGTCACCCTTCAAAATTGCACACACTCGTGGAATGGCGCCAAACTTCGCTACTTAAAAATCCCCATAGGCGGTGCTTTAAAATTTTTTACTGGTTACATGTTTTGAGTTACAGAGGAGGTCTAGGGCCAAAATTATTGTTCTCGCTATAACGTTCGCAGCGATACCTCACATGTGTGGTTTGAACGCCGTTTTCATATGTGGGCGGGACTTACGTATGCGTTCGCTTCTGCATGCGAGCACGCGGGGACAGGGGCGCTTTACACTTTTTTTTTTTTTTTTTTTTTATTGTTCATTTTACTTTATTTATTTTAGTTTGACACTTTTTTTCCCCCAAAAAATTGTTTGATCACTTTTACTCCTATTACAAGGAATGTTGACATCCATTGTAATAGGAATATGACATGACAGGTCCTCTTTACAGTGAGATATGGGGTCAATAAGACCCCACATCTCACCTCTAGGCTGGAAAGCCTGAAATAAAATAAAAAAATGTATCCTGGCTTCGATCGTAGCGAGCATTGCATGGTATCACAGAATATCGCAGGGTATGGCAGAGTATCGCAGAATATCGCAGGGTATGGCAGAGTATCGCAGGGTATGGCAGAGTATCGCAGGGTATGGAAGAGTATCGCAGGGTATGGCAGAGTATTGCAGGGTATGGCAGAGTATTGCAGGGTATGGCAGGGTATGGCAGGGTATGGCAGGGTATCGCAGGGTATGGCAGAGTATCGCAGGGTATGGCAGAGTATCGCAGGGTATGGCAGAGTATCGCAGGGTATGGCAGAGTATGGCAGGGTATGGCAGAGTATCGCAGGGTATGGCAGAGGGTATCGCAGGGTATGGCAGAGTATGGCAGGGTATGGCAGAGTATGGCAGGGTATGGCAGAGTATCGCAGGGTATGGCAGGATATGGCAGAGTATGGCAGGGTATGGCAGAGTATGGCAGGGTATGGCAGGGTATGGCAGAGTATGGCAGAGTATGGCAGGGTATGGCAGAGTATGGCAGGGTATGGCAGAGTATGGCAGGGTATGGCAGAGTATCGCAGGGTATGGCAGAGTATGCAGAGTATGGCTGAGTATCGCAGGGTATGGCTGAGTATCGCAGGGTATGGCAGAGTATCGCAGGGTATGGCAGGGTATGGCAGAGTATGGCAGAGTATGGCAGGGTATGGCAGAGTATGGCAGGGTATGGCAGAGTATCGCAGGGTATGGCAGAGTATCGCAGGGTATGGCAGAGTATCGCAGGGTATGGCAGTGTATGGCAGAGTATCGCAGGGTATGGCAGAGTATTGCAGGGTATCGCAGGGTATGGCAGAGTATCGCAGGGTATGGCAGAGTATCGCAGGGTATGGCAGAGTATGGCAGAGTATCGCTGGGTATGGCAGAGTATCGCAGGGTATGGCAGAGTATCGCAGGTTATGGCAGGGTATGGCTGAGTTTCGCAGGGTATGGCAGAGTATCGCAGGGTATGGCAGAGTATCGCAGGGTATGGCAGAGTATTGCAGGGTATCGCAGAGTATGGCAGAGTATCGCTGGGTATGGCAGAGTATCGCTGGGTATGGCAGAGTATCGCTGGGTATGGCAGAGTATCGCAGGGTATGGCAGGGTATGGCAGAGTATCGCAGGGTATGGCAGAGTATCGCAAGGTATGGCAGAGTATCGCAGGGTATGGCAGAGTATCGCTGGGTATGGCAGAGTATGGCAGGGTATGGCAGGGTATGGCAGAGTATCGCAGGGTATGGCAGAGTATCGCAGGGTATGGCAGAGTATCGCAGAGTATGGCAGAGTATTGCTGGGTATGGCAGAGTATCGCTGGGTATCCATCCATCCATGCTCAGCCATCCCTCCATACCCTGCAATACCCAGCAATACACTGCATACACCCCAGGGGGCGCGCAAGAGGGGAACTCTGTGAGGCCGTTAATTAACGGCCTCTTAGAGTTAAGCAACCGCCCTGTAGCCGTTTTTCGGCTATGGGTCGGTTGTTAACTGGTTAAGGATAGAGGACAGAGCTGTCAAAAGGAGTGGTAGAGAGTGCATGTTACAAGGAGAAAGAGCTGAAGGGGTAAACTAGGATGTCTGTGCAGTGTTTTTCAAAGTATTTTCTTGTGTTCATTTGCTTTGTGCATTCAGATGAGTGCAGAGTCAGAGGTGCTCCCACTAATAGAAATAGCCCATCTTTGAGAAAGAGCCCCAGTTGCAAATGTGCCCCCTGCAAATGCTTTCCCCAAAAGAAGCTTATATTTATACTGATGGGGGGTGGGTACATTTCAGTTAGCAATCAGGAGGTAATAAAGGTTGGCTGGTTAACAGTGCAAAATTCTTACTTCAGAAACAGACTAGCAAGGGGGCACTAAAGTTAACGGGCCATAATTTTGGGTAAGACAAGGGAGATAATAAAGCATTGTAATGTGGACAGGTCTACAGACGGTTAAGCAAAAATAACTTACCAGCAATTATTAACCACTTCAGCCCCGGACCATTTGGCAGCCAAAGGACCAGAGGTCTTTTTTCAATTTCGCACTGCACTACTTTAACTGGTAATTGCGCGGTCATGCAATTTTGTAACCAAACGAAATTTGCGTCCCTTTCTTACCACAAATAGAGCTTTCTTTTGATGGTATTTGATTGCCTCTGTGATTTTTATTTTTTTGCGATATAAATGGAAAAAGAGCGAAAATTTTGAAAAAAAAGAGATTTTCTACTTTTTGTTATAAAAAAAAAATCTAATAAACTCAATTTTAGTCAAACATTTGGGCCAAAATGTATTCAGCCACATGTCTTTAGTAAACAAAATGCCAATAAGCGTATATTTATTGGTTTGCGCAAAAGTTATAGCGTCTACAAACTAGAGTACATTTTCTGGAATTTACACCGCTTTTAATTTATGACTGCCTATTTCATTTCTTGAGGTGCTAAAATGGCAGAGAAGTACAAAACACCCCCAAATGACCCCATTTTGGAAAGTAGACACCCCAAGCTATTTGCTGAGAGGCATGTTGAGCCCATTGAATATTTTTTTTTTAGTCCCAAGCAGTGATGTAAGTAACTGAGTTAAAATAAACTGAGTTACGTAACTCAGTTACTTTAGAGGGTAACTAGTAATCTAACTGATTACTTTTCTCCTCATGGTAACTCAGTTCCCATTACTTTGGCTTAGTTACCCCAATTACATCTACCGCCACTAGATGGCAGTAATGTAATTCCGGTGTCCTGCCAAAAAAGTTCCCCCGCCGGATAAGGACCCCCTGTACTGCACAGGTGCAGCGCTTGCGCAGTACGAAGGACTACGGAGCTTCCGAAAATTGCCGAACCTAAAAAGCTCTGAGTGAACTCTACACAGCGCAGGCGCAGTTAACATGTAATTGTACGAGGCGATGCCGCACCCTTATGATGCTCGTGCTACTCTGCAAGGGGCATCTATCGTGTAACTAAGGGGCGAGTCTAGTATTACTGTAACCAAGGGCGCATTTATTATTATTGTTATATATATCGAGCTCTGCCCATTAATTTAACATTCACCCTCTTCTGTAGAAATCCACCCCTTACACGATATAATAATAATAGACCCGCCCCTTACACGATATAATAATAATAGACCCGCCCCTTGCTTACACGATATAACAGAACTGCCCCTTGGTTAAAGTAATAATAGAGCAGCTCCTTGGTTACACGATATATAACAATAATAAAATGCGCCCCTTGGTTACAGTAATACTAGACCCGCCCCTTAGTTACACGTATAGAATATTTTTTTAAAAAAAGTCAGTTACTTTGCTGAGTAACTAATTACTTTTCCAATGTAGTAACTGAGTTACTAACGCAATTACTTTTTGGGAGAAGTAATTTGTAACTTAACTAAATTACTTTTTTAAAGTAAGATGACCAACACTGGTCCCAAGTGATTGAATAAAGACAAAAATAAAAAAGATTTTTTTTTTTTTTTTCAAAAAGTTGTCACTAAATGATATATTGCTCACACATGCCATAGTTATATGTGGAATTGCACCCCAAAATACATTTTGCTGCTTCTCCTGAGTATGGGGGATACCACATGTGTGGGACTTTTTGGGAGCCTAGCCGCGTACGGGGCCCCGAAACCCAAGCACCGCCTTCAGGATTTCTAAGGGTGCAAATTTTTGATTTCACTCCTCACTACCTATCACCGTTTCGAAGGCCATAAAATGCCAAAATAGCACAAAACCCCCCCAAATGACCCCATTTTGGAAAGTAGACACCCAAGCTATTTGTTGAGAGGCATGGTGAGTATTTTACAGCTCTCATTTGTTTTTCAAAATGAAGAAAGTAAAGAAAAAAAAAATTTCTTTTCTTTTTTTCAATTTTCAAAACTTTGTGACAAAAAGCGAGATCTGCAAAATACTCACCATACCTCTCATCAAATAGGTTGGGGTGTCTACTTTCCTAAATGGGGTCATTTTGGGGGTTTTATGCCATCTGGGCATTCCATGGCCTCCGAAACTGTGATTGGCAGTGAGAAGTGAAATAAAAAAATTACACCCTTAGAAAGCCTGAAGGCGGTGATTGGTTTTTGGGGTTCCGTACGCAGCTAGGCTCCCAAAAAGTCCCACACATGTGGTATCCCCGTACTCAGGAGAAGCAACAGAATGTATTTTGGGGTGTATTTCCACATATGCCCATGGCATGTTTGAGCAATATATCATTTAGTGACAACTTTTTGTAAAAAAAATATATATATATATTTTTTTTTCATTATTCAATCTCTTGGGACAAAAAAAAAAAAATATTTAATGGGCTCAACATTGCTCTCATCAAATAGCTTGGGGTGTCTACTTTCCAAAATGGGGTCATTTGGGGGGGGTTTGAACTGTCCTGGCATTTTATGCACAACATTTAGAAGCCTATGTCACACGTCACCCACTCTTCTAACCACTTGAAGACAAAGCCCTTTCTGACACTTTTTGTTTACATGAAAACATATTTTTTTTTTTGCAAGAAAATTACGTTGAACCCCCAAACACTATATATATTGTTAAAGCAAAGGCCCTACAGATTAAAATGGTGGGTGTTGCATTTTTTTTTTTCCACACAGTATTTGCGCAGCGATTTTTCAAACGCATTTTTTGTGGAAAAAATAGACTTTTTTTATTTTAATGCACTAAAACACACTATATTGCTCAAATTTTTTGATGAAATAAAAATATGATCTTAGGCCGAGTACATGGATACCAAACACGACATGCTTTAAAATTGCGCACAAACACGCAGTGGCGACAAACTACATACATTTTTAAAAGCCTTTAAAAGCCTTTACATGATACCACATTAGATTCACGGAGGGGGTCTACTGCTAAAATTACTGCCCTCGATCTGACCTTCGCGGTGATACCTCACATGCATGGTGCAATTGCTGTTTACATATGACGCCAGACCAACGCTTGTGTACGCCTTTGCGCAAGAGAAGGGGGGGCAGGGGTGCTTTTTTTTTTTTTTTTTTGTTTTTTTTTATTTATTTAGCTTTTTTATTTTATTTTTAAACTGTTCCTTCCATTTTTTTTCTTTGTGATGATTTTTATTGTTATCTCAGGGAATGTAAATATCCCCTATGATAGCAATAGGCAGTGACAGGTACTCTTTTTTTGAAAAAATTGGGGTCTATTAGACCCTAGATCTTTCCTCTGCCCTCAAAGCATCTGACCACACCAAGATTGGTGTGATAAAATGCTTTCCCAATTTCCCAATGGCGCGGTTTATATCCGGGAGGGGGGACATTCCCTCCCACTGCTTGTAAAAGCAATCTAGAGGCTAATTACCCACTAGAATTGCTTTTACATGAAAGCCGATCACTGGCTGAAAAGAATGATACCAAGATGATACCTAAACCTGCAGGCATCATTCTGGTATAACCATTCAAAGTCCAGCAACATACTGGACATATATTGTAATCTTTTTTTTTTTCATGCAGCCTCTTGGCTGAACGAAAAAAAGAGATTGATTGGTGGGTATGCCCACCATTAGAATACCTCCCTTCATCCACCCACTTCTAATGATGGGCATACATGCACCATTTATATATGCCGATGCATGGGGGCATCCTCCCGCAAAAGTTATGCCGTGTACACACGGTCGGAATTTCGACCGTATGTACGTGGCATTAGGAGCCAATCGCTCCTCCCCCCCCTGCTGCCCCCATGCTTCGGCATATATGCTCTTTTTTTTAACTGTGGTGGTGAAATCACCTCCTACAGCGTTGGAGTCGCGGCTTTATGTATCGTGGGAGCAAACGCTGTTGCTGTCAAGATAAATAAATCCGCGTTGCAACTGAATGGCGCACCTGAAAACAAAAAAATGCTTAACACTGAAACACAGTAAACAAAATTACATACCTGAAAAGCAAGCATGATAAAACATAATAAAACATTGCAGAATAGAATGGAGTAAAAAAAAGAGCAACAATAGAGAGAGAATAGAGAGAGAGAGAGAATAATAAAACGACAACTATTTTATTTTTTTTTATTTTTTTGAGATTCACAGGTAAAAAAGCTCCTGACTGAAGCGTCTGAATCAAAGCGCTACCACAAAAAAACTGTTAGCGATCGCAGGGATCAGGCCTGACTCTGCGAACGCTGCAGTTATGTGTGCTTAGTGTTTTGTAAGTGACAGTGATCGATCGATACTGCACTTGGGTGGGCTGGGCTGGGCTGGGCGGAGGAGGAAAACGCAGGTGCTAGCAGGTATCTGGGCTGATCCCGCTAACAATGCGTTTTTTTTTGGAACCCTAAACTGCTGGGACGCTAGTATAGATCTGATCAGATCAGATATTGATCTGTTCAGATACTATACCACTAAGGGAGGTGTATGCTTTGCGCGTGGGGTGTTTGCGGTACTGGCACTAACCTGGAGCGACGCAGACCTTATTTGACCCTAAAACCTAATTGATATCACCCGCCGGGCGATCAGGGGGTTAAACCGTTATTGGGTAATAAATGGCGGGTGCCCTGACAGTATAAAAAACAAGCTAACTAACCAGCGTCACCCGTAACAGTAATACAAAAAAAAACTGGCTACCTAGCGGCACCAGTGACACTAATGCAGCGATCAGAAAAACAATCGCTTAGTGACACTGGCAAAAGGGGGTGAAAGGGTTAACTAGGGGCAATCAGGGGGTTAAACCTTTATTAGGTAATATATGGGGGTACCTGACGCTATATAAAAACCTGACGGGGAACCTAAATAAGGAAATAACTAACTGGCTAACCAGCGTCACCAGTGACAGTTATACGGTGATCACTGGTGAAAGGGTTAACTCTAGGGCAATCAGGGGGTTAAAACCTTTAGGTTGTAATATGGGGGTACCTGACCTATAAACCTATTTATGAACCTATATAAACATGGCGGTTAATCTAAAAAAAAACTGGTTACCTAGCGACACTAATGCAGCGATCAGAAAAACGATCGCTTAGTGACACTGGCAAAAGGGGGTGAAAGGGTTAACTAGGGGCAATCAGGGGGTTAAAACCTTTATTAGGTAATATATGGGGGTACCTGACGCTATATAAAAACCTGACGGGGAACCTAAATAACGAAATAACTAACTGGCTAACCAGCGTCACCAGTGACACTTATACGGTGATCACTGGTGAAAGGGTTAACTCTAGGGGCAATCAGGGGGTTAAAACTTTTATTTAGGTTGTAATATGGGGGTACCTGACCTATAAACCTATTTATGAACCTATATAAACATGGCGGTTAAAATAAATGGTTACCTAGCGACACTAATGCAGCGATCAGAAAAACGATCGCTTAGTGACACTGGCAAAAGGGGGTGAAGGGGTTAACTAGGGGCAATCAGGGGGTTAAACCTTTATTAGGGGGGGGGGGGGTAGGGGGCTACCTAGGACCTAAAACTAACTGCCCTGACAGTTATTACAGTCACACTGACACTAAATGCAGTGATCAGTAAATAAATGATCACTGCAATTAGTGACACTGTGACTGGGGGGGGGAGGGGGTGATCTGGGGGGTGATCTGGGGGTGACAGGGGGGTGGATTGTGTGCCTATGTGTACTGGTGTCAGTGTACTGTTTGTGCACTAACCTGTACATGTTCTCTCCTCGGCGTTCCGGTCACATAGACCGGCGCACCGAGCGTGACATCACTTCCGCCTTCCTGTCTATACAATAGACAGGAAGGGGAAGCTTCTCATTCGCCAGGAGCGATCGCGAGGGGGTGGCCAGAAACCACTGGCCGTCCCCTCGTCCCGGATCGCTCCTGAAGCGATCCCGACCGTCCCCGCCGGCGGAGGGGGTCCGATCGGACCCCCCAACCGCCTGAAGAATGGCACGTATAGGTACGTCCTTTTGCCTGTACGTGCCATTCTGTTGACGTATATGTACATGGGGCGGTCGGGAAGTGGTTAAATAGACATAAGCAAAGCAGGTAGCAGTGTTTCAGTTTTTGGATGGAGATGTTTCAATGGCACATACCGGCAATTATTAAATAGACATAAGCAAAGCAGGTAGCAGTGTTTCAGTTTTTGGATGGAGATGTTTCAATGGCACGTACCTGTGGAATGATAAAAGAGATTTTCAGATGAGTGCAGAGTCAGCAGTGCTCCCACTTATAGAAATAGCCCCACTTTGAGAAAAAGCCCCAGTTGCAAATGTGCCCCACTCATCAAAAAACCTTTGCCACCACGCAATCTTGGGGCAGCAACCTGACACCTGTTGAGACCCTTGCAACCAGGCAAATTGTCTCAGCAGCCTGACAATCTTGTTAAGACCCTTGCGAAACGCAACATCATCTCAGCAACCTCTAACTCATAAAAAAAAAAGGAAAAAACCTTGCCACCACGCAGTCTCGGCACTGACACCTGTTGAGGCCCTTGCAACCATGCAAAATCATCTCAGCAGCCGGACACTCATTTGAGACCCTTGCAAACGCAATACTGTCTCAGCAGCCTGACACTCATAGAGACCCTTGCAACCACGCAATATCGTCTCAGCAGCCTGACAGTTATAGAAGACCCTTGCAACCACGCAATATCGTCTCAAAAACCAACATCATACACATGGAGACCCTTGCGACCACGCAATATCGTCTCAGCAAACCAGACAGAGATCCTTGCAACCACGCAATATTGTCTCAAAAAACATCATACACATCAAGACCCTTGCAACCACACAATATCATCTCAGCAAACCAGACTGAGATCCTTGCGACCATGCAATATAGTCTCAGCAGTCCAGACTGAGACCCTTGCAACCTCGCAATATCGTCTCAAAAACCAACATCATACACATCTAGATCTTGCAACCACGTCTCAGCAAACCAGACTGAGACCCTTGCGGCCATGCAATATCGTCTCAGCATACCAGACTGTGACCCTTGCAACCACGCAATTTTCGTCTCATAACAAACCTCATACTCATCGAGACCCTTGAAACCACGCAATATCATCTCACACAACCTTACACTCATCGAGACCTCTGCAACCACATTATATCATCCCAGCAACCTAACACTCGTTGAGACCCTTGCAACCACACAATTTAGTCTCAACCACCTGACACTCACTGAGACCCTTGCAACCATGCAATATCGTCTCCAGTAGTATAAAACACTTCACTGCACGCATACAAACTAACTTGAAAACACACCTCAGTGGCACGTAATCAGCCACACAAACACGCGGCGGCACCCAGTTGGCCATTCATCCCCAGTGGCATGCTCATTTTTCTCCCTGAGGTCAATTCAGGTTTCCATCCAGCACCAGGTTGGACTTTATCCCCCCAGATAAAAAATTTTTAAATAGGAGGGGAAGAACGTACAGTTCGCATCTTCACCAGGGTCAGTGGCACGACAGGGGTGGGCCAGTTCATTTCAGGTAAAAGTCACACCAGGCCCACTGTCAGACAGTTATCCACCACCTCGATGATTTTCTGCTCATCGAACAACCAGGCACACCACGGGCAGATCTACACAGGTTGAGAATAGTGTTCAGCTACCTGGTGGAAGGTCCGGCACATTTCATCACCTTCCTAGGTGTCACTCTGGACACGCGTGCCATACTGGCTACTCGACAGAATGACTATTTAACTGCTGCAAAGCACTGAAAGTGACCCTTTCGAGGGCCAGTCCATAACCACAACAGGGAATGAGTATACGATAAGTAGTGTTGCGCATAAGCGCATATACGATAAGTAGTGTTATATACAATAAATAACCGATAAGGTAATAAATTAATAGTTAAGTAAATAATTAGTAGTGCTGTGCTGTTATATACAATAGATAACCGATAAGGTAATTAATTAATAGATAAAAAAAAGTGACTATGTGCTACATAATTAAACAGAAATCATACACAGTGAAAGTAAACCATTCATAAAGTGCTGAGTGCTAAAAAGTGACAATCGTTTTAAAGATGTATAGTGGAGGGGCACTGAAGCCAAATGCTGGATTCCCTCCACAGTACAATGTATCAGTGACTTATCCCTTTTTCTGTGCAAAAACATGCGAGTAAATACAATGTGCCAAGTGACTTGTCTTCCTCTGTGCAAAAAGGTTATGCAAGGAAAAAACATAAAGTACAAAGTGACTTGTCCTTTTCTGTGCGACACACTATGATGTAAGGTGGCCTCTTACCTTACAGCTGTAAGGTAACAGCGTGTATATATATCATTGGAGATCATGTGTATTAACAGTAATGCCTTCTTGTGAATGGACATCCAGAGAATCGTCTTGTTCTTGATGCAACATTCTCACTATGGTAGTTATTTATACCTTTTCATTTGACAACACTGAAGAAATGACACTTTGCTACGATGTAAAGTAGTGAGTGTACAGCTTGTATAAAAGTGTAAATTTGCTGTCCCCTCAAAATAATTCAACACACAGCCATTAATGTCTAAACCACTGGCAACAAAAGTGAGTACACCCCTAAGTGAAAATGCCAAGTTGGGCCCATTTTGCCATTTTGCCTCCCAGTGTCATGTGACTTGTCAGTGTTACAAGGTCTCAAGCGTGAATGGGGAGCAGGTGTGTTAAATTTGGTATTATCGGTCTCACTGTCTCATACTAGTCACTGGAAGTTAAACATGGCACCTCATGGCAAAGAACTCTCTGAGGATCTGAAAAAAAGAATTGTTGCTCAACATAAAGATGGCCTAGGTTAAAAGATTGCCAAGGCCCTGAAACTGAGCTGCAGCAAAAACCATACAGCGGTTTAACAGGATAGGTTCTTGCCTACAGTCAATCATGGTGGTGGGAGTGTCATGGTCTGGGGCTGCATGAGTGCTGTCAGCACTGGGGAGCTACAGTTCATTGAGGGAACCATGAATGCCAACATATACTGTGACATACTGAAGCAGAGCATGATCCCCTCCCTTCAGAGACTGGGCCGCAGGGCAGTATTCCAACATGATAACGACCCCAAACTCCAAGACAACCACTGCCTTGCTAAAGAAGCTACGGGTAAAGGTGATGGACTGGCCAAGCATGTCTCCAGACCAAAAACTCTATTGAGCATCTGTGGGGCATCCTCAAACAGAAGGTGGAGGAGCGCAAGGTCTCTAACATCCACCAACTCCGTGATGTCTTCATGGAGGAGTGGAAGAGGACTCCAGTGGCAACCTTTGAAGCTCTAGTGAACTCCATGCCCAAGAGGGTTAAGGCAGTGCTGGAAAATGATGGTGGCCACACAAAATATTGCCACTTTGAGTCCAATATGGACATTTTCACTTATGGGTGTACTCACTTTTGTTGTCAGCGGTTTGGTTTTGGCTGTGTGTTGAGTTATTTTGAGGGGACAGCAAATTTACACTGTTATACAAGCTGTACAATCACTACTTTACATTGTAGCAAAGTGTCATTTCTTCAGTGTTGTTACATGAAAAGATATAATAAAATATTTACAAAAATGAGGGGTGTACTCACTTTTTTGAGATACTGTACAAATAATATATATATATATATATATATATATATATATATATATATATATATATATTTTTGCTTGCACGTGATTGGATAATGGAAATCAGCAGAGCTTCTCCAGAATCACTAGGCTAAGGGAGTCTTCCCTTGAAAAGTCAACAGCCTATTTGCCGTTTTAAAATCAACCGCACTATCTTAGTTGGTAGAGAGGCTGCACACTTTTATACCTTATATAATATAGATAATTGTATTGTATTGTGAGAGAAATATGAGATTTAAAACCTAACTCCAGGTTGTCACTTTAAATAGTTTGTTTTGGACTGTTCTGGAAATTTTATAATTTCAATCCTCATATTGATTAGTGGTTCCAAATTAATAATAACTACTGCAGTAGGGAACAGACACAAAATATACACTTAGGATCTTTCCAAAATAACTGTTCTGCTTGCTTTGACCCAAACTTTCCAGTGATCATGCACCACATACTGTACCTCAGCTCTTCCCAGCGGCTCTGTCTCTCTCTCTCTCTCAGGCTCGGGCCTTGGTCTCTCCTGACCTGGACAGTACAGTGCAAACGTGCCCCTCTCCCTGCTCCCTTCACACACTGACCTTCCATGGGAGGGTGGGGCCCTCACCTCTGCTTCTGATTCTAACATGAAGCCAGCACACACCTACGCCATTACTGTGCCTGCTTTCTGAAAAATCTGGCCCAGACCACTATATTAAACAATGGCACAGCCTCGCCCTGGCATAACATTATGAGATCATAAACAACATTTTGCATCAGTGCTCCAAGTATACAAACAAGGCCATTCTACAAAATGTTATTTTTTATTACACTGTACAATAGATATACCACGTATGTTATTTCTAGAGTGTTCAGGACAGTTTAAATGATCACAAAATGGTTGATAGGCATGTACTGATCAGAATGTGGATACCTCTACAAATAGTGTCAAAGCATCTGTGCCAGTGTAATATTTGTAGCAAATGGCAATGCTGAGCACAAAGCATTCAGGATATTAACTCCCGACTGTGGATATTTATTGACCACAACCATTACTATTTATGACTATTACTCAAATGTAACCTGATATTATTTAATACAGATGGCTCTTATATCAACAAATGCAATAATATGAATGATGGCTTCATTGAATATATAGATCAAACTGCATACCTTGGAGATATAATACACTAAGGTCACAGAAAATGAAAATAAATAAAACACATGGCAAATGTAAGCTCCATTAATAAACCATCCTACAATTTATAATAACCTACAAGACATCTAATTGGAACAGTGGAATGGTTTACACCCTGGTATTGCTTACATTTAACACTTCTGTAACAAAAATATACACCATCTTTTTTGGCTGCAAACATGTTGACACGGCAATCATTACACAAAGACGTAAGATGATTTTAGATATTACAGCAAACATTTGGCTATGTTGTTGAAGTCATGTTATACATTGCTTATTTGGGATAATGCAATGTTAATAGAACTTATAATACATAGAAATATGTATGGGGAAGATTCCTTAAAAAGGTGTATTCTTTTCCTAGGTCATGGGTGCTCAACCTGAAGGAATAAAAAAGCCCGAATGAAGTAGCAAAACAGGAAACCTTGTTACATTTACAAAACTTCCTTGCCTAAAACAATTGTAGCAAAGTGTAAACAAGAAACAGTTGGTATGTCCTTGGAGATCCGTGGATTCATTAAATGACTTCTTATTTGGATGCATTTTGTCAGTTGATTGATTTTTTAGGTTCTCAAACATTAGAGTGGACATTATCACCTACGTTTCAAGTTTGAAGCTCTGTTGTAAATATGTTTAAGCCTGGCTTTGAGCTAATGCCTTTTTATTTTTGTTACATATTTTTATAGATAAACAGCAGAGTACAGGTGGCTCCACTATTCTTGCTGAGCAATTGTTGATTGCATCTTGTGGATCTTTGTGCCTGCAAAGTGCACCATTACTTATTGTACCATAACATAACTGTACTGAAATGTTGGTTTGGTTTATTTACTAATGATGTTGAGCTTTTGTCATTTTTTTGCTATTCGGCACTGCGCTAATTTAACTGGTAATTGCGCAATCATGCAACACTGTATTTAAATTAAATTTATGTAATTTTTTATCATATAAAATAAAGCTTTCTTTTGGTGGTATTTGATCCCCACAGTTTTTTTATTTTTTGTGATATATATAAAAAAAAAAAAAGACCGAACATTTGGAAAATAAAATATGTTTTACTTTCTGCTATAAAACATATCCAATATTTAAAAAAAAAAAAAATCTAATTTCTTCATAAATTTTGGCCAAAATGTATTCCGCTACATGTCTTTTGCCCGCCGTGTCACTGAGAACCCGATGCGCGTGCCTGGCGGACACGCGGTTGCCCCTGTAACAGAGCAGGACCGTGGATCTGTGTGTGTAAACACACAGATCCACGTTCTGTCAGGTGAGAGGAGACTGATTGTATGTTCTCAGTACAGAGGAATACCGATTGGTCTCCTCTCCTTGTGAGTCCCCTCCCCCTACAGTTAGAATCACTCCCTAGGAAACATAATTAACCCCTTGATCACCCCCTAATGTTAACCCCTTCTCTGCCAGTCACATTTATACAGTAATCAATTTTTTATGCATTTTTATAGCACGGATCGCTGTATAAATGTGAATGGTCCCAAAAATGTGTCAAAAGTGTCCAATATGTCCGCCGCAATATCGCAGTCATGATAAAAATCGCAGATCGCTGCCATTACTAGTAAAAAAAAAAATAATATATAGAAGAATACATATCAGCCTAGACTGAGGAAAAGATTTGTTTAAAAAAAAAAAAAAAGATGGGATATTTATTATAGCAAAAAGTAAAAAAATATTGTGTTTTTTTTTCTAACTTGTCACTATTCTTTTGTTTATAACGCAAAAAATAAAAACCGCAGAGGTGATCAAATACCACCAAAAGAAAGCCCTATTTGTGGGGAAAAAAATTATAACAATGTCATTTGGGTACAGTGTTGCATGACGGCGCAATTGCCATTCAAAATGTGACAGCGCCGAAAGCTGAAAAATGGCTTCGGCAGGAAGGCGGTGAAAGTGCACTGTATTGAGGTGGTTAAAATCCTATTAAGTTTATATTAACTGGTTTGATGAAAGTTATAGCGCCTACAAACTATGGTATATATACAGATTTTTTTTAAATATACTACTAATGGTGGCAATGGGCAACTTATAATGGGACTGCGATAGTGTAGCAGACAATCTGACGCTAACTGATGCTGGGGACAAGTGACTAACTGCCACTATACTATGTGAATATGGATTCAAGAAATTGGTATGCTGCAAGCTACAATGAACCACTATGTCATTTTAATATGTATGTATATATATGTATTTATTATCATCAATCTATTCTTTATACTTTATACTGTTTGTATGGGCATAAGTAACAATAAAACATTTTTACAGACACACAGTGTCTATTTGCTTTCCAGCTGCATGCTTCATTCAAAGTCCCAACACTTTTTTCCTCGTAAACCCAGAAGTAGGCAGCCAAGTACGGGTACAATCCTTTGCTTACACTGGGCGGGCACTGACCAAGTGGATATTTACTTTTGTTCTCCTGTGATCCACATTCAGCTTATAACAGGCTGTTGCCTGCTACCAGCTGATGTGGAAGAGCCTTGCCAGGCTTGGAAGGGATTCTGACAATATTGATGGGATCCACCCTGCTGCCTGATTGACAGCCGGTGTTCTGCCAAGAAAAGCCAGATATCAAGAAGTGCCCGGGACGAACGGCGCATGCCCAATGCATGTGCCTTACGGAACAGCACAACAGCTGATTTTACGATCAGCTGTTGTGATGGCGAGATGGCGAATGCACACAATAGCCGACAGAATAAATGTTTCTGTCAGATTGTGCCCCGCGCTCCTGTGGTGAGTTCATGTCGATGATGGGCGGATTTATGGGCAGTTGGAGGTGTATTTAGCCAACTGATGGGCGGATTTGCATGCAGCACTGGACATCTAATTCCGCCCCCAACTGCCCATAAATCCGCCCACAACATGTAGATATCCACCCATCATCGACATCAACTCGCCATAGGAGCACGAGGCACAATCTGACAGAAAAATGTATTCTGTCAGCTGTTGTGCCGTTCTACCTGGGCACTTCTTGATAGCGGGCATTTCTCGACAGAATACCGACACATGAGGCTGAGAACAAGAGCCAGCCAAGCCTGTGCCCTCCTCAGGCCAACTTAACGCTGGAAGAGTAGAGCACAAAGTGGTAACTGACAGTCTGCTTGAAGCAGCCAGAGCACTGAGCCAACAGCGCTCATGTGATCGCTCAGTTCTTGGTGTTAGAGTCGTAGAGCCCGTATTAGTCTTTTAACAATAAATGTGTGAATATTTACTTTATTTATACAGTCGTGTAAAAATCGAATTCCTATTCATTTTGAATACTCAATCATTTGCATATAAGATAGTTAAACAGGAATTTGACTTCCACCTGAGTGGATAATTGAAGTGAATATTCACACATTCCTTTAGTAAATGAGCCTCTCTGACATTCCAACAGGAGTCTAGTTCAGACCTCTCTCTGATAAAATCCTTATTTTGTTTACATCTCCTTGCTGACCTAAGGCCAAGAATACATATAGTTCAATAATGGTGTTAGGTGAAAAGTCTGCTCATCCTTAAAGAGTAACTTCAATCCCCTTTCATTTTATTATTATGACGTGTTGACATGCTGAAGGCCTCTGCCCATCTTTTGGGTCCTGGCAGAGCCCTTCAGCATATCTCCACATGTGCAAAAGATTCCCTGAGTATGCACAAACATGACAAAGTTGTGGAAGTTCCAATAACAGATGTTTTTTGCATGTGCACAGGGGGAGCCACGCATGTGCAGATGTCCAGGAAAAACTGCACATATCCAGATGTTCCACAGGGCTCTGTCAAGACCCGAAGCCCTGAAGCACATCAGAATCTGGGAGGGGGACTGGGGGAAGAAAACGTCATCCTCCCATTTGCAGCACAAAAAAATCTACTAAATAAAAAAAAATGAATATACAAAATGTAAGAGAGGGAGGAAGGAGGAGGCAAGACAAAAATAAAGTTAGTTGAGGGTGAAGGTCCGCTTTAACACTGCTGAACCTGATGCTGCCCCACTTTCTGTATTCTGTAGTAAACCATGATTATAACATTTTCTGGAAAAATAGAAACAATAGGGTTGATTTACTAAATTCAAACAGACTGTGTACTTTGCAAGTGCAGTTGCACTCTGTACACATTGCAAATGGAGCAAGTGCCCTTGCAATCTTTTCACCTTTAGTAAATCAACCCCAATATGTCATCAGTCACAGAGATGATGTACTATTGTGTTAGCAAATCTCTGCAGGTCATATAAGATCTCCTAGCTTGAAGGTGTTGGTGATTGCTTGTAAGTGCACCCTTTGCAGACGTTAGGTAATGACATATTATATACAGTTTACACTATTAAACTAACTAATTGTTGATAGATTGTGTACAGTAATATTAATCAATGTGACAGCAGGTGACATATTATATACACTGACATTAGTTGGTCTTACAGATTACATAGTATATGACATAATCCAGTGTAATAGGTAATGGCAGGTCATATACAATTGCTTTAGTTAGTATGACAGTTGTAAATAGTACAACGGTTGATAGGTGGCTATATGCTGCAACATTAAATCATTAACAAGGCAAGCAGATGGGGCCATAAAGGTGGAGCGAGCAGAGCTAAGAGAAGAGTAAAGTTCTGACAGAGGGCCGAGGAACTGCAGAATGGGTGAACACAGGTAAGGACAGCAGAGATATGGCCACTGGTGAGTAGAACTATGACAAATTTACTGCTAACAGTAGGGAAAACCTGTCTAGAGTACATAGCTGGAGAGAGAGTGGTGTTAGAACAGCTGCTCAGAAACTAATGCAGACTGTGGGAGAGAGCTGAGACAAGGGTAGAATCATTGCATGTTGCAAAAAAAAGCAGCTCCAAGTAGTTATTTTTTTTAAAGCGGAGTGCCACACTAATTTCTAACTTTCACTAGAAATCATCCTGGCAGCATAATCATTGTGAAATGGGCAATTTTTTATTTTTTATTTTATGTGAATGGTTACCTTTATATTCCTATTTTAGATGCAGGTTCCGGTCTTTGGCACCCGCGGATATCACCGTAATATCCGGCGGCGCACTGTCTCCTAAGAGCTATGTGTCATAATTGCCAGGAGTTAGTGTGGATGGCCGCCACTCGTTCTCGCGATCTTTTGAAACCAGAAGTTTATCTTCATTGCCATCACAACGGGGCAGGCACTTCCAACGACGCCGCCTGTTGTGATGGCAATGTCAGAAGTGTACGGCGCTGCGAGCCGTACATACTGCGCATGCGCGAGAACGGAGCGGTGCATGCTGGTCGCTCAGCTGCAACGTAACCAGGACGATAGTGCTTGTAGGCTTCACATGCCCACAAGCAAGATGGAACATGCCAGGCATTAAAAGACATCGTATGATCTAAATCGGCAATCGAGCTGACGTTGATCGATAAACAGTGAGTCATAGTAATAATAGCATTTAACAAAATATATTTGTCCAAAAAAAAAAAATCTAATAGTTGGAACTCCGCTTTAAGCCTTGCAGCCAAAAATAAAGCAGCTTTGTTATGGATGGGTCAGCAGTAGGGTTTTTTGTATCAGTGAGTACAAGTACCGATACTTTTGGTCAAGTACTCGCTGATTCCGAATACCGATACTTTGTGGTGCAATTTGCATAGAAATAAATAAATAAAATAAAATAAATTTAAATAAATCTGCAAAGAATTGCATGGCATTTGAACAGGAATGTGGTGCAATTTCTGTCTTAATCGCATGCAATTTCCCCCACCGCTCCTGTGTGTGTGTGTTTGTGTAAGTGTGTATAGAAATGGAAGCGCCATCTAGTGGGCAGTTTAATAAAAGTCTTATAACTCACATTAAGTATATATCTGGTCAAATGCAAAATCTGCATAGTGTTCCGGTCCCGCCGATGATAGAAAATCATGGCCACTGGAGGTGCTCACAGGACTGGAGGAGAATATCCGAGACCCCTGTGGGTATAGGGCGGAAGTGATGTCAGCTTGGGGGCAGTCCACCTCTACATCTCCTCCAGCCCTGTGAGCACTCCAGCTGCCGTGATTTGCTATCATCGGTGGGACCCGGACACTTTGCAGATTCTGCATTTGACCAGATATTTACTTAATGTGAGTTAAAGCATTTTTAATAAACTGGCCACTACATGGCGCTTCCCTTTCTATACACACACATAGGAGCGGTGGAAAAAAGGGCATGAGATTCGGACAGGAATTGCACCACATTCCTGATCAAATTGAATGTGATTCTTTGCAGTGCAATTTGCGCCCATTCATTCTGTATTGACGGAAATCACACCGCAAAATATCGGTTTCAGTATCAGGAGCATTTTTAGAAGTACGAGTACTTGTAAAAATGCTTGGTATCAGTATTGGTACATCCCTAGTCAGCAGCGAAAAGGGACTGCTGCCCTCAAATCAACCACAAACTAAAAGTAAAGAAAAAAGCCTCCAATAATAGGTGCACATAAAAACAAAAAATATATATAAGACAGCATATGGGGTATTGTTCAAGATTTAGCAATCAAACATGTTGCTAACACGGATTGCAAACTTAATAAGGACTTATGTTAGGACCTCTAAAAACAGAATAGACACACAAGAGAATGTACCCTAATGCGGCGTACACACGGTCGGAATTTCCGATGGAAACAGTCCGATGGGAGCTTTTCATCGGATTTTCCGACCGTGTGTATGCCCATCTGTCTTTTTCTGTCGGAATTTCCGACTGACTTTGAATCGAGAACATGTTCTCAATTTTTCCGACGGAAAACCTTTCTATCGGATTTTCCGATCATGTGTATGCAATTCCGACACGCAAAATTCTGACGCATGCTCGGAAACAATTCGACGCATGCTCGGAAGCATTAAACTTCCCTTTTATAGTGCTGTCGAACGTGTTTTATGCCACTGTGTTACTGACCGTCAGAATTTGGTGTGATCGTGTGTAGGCAAGACAGTTTGAGCGAAATTCCGTGGGAATTCCGACGGGAAAACCATCAGAGCTTATTCCGACGAGAATTCCGACCGTGTGTACGCGGCATAACACTGCAATTAATTAAAGTGACACGCAGGGGGTTATTTACTAAAGGAAAATCCACTTTGCACTGCAAGTGCACTTGGAAGTAAAGTCGCTGTGGATCCAAGGGGGACATGCAAGGAAAATAAAAAAACAGCATTTTAGCTTGCACATGATTGGATGATAAAATCAGCAGAGCTTCCACTCATTTCAGATCTACCCCTTAGATTTAGAGCGACTGCACTTCCAAGTGCACTTGCAGTGCAATGTGGATTTGCATTTCGTAAATAACCCCCAAAATTTGCTAATTGATCCTAATCTCACCTATAATGTATTCAGAAGTGATGAGCAAATCTCTGTCAAATTTTAATCACTAGGAGTTCAATGAATCCCAATGAATGTTCAGACTTTTGGAGGGGGTAAATGTATATGGGGGGGGGGGGGGCAATCCTGTAAGAAAATTCTGGCCATTTGTAAGGCTACGAAGCCTTGCACTACCTGTGCCAATGCCAAAAAAAAGTACAGCAGGGAAAAAGTCAATTTCCTATGGCTTTGATTGGAAAATTAAAATAACCACATCCTTTAATTAAATTACAAGTTGAGAGATGCTTAAAAGTTGTATGCAGAGTTACTTACAGGAAGTTACAAAGGTCAAAAAAACAGTCCACTATAAAGAGATAACTTTTTTTCACCTGTGTACTTTATCATCTTTTGTACCAGTAACCCTAGTAGAGTCTTTATAACCATCCTGTATCTCCTATCATTATCTTGTCTTTTATAGGTAAGAGGAACCACCTGACAGAGGTCTAAGCTGTTATAACATTGAGTTGATCACCCCTACAAGGATGTATGGCCTGAGAATATATTGTACCTCCTACTGATCTTCAATTAGACCTCATTCATCCAATGCAGGTCTTAATCGAATATATTTTGGTTAAGGATGTTACAATTTTGCAGTAATGGTGTATCACTCCTTTGCTTTAGCTGCTCCCGTGGAGTGCCCCTGCGCTAATCCCAGGGGGGTTTTGGTGGTGGAGAGCTTTCTACGCTAAACATTGAGCCCTAGTCTTGCTCATTAAAACTGTCCCGCCACTGATAATCTCCTAATTCTTGTATGAAAATACCCAATATTAGTTACCTAGCAGCAGGACAGCTTGCACCAGAAAGAATCCCTCAGCGAACAACAATTTTTATCTGCTGGTCAAAGCAATCCTAGTACAATTTGATGAAAAAGCATGTGTCACTGCTAAAACTCCCTGAAAAAGGTGAATTGTAAAAGAAAAAAATCAAATCATAAGCCAAATCATATGCACTGTCAGACTACATTGTCAGGATGTTTTTTTTTAAACGATATTGTTCCATAAATCCATAACTTTAAGCCCCCGTACACACGGTTGGAAATTCCGACCACAAAATCCGTCAAATTTTTCCGACGGATTTTGTCCGACACTGGTGTTGCATACACACGGTCGGACAAAGTTGTCTGAAAAAAAAGATCATTCTGAACGTGGTGACGTTCATTGTGTACGACGGAACTATGTAGAGGCTAGTAGCCAATAGCTTTGGTCTCGTAATTTGATCTGAGCATGCGTGGCACTTTGTCCGTCGGAATTCTCTACACACGATCGGAAAAAGTCTGATCGGATTTTGTTGTCGAAAAATTTGAGAGCAGGATCTCAAATTTTTTCCGTCGGAAATTCCGACGGAAAAAGTCCGATAGAGCCCACACACGGGCGGATTTTCCGACAACATGGTCCGATCTGACATTTTTAGTCAGAATTTCCGAACGTGTGTATTTTCCATGTTGCCCTCCAAGCTGCATGAAAATAACCCCCTCGCCACTCTACAATATATAAAAAAAAAAATTAAAAAATTTTCACATGTCCTACTTGGCAGTTCCCAGCCTCCCATATTTGTTTTACAAATTAGCTCACTTATTAGCACTAAAAATGGTAAGCACTTTCAAACAGGATCAAAAAACACCACCAAATATTTGAGGGCCTACACAGTGATTACATTTCAGTTAGGTCTCAACCTCTGGATCTTCCTGCCCTTATTGATTCTTATTCTGATATACAGGGTGCCATGAAGAGGCCTTGCAGCTTATGCATACGTTTGTAAACGCGTGCTAACTAAACCCCTGTTTTTAACGCAAACTGTTGGACAGGTTAATTTGGTCAGTTGGCAGACTGGTTGGTGAGTTGAGCTATGGAATGTTCTGTTTCTGTCTTTCATGTGTTTGCCCTTACATGTGCTCCTTGCTGTGAAGGCTAGTTATAGGTGGGGGCAGGGACAATTTGTTTGTTATTTGTTTGTTTTTTATACAGGGCAATAGTCCTGACAGCTACCTCTCAGGGTTAATATTTCCTTCGTAATGTACTATGGTCATAATCCAAAGCTTATTTTCTTTGTTTATTTCTGTTAATGCCCATATGTTCCTCCGTGGCCTTATTGAAGACCTAACTGGTTTACCAAGATCTTCCCCTGATGACTTTCTACTCTCCTCCCCTCATTTGTGTAGCAATTTATGTATGATTCAGAGCATGCAAGGATTGTTTGTTGCTCTGCACAGTACTCATTTACTTTGCATTTTTTTAAAATACCAATAAAAACTATTGAAACAGAATCAAATCCTATTAAAGTCTATTTGGTGGTGTTTTTTCTAAGTTTGGGTTCTCTGAATTTTTAAGAGGATTAGTAAAACTTGCGATAATTAAAACCTGGGACCCATGCATGGGTAAGGAGGGAGGGAGGGAGTATTACTACAGCCATGTAATAGCCATTCTACATTTCTGCCATTTAACAAATATATACAATTTTGTTAGCTATTCATTCATGAAGAATATGTTGCTGTAAAAATATATTTTCTTTGCTAATGGCATACATTTGGAAGGTATTTGTTTCTTTTTTAACCACTTCCAGACCAGCCTCGTTTTGGATTTTAGGTGTTTACATGTTTAAAACTGTTTTTTTTTTTTTGCTAGAAAATGACTTAGAACCCCCAAACATTATATATTGTTTTTTTTCTAACATCCTAGAGAATAAAATGGCGGTCGTTGCAATACTTTTTTTCACACCGTATTTGCGCAGCGGTCTTACAAGCGCACTTTTTTTGGAAAAAAGTCACTTTTTTGAATAAAAAAATAAGACAACCGTAAAATTAGCCCAATTTTTTTTTGGATTGTGAAAGATAATGTTACGCCGAGTAAATTGATACCCAACATGTCACGCTTCAAAATTGCGGCCGCTCGTGGAATGGCGTCAAACTTTTACCCTCAAAAATCTCCATAAGCGACATTTAAAAAATTCTACAGGTTGCATTTTTTGAGTTACAGAGGAGGTCTATGGCTAGAATTATTGCTCTCGCTCTACCGATCGCGGCGATACATCACATGTGTGGTTTGACTACCGTTTTCATATGCGGGCGCTGCTCACGTATGCGTTCGCTTCTGCGCGCGAGCTCGTCGGGACGGGGTGTTTTAAAAAAATTTTTTTTGTTTTTTATTATTTATTTTACTTAATTGTATTATTTTTTACACAGTTTTAAAAAAAAAAAAAATTGATCACTTTTATTCCTATTACAAGGAATGTAAACATCCCTTGTAATAGAAAAAAGCATGACAGGTCCTCTTAAATATGAGATCTGGGGTCAAAAAGTCCTCAGATCTCATATTTGGACTTCAATGGGAAAAAAAAAAAAAAAATTTAAAAAATGTCATTTAAAAAAATGACATTTGTAAATTTCTCTTTAAGACGTATGGGCGGAAGTGACGTTTTTGACGTCGCTTCCGCCCTCCTATGGTATAGAGATGAGTGGCGGCCATCTTAGCCTCACTCATCTCTATACACAGGCAGGGAACGGACCCGATCGCCTCCGCCGCTGCCGACGGTTCCGGTAAGCGGCGGAAGGCACGGGAGAGCGGCGGGAGGGGGGGGGGCACCTCTCCCGCCGCCGATAACGGTGATCTCGCGGCGAATCCGCCGCGATGACCACCATTATCGGAAAGGGGACCGCTCACTGTAAAGAGGGATACCTCGGTTGTGGCAGCAGCTGCTGCCGTTACCGAGATATCCCTCTTCAAAAAAATGACGTATATATACAGTGAGCGGTCGTGAAGTGGTTAACACATTTTCAAAGAAAAAAAAAAAAAAGCCTTCCCATGGCTGGTATTGTTTACATCCTGCAACTCCACTTTTATACACCTCTGAGATGGTGCCTGCTATGTAACAATGGGCCAGCTCCAGAGTGTTTTTATAGAGTCTTTAGGTAGGAGGAGATGGCAAGGACCTGTGAGGACATAATCTAGAAATTTTTAAGTTTCTTAAATTAAGTAAATTACATTTTTTATACTTACCAAAGCCCTCACTGATCACAAATAGTAAAGCTAAGGCATGGTTTAATTTTAGATATAATTGATCCAAAGAGGGAGATTAACTCTATTGTGACCAGAGGTCATTGATGCCTAGACCAAATTTAGCATCAACAGCATTTTTTCATTTATGTCTTGTGGACCATCCCAGGCACATATATGGAGACCGGGCAGTCGCTCTGTGCCAGATCATGTACATGATCTGGCATTTCCAGGTAGGGGACACACATGTGCAGCCACCGCTCCATCTGTACTGTGATTCGGTTACAGCACAAGTCGGTTAGCAGGTCCTGGCCAATGATTTATGGCCGATTTTTGGCCGTGACCTACTGATCGTCTTAGTGAATCACAGTACAGAACCCTGTGTTTACTTAGGCTCCATTCACACTTGTACGACTCCAAAGTTGTGCCAATTTTGGAGTGCAACTTTGATACAACTTTGGATGGGTGAAACTTGGATATGACTTTGTCTTTGATCAACGATAATGGACAACTGTTGCACACCAAGTTGCATTGTATAACATTCAGGTGCGACTTTCATGCAACTTCTGAGGGTTAACATTGAAGTCTATAGTCTTCAAGTGGCATGAAAGTTGGACCAAGTAGTGCATGAACTACTTTTAAGTTGCTGCAAGTTTAATTTGCACATATATAAATATGATATCATTGGAAAACATTGGACATCAAAGTTGTATGACAATTCGTTCCCTAAGTTGCATGACAAGTCACACAAGTGTGAATGGAGCCTAACAACACAGAGCTCTGTGCATTAGGGTGTGCACCCAAAAGCTCAAAAACGTGTGTGTGTGTGTACATATATATGGCCCCATCACACTGATCTGCCTGCCAGCACAGTGAAAAAGAAGTGTGTAACACCTTCTCCTATGGCAGAGACGGTAAAAGGGATATCTTTCCACTGGCACACAGTGCGATAATGCTAATGTGCATGGGGTGATTAGGGTGTGCCCAGCCACATCCGGCGCACCCTGTGCGCACACCTATGGCTCTGTACATGGAGCAGAGATGTGGATATTTTTTTTCTTTCTGCAAAGCAGGGAGAAAAATCAGCCCCATCTGCCAGTAAAAGCAGCACATATTGCACAAATCACACTTGTTAGGCACACAGTTAACCCTTTCATTGCCCCTAGATGTTAGCCCCTTTCCAGCCAGTGTCATTAGTACAGTGACAGTGTATAGTATTAGCACTGATCACTGTATTAGTGTGACTGGTGATGTCAGTGGCAGTTAGTCAGTTCCCACCCAGTGTCAGTTAGTGTCAGATTGCCCACAGCACTATCACAGTCCCACAAAATTCTCTGTTCACTGCCATTACTAGTATAAAAAAAAATAAAAAATAAAAATTCCAGTATATATACCATCATTTGTAGATGCTATAATTTCCACGCAAACCAATCAGTATACACTGATAGGAGTTTTTTTTACCAAAGACATGTAGCAGAATACATTTTGACCTAAATTTCTGAAGAAATTAGATTTAACATTTTTTTTGGATATGTTTTTAAAAAGCAGAAAGTAAAAATAGTGTTTTCTTTTGTTTATTTAATAAAAAAAATTAAAAACCCTGTGGTGATCAAATACCGCCAAAAAAAAATCTCTATTTGTGTGTAGAAAATGATATAAATATCATTTGGGTACAGCATTGCATGACCGTCTAATTATCAGTTGAAGTAGGGCAGTGCTAAATAGCAAAAAAAATGGGCTGGTCGTGAAGGGCGTAAAACCTTTCGGAGCGGAAGTGGTTAACTTGGCAATAACTTTTTGAGTTATTTGCACATATACACATACCAAGACTTTTATTTTGTACACTAATTTAATAGAAAAAAACTGCCTAGTTTTTAATTATAGACAAACTAATACACAAAAATGTAAAAAATGTTTCCCCCTATTTTATTTCTTAATACATGTATTATTATTTTTAATAAATGCAACTATTGCCCCGTACAAATGAGCGGAATTTCCGTCGAAAAAAATCTTGGATGTTTTTTTCCGATGGAATTCTTCTCAAGCTTGGCTTGCATACTCACGGTCACACAAAAGTTCTCTGAACTTTCAACCGTTAAGAATGCGGTGACATACAACACTACGAAGAGCCGTGAAAATGTTTCCGAGCATGCGTCGAATTGTTTCCGAGCATGCATAGGAATTTTGCGTGTCGGAATTGCTACAGACGATCGGAACTTTTTCCGTCGGAAAAATAGAGAACCTGCTCTCAATCTTTTGCTGGCAGAAGAGCAAGCAAAAGTCCGATGGAGCATACACACGGTCGGAATTTCTGACCAAAAGCTCACATCAGACTTTTGCTGGCGGAATTTCCGATTGTGTGTACGTGGCATAAGTCTGAAAGGTACCCTGGATTATCACTATAAACCTAAGGTAGCATCTGCAGGCTGAAAGCTTTTTAATTTTTGTCAATAATGCCTCTATCCTGAACATGATGATTTTTTTTTGTTGCAATTAAAAGTTGGCACATTGGCTTTCAGAAACAGCAGGGACTGAGAGCACACTGCCAGCTGCTTGCTATCAATGGGAGGATGTTCAATAACGCATCCTCAGCCTGGAGTGCTGTGCTGGAGAAAGTTAGTAAACAGATTGTGGGCGTGAAGGGATTCAAGTGACTTTAAAGATTTAAAAGAAAATCTTCTTGCACACCCATGTCCTACCACCCATGCCTTAGATCTTTGTTCTCTATAAAGGCTAAGGCAGCTGAAGAATCTTCAGCATAGCGACACAATTCCAGGTGTTTTGGATGCCTGTCTGTTCCCATGGTGCACATTGTGGTCCCATAAATCACATAAATTACTCAAATTTTTTCCAAAAACAGATTACAAACAAGTAGATTAAATTAATTAATACATTTTAATTTGGAGATGTCAAAATAGTATCTAATCACAGGGAAACAAGGAATGCACTAGAACTAGTAAAGTAAAACATGAGATGTGATGGAATTGCACAAAAAAAGTGTATTGTTCCATAATATGGGGATTAGCTGCTAGCCAGTATATACCATATTTATCGGCGTATAACACGCACTTTTTTCCCCTTGAAATCAGGGGAAAATCGTAGGGGCGTGTTATACGACGATCCCCTGCCGATTGTCAGCCTCCCAGCCTTTCTCGCGGCTTTTGGCGGCTCTCGTCGACTTTCGGACGCTTTCTGCCTTTCTCGCTGGCTTTCGGCCATTCTCGGCAGCTCTTGGCTGTTCTCGCTGGCTTTCGGCGGCTCTCGCAGTCCCGCGTGAGCTGCCGAGAGTGGCCTAGAACAGCCGAGAGCTGCCGAGAACGTCTAAAAGCACCCGAAAACCGGCGAGAGCACCCGAAAACTGTGAGAATGGCTGAAAGCTATCGAGTGCAGCCGAGATACACAGGACATCCGGCGATGTATCTCGGCGGCGCCATTTTTAAATGTACCGTAAATGACTCTGGGGCAAGGCTGCAGATGGGAGCTGGCAAGGCTGCAGATGGGAGCTGGCAAGGCTGCAGATGGGAGCTGACAAGGCTGCAGATGGGAGCTGGCAAAGCTGCAGATGGGAGCTGACAAGGCT
Source organism: Lithobates sylvaticus (assembly GCA_028564925.1). NCBI lineage: Eukaryota > Metazoa > Chordata > Amphibia > Anura > Ranidae > Lithobates > Lithobates sylvaticus. The sequence goes on along the minus strand of CM053028.1, from coordinate 147,974,321 downwards.
GCATTGATGGGCATTTAAATGTAAGTTTTTTTCCTTAATCTTCCCTCCTAAAAGTTTTTTTCCTTAAAATTCCCTCCTAATCTTGGGGTGCGTGTTATACGCCGGCGCGTGTTATACGCCGATAAATACAGTAATTCACATGCAAAAAAAATTTAATAAATGATAATAAGCCTCGGCTGCACGTGACTGAAGCTGTATTCAGAAATAGGGGAATGTCTGTGACTTGTTAAATATTATGTACTCTGAAAACTTTACATTTATTTTGGAAATGACAGTTTCCTATCTATCCTACAAGTACAAGAAAGAAAATTAGGTTGTAGTTTGCCAATTGTCCCATCATTTAAAGAAAGCGAGAATGTCATCCAGATGTCACTGGCTTCTACGTATTCATTTTCCTTTATTCACTGTTTCATGAATAATAATTCCAAAGCAAAACCAAGAAAACAATGTGTGGAGTTCATTATCCCAACTATGCCCTAGGGACGCTTATAAACTCTGGTGACTCATCCACAAATAACATAGGCACACCTAAAGGACAAGTGCAGGACTGGCAGATCATCTCGACTTTTTTCATCTCTTCACGGCTTTCAAAATGTATATTCTGTGTCAATGCAATGGAAAGTTATTACATAGATTTAAAGTGGAATACATGAAACAAATTGTTTGGACGTACGCAGTGCTGGATTATAAAGGCTTTTTGGCAAAGAAAGCACTCCAAACCACATGTTTGTACATGACAACATTTTCCTAAGACAGATTCTAAGTGCTATGCGCTTATTTATAAAGATTGAAATTGGCATTTTCAGTTGAAAAGTTGATTTTTAATGGTTTATCTTAATTATGTTGCCGCTCTGGGCAATTTTTCCACTAATTGTTTCTATATTTGGATGAGAGTGTGTATAACTCAGTCACATCTATTTGTCATACAACTTCACTTACAAGGATTTTCAGCAATTTTTTCCAACTATAATGGATGCCTCCAAAAAACAGATGTCATTTATTATTTTCAATGGTGGTAAGGTGGTGTAATGACGTGTTCACGACACCATCATTAGGATGCTTTTTTTTTTTTAACAATCATCAAGCACTCATCTCACACCCTTTCAGAAATGTTGTGATCCTGAAAGTCTTTTTGAAGACATTTTTCCAGACAGCATTGAAAACGTAGTGCTCGTTAAAGTCTGATTTAACAATGCAGACACCAGTGCCTAGCCAAACAAGGTAGTTATGTTTGAATTTTCTAGTTCAAACAAAGGTGGCAAATGCAGCTGAAAAAATTAGATGCCATGAAGTAAGAATAACATAGCAGATTCCACTAAATTCTTAAAGTTTAGAGTTGGGTAGAATTCGTAAGAAAAACTGTTATAAGAAAGTATTTTATTATTGTTCACAGGAACAAATAATCAATTCACATTATTCTTAAAACACTTTCAAGAGAGTCAGAAATAGAAAATCTAATGTAGCTGCAGCTGAAAGAAAAAAAGTATGAACAATATACTGGTATAAAGGGTCACTGAAGGACAGAAGCGTATTCATTTCATGTTGCATTCCTCTGTCTTTATCCATTTTTTGCAATTGCATCAACGTTGCATTGCTCCAGTAACCTGTGCTGGAATCATTCACTGACAAAAACAAAACAAAGACTACACATTCTGTTATATAAGCAAAACCAAATGTCTAACTTGTTTGACATCACTGCCATAGAGTTAAGCCTCGTACACACAATCGGATTTTCCGACGGGAAATGTGTGATGACAGGCTGTTGGTGGAAAATCCGTCCGTTTGTATGCTCCATCGGACAATTGTTGTCGGATTTTCTGCGGACAAATGTTGGATGTCAGGTTTTAAAATTTTCCGTCTGTTGTTGGATTTTCCGAGCGTGTGCACACAAGTCCGTCAGACAAAAGTCCAAAGTATAAACACGCATGCTCGGAAGCAAGGTTAAACTAGTGTTCGTAATGGAGAATTAACATTCGTGACGTGGCAAATTATGAAATCTCGAAATGCAGCGCACATTCTCTTCTTCTTTAATGGGATTATAATGAAGCTGCTTTGCTGATAAAACTAATGGAGTTATTGCAAACAAATTTTCAAAGATTTTTTTTTTCTAGTGATATCAAGAATAATATTATTATGCTTTTTTTTTTTGGGCAAGTTACCACAACACCATTATCCCGTGGGTTTTACCATCAAAGATACAACTATGTTGGTGTTCCTTGTCAATTTTACATTGTATTTTGTTTAAATGTAACTGCCTACTCCCAAACTGCCATTTGAAGTAAAACACATAGTTAAGTATTCTCCACTATTTTTTTATTGTGCATTAAAAAAAGAAAACAAATAAAATTAGACATGCTATCTGCCAATAGAACTGAACCAAAAAGTGCATTCTTTGCATCCAAAAATATAGAAAATATAGAAAATATAACTAATCAATTCATTATTATTCAACCACAAAATAATAAAATAAAAGCCTTATGCATGTGTCCTGCTTCTTAATATAGGAGGTCAACAATGCCAAGAGTTGGTGAAAGCAGGGGTCCATCATGTAGAGATAATTCTGAAAATCATCTGGATTATTTTCCTGGAGCTCCCGCAGCAAAGGCATATGACATAATTGGTCATGATTAATAAAGCAACACATTTTTGGTCCAAGAAATCATCCTCCTCCTCCTCCTCCTCCTCCTGTTCCTGGACTGGACTTGGGTCAAAGCAATAACTCCAAGACCAATAATATGTAACATGTTATCGCCTCCGATTCCGAAACCTGTCTGGTTGACGAACGGTCGTCCAGAAACAAACCAAAAAGCACGAAATTAAAAGCGCAAACTGAAAAGCGTTAAATGAAAAGAGCGAAATGAAATCGAATCGACACTCACCAAACTTCTACTAACTACTAACTTCTACTAACACAAAGTTAGCAGAAGGAGCCCAAAAAAAAGCCTGAAAAACCACGTAGTACATCACTACGTTTGTGTTTGTTGGTCGACAATTCCTTGCCGTTTGTATGCAAGACAAAATCCAGGCACACGCCTTCGGACAAAAGTCTGAGGTTTTGTCTGCGGAAAATCCGATCATGTGTACGAGGCTTAAGGCTTACTTCCTTTTTTTTTTTAAAACTGTTTTCAGATCTCACAAACTGACAAATACAGGTATGTCTTTACATAATATGTAGCAAATTATGTAGACAATGTGGACTAAAGGCCCATACACAAGCAGATCAAGACAGTTCATCGGATCGGACAAGCACAAAAAAAATTCTCGTAGGATACCAGATCGTACGATTTTAGTTTAATCAGTACAGTCATTCGAAAATACAAAAGAAATATACTACAACACATAACAACAGTTCCGATATTTTATTCTGTCATACGAGAATTTTTGTAACATTAGTAAATTCTTCATGTTTGATATGAGACTAGCATGCAAAAAAAAACTAGGACGATCAGTTGTTCGATTCTTGGATCGTGTGTACGAGGCTTAAGACTGTTACTGAAATACTATGATCAGCATTGGTTATGAAAAAATTTATTCAGATTTTTTTTTCAAATTGATAAATCTACTGGAGGAAAAGCAACAGCAGACATGCCTAATAATAAACAAGATTATTATTATTATTATACAGGATTTATATAGCGCCAACAGTTTACGCAGCACTTTACAACTTGAGCATAGGCAGTACAAATACAATACACTTTAATACAGTAGGAATCAGAGCACCCTGCTCCTTAGAGTTTACAATCTAAGATGGAAGGTACAGTGAGTAATATCATGTTGAACATTTGGTAAATCTTGGTAAATCTGACCTGTTACCTGTTACATCTTACAACCAGAAACATAAATGTATTTTATTGGGATTTTACTGTATGTGATAGACCAACACAAAGTGGCACATAATTGTGAAGTGGAAGGAAAATTATAAATGTTATTCCAAATTTTTTCCAAAATAAATATCTGAAAAGTGTGGCATGCATTTGTATCCAGCCCCCTTTACTTGGTTCCACTAGATTTTAGTCAGGGTTATCAAATTGCCTCCAGAAGTCACGTAATTAGTAAATCGAGTCCAACTATGTGTAAGTTAATCTCAGTATAAATACAGCTCTTCTGTAAAGCCCTCAGAGGTTTGTTAGAGAACCTTAGTGAACAAACAGTATCATGAAGGCCAAAGAACACACCAGACAGGTCAGGGATAAAGTTGTGGAGAAGTTTAAAGCAGGGTTAGGTTATAAAAAAATATCCCAAGCTTTGAACATCTCACAAAGCACTGTTTAATCCATCATTCAAAAATGGAAAGAGTATGGCACAACTGCAAACCTACCAAGACATGGCCGTCCACCTAAACTCACAGGTCGGGCAAGGAGAGCATTAATCAGAGAAGCAGCCAAGAGGCCCAAGGGAACTCTGGAGGAGCTGCAGAGATCCACAGCTCAGATGTGAGAATCTGTCCACAGGACAACTATTAATCGTGCACTTCTGGTCTTTATGGAAGAGTGGCAAGAAGAAAGCCGTTGTTGAAAGAAAGCAATAAGAAGTTCTGTTTGTGAGAAGCCATGTGGGGGACACCGCAAATGTGGAAGAAGGTGCTCTGGTCAGATGAGACCAAAATAGCATTTTTCTTTTATTTCAATGTGTGGCGGAATACTAATACTGTACATCATTCTGAACACACCATCCCTACCGTGAAACATTGTGGTGGCAGCATCATGTTGTGGGAATGTTTTTCTTCAGCAGGGACAGGGAAGCTGGTTCGAGTTGATGAGAAGATGTATGAAGCCAAATACAGGGCAATCTTAGACGAAAACCTGTTAGAGTCTGCAAAAGACTTGAGACTGGGGCGGAGGGCAGCAGGACAACAACCCTAAACATACAGCCAGAGCTACAATGCTGGAATGGTTTAGATCAAAGCATATTCATGGATTTAGGTCTGGACTTTGACTGGGCTATTGTAACACAATTGAGAATTTGTGGAAAGACTTGAAAATTGCTGTTCAAAAAAACACTCCCCATCCAATCTGACAGAGCTTGAGCTATTTTGCAAAGACGAATGGGCAAAAATTACATTCTCTAGATATGCAGAGCTGGTAGAGAAATCCCTAAAAAGACTTGCAGCTGTAATTGGTCCCATAAAGAATGATGAAGTGAATTTGGTTACTAAGGATGAAGAGATGACAAATGTATTCCTCTCCTCAGTCTTCACGAGGGAATCGGGGGGCTTCAGTAACCAAAACTGCAAAATGTATCCTTATGACATGTTACAGGAAGCATCCTCATGGTTAAGAGGACAGAATTAGAAATAGACTTGAAAAACGTAACATTAATAAGTCGCCGGGACCAGATGGCTTGCACCCGAGGGTCCTTAGGGAACTCAGTCAAGTAATTGCCAGACCATTGTTAGTAATTTTTACTGACAGTCTACTGACTGGAATGGTACCAGCTGATTGGAGAAAAGCCAATGTTAGCCCAACATCAATTGTATGCAAGCTCTTGGAGGGGATGATAAGGGACTATATACAATATTTTAGTAATGACAACGGTATCATTAGCAGTAATCAGCATGGATTCATGAAGAATTGTTCTTGCCAAACCAATGTATTAACCGTCTATGAGGAGTTGAGCTGCCATCTAGATAAAGTAAGGCCCATAGGCGTGGTGTATCTGGATTTTGAGCATTTGATACAGTTCCTAATAAACGTTTACTGTACAAAGTAAGGTCCATTAGCATGAACCATAGGGTGAGTACATGGGTTAAAAACTGGCTACAGGGGTGAGTTCAGAGGGTAGTGATAAATGGGGAGTATTTTGAATGGTCCGGGGTGGAAAGTGGGGTCCCCCAGGGTTCTGTCCTGGGACCAATGTTATTTAATTTATTCATAAACAACCTGGAGGATGGGATAAACAGCTCAATCTCTGTATTTGCGGACGGTACTAAGCTAAGCGGGGCAATAACTTCTCCACAGGATGTGGAAACTTTGCAAGAAGATCCGAACAAATTAATGGGGTGGGCAACTACATTGCAAATGAGGTTTAATGTAAAAAAAAATTAAATAATGCATGTTGTTGGCAAAAATATGAATGCAATATACTCACTAGGGGAAGTTCGTCTGGGGGAATCTAGGATGGAAAAAGACCTGGGGATTCTAGTAGATGATAGGCTCAGCAATGGCATGCAATGCCAAGCTGCTGCAAGCAAAGCAAACTGAATATTGGCATGCATTAAAAAGGGGATTAACTCCAGAGATAAAACGATAATTCGCCCACTCTACAAAACTCTGGTCTGGCCGCACCTGGAGTATGCTGTGCAGTTCTACGCACCAGTCCTCAGGAGGGATGTGCTGGAACTGGAGAGAGTCCAGAGAAGAGCAACAAAACTAATAAAGGGATTGGAGAACCTTAGTTATGAGGATAGGTTACAAGCACTGAACTTATTCTCTCTGGAGAAGAGACGCTTGAGAGGGGATATGATTTCAATGTATAAATACTGTACTGGTGACCCCACAATAGGGATAAATCTTTTTCACGAAAGTGAATTTAATAAGACACGTGCCAATTCACTAAAATTAGAAGAAAAAGCGGTTTAACCTTAAACTGCATAGAGGGTTCTTTACTGTAAAGCCCCATACACACGGTCGGATTTTCCGATGGATTCTGTCCTATCAGACAATGTTGTCGGAAATTCCAACCGTGTGTAGGCACCATCGGACAGTTTCCATCGGATTGTCCGACGGACAAAGTCCTATCTCCTGCTGGATAGATTTTTGGACAACAAAGTCCGATCACACCAAATCCGATCGCGTGTAGCGAATTCCGACGGACAAAGTGCTACGCATGCTCAGATCACATTACAAGACCAAAGCTATTGGCTACTAGCCTCTACGTAGTCCCGTCGTAGGCAACAAACGTCACCACGTTCAGAATGATCGGATTTTCCGACAACTTTGTCCGACCGTGTGTACGCAAAACCAACATCGGACAAAGTACGACGGACATGATCCGACAGACCTGGTCCTCGGATAATCCGAGCGTGTGTATGGGGCTTAAGAGCTGTTAGGATGTGGAATTCCCTTCCACAGGCAATGGTTTCAGCTGAGCATCAATAATTTCAAAAGACTATTAGATAGGCACCTGAATGACCACAACATACAGGGATATACAATGTAATACTGACATAAAATCACACACATATGTTGTACTTGATAGTCTTTTTTCAACCTTGCCTACTATGTAACTATGTAACTATATGTAACTATGTAATTGCAGGAAATGTGGTTCTACAAAGTATTGCCTGAGGGGAGCTGAATACAAATGCACGCCACACTTTTCACATATTTATTTGTAAAAAATGTTGAAAACAATTTATCATTTTCCTTCCACTCCCCAATTATGTGCCACTTTATGTTGGTCACTCCCAATAAAATACATTTAAGTTTTTTGGTTGTAACATGACAAAATGTGGAAAATTTCAAGGGGTATGAATACTTTTTCAAGACACTGTAGCCGTTTACTAGTTGAAAGTTAAAAATGAATGTCTGTGATCTTCTCAGCTATATAATATCTTCCATCCAATATAAGGGCCCTTTCACAGGGCTGCCTTCCATTCCGATCAGCAAATACCTAGGATTCCAAGACCTTCTTCACCAGAACAGGAGGGTTTGCAGACATTTTTTATCTACTGTTACCCAACCATGGCTCGTCTGACCAAAAACAGCTGCCTGCCAACAGTTTCATATTCATATGGAACTCCACCTTGCACATGCTGCAAAGACTTTACCAGAAGCCACAAGCAATTAATGAGCATCCACCACCATTTTGGCTCCCTGTGAAGAGGTGTCAAAAATGGTGAGCTTTATTAGCAAGTAGGGATAAGTAACACCTTCATAATTTCTGCTAGAACAAACATCTACCTCAAGAACAGAGCGCTGGAGGTACAGCAGCAGGAGATCTTTATATTAGTATTCCGCAGCCACCAACTGGGATGCAGAGGAAGCAGGAAGCATGGGAAGAGTACATGGAGGACGGTCGCAGGGCTGGAGGGGAGAATGAGGAAGACATACAGGCTTGGCAGTGGACTTTTCCACCTGTGGGCACAATTTTTCAACACAAATGTATCTGATTGCTGGCGCTCTAATTTTAAAGAGGAAAGCACTTAGCTTGTGTCTCAATATATGGGCATTTCCTAACTGTCGACCAACTGTTCTACAAATGGCACATCAGTATTATGCTGCAACCAATCAAGAGCTACCACATCAGTGCTGGACACTCCCCTTACAAAGATCAGACATGATGGGGAACTTTATATCATATTGTACACAAGCACCATCCCATCACGCTGTTTGTCTGGGTTTACTATGTCAGTGTTGGCCCTTGCAAGCAACAGACCTAATTGGGTACTATCTCTATTATTATACACAGCACAAACACTGATGCAGCCTGAAGTACAAGATCTAAGGAGCAGCACCAAGGTGCACAAGGCATCGCCATGAATAACCAAGGGCTTATGTACGGCATGAGAGATCCACCCTACTTGTTTCCAAATACAATATTGATCTACAATCATAATATAATGCCCATAGGTTAGTGTGATGTATGTTTGGAAATTTAAAGCATGAACAATAATGCAGACATAAACATCAATATCAATATAACTTCTCAAATTCCCTGAATAGACATTTTTGAGATCTTTAAGAGTTTATTGACAGGTACAATTGACCTGCAGTTGACCTGTTTTAAATGTATCTTTCATCCCCCTAGACTTGTATGGGAATGCAAAACCCTTGCAATCATTGACACGACACCAGTGGCTGCAATAGCTCAGGCCCCATTGTTGGTCTGCTCAGGGTATCTGCAGCCTTATTTTCTAATTTTTGCATACACCCCTATGCTGTACCCCTGTTTACAATAGCACCGTTATATACATAAGTACAGCAGCGCACAGCCATTCATGACGATGACAGGCTATAAAAGTATGCTGGTCAAGAAATCCGGATACTAGTGCGAGCTGACGACAAACTACCCAACCCCCCCCCCCCCCCCTCCCTCTCCCCTTCTATTCTTCCCCCCTCCCCCCCCCCCACCTTCATTTTTTTTCTGTTCTTCCTCAGGAGTGCTCCCACTCCCACTTGCTTTACAAGTTTCAAGTTAAAAGGTCTGACTGATAGCAATATGAATAATTCACCAAATAACCTGACTTATATTATGAAAAGTGTTGATACCAGACAGAGAGTAACTATATTATCAGGTAATAACACAGCGGTGTAAGTTAAGAACATGTGCTTTTATTGTACAACTTGAACGAATATTGCACTTAAAATGTATCTGGAATAATACCAAATAAAAACTGTTATTGGAAAAAAAAAGTATGCTGGTCTTTACACTGAACATGCTCAGCCGGCCTGTGTGCAAGAGTCCTCTTCGGGTTTTTGTTCTCTGTAAAACTATGTGTACAAGGCCGACCATACATAAGTAGCGGCCATAACCCTCGATGGGGCGGCCTTGACTTTTGGGCTTACTGGTTACCTCCGCTTGGCTTGTTCTTCCAGGTCTAGGGGTTCCCAGGGTTAGTACCCAACGACTTTGGACCCTGACACCATAAAAGTCCTTTAGAAAGGTTTTTAATTTGCAGGGGTAACATCCAACAGACACAGTCTCATGTGGGAACAGAGGGTAAGGGTGAAGAAACTTAGGCACCTTGAACTGCAGACTATTATGAAGTCTATAATGCACACCCAGAGAGTAGCCACGCGCAGCTGGGTGCTTCAAAGCTGAACAAATCTCTAGCCAGAGATTATGGCAGTCAGCACTTGAATACGGAACTTACAAAGTCTCTGACCTCGAAGAAAGGTTGCAATCAAAGTGGAACAGGAACCTTTCCTCAGTACTTGGAATGTTCTCTGTCTCCTCGGCAGTACTGGGAAAGCGTGGATTTGTCAGTGCCCTTGACAACCCAGCAACCAGGCACTTCTTGGGATGCTAGCTTGTTGGCCCTCCTCCGAAGAGTCCTCCCCCGGTCGCTTACATGAGCTGCGATGCCCCTCCAAGTTGAGAGCGCACCCGGACGCCTTGAATCCTTTCTCAGTTACTGCGCATCGGACCAGCCGTTTCCGAGACTCGGGAACAGACGGATCCCTGCCCCAGACCAAGCAGGTCTGTGGGGCTAGTCAAACTGACCATGTTGCGGGGCGGCATTCGCTCCGTGATCGGGACCCCTTGCGGGGCTACCCCAGTCCGGATCCAGGAACAGGCCACTCTGGCCGAACGAACCCTGAACACGTGACTCCAGCATCTTAAGTACCCTTCCCTAGACTCCTCAGCGGGGCCAAACGCACTCACTGATTGGCTCCGGGGAATGTTGATACCCAAAACGTCCAACCAGGCCTGGTTCTGAACCTGTCATGTGCACCTAACTGTACACATGACTAGGCAGAACCCCAGCACAGCCCAGCCAAACTGATGCCAAAGTTAACCTACATAATTAGCTCTCAGAACCCCTTTACTGTTCTGAGAGAAAAATAACTAAATTTACACATAGCGGACACCTTGCAAAAGTGTCATTGTTACACATACATAAAAATATAGCTATTTATATGTAGCTGAACATACATATCTGCTGTGCTTTCATGACTACTAGAAAGGTTATGCTTCAAACTTAACAATAGCAGCATATTTCTGTTCTGTTTCCATGCTGCTGATACAGCAGCTGTATTTCTAAAAAAACACATTTATATTTTCACCTTGACATCTGGACTTATGGGAGAACAGCTCAAGGGATCTTTGTCTAAGGACCTTAACCACCTACTGCAAATGTCTGCAAAGAGCTTTACCTCAGCTCTCCAAACGTTAATAAGACATTAACAAAACATTTAAAATGGTTCACACTGCCAAACAGCACTTGGTCCATTGAAATTTATTGCACTATTGACAGCCTAAATACTCTCTCAATTTTATTTTTCCTATGAAAACGTTTTAGCTGGATCCAAGGGAACAATGGCAAAGCTAATGGAATAAAACATGCCTTTATCGAAACCTAACCAACATTTCAAGTGAATATTATGAGGAACAGCATTTGGAATATTTTATTCAACCATATGAAATGTCTCATTAAATCAAATAAATCCTGACTCTCTATAACGCTGCAATTGCCTATCAAACGAAGATGACCAAATGATCTTTTTTGCGAGCTGCAAATTAAAAACAAATACCTGCATTCTGGTAAACTTTGATTAAGATCACACTGAACATGCTGGCCATTAATGCTAAAGTTCCACTTGTTTTAGTGGCGCTTTAGCACTGTTTAAGCGGCACTTTTGCAGAGCTTTTTGGCCGCCAGCTGGAGGCTTTTAACCCCAAAAAAAGGGTTAAAAACTTCAGTTTTGCGGCGCCTTCAAATCGCTTTTCGGGCGTTTTGAAAGCGCTGCCCATTCACTCTAGTGGGCAGGGCATTTTGGGAGTGCTAAATACAGCGATCCCAACCTGCCCCAAAGATGCTGCTTGCAGGACTTTTCATAATGTCCCGCAAGCGTACCGCCCGAGTGTGAAAAGTCACACTAGAATGAATGGAAGGCGGTTTTCAGGCGCTTAGCAAAGGCTATTTCCAGCGCTGAAGCCCCTGAAAACCGCCCACACTTTCTGAACTCAATTCTGTTGTTAACAGGCAAAACTAGAAGTAAAGGGGGCACAAGCTCCAAATCTCCATGGTGTTTAATAGTAACACATACAGTATACAGATAGCGAAAGAAGACACCTATTAGCAAAAAGTATTTAAGCAAAGGCCACCCCTGTTACGTGGAGAATTAATAAATGTTAAACCTACAAGTGATTTTTTTACCACTATTATTTCTTTATAATGGATTCTGAAATTTACAAACAATTTAGAAATCGGATGAAAGTTTTGGCACTGTAAAAAACAACTTTAAAAAAATTCCCACGATAGGCAAGCAGATAACATTTTCACATTCATGGTAAACTCTGCATTTTTTGTTAGAAAGTTATTAGAAAAATAATTATATATTTTCTGCAAGCAGAGGCCCTAGAGATTAAAATAGTGGGTGTTGCAATTTTTTATGTCACATGATATTTGTGCAGACATTTATCAAATGCAAATTTTCAGGAAGAAAACACTTAAATTACTTTTAGTGCACACAAAAACATAGTATAATACCCATTTTTTTTTTTGTAAAATATAAAATATGATGTTGAGTGAGAGTAAATAGATACCAAACAAGTCAAAATCCAAAGCTGCGAAGCTGCCCAGATCAATTTTACAGGAAAGCTAATCGGTAGGTTTAAAGTAAGTACCAGGATCATGAATGCTGTTGCAACCATGATCCTGGTATAACCAATTGCTGGCCAGACCTTTATCTACCAGGGACGGCGGTGAGGTCAGTGGCTGGTCAGTAGCTGGTGAGGCACTGGCTATTATCAGAGCCAGATACACACAGGTTACATACGCCGCGATAGTTAGATTGAGAACAATAATTCTAGCACCAGACCTCCTCATAAAGCGTCACCTATGGGGATTTTTAAGTACTGAAGTTTGGCGCCTTCCACAAGTGTGCGCAATTTTAAAGTGTGACATGTTAGGTAAATATTTATTCGGCGTAACATCATCTTTCATAGTATACAAAAAAATCAGCTAACATTAGTGTTGTTTTGTTTTTTTTATTCATGTTTCTTTCTTTCAATGACCACCATTTTATTCCATATGGTGTCTGCTAAAACAATATATATAATGTTTAGGGGTTCTGAGTAATTTTCTAGCAAAAAAAACTATGATTTGTACATGTAGGAGAGAAGTGTCAGAATTGGCCTGGGTGGCAATGGGTTAATTACCATAAGTAAGTAATATACAAATAATTATTATATACTATTTTTAAGGTAATTTACTATATTTTCAAAAACTGTACTCAAGCAGGTGGCTTAACGGACAAATTACTGAAGTTTGAAGTTATAACTTCAAACCAGTAATTTCACAGTAAATATATAAATAATAAATTATTATCTTATAACATATAGCATAATAATATATGATTTAGCTTGTACCTTTTCAGCAGCAGCAGATTCTCATTCTCCCTCTTAACTGTGTGAGAAAAATATGGGATTATGGGTAAATCTTATACACATAAACACATGTTTTTATCGTCTAGTTAAGAGGGCTGGGCTGGAAGGGAGTATTTGTCTTTTAGACACATGCCTCCTTCTATGACACTGCAATGAGAGGCCAGCCTCCACTGCAGCATTTTTATTGGACAGCTTGGGCCAATGGTACTTTACCATTGGTCAAAGACTCAAAGCTGTCCATTGAGCTCAGTGCCTCTGACAAGAAGTGAGAGGCACTGTGAGCTCATTCTCTCAGTCTTCTGCAAACAGTGGGGTCCGTTTACCATAAGTGGAGAGTGCAAAATCTGGTGCAGCTGTGTATGGTAGCCAATCAGCTTCTTATTTCAGATTGTTCAATGAAGCTTTGACAAAAAAAAAAACTGAAAGCGGACTGGTTTCTATGCAGAGTTGCACCAGATTTTGCACTCTCCGGTTTTAGTAAATAAACCCCAGAGTGTGCCAGCTTGCATTTAAACTGGCTGCTATGTATTTAGCTTCTGACAGGCATGCACAAGGAGCCCTGTATCTCCAGAAACCATAGATGATAGGGGCCCCAAATTTTGACCAGTGGTGGGATAGGACTTCAGATATCCATCCCCCAAAATGGTGTCTCTGTGACCCCTGGTCGCCGTAATACGACCCTCAAAGTCAATATATATATATTTTTTTATGCTCATGGCATCCCCTGACTGCACGTCTCTGTTATCTACGTATGCTGGGCAGTAAGCAGTTAATAGAGGAATAGGGCATTTTTTTATACAGGCACTATACTGTATATGTTTCAGATCAAAATAATGGATAAATGAGGAAGAAGGAGGGACAGGAGGACTTTGTTCCAAAAGACGGACAGTCCACCAAATCAAGGACATTTGGGAACTTTGCTATTGTATATAACATATTCACTGGTGGTTCTGAATAACAAAGCTTGCTAATTTGTACTGTAGTCAGCCAGTTATTCTGTGGTTGTAAGGAGGCTGTAAAACAGACTAAGCATCTGTAAGTGCTCCGCCAACTTCAGAGCTGCTTTACACTGTCACAAAACCACAGCTGGGTAATAAGAATTTACTGGAATAAATAGAAAAGCTTGTCATGACACAAGAAATTATTCAGTCCTTTCATGCTACACTGCACATAAAAACTCACCTCGATGTATTAAAAATGCATGTATGTTGATGTGCATTTAACATGCATTTTCATGCATTATGTTCATGCATTATGTTGCATTTTAATGCAGATTGGTATGTGTTTTCATAGTGACAGATCAATTTCATTTTAATGGGTTTCCGCCAGGAAATCCGGTTTCCTCCCACATTGCTGGTTGGTTAATTGGCTCCAGTGTAAACTGGCCGTAGTATATGTATCTGTATGTATATGTATGAATGTGAGTTAGGGACTAGGGATAGGCCGAACGGACCCCTGTTCGGTTCGCACCAGAACTTTCGAACACCGTGAAAGTTCGGACCCGTATCTCAAACCCCATAAGTCAATGGGCCCCGAACGTCAAAAATCAAAAGTGCCCAGTTTGAAGGCTTATATGCAAGTAATTGGGCATACAATGGTTATAGGGGTCCGGTTCCTGCCCTGGGGGACATGTATCAATAAAAAAAAAAGTTTGTGAAAAACTTCATTTTTAAATGAGCAGTGATTTTTAAATTGAAAGCATAAAAATAAAAATATAGTGCCCAGGTGGTCCCCTTATGCCGCATACACACGATCGGACTATTCGGCCGGACTATCCGGCGGACTTAATCCGGCAGACAATCCATCGGACAATCCGCCAGACTTTCCAGCAGAATTCCGCCGGACTTTCCGAACATGCGGACTTGCCCACACACGTCCGGACTTTTACTTTTGAAATGAAAGGATTTGTAAAGTTTAGAACGTGACTCCAGGTAGACGGGACTAGCGAAGGAAGTCAATGCCGCTGCCTCCATCAGCGAGATTGACACCTTGCTAGCTCCGTCGCCTGGTATGGATTTAAAGGGGAATCCCTACGCTAATAAAACGGCGTGGGGGTCCCCCCCAAATCCATATCAGACCCTTATCCGAGCACGCAGCCTGGCGGGTCAGGAAAGGGCGCCCCCTCCTGAGCCATACAAGGTCGCGTGCCCTCAACATGGGGGTGCTTTGGGGAAGGGGGGGCCCTGCGCCCCCCCCCCACCCCCAAGCACCTTGTCCCCATGTTGATCAGGACAAGGGCCTCTTCCCGACAACCCTGACCATTGGTTGTCAGGGTCTGCGGGCGGGGGGCTTATCGGAATCCGGGAACCCCCTTTAATAAGGGGGCCCACAGATTTCGGCCCCCCACCCTATGTGAATAATTATGGGGTACCCCATTCACCTGGGGGAAAAAAAGAGTACATAACACAGGTTTTTAAAATACTTTATTAGACAGCTCCGGGGTCTTCTCTTCTTCCCTCTTCGGGGGTCTTCTCGCCGGACTCCTCCGCTATCTTCTGCTCTTTTACTTGCTCTTCTACTAGCGGAGGAGCCTGGCTTTCTCCTTCGCCACCGCCCGGGGGTCTTCTTCCGACTTCGGGGGTCTTGTCCGGCTCTTCGTTTGTTCTGCCGGGCCTCCGCTATCTTCTTGCAGCTCTTTTACTAGCGTTGGCCCGGTCTTCTGCTCACATGGCACATGTGTCAACTTTCCCTGTCTAAGGGTGGACAGGAGGTTTGAGCCATTATCACACACCACCATTCCTGGCTCCAGCTGACGTGGTGTGAACCACCTCTGGGCCTGACCCTGCAGAGCTGCAAGAATCTCTGCTCTGGTGCAGTTCCTGTCCCCTAAACACACCAGCTGAAGCACTGCATGGCACCTTTTAGCCTGACTCTGGGAATAGTTCTTTGAACGCTTAGTGGGTACCTGATGTTCATAGGACAATTCTGCAGAGAAGGGCATGGAGGTTGCGGAGGAGGAGGAGGGGGTAGAGCTCACAGGTCTGGCATCATCACCACCAGCTGTATGGAGATGTGGGGGCACAACAAGCTGCAGCACGGCACCCTGTCCTGCATCCTTTTGAGTTGCAAGCAGCTTTACTCAGTGTGCTGTGAACAAAATATATCGTCCCTGCTCATGCATGCTGGGCCATGTGTCAGCAGTAAGGTGGATTTTACAGCTGACTGCCTTGCACAACGATGCCAGAACATTCCCTTCCACGTAATGGTAGCGAGATTTAATGGCCTTACGTGAAAAGTAGTAGCGACTAGGAACCTGCCATTGTGGCACAGCACATTGTGCAAATTCACGGAAGGGGGCAGAATCCACCAGGCTGAAAGGCAGAAGTTGGAGAGCCAACAGCTTTGACAAGCTTGCATTTAGACTCTGGGCATGTGGGTGGCAGGGACTGCATTTTTTTTCCGCTGCAGCAGATGGGGCAGAGAAATTTGTCAGCTACAGTCTACAGCTGGTGGTGGGGTGCTGACAGATGTGCTGCTATGACCTGGGACACCCTGTTCTATACCATCATCCCTGTCAGTGGAGGCTGCTGAGAGGTAATGACTCGGTATAGCAGGGGCAGACTGAAGTGGGTAAGGAGGAGGAGGAGGGACAGATTTGTGCTCCTTTTGTGTGGCTTTTAGGTGCTCTTGCCAACAGGCTAAGTAGTTGGACATTAAATGCCTTGTTAAGCATGTGGTACCCAAATAGTTGGGTTTTTTGCCATGTTTGATGTGCCTGAGACACAGTTTGCAGATAGCAACAGTGCGATCTGCTGCAGATGTGCTGAAAAAGGCCCAGGCAGCTGAGCTTTGGGGAGTGGGCCAGCAGATAACAGCTACAGAATGTGATGGAATAGGGTGGCTGCTCTTTACTCTTTCTTGATGTTGGCCTCCTTGGGGTTGTGCCGCCTCACCTTCAGTTTCCTCCTCTGTTCTATCTGTCACCCAAGTCACATCAGTGACCTTATCATCATAATCATCTCCATCATCATCTCCATCTCCATCTTTACCACTGGAGACAACTTGGCAATATGCTGCGGCTTGGGGAACATGCATGCCAATTTGTCTACCAGTGTTCCTCCCTCTCTCTAGGCTCATGTTTTTGTCATCCTCAAACTCAGAACCAACATCTGGATCCAGTAATGGCTGGGCATCATCAAGGAGCAAGTGGCTGACGCTGTGGTCAAATAACTCCTCAATGGCTGATGTTGGGGCTATGGCAGGAATAGATGTGGACAAGGAGGCAAGTTTATCCACTCTGGCAACTGCAGGGGACTGCACACTTGTCTCTGCTTGTGTGATAGAGGATGAGGAGGGTGAGGAAGGTTTGGTAAGCCAGCCTTTGCATGCTGTGGCTGGATAGCAAGGGCAAACTCACTAAACAGAGGAAATGATGCCCTGCCTGAGAACTGGCCACCACGTCCCCATTTGCCTGTGGACACATTTGTTGCTGGCCCCCTTACAGTGCCAAGGGAATGTCTGCCTCTCCTTGTTGTCCTCCCAGACATTATTGGGAGGGAGAGGGCGGTGCTTAAAAGCAAATGTAAAGAAGAAGTTGAAATCTGTACGTAGATGCACTTTATTCAATGTAAAGAGGTGTTTGGTGCACTTTCATTTGAGTACTCCCACTACACAGACACACTCCATGGACACACTATAATATACTGCAATATAATGCGCCAAATATACAGAACTATATGGCGTTAAACTGACAGTAATGCATACAGAACTATATGGTGTTAAACTGATAGTAACGTACCCAGAACTATATGGCGTTAAACTGGCAGTAACGCACACAGAAGTAAATGGCGCTAAACTGGCAGTAACGCACACAGAACTATATGGTGTTAAACTGGCAGTAACGCACACAGAACTATATCGCATTAAACTGGCAATAACGCACACAGGAGTAAATGGTGTTAAACTGGCAGTAACACACACAGAACTATATGGCATTAAACTGGCAGTAACACACACAGAACTATATGGCGTTAAACTGTCAGTAAAGCACACAGAACTACATGGCGTTAAACTTGGCAGTAACGCACACAGAAGTAAATGGCGTTAAACTGGCATTAACACACAAAACTACATGACGTTAAACTGGCAGTAACGCACACAAAACTATATGGCGTTAAACTGGCAGTAACGTACACAGAAGTAAATGGCGTTAAACTGGCAGTAACGCAATCAAATAGACAGTGTTCAACCGTCACTACACTGATGCTATCTGAACTGTCCTTACTCTAGCTATACACTAATGTAAAGATTACTGACATGGTCTCACTACACTGAAACTATATGAGCTGTCTCTACTCTACACTAATGTATGTATGAATGACACAGTCTTGGTACACTACAGTGAAACTATCTGAGCTCTCCCTAATCTAGCTGCACACTATGCAAAGCTGAATGATGGTCCTCCTCACTACACTCACACTATTAGTAGATTGAGAATAAACTCATATTTTACACTGACAATTGAAGCAAAATATCACAGTATAGCACACTAACTAACTAATAGCACTGAACAGAGCCCTGTTCTATCTCTCTCCATGCCGAAATCACACTGAAAATGGCTGCCATTGAAAAAATATGTTGTTATACTGTGGGGCAGGAATAAGCCATCATTGAATAAAGTCATGATGACAGTGTCCAATCATGACTCTGACAGTGCTCTGTGCCCTGAATGGCTGAAGCTTTCACTGCTTCAGCCAATCAGGGCTTGCAATGCACTGTTCAGCACCGCAATGCATTGTGGTCAGTTTGAGGGGGGCAAACAAACTGTCAAACTTATGCCCGGGCCGAACCATTCTCCCATCCCTATTAGGCTCCATTCACACTAGCGCGTTTTTTGGTGCATTTTGCAGAAATGCACGGAAATTTTTTAACATGGGTTCCTATGGAACATGTTCACATCAATGCTTTTTTGTTCCTCTGCGTTTTTGGAAAGGGTCGGGACTTTTTTTCATGCAAAATGCAGCGTTTTGCATGTAATAGAAGTCAATGGACCCGCGATTTGCGTTTTGCGTTTTTTTTTTAAACTGTATATAGCTGGTTGCTAAGCAACCACAGTGTAAAAAAAAAAAAGCAAAAACGCGGTAAAAACGCGTGTCAAAAAACGCGGCAAGCACCGCAAAAAGCACTGCAAAAACGCGCAAAAGCAAAATGCATTGATGTGAATCGAGCCTTAGGGACCTTAGATTGTAAGCTTCTTGAGGGCAGGAACTGATGTGAATGTACATAGTTACATAGTTAGTTAGGTTGAAAAAAGACACAAGTCCATCCAGTTCAACCATAAATACAATGTACAATGTATATGTAAAGTGCTAAATTGACAGCACTATATAAGTACCTGAAATAGATAAAATAAATAAATAATGTTGCATTTACGTGCATTCATATGCATTGTGTTAAAATGCAGACAGGCTCCATTTTAAATCACACTGCAACACATATACACACAAAGGTGAGCGAATCAAGTCCTATTCCATGTGAATGGATACTGGTACTTGCGACAGTTTGAGTGCATATAAACTTATAAACAACTTAATTACAGTGCAAACCTAAACCAAATATGTGTTGATATATGTTAAATACATAAACTAACATTTGCAAAAAAATATGTGAATACCCAAATCTATAAGTTCAAACACATAAGTGCATCCAAATCGCATGCAGTGAAAAACGCAAAAAAATCAATCAAAATAGTCAAACAGAGTCCTCAGTACTGAATATTGAGTACATAAACTAGCATTTGCAAAAAAAATATATGTGAATACCCAAATCTATAGGTTCAAACAGATAAGTGCATCCAAATCGCATACAGTGAAAAACGCAAAAAAAACAATCAAACAGAGTCCTCAGTGTTCAGTAGCCTTTGACAGTCTCCTACACAGAGCGCTTCTGAGTGTAATAAGATTTTCCTAAAATTGACCTCGCAGTTCCCTTCAAGAGATATAAAGTAAGAAAAGGAGGCTTACCAGATGTCTGGTCTTTACCGCATATATCCCATCAAACGAGGTTCCAGGTACAGCGAATCAGCTGGGCAATTCCTCGCTCATCAGAGCGTGCATCAGGCTCCACCAAGTGCCTATATACCCCCTCTGGGGGGTCCGATCAGAGTCCCGCAGGGATACCAAAAATAAAACAAAAAAGGTCCGGATCGTGTAGTATGTTAAAACAAGGGATGCCTTTATTCTGGCTCAATGGGTCCAATGTACAGCACAGATAAGTAGCAATACAAAATAAAAACAGTTTCGCTACCTTGTAGCTAAGAAAGATAAAAACTCCTGGCCTGGGAGTGTAGAAGCGATCGCATATGCGCAGAGCGTGTGGGCGTGACTACCCGACGATCGTTTCGTCACAGCGTGACATCATCAGGGGTACGCCCACACCTCCGCGCTATTCATTTAAATAGTAGTCTGAGGCTAAGTACAGCGGCGCTATAGGTCGGACAGGCAATCAATCAGAATTGACAGGAAACCACTAAGCGTCCAATAGTGGTCTGAGGCTAAGTACAGCGGCGCTATAGGTCGGACAGGCAGTCAGTCAGAATTGACAGGAAACCACTGGAGTCCAATCACAAGCGACACAGGAAGTACCTAGTGAGACCATAAACACAATTACTGTGTATATAAATTACAAAAGCGGGCAAAAGTTAATTAAAGCACCCCTGATGATGTCACGCTGTGACGAAACGATCGTCGGGTAGTCACGCCCACACGCTCTGCGCATATGCGATCGCTTCTACACTCCCAGGCCAGGAGTTTTTATCTTTCTTAGCTACAAGGTAGCGAAACTGTTTTTTATTTTGTATTGCTACTTATCTGTGCTGTACATTGGACCCATTGAGCCAGAATAAAGGCATCCCTTGTTTTAACATACTACACGATCCGGACCTTTTTTGTTTTATTTTTGGTATCCCTGCGGGACTCTGATCGGACCCCCCAGAGGGGGTATATAGGCACTTGGTGGAGCCTGATGCACGCTCTGATGAGCGAGGAATTGCCCAGCTGATTCGCTGTACCTGGAACCTCGTTTGATGGGATATATGCGGTAAAGACCAGACATCTGGTAAGCCTCCTTTTCTTACTTTATATCTCTTGAAGGGAACTGCGAGGTCAATTTTAGGAAAATCTTATTACACTCAGAAGCGCTCTGTGTAGGAGACTGTCAAAGGCTACTGAACACTGAGGACTCTGTTTGATTGTTTTTTTTGCGTTTTTCACTGTATGCGATTTGGATGCACTTATCTGTTTGAACCTATAGATTTGGGTATTCACATATATTTTTTTTGCAAATGCTAGTTTATGTACTCAATATTCAGTACTGAGGACTCTGTTTGACTATTTTGATTGATTTTTTTGCGTTTTTCACTGCATGCGATTTGGATGCACTTATGTGTTTGAACTTATAGATTTGGGTATTCACATATTTTTTTGCAAATGTTAGTTTATGTATTTAACATATATCAACACATATTTGGTTTAGGTTTGCACTGTAATTAAGTTGTTTATAAGTTTATATGCACTCAAACTGTCGCAAGTACCAGTATCCATTCACATGGAATAGGACTTGATTCACTCACCTTTACCGTTATTGGTCAAGTTTTTTTATCTCATTTTTTATCTCATTTTTCTGAGCGCTGCACTTTTTCACATTTATTTCTATTTTTGGTTTAGTATCTAGAGCCATAGTGTTCAGCTGCTCTGGTTATTTCCTAATTTTTTCCGAGCGCAGATTTCTTCCACATTTTTTTTACATATACACACAAGACTGTGGTATAAACAAGGCACAAAGAAAACTATTGCTTTCTATGTGCCCTTGCAGTTACCTGCATTGATCTTGAGCGGAAAAACATAGAGTACTGCACATGATCTGAACAAACCCTTCAAGTATACTGGGGGCCCAAAAAAAAATCAACAAAGCATCACGCAGCAGGTGGGTAGGTAGTGGCCTCATTTGTCAGAACACAGCTGCTGCAAAAATTTGAACTTCAGGCTTCACAACAAAGTGCCTGGACTTTTTAGCCAGTCCAGTCATGGTCATAAAGGATGTGAAGTGTCTATTTGTATGTATATAGCAACATAGAGCATGTTGCCATGTACATATAAACACCCCCTCCCCACCCCCCCCCCCCTTCATTCCTAATATATATTGCTATTGTATTACTTTTGCTTATTATCTCCATTGCCTCAACGTGTCATTTATTTCATATTTCATTTGTATTATATCAGTACAATGTATTAGTTCTATGTTCTATTAGTACTATGTTATGTATTACATAACTTTTGTCCTTTTTTTTCAAAAATGTATAAAATATATTGTGCACATAAAAAGTCAGGAGTATAGTGCACATTTGCCTGGGTCGCTGTTAGTTGAAAGCCTGAATATAACTGTCCTAACCTAATAGGAGGTGGTCTGAAAATTGTAACATGCTAAACCTGTGATAAAATTTTCTCCCATGAAAAGAATTTACAATTATGCCGCGTACACACGATCGAAATTCTCGTCGGAAAAAACTCTGATGGTTTTTCTGACGGAATTCCGACGGAATTCCGCTCAAGCTGTGTAGCCTACACACGATCACACCAAATTCCGAAGGTCAATAACACAGCGGCATAAAACACGTTCGACAGCACTATAAAAGGGAAGTTTAATGCTTCCGAGCATGCGTCAAATTATTTCCAAGCATGCGTCGGAATTTTGCATGTCGGAATTGCATACACACAATCGGACAATCCGATAGAAAGGTTTTCCGTCTGAAAAATTGAGAACAGGTTCTCAATTCAAAGTCCGTCGGAAATTCCGACAGAAAAAGACCGTTGGGCATACACACGGTCGGAAAATCCGATGAAAAGCTCCCATCGGACTGTTTCCATCGGAAATTCCGACCGAGTGTACGCCGCATTAGAGTTGAGCGGACACCTGGATGTTCGGGTTCGGCGGGTTCGGCCGAACTTTGGAAAAAAGTCCGGGTTCGGGACCGAACTTGACCTGAACTTGACTCCGAACCCTATTGAAGTCAATGGGGACCCGAACTTTTGAAGACTAAAATGGCTGTAAAAAAGTAATGGAAAGGGCTAGAGGGCTGCAAATGGCAACAAAATGTTGTTAAGAGCATGGCAAGTTCTCTGCAAACAAATGTGGATAGGGAAATAACTTAAAATAATATAAAAAAATAAAAAATTTAAATAAAATGCTGAAGGCCCCCTTCTCAGCAGAAGAGGTACAGGAAGTCATTAAGAACCTCAGAAACTCAACGGCACAATGCCGCACATATGGTGGGAATACCCCAGAATATGCACTTTCTGGAAAAAATTCTTCAATTTAATGGATAAGATAGTGGGAAAATAAAATACTTGGAAATTAAAAAAATAAAAAAATTATAATCTTGACCTAGGAGGACGAGGTCCATATGGAGTAGGTGGTTGAGGTGGCGGTGGATGTGGTGGTGTAGGTGGAAGCGGCGGTGGAGGAGGACGAGGTAGCCAACACTGGTTCAAAAATACAACAATGGCTGGGTAAGGCTGGTGGTGAATGATGTGTCAAATTCTGTCCCCCGTCGCATAGTGTCCGCCCTGTACTGCGCTTGCTCAGTACGTAGGACAAGGGGATTTTGAAACTCTCCGAAGACGATGTGCAGTGACTCCAGGTTCAAGCCACGTCATCCAAGGTTGAAGCCTAGCCAAGCGAGCCCGTGAGGGGCCCTGTTACTATGTGCTACCGTATGTCCACTTGGATGGTCGGGCTTGAACCTGCACTCACTGCGCAGGCGACGTTCATATTTGGAGATTTTGTGAATCTCCTTGTCCTCCGTACTGCGCAAGCACTGCGCCTGCGCAGTAAGTGGCCGGACACTATCCGATGGCCAGACAGTTTTTGTCAGATCACCGGTATACGTGTCTATTCTGCACAAGGTACGGACAAGTCCTGTGGGATCCATGCCTGGTTCATTTTAATGAACGTGAGCTTGTCCACATTGGCTCTGGACAGGCGGCTGCGCTTGTCTGTGATAACGCCCCCTGCCGTGCTAAATATACGTTCAGATAATACACTGGCTGCAGGGCAGGCCAGCACCTCCAAGGCGTAAAGGACAAGCTCAGGCCGTGTGCCCAATTTGGAGACCCAGAAGTTGAAGGGGGCAGACCCGTCATTCAGTACGTGTAGGCGTGTGCACACATACTGCTCCACCATGTTGGTAAAATGCTGCCTCCTGCTAAGACGTTCCATCTCAGCTGGTGGTGCTGGTTGTTGTGGCGTGCTGACAAAGCTTTTCCACATTTCGGCCATGCTAACCCTGCCTTCCGAGGGGCTGGCGGTGCCCCGGCTGCGTTGGCGACCTCTTCCTCCTCCTCTGCCTTTGCCTTGTGCTTCCACCATTCCCCCGCTGCCAAGTGGGAATGCCACCAGCAGCGCGTCTACCAGCGTGCGCTTGTACTCGCGCATCTTACGATCACGCTCCAGTGAGGTAATTAAGGATGGCACGTTGTCCTTGTAACGGGGATCCAGCAGGGTGGCCACCCAATAATCAGCACCAGTTAAAATGGGGGCAACTCAGCGGTCGTTGCGGAGACACTGCAGCATGTAATCGCTCATGTGTGCCAGGCTGCCCAGAGGCAAGGAAAAGCTGTCCTCTGTGGGAGGTGTATCGTCCGTGTCCTCTGTATCCCCCAGCCACGCACCAGTGATGGACATGAGCTGGTCTGGGTGCCACCCTGCTGTGAACATGGTTCCTCCTCCTCCATCTCCTCCTCATCCTCCACCTCGTCATCCTCCAGAACTGTGCCCTTGCTGCCGGACAATTGTGTACCTGGCGCTTGTTGGTGCAGGAACCCACCCTCGTAGCCACTTGTAAATGTCTGCCCTGAAAGCCTTGGAAATGAACCCTCTTCCTCCTCCTCCTTCTCATCCTGTGCCACATCCTCTTCCATCATCGCCTGAAGAGTTTTTTCAAGGAGGCAAAGAACTGGGATAGTAACGCTGAGAACGGCGTCATCGGCACTGGCCATGTTGGTGGAGTACTCGAAACAGCGCAACAAGGCACACAGGTCTCGCATGGAGGCCCAGTTATTGGTGGTGAAGTGGTGCTGTTCCGCAGAGCGACTCACGCGTGCGTGCTGCAGCTGAAACTCCACTATTGCCTGCTGCTGCTCGCACAGTCTGGCAAGCATGTGCAAGGTGGAGTTCCACCTTGTGGGCACGTCACATATGAGACGGTGAGCGGGAAGGCCGAAGTTACGCTGCAGCGCTGACAGGCGAGCAGCAGCAGGGTGAGAACGCCGAAAGTGCGCACAGACGGCCCGCACTTTCTGCAGCAGCTCTGGCATATCGGGGTAATTCTTAAGGAACCTCTGGACCACCAAGTTCAGCACATGCGCCAGGCAAGGGATGTGCGTCAAACCGCCTAGGCCCAGAGCTGCTACGAGATTTCGCCCATTATCGCACACCACCAGGCCGGGATTGAGGCTCACTGCCACCAACCACTCATCGGTCTGTTGTTCCATGTCCCTCCACAACTCCTGCGCGGTGTGGGGTTTTTCCCCCAAACAGGAAAGTTTTAAAACTGCCTGCTGTCGTTTAGCCCTGGCTGTGCTGAAGTTGGTGGTGAAGGTGTTACGCTGACCGGATGAGGAGGCGGTAGAGGATGAGGAGGCGGAGTAGGAGGAGTTAGCAACAGGAGGCAAACTGAAGTGCCCTGCAATCCTCGGTGGTGGAAGGACATGCGCCAAACTGCTATCCGCCTCAGGCCCAGCCGCCACTACATTTACCCAGTGTGCTGTTAGGGAGATATAATGTCCCTGACCGTGCTTACTGGTCCACGCATCCGTAGTTAGGTGGACATTGCCACAGATGGCGTTGCGCAGTGCACACCTGATTTTGTCCCCCACTTGGTTGTGCAGGGAAGGGATAGCTCGTCTGGAAAAGTAGTGGCGGCTGGGCACGACGTACTGTGGGACAGCCAATGACATCAGCCTTTTAAAACTCTGCGTCTCCACCAGACGGAAAGACAGCATTTCAAAAGCGAGGAATTTTGAAATGCTGGCATTCAGGGCCAGGGATCACGGGTGGCTAGGGGGGTACTTCCTCTTCCGCTCCAGTGTTTGGGAAATAGAGAGCTGAAAGCTTCCATGGGACATTGTGGAGATGGTTGGTGACACAGGTGGTAGTGTTGCTGGCAGATCCTCTGTTTGCGGGTTGGCAGGTGTCACTGTCACTACAGAGGTGGATGAAGAGGCCTAGACTGCAGCAGGAGGAGCCAAAGACCTTTCTTGGTTTTTGAGATGTCTACTCCACTGCATCTCGTGCTTTGCACTTAGATGCCTGGTCATGCAGGTTGTACTCAGGTTGAGAACGTTTATGCCTCGCTTCAGGCTCTGATTGCACAGCGTGCAAGCCACTCGTGTCTTGTCATCAGCACATTGTCTGAAGAACTGCCACGCTAGGGAACTCCTTGGACCTGGCTTTGGTGTGCTCGGTCCCTTGCTGCGTTGGGCAGTAGCAGACATACTGTCTAGAGGACGGACGCTCCGCTTTTGCACCCTGCTCCCTCTTCTGCTGTGCTGGTGGCTCTGTGCGACCACCGCCTCTTCCTCCGAACTACACTGGTCACCTGCATGACGTTGATTCCATGTGGGGTCAAGGACCTCATCGTCCTCCACATCATCTTCCACCCAGTCTTCACCCCTGCCCTCCTTGTTGGTCTGCACAATGGCGAAAGCAGCAGCAGTTGGCACCTGTGTTTCGTCATCATCCGAGACGTGCTGCGATGGTCCTCCCATGTACTCATCATGAAACATAAGTGGATGGCCCTGGGAAACCCTGCTAACAGAGTCATCAAAAAGCAGAAGAGACTGCTGCATGATTTGGGGCTCAGACTGATTGGCTGATTTGCAAGGGGGTGAGGTGAAAGACTGATGGACATCGGCTGCAGTTGCCAACTCTGAACTTTCATCAGGAGACTGGGTGGGAAACAATGTGAAGGAACCGGAGGCACTGTCAGCAACCCAATCTATTATCCCCTGTACTTGTCCTGGCCTCAACATTCGTACATCCTCATTAGGCGCGCCGAAATACGGCTGCAGGCTCTGTCGCCTACTCGCACCTGAGGAAGGTGTTTCACTAGTGCGTGTAGCTGGCACAGATCGACCACGTCCTCTCCCTGCAACAGGAGCGCCACCAGTAGCACCACGACCCAGGCCACGTCCCCTTTTTGATGATCTCCTCATATTTTCAAAATGTATAATCTCGCCCTAAATGGGTGTTTTTGCAATAGCAGAATACACCCACAGTATGTAAAGCGTGTATCCCAAAAACTGCTAAACTGCAGAAAATGCTATTGGGAAAAAAAAAATGTCACTACAATTTTTTTTTGGGACAATACAATAGAAGAAATATCGATCGATTGTATGTCACACTCCTGCACAAAGCACTGAAATATTTTATTTTTTGTCAATAGCAGAATACACGTACAGTGTCTAAAGCGTGTATGAACATGCAGAAAATGCTATTGGAAAAAAAATGTCACTACAATTTTTTTTGGGACAATACAATAGAAGAAATATCGATCGATTGTATGTCACACTCCTGCACAAAGCACTGAAATATTTTCTTTTTTGTCAATAGCAGAATACACGTACAGTGTCTAAAGCGTGTATGAACATGCAGAAAATGCTATTGGAAAAATAAAAAAACACAGCAAAATTTAATTTTTTTGCAATGTTTTTCTAATAGCAGAATACACACAGAGTATGGTGTATCTCTTACTAAAATATGCAGTGCAGTAATGCTGCACTGAGCTTTCAGGTAAAAGTTATATTTTGTCTGGCACTGGCGTCATGGCACTGTTAAAAGACTGTGCACTGCACCCCAGCCAGGGTACAATTGATTTAGGAATCTCTTGAATAATTCTCTCTGTCTCTGCCTCTTTCTTTTCCTTAATAAAGACACTCTCTAGTCTACTCTAGCTATGTAGATCGCTCACTGATATAACTAATTTGAAGAAAATTTAAGGAATGTGGACTGACGGACTGACTGACTTTATCAGACTAACTCCTAAAATCCTCTCTTAGCAGCACAGGAACCTGTCTATAGCACAGTGACGCTGTGTGCTGTGTGTCTGTACTATATATAGAGGCTGGGTCACATGCTGCACTGCCCAATCACAGCCATGCCATTAGTAGGCATGGCTGTGATGGCTTCTAAGGGCACACTAGTGAAACTAGCGTCGATTGGCTGCCCTGCAGCTTGTAAAAGGCGCCAATACATCGCCGAACACCGGACCCGAACCCGAACATACAGCCAATAGTTCGGGTCCGGGACCCGGACACCCAAAAGTCCGGTACGGACCCGAACTTTACAGTTCGGGTTCGCTCAACCCTATTTACAATGTTTATATTAATAATTAATTTAATAGTCAAAAATGGGGAGAAAACACTCTTGCTTTAGCATCCTTGCACTACAAAACATGTTGCATTGGCAACTTAGGTTTTATTTTGGAAAAATAATATAAAAATAATATTTATTTTTTATTATTATTATTATTATTCAGTGTGGCCCACTGTGAGACAAGACCATAGCTCTCTATGTAACTGAAACAGGTCAGATTTAGTTTTTTTTTAGGTTCATTTTATGAGGCTGTTAAACTTCTCTATGACCTCTAATATTCTTGTATGTTACAATAAGGACGTTATATTGCCAATTATATCATGCAACTCAGCTATTTAATAACAGTAAGTTTCTGCTATAATTTTGCAATTTACCATACTGTGTGTAAACAAATGTAATAATCTACTTGCTATTTACACGTACATGTGTTTGAAAAATTCAATTTTATTTGAAAGACCCACAAACAAAGAAACTGTAAGGGCATATGCAATTAATCTTATGTGATTTGGATACATTGGTGGCTCCAGGGAAGGGATTATTTTATTTAATCCAACTGAAAGCTCAGTGGGGACTGGAAGTCAGAGAAGTAGGGAACTGGATATGATGCCTACATCCTTGAATAGCACCTCATTATTGTGACTGTTTTCCCTGCAGGGGCTCAAAAATGTGTGTGGATACGGCTTTCAAGGTCCTAGGGATAGTATAAATGGCATCTGGATAATGCAGACTGAGAAGTGTAATTATGGTGAATAATGCCCTAATTTGAGAGATATATAACCTTACTCTTTTATTCTACAACATAAACTAATTAACTCCAGCGGTTCCAAAATGCCTAACCAGAGAATAGATCATAATAAACAACATACCTCTAAACTATTAACTGTTACTTTTGTCAAAAATCAGCTCCTTGGCTGGTTCAATTACGGTGTATTTCAAAGTTCCAATACATGGTTCACTTTTGCACCTATAGTGATGGAAATTTAAAGTATGTAAAAGGCAAAACTTTCTTTTTTGTTTTTCTAGTTAGTTCTAGTCAGTTGGAACCTCTCTTTCAGGTTTTTATTGCTGTCTGTGTTGCCACTAGAAGATAACCATTGTCACCAGAAGTGAAAATGAAGGAATTCTGAGCTGTCACTAGACACTTGGTCCAGTGATGAGTGTCTAAGAGAGGAATTTTCCTCACTTAAGTCAGATTTCCTCACATTTCCTGTGGCATCACCAGGACACCAAGTGTAATGAAATCTCCCCAGTAGGATCATACTCTATCCAAGTCTACATACAGTACTATGCACAAGTTTTAGGCAAGTGTGAAAAAATGCTGTAAATGAAGAATGCTTTCAGGAATAGAAGTGTTAATAGTTTATTTTTATCAATTAACAAAATGGAAATTAAATTAACAGAAGAGAAATCCAAATCAGATCAACATTTGGTGTGACCACCCTTTGCCTTCAAAACAGCATCAATTCTTCTCGGTACACTTGCACACAGTTTTTGATGGAACTTAGTAAGATGTTCCAAACATCTTGGAGAAGTAACCACAGATCTTCTGTGGATTTAGTATGCCTCAAATCCTTCTGCCTCTTCATGTAATCACAGACAGACTCAATGATGTTGGGATCAGGGCTCTTTGTGGACCAAACCATCACTTCCAGGACTCCTTTTTCTCCTTTATGCTGAAGATAGTTTTTAATGACATTGGCTGTATGCTTGGGGTCCTTGTCCTACTGCATAATTAATTATTTAGCCAATCACATGCCTCCCTGATGGTATGGCATAATGGATAAGTACCTGCCTGTATTACTCTGCATTAAGGACACCATTGATCCTGACAAAATCTCCAATTCCATTTTAGACATGCAGCCCCAGACTTGCAAGGAACCTTCACCATGCTTCACTGTTGCTGCGGGCACTCGTTCTCCAGCCCTTCGGTAAACAAGCTGCCTCCTGCTACAGCCAAATATTTCAAATTTTGACTCATTAGTCGAGAACACTTACTGACATTTTTCTGCACCCCTGTTCCTATGTTTTCATGTATAGTTGAGTCACTTAGCCTTGTTTCCACATGGGAGGTATGGCTTCTTTTAGCAATCCTTCCATAAAGACCACTTCTGACCAGAATTCTCTGGACAGTAGCTGGGTGTACCTGGGTCTTATTGGTTTCTGCCTTTTCTGTGCTCATGGCAATGCTGGACATCTTTCAAGGTCGAAGGGAAATAAGCATGATGTGTCTTTCATCTGCTGCATTAAGTTTCCTTGGCTAACCACTGCCCTCAGCATTGCCTGTTTCTTTGTGCTTCTTAAAAAGAGTTTGAACAGCACATCTTAAAACCCCAGTCTGCTTTGAAATCTTTTCCTGGAAGAGACCTTGCTAATGCAGTATAACCACCATGTGTCTTGTTATTATACTCAGTCTTGCCATGGTGTATGACCTGTGACATGAAACTGTCTTCCACAACCTCACCTATGTAGCAGAGTTTTGCTTTTCTATTAAGACTCCTGCACAGGCCTCCTGCAAATGTCCCTGCATCTTATGAAACATAAACTGACTAGACACTGCCGCCGTGTCAGAATACTGGCACTCGGCTTCTCTTTGGAGGAGAGAGGACAGGATGTGAGACACATCCTGGCAGGGGCATACCAAGGGGGAGCAGGGAGTGGCGGTCCACCCCGGGGGCCAAAACATAGGGGGGTGTCAGTGGCGTCGCTATGGGGGTGCGCTCCGCACCCAGGTCGGATGACACCTGCCAGAGGTGACACTATCTCGAGAGCGGGGATAGCCCTGGCTGTTTTTTTTTCAGCTGGAACACCCCTGGCCTGGTCCAGTCTCACTTCCTGCTCCTCCCACCGGCAGCTGCTGCTGCAAACTATGTCCTCAGTCCTCCTTCCTAGCTGCCGCCGGGTGTATCTGAGGCTGAGAGCCAGCCAGCGAGCCAGCCAGCCAGAGGGGGTTGTGCATTGTAAGGACAGTGTCCTCCGCTGCCTGATGTGAGCTGGTGGTAAGGGGGTGGGAGGTGTGGGCTGGCATGGTATCCACTGCCCAGTCACCTGAGCTGTTGTGATAGAAGATGCTGAAGGGGAGTTTGTGTCTGCCCTTCCACCCTGAGCTGATCTGGGAAGGGGAGGAGGTTGCTGTGTCCACCCCCACCACCCAGGTATAGTGTAGCTGATGCAATGCAACCCTGAGGAAGATTTAAACCTGTTTCCTATACTTTGTGTTATAAAATGTTGCAAATAAATATATCAGGACAGTATGAACACCTCCAAAACAACCCCTTTTTGAAGAGCAGATACCCCAAGGAGATATTTTGCCAACATGTTTTAGAAACTTTATTTATTTATTAACATGTTTTATACACCAATATAAAGCTTTTCAAAAAAAAGAAATAAAGAAACATACTGGTATTGAGGTGGAAAGAAATGGAGCTTGGTAAGGGTACACTAGATACAGCACATCATTACAATGTTCAGGTCATACATAGATGTAGTTGAAGGGGTCAATGCACAGGTTACATATGGTGGGAGGATGGAAATGAGTGTGTTAAAGTGCAGACATTCAGTATAATGGAGGTACAGACATTAATTATTATTATACAGGTTTTATATAGCGCCAACAGTTTGCACAGCGCTTTACAACACGAGGACAGACATTACAGTTACATTACAATTTGGTACAAGAAGAATCAGAGGGCCCTGCTTGTTAGAGCTTATAATCTAAAAAGGAAGGGTCAATTGATACAAAAGGTAATAGCTGTGGGGAGATGAGCTGATGGAGGAAGTAAAGCAGTGTTAGTTAGAAGCAGGATAGGCTTCTTTAAAGAGCAGGGTTTTCAGGGATCGTCTAAAGATGGATAGATTAGGGGACAGTAGGACATATTGGGGTAGGGAGTTCCAAAGGATGGGAGAAGCTCTGGAGAAATCCTGGAGGCAAGCATGGGAGGAGGTGACAAGGGAGCTAGAGAGCAGAAGGGTCTTGGGAGGACCGAAGAGAGCGGCTTGGTTGGTATTTTGGGACTAAGTTAGTAATGTAGCTGGAGGCAGAGTTGTGGATGGCTTTGTAAATTATTGTTAGTACTTTGAATTTTATTCTTTGAGTGATTGGAAGCCAGTGGAGGGATTGGCAGAGAGGGGTGGAGGACATTGAATGGTTGGTAAGGTTGGATGAGTCTGGCAGCAGCATTCATTATGGACTGAAGGGCGGATAGTCTATGTAAAGGTAGTCCAATGAAGAGGGAGTTGCAGTCAAGGCGAGAGATAACCAGGGAGTGAATTAGAAGCTTGGTGGTGTCATTAGTTAAAAAGGGGCGTATTCTGGAAATGTTGCGGAGGCTAAGGCGGCATGATTTGGACAGGGATTGTATGTGGGCTTGAAAGGACAGTTCAGAGTCTAAGGTTACCCCTAGCACCCTGGCATGTGGGGACGGACTGATAGATGTGCTATTGATCTTGACAAAGAAGTCAGGGTAGGGGGCACGTGGGGGAGGAAATATTAAGTGCTCAATTTTAGATTCAGTTTGAGGAAGTGGTTTGACATCCAGGCTGATATGTCTGTTAGTAAATCAGTGATACGTGAGGAGATTGATGGGGTGAGCTGAGGGGCAGGGAGATAGATTTGTGTGTCATCAGCATATAAATGGTAGTGAACGCCATGGGAGGCTATCAGCGGACCCAGGGAGAACGTATAGATAGAGAATAGTAGTGGTCCAAGGACAGAACCTTGGGGGACCCCAATGGTAAGAGGAGTTGGAGAGGAGGAAGTAGAGTTGTAAGTGACACTGAAGGTGCGATGAGATAGGTAAGATTCCAACCAATGGAGAGTGCAGCCCTGGAGACCAAGCAAATTACATTTTTTGAGGAGGAGGGGGTGGTCAACTGTATCAAAGGAAGCGGAAAGGTCCAAGAGTAAGAGTACGGAATAATGACTGTTGGTTTTGGCTGTTGGTAAGTCGTTTGTGAGTTTTAGGAGGCCAGTTTCTGTGGAGTGCTGTGGGCGAAATCCAGACTGAAGGGGATCGAGAAGGTTATTCTCAATGAGGTGGTCGCTCAGTCGGTTGTAGACTAAATGTTCAAGGAGTTTGGAGGCAAAAGGGAGTAACGAGATGGGTCTTAAGTTGTTAAGATTGGTGGGGTCTAGTGAAGCCTTTTTTGGTATGGGAGTGACTAGCGCATGTTTTAGAGGGTTGGGGAAGATGCCAGTAGAGAGTGAGAGGTTGAAGATATGAGTTAAGGAGTGTAGGATAGAGTCAGAAGGTGACCATAGTATTTGAGAAGGAACAGGTTCCAGGGGGCAGGAGGTTAGATGGGCGTTAGAAAAAAGTTTAGTGATTTCCTCTATAGTAGCTGGGTTAAAAGAGGGAAGTATTGATTGTGCAGGAGGACAGGGAGTATAAAGTGAGGGAGATATCTGTAGAGCAGAGATCTGGAGACGAATTGTCTCAATCTTATTTTAAGTGATTAGCAATCTCCTGGGCAGTGAGTAAGTTAATGGGTGGAGGTAATGGAGGACGAAGTAGAGTGGTAAAGGTAGAAAAGAGTTGATGGGACTGCGTGAGAGGGTGTTAATGAGAGTGATAAAGTAGGTCTGTTTGGCAGTGTGGAGGCAGGAATGGAATTTTTGGAGGGCAGATTTATATTAGCTGAAATCTTGCTGTGACTCAGTTTTACACCACAGACGCTCAAAAGCATGGCTATGTTTTTTGAGGCTTCTGGTATTGTCTGTCTGCCAGGGTTGTAGCAGTCAGGGCCTGATTCTTTGCGTAGTGAGGGGGGCAAAGGTATGCAGGGTGGATGACAGGGAACTGTTGTAGACAGAAGTGGCCAAGTTGGGGCAGGACAAGGATAAGATTTTGTCGTAGAGACAATCTGTAGCAGAAAAAAGAAGAGAAGGGTTAAGATGGCAAAGGTTTCTACGGGTAATAGTTTGGCAGTTGGAAGGCAAGGAGGAGGCAGACAAGGAGAGAGTGAAACTAATAAGGTGGTGATCAGAGAGAGGAAAAGGAATATTGGAGAGGTTGTGCAGAGTGCATAGGTAGGAGGATATGAGGTCAAGGCAGTTGCCAACAGAGTGAGTAGAAGAGCTTCCATTGTTTTAGGTCAAAAGAGGAGGTTAGGCTCAGCAGCTTCGAAGTAACGGGAGTGTTAAGATTAACAGGGATGTTGAAGTCACCAAGAATGATTGTTAGAATTTAAAAAAAAAGAAAGTAGGGTAGCCAGGCAAAGTAGACATCAAGGAAGTTTGATACCGGTCCAGGGGGCCGATAGATCACAGCAATTCTCAATGAAACTGGAGAAAATAGACGAATACAGTGAGCTTCAAATGAGAAGAGGCCCGAGAGGGGAGTGGATGAAGAACCTGAAAAGTGCTTTGAGGGGATAGGAGGATTCCAACACCACCTCCTTTCTGTCCACCAGGCCTGGGAGAGTGAGTCCACAGGAGGCCACCATAGGAGAGAGAAGCAGGAGAAGGAAGGTCAGATTCTTGAATCCAGGTCTCAGTAATTGCAAGTAGGTTCAGGGAGTTTGTGATAAACAGGTCATGGACGGTGGTGAGTTTGTTACAAACAGAGAGTGCATTCCAAAGGGCAAAGGAGAAGGGGAGGCTGGTTCTAGGCTGAAGTAAGAATAGAAATTAGATTGTGTGGATTGCGGCTGCTATCAGAGGATGGGGGGTGCTGGGTATTTTGGCCGAAGGTAAATGATGGCGGTCCAGGATTTTGGGGAAATATCTCCAGAAGTTAGGAGAAGCAGAAGGGTGAGAGAAGTTATATGGGAGTCGGACTTATGTGATGGGACACGTCCCAGTGTCCTGCAGGTTTTATTGATATATGGGTTCAGAATTAGCAGGAGCTGATACGTGCGGTAATAAGGTGAAGACAGGAGCTAGGCTGATATATATAAGCTGTGGGGTGGAGAAGATGGGTGAAGGAGAGAGAATTTAAGGAGAGATGATGCAACTGTGAGAAGGAAAAGTAGGTCATGCATGATACAGATACAGAGTGGTGAGATTGAGAGGAAGCCTGAATGAGAGATGAACAAGTTTGATGGAGAATCAGGTCACCTGTAGTATGTTTAGTGTTCTGCAGAAGTCTGTTGTGGCTTATCGCTTTGTGCATTCGCTGAAGTGCTGAGCCGAAGTGTAATACTTAATCCAATATGAATACTTTATACAAGATGATAGTTGCCAATGCAATCCCTGCCTGTGCAAACCCCTGCCTGTGCATCCCCTAGAGTAGACCTACATTTATACTGAGTTTGGGTGGGGGTATTGCCAATTAATTAGTCAGGTTTGCATAGGAGAAAAACATAGCTAACAGAATGAACTTCTCACACCAGAGGCTGACTACAAGACACAGCAAGAGAGCAGAAGGGTCATAGTCATAAAGATAACAGCTCATAATTTAGGTATAGACAATAAGAAAGCAAAATAAACATCACAGTGATATGGACAGAGGTAAAGAGTTGAAGGCAGCAAAGATCACCAAAATCACATACACAGAATTAGCAAGCAGATCCCAGTTTAACTTAAAGGTGGAAGATGTGGTTGAGCTGACACATACACAGAATTAGCAAGCAGATCCCAGTTAATATACAGGCCTGAGACAGAAAGGAGTTAAATCCCCAACATTGTGTCTAATTTTGCTTCTCCTGATAGTAAATGATCCATGAATTCATAATTTCCTCCTCCTTTCCCTTTCCTTCACTTGTCAGAGGAAAAGGGGGGGGGGGGTGGGCTCTCAAATGTAAACAGTACAATAGTTAGATTTGTGATCACAGTGATTGGTCACAGCAATTAAAAGGTACAGAGCTGTGCTATGTATAAACAGCACCTGAGAAATACATGTCTACCAAGCCACTGTTTTACAAGCTAAGGCAGAGCTGTTAAAGAGTTTTTGAGTAAAACTAAAGGAAGTCTTCCAATTTAGGTACCCCCTTCTATGGCTAGCAATACAGGCATAGATTTTTCTCATTCAGTTCTGTGGGTTGAACAAGGGAAACATGTGATGTCCCCATCCATGCTAACAGTGTGGATGGAGGAATCTACTGTGCTAGCTGCTTCAGTTTTGATACTGACGTTTGTCGAGACGATCGGTGCCGACTAGCTCAAATTTTAGAAGATTCAGCAGGAATTTGTAAGCAATAGCAGGAATGGCATCTTGCTGTTGTTGCATGAAAGGTGAAGGCCATCCATAAAGGCATAATAGCACTTATCAAAATGTGGAAACCCATCTGTTGTATAGAGAAAGCTGCATATGGTCCAGTTTTAGTTTACATTTTTAAAACCCATTTAATGTCTACACTTCCCTAAAATATACCTCAATGGTAAATTTCACAGATTGCATGTCCATCTCATTTAGAATATCCTGCAGAACATAGGCAAGTAAGGACACTTGTGTTTCCAATAGGGGAATGTATTTGTAGAATATTGGTCCTTGGGTCGTACTTCTCCTGGGAGTCGAGTTTCCTTCATATTCTGAAATAAAATGGAAAGAATTTCAGTTTTCTACCAAACAAACCAACAATACTAACAGAGTCGTATGCTAAGAATGTCAGTTCATGCTGACTCTGGAAAGGAAACTTTGCTAGCTAGCAAGCTGCCAGATAAAATAATGTACAGGACGCCTTCCTTTTACTGGCTCCATTCCAGCTTAAGTAGCTGTGAGCTTTCCTGGTGGGCCTTATGTTTCAGTATTTCATGGAGCCAGTGACACCCAGCAATCTTACAAAGCTGTTAAAGGAATGCCGCGCATCTTGTAAAGAATGGAATGATGCAATAGGAATGCATGATGAGAATTTACCATTGGAAAATCACATGTACTGAGAGCATCATATATGCATGCACCTATTTTGAGTACATTAATAGCATGTGGCTTAAACATTTGCCTTATTTTTAACACTTCTAAATCACTATTATTAGGGCATGCCTGCATCAATCTGTAGATCAAGTTTTCTAGTGTTTACATACCATACACCCCTACTCCAACATATTTATATGTTATTGCATGTGCACAATGTTCAGACATCATAGCCATGGTCATAGGTAAAGCCTCAGCACAGAATTGTTGGGACACTTGCCCTGCATCACTTCAGTCACTAAAATGTTTTTTCAAACACTCTCTGGAACCCTTCCAAAAAACAATTCAATGGGCAGTCAGTGAGAAAAATGCCCCTCAAATTGGTGGCATGATGGGAAAAATGTCAACCTTATAGTTTTGAATATCCCCTTTACAGACAGCTAAAAAGATCATGCAACTATGTGCCTTGTCCTTTGACCTATGCAGGTACCAATGGGGGGTCAGTCAGCCACAGATCAAGGAACCCCTAGCATAGGTGTGTGCATGGCATGTGCCTGGGGGCCCATGCAATAAGGAAATCGGATGTGGGCAGGAGATCAGTGTGGTGGGAGGGACAATTATAAGAATCAATCTAATTGTGTGTCTCTACCTGCAATAGCTAAAAGCTGACCTCTCCTCCTCTCCCTTCAACCAGCTTTCAGCTGCTGCAGATAACATAATGCATAATGCACATAACGGGATTGGATCTTATAATTCCCCCTTCACCACGCTGATCACCCTCTATGTCCAGAATTCGATCTCCCTGCTGCCCAAGCCCCCCTGTAGCCCTACCGGTTTCTCTCCACTCCGTGTCCTGCAGGCACGCTGGGGGGGGGGGACAGTGGTGTAGTGGTTAGCACTCTCACCTAGCAGTAAGAAGGGTCGCTGGTTCAAATCCCAACCACGACACTTCCTGCCTGGAGTTTGCATGTTCTCCCTGTGCCTGCGTGGGTTTCCTCCGGGTACTCCGGTTTCCTCCCACAATCCAAAGACATGCAGGTAGGTTAATTGGCTTCTGTCCAAAAATTGGCCCTAGTATATGAATGGGGACCTTGGATTGTGGGCTCCTTGAGGGTAGGGACTGATGTGAGTGTGCAATGTACAGGGATGGGGACAATTGTAGACACTCGCTCAGGTTGAACTGGATGGACTGATGTCTTTATTCAACCTTACTAACTATGAAACTATGAAACTATGACTTCAGGATGGAGAGTGGGGAAGGGGCCAGTAAATATGTAATTTACTGGACCCGTTTCTTTTGAGTTTGAACACAGTGAGCAATCAGTACCAATCACTTGCTGGGCTAAGTCATAACTAAAGCATATTAAAGTACGCCCCGTTAAGTGACATTGATGAAACCAGTCAGGGACCAGCACTGCTGGAGCTGAGTGACTCCCCTAGCTGCCAGGGTAATAACTCCTCCAGTGAGGGTGGGAGTATAGCCAAGGGAAAGGAAAGACAGATTCTGGTGGTAAGGGAGTCAATTCTTAGAAGGACAGAACAATCTGTCACAAAAACCTGAAGCGCTAAATTGTATGTTGTCTACCGGGCGCTCGTGTTCAGCACATCAGGGATCTGGTGGACAGATTACTGGGAGGGGCTGGGGAAGACCTGGCTGTCATGGTACATGTTGTCACCAATGACAAAGTCAGAGGAAGATGGAGTGTCCTAAAAAACGATTTTAGGGACTTAGGAGCTAAATTGAGGAAAAGGACCTCCAAGGTAGTATTCTCAGAAATACTACCGGTACCTCGAGCCACACCAGAAAGGCAGTGGGAGATTAGGGAAGTAAACAAGTGGCTGAGAAGCTGGTGTAGTAAGGAGGGGTTTGGATTCCTGGAGAACTGGGGCAACTTCTAAGTCGATCACCAGCTCTATAGAAGGGACGGACTTCACCTAAATGAGGAGGGTGCTGATCTTTTGGGAGTGAAGATAGAGGAAAAGTTAGAGGGTTTTTAAACTGGGCGACAGGGGGGGAGGGTCCAGAGGTAGAGATAGTCAGCATGTAACATATTCCAGAGGGTAGTATTGGGGGTATTAGTGGTAGGTTGACTAAAACACCTAAACCCAAGGTAAGTATAGTAACTAGTCCTATTTGCAACCTCAGAACACCCAATAAGGAGGCAGTATGCGACCGGTCTAAACTGCGTGGCATGTTAACCAATGCCAGGAGTCTGGCGGACAAGATGGGAGAACTATAGCTACTGTTGTTCGAGGAGGATTTCGATTTTGTAGGAATTTCAGAGACTTGGTTCAACAGCTCTCATGATTAGCTGGCAACCATTCAAGGGTATTCCCTATATTGTAGGGATAGAGAGGGTACAAAAGGGGGCCTGTATATCAAAAATGATGTACAAGTGAATGTGAGAGATGACATCACTAAGGGAGCAAGGGAGGAGGTGGAATCCTTATGGGTAGTGCTGCAAAGGGATGAAACTAAGGAGAAAGTAATAATGGGAGTATGCTATAGGCCCCCTAACCAGAGGGAGGATGCGAAAGACGGACCTCCTATTACAATTTGTATTAGCGGCAAGGATAGGAAGTGTCATCATAATGGGGGATTTTAATTATCCAGACATAGACTGGGTGGAAGGAACCGCACATTCATCTAAGGCTCACAAGTTCCAAAATGTCTTGCAGGACAATTTCATGGGTCAGATGGTAAACGCACCAACTGGAAACAAAGCGTTACTAGACCTACTGATTGTCAACAATACAGACTTTATCACGGATGTAGAAATACAGGGCAATTTAGGAAACAGCAATCACAGGTCAATTCATTTCAGTATAAATCACACTAATAGGAAAGCGGAATACAAAGACACTGAATTTCCAAAGAGCCAACTTCCCAAAACTACGAGCCTTGCTAGGAGATACAAATTGGGATAAAATCTTAGGAACAAAGAACACAGAGGAAAAATGGGTATGCTTTAAGAGCATATTAAATAAGGGCATTAGCCAGTGCATCCCAATGGGAAATACATTTAAAAGAGCTAATAAAAGTCCTGGATGGCTTAACTCCAACGTAAAAATGCATATAAAAGCAAAGGAGAAGGCCTTAAAAAAATACAAGGCTGATGGATCATCATCAGCATTCCAACATTACAAAATGTAAACAAGAAATACAAGGGTGCAATCAGGGCAGCTAAGATAAAACACGAAAGGCACATAGCAGAGGAGAGTAAAAAAAATCCCAAGAAATTCTTTAAGTAGGGGGTTTCAGTAACCAAAACTGCAATGTTTATCCTAATGACACATCACAGGAACCACCCTCATGGCTAACAGAGGACAGAATTAGAAATAGAATTGAAAAACTTAACATTAATAAGTCCCCGGGACCAGATAGCTTGCACCCGAGGGTCCTTAAGAAACTCAGTCAAGTAATTGCCAGACTATTGTTCCAAATTTTTACGAACAGTCTACTGACTGGAATGGTACCAGCTATACAAGATTTTAGCAATGACAACTGTATCATTAGCAGTAATCAGCATGGATTCATGAAGAATCGTTCTTGCCAAACCAATCTATTAACCTTCTATGAGGAGGTGAGCTGCCATCTAGATAAAGGAAGTCCCGTAGACATGGTGTATCTAGATTTTGCAAAAGCATTTGATACAGTTCCCCATAAATGTTTACTGTACAAAGTAGGGTCAGTTGGCATGGACCATAAGATGAGTACATGGATTGAAACTGGCTACATGGGCGAGTTCAGAGGGTAGTGATAAATGGGGAGTACTAGAAATGGGCAGGGTTGGAAAGTGGGGTCCCCCAGGGTTCTGTCCTGGGATCAATCCTATTTAATTTATTCATAAACGACCTGGAGGATGGGGTAAAAAGTTAAATCTCTGTATTTATGGACGATACTAAGCTAAGCAGGGCAATAACTTCTCTGCAGGATATGGAAACCTTGCAAGAAGATCTGAATAAATTAATGGGGTGGGCAACTACATGGCAATGGCATGCAATGCCAAGCTGCTGCAAACAAAGCAAACAGAATATTGGCATGCTTTAAAAAGGGGATTAACTCCAGAGATAAAATGACAATTCTCCCACTCTACAAGACTCTGGTCCGGCCCCACCTGGAGTATGCTGTCCAGTTCTGGGCACCAGTCCTCAGAAAGGATGTGCTAGAACAGGAGAGAGTCCAGAGAAGGGCAACAAAACGAATAAAGGGTCTGGAGGAAATTAGTTATGAGAAAAGGTTACGAGCACTGAACTTGTTCTCTCTGGAGAAGAGACGCTTGAGAGGGGATATGATTTCAATGTACAAATACCGTACTGGTGACCCCACAATAGGGATAAAACTTTTCCGCTTAAGGGAATTTAATAAGACACGTGGCCATTCACTAAAATTTGAAGAAAAGAGGTTTAACCTTAAACTGTGTAGAGGGTTCTTTACTGTAAGAGCGGTTAGGATGTGGAATTCCCTCCACATGCAGTGGTTTCAGCGGGGAGCATCGATAATTTCAAAAAACTATTAGATAAGCACCTGAACGACCACAACATACAGGGATATACACTGTATAACTGACATATACTCACACACATAGGTTGGACTTGATATACTTGTGTCTTTTTTCAACCTCGCCTACTATGTAACTGTGTAACTATATTTACTATGCTTCAGTTTGTGAATGAACAGGAGCCTCTTTCAGAGCCTTCTGTTCATTCATGCTCCAGTACAACTGAGGCTGCAGAGAAATGGACTGAGGAATTAATATTATCAGCCCCTTTCTCTGTCTTAAAAGTGAGTCCTCAGGGTGAGTCATCGGGGGTTGCTAAAGGTACTACACTATTTTTGCAATGTTACTGAAGAAGATCATGAGTACTAGCCAGAGTACCATTTTCCTCTTTATCAGCCAGTGCTAGTAAAAAAAAATATACTGTACACTGTACTGTTGAATGGAAGCTTTATTACAGCAACACTGTAATCATGAACAGATAAAGTATGATGTTAAATAAAGGGATTGATCTGGTGAAGAATTTCATTTGGCATCAAATCACAAGATTTCATCAGCCAGTTAAAGTGTAAGTGAACCCCCTATCGTTTTCAGCCAAGGGAGCTGCCATCTTTGTTTAATCTACAAATGCCATGATGCTGCACATGTGATCAGTTATGACACCAGCCATTGGATGGTTTAACAGTTTGATGGAGGGCACAACCAATGGGAGTGTTACATTTCCGGCACGTGCTGGAAATGAAACTGTTTTATGGATGGGTTTACTTACGCTTTAAGCACTGTAAGCAATGTACAGGTGATGTGTATATTGTTGCCAAGATTATCTGACTTACCAACTGCATGTAATTGCCATAGTATATAGATGGGATATGAATTTCACCATGGACATTCATATCCAATGTCACTGTATCAATGTAAAAAAAAAAAAAATGTAATATTATTTTGCATATAGTGTTGCAGGGTAAGCAATTGTCCATCAAACTATCACAGCACTAGAAACAGAAAATGGCCTGGTAATGGAAATACTGGCTGGTATTCAAGTGGTTAAAGAGACTCTGTCACCAACTAAAATTGCAACTAGAAGCACAGAAAAAAACAACTATTTTAAATGCTTACATGCTGAATTTTTACTCTCTTTAAACAATTTGAAGCAAAGTACTTGAAAATCATATGGTAGCTGCTGGGGAAACAAAGGGTAATACTACAAAGTGACACTTAAGTGACAGTTCTGAGTTAGCTGGGGGCGCTGACATCACGTCCAAGATGATGGTACCCAGAAGAAGTCCCAGGGCTTTTTGATATATACACAAGGGAAGTTTTTGGATAAATAAAATGCATAAAATATACAGTGCCTTGCAAAAGTATTCACCCCCCCCCCTGGCTTTTTACCTACCGTATATACTCGAGTATAAGCGGAGTTTTTCAGCACATTTTTTTGTGCTGAAAATGCCCCCCTCGGCTTATACTTGAGTCGAGCATTTTTCTGCAGCAGAAAATAAAATTTTCCGAACTGACTTTGGGGCCCCATATCTCGGGGCCACTTGGTGCTAGGAACCTAAGATTTGGTGTGCTAACCCAGTGGAACCTGCACCCCTGCTGGGGTTCCTAGCACCAAGTGGCTCCGAGATACAGGGCCCCAAAGTCGGTTCGGAAAATGTAATTTTCTGCTGCAGAAAAGTGCTTGAAATTTTCCGAACCAACTTTGGGGCCCCGTGTGTTGGGACCACTTGGGGCTAGGAATATGATTAGATATTAGATGATAAGAATATGTTGTATTGCTAGTTCCACTGGGTTTGCACACCAAATTTTGGGTTCCTAGCACCAAGTGGTCCCGAGATATCGGTCAATTGTGTTCATCTGCAGCAATGTCAAATTTTGGCTGCAGCTAGGGGGCCTCTAGGATCCCTTAACTACCGAGTTTGAAGTTCGGGGGACCTATGGCTGCAAATGGCCACAGTGAGGCATGCAAATGGGCACAGTGAGGCTGCAAATGGGCATTGTTGACCCTCTTTTCCACTTACAGTAGCTGCTCACTTCTCACTCTAGGCTTATACTCGAGTCAATACGTTTTCAAATTTTTTTGTGGTAAAATTAGGTGCCTCGGCTTATATTCGGGTCGGCTTATACTCGAGTATATACAGTATTTTGTTACATTACAGCCTTTAGTTCAATGTTTTTTTTAATCTGAATTATATGTGATGGATCAGAACACAATAGTCTAAATATAATAAAAAAATAATAATATAATTAATAAAATTATATAAAATTAGAAA
This sequence comes from Lithobates sylvaticus, assembly GCA_028564925.1. Taxonomy (NCBI): domain Eukaryota; kingdom Metazoa; phylum Chordata; class Amphibia; order Anura; family Ranidae; genus Lithobates; species Lithobates sylvaticus. The sequence goes on along the minus strand of CM053028.1, from coordinate 147,930,338 downwards.
AATAAATATAAAATATAAATATAAAAAAACGATTTTTCAGAAATAAAAAATGATAATTGGCATGTGCGTATGTATTCACCCCCTTTGTTATGAAGGGGGTGAAAGCTCTGGTGCAACCAATTACCTTCAGAAGTCACATAATTAGTGAAACCACCTAAGTGTCACATGATCTGTCAATACATATAAACACCTTTTTGAAAGGCCCCAGAGGCTGCAACACCTAAACAAGAGGCACCACTAATCAAACACTGCCATGAAGACCAAGGAACTCTACAAACAAGTAAGGGACAATGTTGTTGAGAAGTACAAGTCAGGGTTAGGTTATAAAAAAATATCCAAATCTTTGACGATCCCTAGGAGCACCATCAAATCTATCATAACCAAATGGAAAGAATATGGCCCAACAGCAAACCTGCCAAAAGATGGCCGCACACCAAAACTCACGGACCGAGCAAAGAGGGCATTAATCAGACAATCTGTGAACGCTGTTTGGATGCTAAGGCGGCAATTTCTGCAAGTTTTTAAGACTTTGATGTAAGTGTAATGATTTTTAAACCTTTTAAATAAATATTGCAGTATTGCATGATATGTCCTCTTTCCTTTATTTGCTCAAACTTTGCTACAACGGTTGCCCATTGATCGTGTAAAGCTTGGAGGACCCTGATCATTTGGTGGAGGATAGGAGACTCCATTCCTTAAAGGCACCATATACCAACCCACTCTGTGGACAGGAGACACCATCTTGATACACAATACAGGCGTTTTTATCATCTTCATCTGGTGAGTGGGGACCCAGGAGGGGAGCACAGAAAGTCACCAGAAATATATTTCAACGTGTTACCAGCCCAGTATTTCACATCTGATGAACTTTATTGATTGCACTTCATTTTGCACTATATTGGCACTGAGCACTTTATTATGTTATACAGTATATGTTGATATTATGTTACACATGTTGATGTTTGCACATGTAGCGCTACCCCCAGTTAAGAGAGCCGCTGGTTTGTTTTGGGTCCCTGAGTACAGCTCCACCAACCCCCGGCAATTTGGCTCTACCCACTCTGGCACAGTTAGTAAAGGGGTATGTATCTATGCACATAAAACCATATCTTATACTCTAAGTGCAATTGGTATGAACTCACAAGCAAACTGCTGAGATAAGAATAACTGGCTTTACTTTGGCAGTAAGGAAAAAAGAATAGCAACATGCATCAAACATATCTCTTACAATACTTTAGCAGGTCCCTGCAATATGCACTTTAACATGTACACACATATGTATCAACTAGCAATGGGGAAAACGGAGCGCCAAGTGTGGCGACCGCATGCTATGCACCCCTGAGGTGCAATAAATCTATCTGCGCCTACCTAACGGACCAGGCCTGATCCCTAGTAATAGAGCTCAGTCCTTGTACTAGTACAGTGTTCTTCACCGGCAATAAATCTGTAGAGGTGGTGCACATGTAGCTTTAAATGGTGTCTTTGTAATCCACAGAAAGTAACATTGCTGCTCTGAGGTAAATTGCGCCTAGGCAGTTCAGTAGGCATAAAACGTGTGTATCAATGCAGGATGAGCCTTCCGGCTCTCTCACCAATCCTGGGGTACCGTCCCTTCGCTCCGGTCCCTCTAATGGCGGCTCTGGTCTCTTCAGTCACAGCCCCTGCGCTCCGGTCCTCAGCTCCGACCGATCGTCTGTAGGGAAGAGTCTCCGCTCCGCTGCTGCTGACTCTGAGGTAGAAGAGTCTCACTCCATCTGCTGCAAGGCCCAGGCTTCAGGCCTTCAGCTCCGGTCCGCACAGGTGTCTCCACTGGCTGTAGTCTCCGCGTCACACGCTCTGTCAGCAGAGGCAGGCCAGTCCTGTCAGGCCTCAGAAAAGGAAGTGTCCCAAGAGGAAGAGGCGGTCTCCGCTCTTCCTTTTTATAACCTCCCCCAGCAGCCTCTCGGGCGGAAACAAGCAGCCCGGGAGCCTGGGGGATTATGGGGGATGTAGTCTCTTCCCCTAAAAGGGGTACGACCCCGCTACACACTCCCCCCACTTTGAATCTTTGGTCCCCAAAGACAGTGTTCAAATTACAAGCTTTCTCAGGAACAACACTTTCACAAAATTTGGACAGGGGAGCCTCCCACCAATTAGCATAAGATGGGGAGCTGTCCTGTCTACAGGTCACTTCAGTGTGGGCGACCTGTTTAACTGTGCCAGAGAGTGAGCTGGGGTTGCCCTCCACCAAATGAACAGTGGATGGGTCAGGGCTTTCAGCACTTCTCCTTGCTGTGGTAACAGAGTCCTCTGAACTTTCTCCCATCTTGGGGTAAGTTAACTTCTTGGGAGGCTTCACAACTCTGCGAGCTCTCTGTTCTCTTGGAACTTCTTCATGAACACATTCTGGCAACATCTCTGGTTCTGGAACATCTACTTCTTGTTCTGGGTAGAGACCAGGGATATCTTCCCAGCACTCAGGCACATCACTGAATGGCACAAACTCTGTGGCTTCTGGGTTCAATGTGTTATCTTCCACATCTTCAGTGGGTGGAAGATCTATGGCGGAACTTCCTGGAGTTGAGGAAGGCCATAGCCATTCAAGTTCTCCTCTTTCTTCCTCTGGTTGGGGGTCCTGTCCACCCCTATCTTGGGATGTCTGAGACCTAGTATTAGGCCTGGGGGTATCCAGAATGGAAACAGATTCAGGTACGTCTCTTGCTGGAGGCATTCTGACTGCTTCAGTGAGTGGGAGCAAATGATTCCTATGCCAGGTCTTCAAAGGCCCCACTCTTCCTTCTGGCTTCAACTTGTAAACAGGCAATCCTGGAAGTTTTCTACAGATGATATATGGTTCTGATCTCCATCTATCAGCAATCTTGTGTTTTCCAGGGATCCCTAGATTGCGTAACAGTACACGGTCCCCAGGCTGTAGGTCCTGTACTCTAACTTTCAAATCAAAGTTCCTCTTGTTTCGGGCCCCCCTCTGGTCGGAGGCCGCTTGAGCTTTTTCATAAGCTATCTTCAAACTGCGCCTCAGTCTGTCCACATATCCTTTGTGGGAGGCAGCAGAGGCATGGTCTAAGGAAATGCCGAAGGCCAAATCCACTGGCAATCTTGCTTCTCTCCCAAACATAAGTCGGTAAGGGGAAAAACCTGTCACATCACTTGTGGTGCAGTTGTAAGCATGCACCAGAGCTGATATGTGTTGACTCCAATGTTGCTTCTTCTCTGTTTCCAAAGTTCCCAACATGTTCAATAGGGTCCTGTTGAACCTTTCAGGCTGGGCATCACCTTGAGGGTGATATGGTGTGGTTCTAGTCTTCTCTACTCCCAGAGAATCTAGTAGCTTCCTGATCAGGCGACTCTCAAAGTCCCTTCCTTGGTCTGAATGGATTCTCTGTGGCAGTCCATAGTGAACAAAGTACTTCTCCAGAAGTACCTTGGCTACTGTAGAGGCCTTCTGGTCCTTGGTTGGGAAAGCCTGAGCATAACGAGTGAAATGGTCGGTTACCACCAGAACATTTCCCAATCCACTCAAATCGGGTTCGAGGCAGAGAAAATCAATGCATACCAGATCCATTGGGCCTTGACTCTGTAGGTGGCCCATTGGGGCAGCTTGATGGGGTAAAGTCTTCCTCTGAATGCATCTTGCACAGGAATGGCAATACTCCTCCACTTCGGCCCTCATGCAGGGCCAATAAAACCGGTCTCTGACAAGTTGGAAGGTTCTCTCTGCTCCCAAGTGACCATGCTGGTCATGTAAGGCAATCAGCACAGTCTCTCGATGCTTCTCTGGGAGAAACAACTGCCACTTGTCTTCTGGGCCATCAGAGGGGCCCCTTCGGTAGACTACCCCCTGATGCACCTGTAGCTTGTCCAACTCTCTCCTCAGTAGGCGAGCTTCTTTGGAAGGGTGAAGGCGAAGTCCCTCTGGACTCTTGTCTTCCAGGGCTTCCAGGACCAATCTCCCCATGGGATCTTCCAATTGGTCACACCTTAACTCTTTCTTGGACAGTTTCGGTAGACACTCTTCTTCTAGTTGAGTTACCCCACAGTAACACTTCGGGACTCCCACTGTGGTAACTCCTACCTCTTCAGCTCTGGATCCTCCTCTGGCTTGGAGTTCAGCCCCCTGACAAAGGGCTCGCACTCCATCTGGTGCCACTTGGGTCCAGTCTTCCCTATCACTGTCCATGACATGGGATCTTCGGGACAGGGCATCTGCATCCCTATTTCCAGCCCCTGGCCTGTACTTGAGACTGAAATTGAATCCAGACAACGCCGCCAACCATCTGTGTCCAGTTGCATCCAGCTTGGCGGTGGTGAATAGATAGGTCAAGGGGTTGTTATCTGTCTTTACAGTAAACTCGGCCCCATACAGATAGTCTCTCAGTTTGTCAACAACTGCCCACTTGAGGGCTAAGAACTCCAACTTGTGGGTGGGATAGTTCTTCTCGGAGGGGGTCAGGCTCCGGCTCACATAAGCCACTGGTCGTAGCTGGTCTTCATACTCCTGGTAGAGTACTCCACCTAGGCCCTCATGGCTGGCATCAACATGTAGCTCATATGGTCTAGTGGGATCAGCGTAGGCCAAAACTGGGGCTGTGGTGAGACTTCTCTTCAAGGTTCTGAAAGCCTCTTCACACCTTGAGTTCCACTGGTCTTGGACCGACTCACTGGACCTCCTAGGCCCCATTCCATCTTCCTCTCCTTCTGCCTTGAGCAGCTCGTTGAGGGGTTTGGCAATGCGGGCAAACCCATCCACAAACCTGCGGTAGTAGGAGCAGAACCCCAAGAAAGACCGAAGTTCTGTAACTGTTGTGGGCCTTGGCCACGAAGTAACTGCCTCCAACTTCTCAGGGTCTGTAGCCACTCCCTTTTCAGACACTATGTGTCCCAGATAGTTCACAGAAGACTGATAGAACCGACACTTCTCGGGAGAAAGTTTAAGTCCCTCTTCACTGAGCCTCTTCAGTACTTTCTCCAATCTGGCTTCATGTTCTTCCAAAGTCTTTCCAAAGACAATGACATCGTCCAGATACACAAGGACTTCTATGAGGTTCATGTCTCCAACAGTCCTTTCCATTAGGCGTTGAAACGTAGCAGGAGCTCCAGATAGGCCCTGAGGCATCCTGTTGAACTCAAAGAATCCTACTGGGGTTATGAAGGCAGTCTTTTCTCTATCCTCTGGATGCATGGGGATTTGGTAATACCCACTCTTTAGGTCCATCACACTGAACCACTTGGCTCCAGATAAACTCTGCAAGGCATCTTCTATCCTTGGCGTGGTGTACTGGTCAGGAATGGTCCTCCTGTTGAGAGTTCTGTAGTCAATGCAGAGTCTCAATGACCCATTCTTCTTCCTGACTACCACAATTGGGGAGGCATAGGGGCTCCTGGACTCCCTAATCACTCCCGTCTTCTTCAATTCCGCAAGCTGCTCTCTCAGATCCTCCAGATCTGCTAGCGGGACTCGCCTCACTCTCTCTCTGAATGGCTTGTCCTCTTGCATGCGGATTCGGTGGGTGGCACTCTTCGCACACCCCACATCAAACTCATCTTTAGAGAAAATCTTCTCCCATCTGGTCAGCTGGGCCTTGGCTCTCTCTTTCCAAGCTCCAGGTAGGTTTGGGTTTTCCATGGAGAGTTTCTTCCAAACATCTTCTCCTTCTCCCATCCCCTTCACTTCTGACCAGCCAACTGGGACAGCAGGACTCACCTGTCCCAGAAGCATCCTGGCAGGGATCTCCACGGGCTGCTCCGTGGGGTTCCTCACACTGACAGGGACTCTTCCTTTAGCCTTCTTCAGGTCCTTCAGTGAAATTACTTCTGGTATCACCTCCAGACCTGAGTGACCCTCCATTGGGTCAGGTTCCAACATTACAAAGGGGCCAGGCTGCTCCCAGGTAAGTTTCACCGTGGCTCTCATGCAGGTCACCTCTCCAGGCTGTAACACTGCTCCTTCTTTTCCAAGCCTCCATACCCTTCCTATCCCCTCACTTGGGGTCTTCTGCTCTAGGACCAACCGCTGATAGGCTGCCTTCAGCATGGGATGGATCTTGGGAGTTGAAAGATTCTCTTTCTTCACCAGGGGGGTCAGAAGCCTTCTGACTAGGTCCGTATTCGTCCCTATAATCAGGGACGTCTTGCTGGTTCCTGGTGGGCGGGGACACACCACTGCTAAGGTGTCGAACACTTCAGACTTCCCAGCTACGGATGGGTCAAACGTCAATCTTATGGGTAAGTATCCATCATAGGGGAAACTCTGAGTTCCCAATCCCCTTATCTCCAACTCTTCTATCTTCTGTATAGGCAGATGACTCAGGTATCTGTCATAGAAGTCCCTGCACAACAGGGTCACTTGTGCTCCAGTGTCCAGGAGGGCCTTTGTGTACACTCCTTCCACCTGGATAGGTACAGTAGGGGATGGACCAACTAGCTCTTCTGGGTAAGGCTGAGTTGATGCTGTCCTCTTCTTTGGACTCTTCTTCTTCTCACTGGATTTGCGCTTGCTCCTTTCTTGAGCCTGGTATGCATTAATTTTCTCCCTCTTAGGCCCCTTTCACACTGGGGCGGTGCGGGGCGGCGACGGTAAAGCAGCGCTATATTTAGCGCTGCTTTACCTTCGTTTTACCCGCGGTATGCGGCCGCTAGCGGGGTGGTTTTAACCCCCGCTAGCGGCCGCAAAAGGGTTAAAAACCTCCGCAAAGCGCCGCTGCAGCGGCGGTTTGCGGGCGGTATCCCCGCGGTTTCCCATTGATTTCAATGTGAAAGGGGCCTTAGTGGGAGTGTGAACCCGTTGAGGGATATCGTTATCTCTCACTTTGAAGAGTTCTCGTCTAGGAGTGCTGTGTCTCTTCAGAGGGGTCTTGCCCCCTTTCTCTGGAGTGCACCTTGGTTGAGGATCCCTGGGCCCCTTCTGAGGGGTTTGATCTCCTCGCTTTCTCTTCCTGTTGTGCTTCTTGGAGCTCACTGAAGGTGATGGGCACCCGGTTGACTCCTTCACCGGGGCCCTTTGGCGTTTCCCGCCGGCTGGCGGCTTTCTGCCTTCTTCTTCTTGGGACTGGAACATACAGCTGCAATATGACCAATTCCTCCACAATTAAAGCAAATCATCTCACCGTAGTCAGGTGGGGATGCTGGTGCTGAAACAGCTGGAAACAATTCCTTCCTGCCTGTTTCTTTCTTGGGACTGGGCGTCTCTTTCGCCACTAGGGACGTCAGTATCTCCATCATCTGGGACATCTGCAACTTCAGGGCATCTACCTCTGTGTCTCTTTCAGGGGTTAAGGCCGACCTGACCGCGGCCACTGGAAGCTTTGTAGACCCCATCACCTGCTTCTCCCTTTTTTCTTCCAACATGGCCTCTTCTTCTCTGACCATTCGAATGAGATCAGGGTAGTCCAGGCTCTTCCCATCCTGCCGGGTGCGTAGTATCAGTGCGACAGGGTCCAAGGGTTGGGCTCCCCTCATCACCTGCTGGGCACGGGCTTCATCTACCTTCCCTGGATCTATCCCCTTCTTCAGGATAATCCTATGCAGGATCTTGTCTATGCGCCCCATGTACTCTGACAGCTTCTCCCCTGTCTTCTGGTAACAGTGTTCCAGTTGATAGGTAAGTTCTGTGACTGTCCCACCAAACACACCTTCAAGGATGTCTATGTAGTCCTGGGCAGTGCAATCCTTTTTGCTTGTCTTCAGATTGCGTATGGCCTCTAAGGCAGGTCCTTTTAGGCTCTCAACAATCCTTTGCTTCTTTCTGCCTTCTGAGACCTCCCATTCTTCTAAGGCCTGCGTGGCACCATCTAACCACTCTTCAAATCCCTCTTCTCCCGAGGGTACAGGTGTCCTCCCTGAAAACATCCGGAGTTTCCTGTATCCCGACATTGGGTAATCCCCGGGGTCTCTTCTGCACTGAGTCACAATCTCCCCTAGGACAGCACACAGTTCTGCACTAAGGGTAGTCTGTGCGGGACTTTCCGCGCCCTTCTGCTCTTCCTTCTTTGGGGATAGAATGGCTTTCATAGGAGAACAGTCTCCCTTGCGCGGCAGCGCATGCAGCAATTGGTAGGCCTGACCATTCGGTGCCTGTATGCTCTGGCTCCTGAACTGCTCTGGAGTCTCTTCCTTCCATTCTATTAAGGCGTATGTGTACCCAGCATCATTTCTCATGTCCATTATCCATGACTTCTGGCATGGGGATAATGACATTATGAGCTGCTTGACTGCCTCTCTCTGCCATATCCCTGGCAGTTCAATGACTGCTGCTGCCGCTGGGTCAGCGGCCCATGTTGCGGACCACCGTCCCACTTCTATTGGGTCCATGCCGGCACCTTCTGGCGGCTTTTCCCGCTGACTCAGGATCCCGGATTACGAGCCCCCACGTGTAGCGCTACCCCCAGTTAAGAGAGCCGCTGGTTTGTTTTGGGTCCCTGAGTACAGCTCCACCAACCCCCGGCAATTTGGCTCTACCCACTCTGGCACAGTTAGTAAAGGGGTATGTATCTATGCACATAAAACCATATCTTATACTCTAAGTGCAATTGGTATGAACTCACAAGCAAACTGCTGAGATAAGAATAACTGGCTTTACTTTGGCAGTAAGGAAAAAAGAATAGCAACATGCATCAAACATATCTCTTACAATACTTTAGCAGGTCCCTGCAATATGCACTTTAACATGTACACACATATGTATCAACTAGCAATGGGGAAAACGGAGCGCCAAGTGTGGCGACCGCATGCTATGCACCCCTGAGGTGCAATAAATCTATCTGCGCCTACCTAACGGACCAGGCCTGATCCCTAGTAATAGAGCTCAGTCCTTGTACTAGTACAGTGTTCTTCACCGGCAATAAATCTGTAGAGGTGGTGCACATGTAGCTTTAAATGGTGTCTTTGTAATCCACAGAAAGTAACATTGCTGCTCTGAGGTAAATTGCGCCTAGGCAGTTCAGTAGGCATAAAACGTGTGTATCAATGCAGGATGAGCCTTCCGGCTCTCTCACCAATCCTGGGGTACCGTCCCTTCGCTCCGGTCCCTCTAATGGCGGCTCTGGTCTCTTCAGTCACAGCCCCTGCGCTCCGGTCCTCAGCTCCGACCGATCGTCTGTAGGGAAGAGTCTCCGCTCCGCTGCTGCTGACTCTGAGGTAGAAGAGTCTCACTCCATCTGCTGCAAGGCCCAGGCTTCAGGCCTTCAGCTCCGGTCCGCACAGGTGTCTCCACTGGCTGTAGTCTCCGCGTCACACGCTCTGTCAGCAGAGGCAGGCCAGTCCTGTCAGGCCTCAGAAAAGGAAGTGTCCCAAGAGGAAGAGGCGGTCTCCGCTCTTCCTTTTTATAACCTCCCCCAGCAGCCTCTCGGGCGGAAACAAGCAGCCCGGGAGCCTGGGGGATTATGGGGGATGTAGTCTCTTCCCCTAAAAGGGGTACGACCCCGCTACACACATATGTATATTAGTAGTTTATAGGTGCAGCGCTGAGTTTAAAATTCTTTTGTCACATCTTTGGGGTACTTACCTTGCACTACAGCGGCAGCCCTATCATATACCCTTTATATTTATTTCCACAGCGCGGGTTTCTTAAATTATACTTTTCATTAATCAGAGAGGCAGCACAGAGACCTAAGGTAACCCTGGAGGAGCTGCAAAGATTCACAGCAGAGACTGGAGTATCTGTACATAGGACGACAATAAGTTGTACACGCCATAGAGTTGGGCTTTATGGCAGAGTGGCCAGAAGAAAGCCATTACTTTCAGCAAAAAACAAAATGGCACCTTTTGAGTTTGCAAAAAAGCCATGTGGGAGATTCCCAAAATGTATGGAGGAAGGTGCTCTGGTCTGAGGAGACTAAAATTTAACTTTTTGGCCATCAAAGAAAACGCTATGTCTGGCGCAAAACCCAACACATCATATCACCCAAAGAACACCATCCCCACAGTGAAACATGGTGGTGGCAGCATCATGCTGTAGGGATGTTTTTTAACAGTCGGGACTGGGAAACTGGTCAGAGTTGAGGGAAAGATGGATGGTGCTAAATACAGGGATATTCTTGAGCAACACCTGTACCACTCTGTGTGTGATTTGAGACTAGGACGGAGGTTCACCTTCCAGCAGGACAATGACCCCAAACACTCTGCTAAAGCAACACTTGAGTGGTTTAAGGGGAAACATGTAAATGTGTTGGAATAGCCTAGTCAAAGCCCAGACCTCAATCCAATAGAAAATCTGTGGTCAGACTTAAAGATTGCTGTTCACAAGCGCAAACCATCCAACTTGAAGGAGAAATGGGCAGAAATCCCAGTGGTAAGATGTGGCAAGCTCATAGAGACTTATCCATGGGCGTCCGCAGATAGAGGCAAGGGGGGTCAAGTGCCCCCCCCTGGAATCGGGGCCGCTGTCAGCTAGGAGCTCTGGAACTTTTTTTTTTTTTTTTTTAAAGAACAGCTGAGCGAGAAGCACGGCTGTGCAGTGAACAGGAGGAGGGGCTGGCTGAGGAAATGTGTAGCAGCGAGGGTCGGAGGAGCAAATAACCATCATGCAGCAGACAGTGTAACCCCCCCCCCCTGCAGCCCGCCACATTTAAATGTACAGAGGTGCTGGATCGGGGATGAATGGGGGCGTCGGGAGGGAGATACACAGTACCTGAAGCCGAGGAGATAGAGGATGGTATGACCACAGCAAAACTAATCCTGCAGCACACAGAACAATGTCATATGTAATGCTGGCAGGCCGCTGTCATCCAGAAATCTTTGCCTTGTCAGTGTGCAGGTTACCGATCAGCCTCCCCTCCCTCTTGTCTGGCTCTGTACTCTCTTTTTTTAGCTTCCTAACCTGCTGATAAGATCTCTGGGAGACGCTGCAGCTGGCTGGCATTCTGTGTCCAGTGAGGGGTCACACGTTTGGCTGTTAACCATTTCAGCTCAGCTATTAAGCCAGAGCTCTGTGTGCTGCAGTTTGATGTTTTTTGGATGATTTATTGCTGATTCAGGCTAGAAGCTTCACAGACTCATTAACTGTTTACTTTTCTCCACTAATCCTGACCAGGTCACTGTAAGACCATTTGAATTTTGGAAAGTGGATGTGTTGCTGTCTTCTGGCACTTGGTTGTACTTTAAAAGGAGGATTACTAACTTAATCTTGAAGAGCTGCTTTAAGTAGAGTAGCGCAGCCCTACTATACACTTTTACACTGAGTTCAGCCATACATCCATTCTCTGACCCTCTCCTGTATCATGTCTGCAGTCTCTGCCCATCTCCTGTAGTATGTCTGCAGTCTCTGACCCTCTCCTGTATTATGTCTGCAGTCTCTGACCCTCTCCTGTATCATGTCTGCAGTCTCTGACCCTCTCCTGTATCATGTCTGCAGTCTCTGACCCTCTCCTGTATCATGTCTGCAGTCTCTGACCCTCTCCTGTATTATGTCTGCAGTCTCTGACCCTCTCCTGTATCATGTCTGCAGTCTCTGACCCCTCTCCTGTATCATGTCTGCAGTCTCTGACCCTCTCCTGTATTATGTCTGCACTCTCTGACCCTCTCCTGTATTATGTCTGCACTCTCTGACCCTCTCCTGTATTATGTCTGCACTCTCTGACCCTCTCCTGTATTATGTCTGCACTCTCTGACCCTCTCCTGTAGTATGTCTGCACTCTCTGACCCTCTCCTGTAGTATGTCTGCAGTCTCTGACCCTCTCCTGTATTATGTCTGCACTCTCTGACCCTCTCCTGTAGTATGTCTGCACTCTCTGACCCTCTCCTGTAGTATGTCTGCAGTCTCTGACCCTCTCCTGTAGTATGTCTGCAGTCTCTGACCCTCTCCTGTATCATGTCTGCAGTCTCTGACCCTCTCCTGTATCATGTCTGCAGTCTCTGACCCTCTCCTGTATCATGTCTGCAGTCTCTGACCCTCTCCTGTATCATGTCTGCAGTCTCTGACCCTCTCCTGTATCATGTCTGCAGTCTCTGACCCTCTCCTGTATCATGTCTGCAGTCTCTGACCCTCTCCTGTATCATGTCTGCAGTCTCTGACCCTCTCCTGTATCATGTCTGCAGTCTCTGACCCTCTCCTGTATCATGTCTGCAGTCTCTGACCCTCTCCTGTATCATGTCTGCAGTCTCTGACCCTCTCCTGTATCATGTCTGCAGTCTCTGACCCTCTCCTGTATCATGTCTGCAGTCTCTGACCCTCTCCTGTATCATGTCTGCAGTCTCTGACCCTCTCCTGTATTATGTCTGCAGTCTCTGACCCTCTCCTGTATTATGTCTGCAGTCTCTGACCCTCTCCTGTATCATGTCTGCAGTCTCTGACCCTCTCCTGTATCATGTCTGCAGTCTCTGACCCTCTCCTGTATCATGTCTGCAGTCTCTGACCCTCTCCTGTATTATGTCTGCAGTCTCTGACCCTCTCCTGTATCATGTCTGCAGTCTCTGACCCCTCTCCTGTATCATGTCTGCAGTCTCTGACCCTCTCCTGTATTATGTCTGCACTCTCTGACCCTCTCCTGTATTATGTCTGCACTCTCTGACCCTCTCCTGTATTATGTCTGCACTCTCTGACCCTCTCCTGTATTATGTCTGCACTCTCTGACCCTCTCCTGTATTATGTCTGCACTCTCTGACCCTCTCCTGTAGTATGTCTGCACTCTCTGACCCTCTCCTGTAGTATGTCTGCAGTCTCTGACCCTCTCCTGTAGTATGTCTGCAGTCTCTGACCCCTCTCCTGTATCATGTCTGCAGTCTCTGACCCTCTCCTGTATCATGTCTGCAGTCTCTGACCCTCTCCTGTATCATGTCTGCAGTCTCTGACCCTCTCCTGTATCATGTCTGCAGTCTCTGACCCTCTCCTGTATCATGTCTGCAGTCTCTGACCCTCTCCTGTATCATGTCTGCAGTCTCTGACCCTCTCCTGTATCATGTCTGCAGTCTCTGACCCTCTCCTGTATCATGTCTGCAGTCTCTGACTCTCTCCTGTATCATGTCTGCAGTCTCTGACCCTCTCCTGTATCATGTCTGCAGTCTCTGACCCTCTCCTGTATTATGTCTGCACTCTCTGACCCTCTCCTGTATTATGTCTGCACTCTCTGACCCTCTCCTGTATTATGTCTGCACTCTCTGACCCTCTCCTGTATTATGTCTGCACTCTTTGACCCTCTCCTGTATTATGTCTGCACTCTCTGACCCTCTCCTGTATTATGTCTGCACTCTCTGACCCTCCCCTGTATTATGTCTGCACTCTCTGACCCTCCCCTGTATTATGTCTGCACTCTCTGACCCTCTCCTGTATTATGTCTGCACTCTCTGACCCTCTCCTGTATTATGTCTGCACTCTCTGACCCTCTCCTGTAGTATGTCTGCAGTCTCTGACCCTCTCCTGTAGTATGTCTGCAGTCTCTGACCCTCTCCTGTAGTATGTCTGCAGTCTCTGACCCTCTCCTGTAGTATGTCTGCAGTCTCTGACCCTCTCCTGTAGTATGTCTGCAGTCTCTGACCCTCTCCTGTAGTATGTCTGCAGTCTCTGACCCTCTCCTGTAGTATGTCTGCAGTCTCTGACCCTCTCCTGTAGTATGTCTGCAGTCTCTGACCCTCTCCTGTAGCATGTCTGCAGTCTCTGACCGTCTCTTGTAATGTGTCTTGCACATATACAAAAATTACATTTAAATCCTGCAAGGCTATTTAAAAACACCTGAATATATTCAAAAAATATGGGGATTTGGTCACACTATATGGCAGCCCACTTACTGCGTCAAAGTACCCCTTAATTAGTGGGTCCTACACTGGTAAAAGAATGAAAGATCCTGCGTCTCAACCATTGGAGATGCATTCCTCTTTTATCATCTTTATGCTATTGTGCCCATATAACTGCTATTGAGGCACACCAGCATCTATATGGGCACAAAAGCAGCTATATGGGCACAACAGCATAAAGATGCTATTGTGTCCATACAGATTTTAAAATCTCCACTGTCTTAAGCCAATGCTGCACCATGCAGGTGTATTTTTTATTTATTTTTTGTAATTGATTGATTGCCTAATTGTATGTTTATTTATACCTTTACTTGCTGTGGTCGCTCGCAGCATATTTTGCATGGTTTTGCATGTGGCTCAGATCACCACAGCAAAACCAGGTACACTCTCTACCCCAAAAAGTGCCAAATGTGGCAGTGGAAGGGGGGAGGGTGCAAACAAGTGGTGCTTCCCCTTTTGGGTGGAGCTCTGCTTTAACACTGCCACAAGCCACCAATAGGGAGGGTAGATTGAAAGTAGATTTCCAGCTTGCGCTAGCCTTAAAAACTGCCCCCCGTCCCCTTACCCCTAACACCTATGCAGACTAACCTATTTTCAGACTGTTCCAATCTGGTCATGTTATCTCACCTGTGTGATCCAGCAGCGTATGCAGGGGAGAGGAGGGAGCACCAATAACAACTGTGACATGGGAACCTATGGGTGACATCACCTCATCAGGCATAATCAGCCGTCGCCAAGCGCTTTCTCCCCTGCAGCCGCTGTTGACTGACACAGGTAAGATCACACGACCAGACCTTAAAATGATGCCCCCCCCTGAAAAAAGTTCTGCGGACGCCCATGGACTTATCCAAAGCGACTTGGAGCTGTGTTAGCCACAAAAGGTGGCTCTACAAAGTATTGACTTTAGGGGGTGAATAGTTATGCACATTGACTTTTTCTGTTATTTTGTCCTATTTGTTGTTTGCTTCACAATAAAAATAAAAATAAAAAAACATCTTCCAAGTTGTGGGCATGTTCTGTAAATTAAATGATGCAAATCCTCAAACAATCCATGTTAATTCCAGGTTGTGAGGCAACAAAATACGAAAAATGCCAAGGGGGGGGGGGGGGGGGTGAATACTTTGCAAGGCACTGTATTAAATGTACATATATTTCAATAGAAAGATTGTTATTGAAATAAATGGTCTGGCAACAGGACCTCTTTAAAATTGTTGTTCGGAATCAGTACATACTGTATGTTTGTAAAGTGCACAATTTACAGTGAACATAGTTATACTGATGTGAGTGTATTTATTTTTATAGCTATAGCCTTGTACATCTTTCCAGTTTCACAGATTACTGCCACTAATTCTGCTGTCTTGGCTGAAACCACATGTGTTGGTACAAGTGAGCTTTCCTCCTCCTCCAGATCCCAACCTTTCTTAATGTATACACAGTACAATGCCTGTGTGGTCTGGAAGGAAATTAGCCAGCTCCAGAGAAACCTCCAGAAATACCTTTTATTAATAAAATTCTTGAATTGCTCAGTTGATGTCTGTGACCTCTTTGTGACTATATGGTGATGTTGTTTTAATTTTAGGAATGCCAAGTAAAAAGCTATTTTAATTAGTTTAAAACGAAAATCTGAGAAAGATGTATCTTTAAGGCTTTTTCAAAGTTTTATATCTGCAAATCCTAACACCAGGTGCAGATTGTGACGGTTCTTCAGCTGCCAGGCCTTTAACATAGAAAAAAGACCTATGAAAAAAGGATATATGGACTATGTATTACAAAAGTATGTATTACAAAAGTCAGTGTCACCAGAAATGACCAGAAACTAGACACTTGGAAGGTCAATATACGTAACATTAAAGTGATTGTAAAGCCACTTTGTTTTATTCCTAGAATCCCCTGTGTTAGATTAGGTTATGTGCCCCAGTGTATGTGCTTTATAAAAAATATGCAGCTTCATACCTTATTTCAGAGTGCCACTTGGCACTTATGTGACCACCCGCCGCTCTCCTCCCCCGATCTGAGAACCACATCGGGAGGGGCCGAAAAATCCCCCCCCCCCCCCCCCCAGCAGGGAGAAGGGAAGAAGAGGGCCGGTGGTCACGTGAGTGTCGAACGGTACTCTGAAATACGGTATGAAGCAGAATATTTTTTATAAAGCACATACAGTGGGACACATAACTTCTTCTTAAACAGAATAGATTAAAATAGAACAAAGTTATTTTAGCAGTATTTAGTATTATAGCAGCAGGAGGGGAGGGGTGGGGGGCTGATCGGCACTGAGACTAGCTGACAGGCAGGGAGGGAGGGGGAGAGGGGGAGAGAGGAGAGACAGTGGACTGACTAAGGCACGTAAACTGACCACGGTATCCTTGATCTGCAGCCATGCAGGGATGTGCAGTCAGGGGAGGCAGGTGAGGCAGGGCGTAGCTTTGAGGGTCATAGCTCGGCGACATGGGGTCATAGGGAATTTGGGCCTAAGTGCTACCCCACCACTGGTAAATGTAAATGTGGGTCTCCTACGCCCTATGGTTCCAGAGATATGGGGCTCCTTGCACAGCCTGTCAGAAACAAAATACAGAGCGGACACTTTTAAATACAAGCTGACACACTCTGTTTGCAGCAGACTGAGAGGTTAAGCTCACAGTGCCTCTGACTTCTTGTCAGAGGCACTGAGCTCAATAAACAGCTTGGAGCCTTGGACCAATGGTAAAGTACCATTGGTCCCAGCAGTGTTGGTCATCTTACTTTAAAAAAGTAATTAGTTAAGTTACAAATTACTTCTCCCAAAAAGTAATTGCGTTAGTAACTCAGTTACTACATTGGAAAAGTAATTAGTTACGCAGCAAAGTAACTGACTTTTTCTTAAAATATTCTATACGTGTAACTAAGGGGCGGGTCTAGTATTACTGTAAGCAAGAGGCGCATTTATTATTATTGTTATATATCGTGTAACCAAGGGGCTGCTCTATTATTACTCTAACCAAGGGGCAGATCTGTTATAGCGTGTAAGCAAGTGGCGGGTCTATTATTATTATATCGCGTAAGGGGCGGATGGCTACAGAAGAGGGCGAATGTTAAATTAATGGGCAGAGCTCGATATATAACAATAATAATAAATGCGCCCCTTGGTTACAGTAATACTAGACCCGCCCCTTACTTACAAGATAGACGCCCCTTGCAGAGTAGCACGAGCATCAGGAGCGTGCGGCATCGCCTCGTACAATTACAAGTTAACTGCACCTGCGCGGTGTAGAGTTCACTCAGAGCTGTTTAGGTTCGGCAATTTTCGGAAGCTCCGTAGTCCTTCGTACTGCGCAAGCCCTGCGCCTGCGCAGTACAGGGGGTCCTTATCCGGCGGGGGAACTTTTTCGGCAGGACACCGGAATTACACTACTGCCATCTAGTGGCGGTAGATGTAATTGGGGTAACTAAGCCAAAGTAATGGGAACTGAGTTACCATGAGGGGAAAAGTAATCAGTTAGATTACTCGTTACCCTCTAAAGTAACTGCGTTAGGTAACTCAGTTTATTTTAACTCAGTTACTTACATCCCTGGGTCCCAGCTGTCCAATAAAAATGCTGCAGTAGAGGCACGCCTCTCACTGCAGTGTCATAGAAGGGACATGTGTCTAAAAGACATATGCTCCCTTCCAGCTCACCCCTCTTAATTACAAGGAAAAAACATGTTTATGTGTATAAGATTTAACCACAATCCCATGTTTTTCTCACACAGTTAAGAGGGAGAATGAGAATCTGCTGCTGTAAAGGTACTGTTATAAACAAGCTAAATACTATATTTATATGCTATATGTTATAAGATAATAATTTATTATTTATCTATTTACTGTGACATTACTGGTTGGAAGTTATAACTTCAAACTTCAGTAATTAAGAGGCATGGAGGAACTCAGCTATGAGGAAAGATTAGAGGAACTGAATTTATTCACTCTTGAGAAGAGGAGAATAAGGGGGGATATTATCAACATGTTCAAATATCTAAGGGGTCCATATAGTGAACTTGGTGTTGAGTTATTCACTTTACGGTCAACACAGAGGACAAGGGGGCACTCTTTACGTCTGGAGGAAAATTTCATCTCCAAATACGGAAAGGTTTCTTCACAGTAAGAGCTGTGAAGGTGTGGAATAGACTCCCTCCAGAGGTGGTTCTGGCTAACTCAGTAGATTGCTTTAGGCCTGCATACTTTCCTAAATGTACATAATATAACTGGGTACTAACATTTATAGGTAAAGTTGATCCAGGGAAAATCCGATTGCCTCTTGGGGGATCAGGAAGGGATTTTTTCCCCTGCTGTAGCAGATTGGAGCATGCTCTGCTGGGGTTTTTTTATTTATTTTTTTGCCTCCCTCTGGATCAACTGTGGGTATAGAATTGGTTATATTGGATTGTACGATATTTTTTTTTTTTTCTTTTTTATGGTTGAACTGGATGGACTTGAGTCTTTTTTCAGCCTAGCTAACTATGTAACTATGTAATTTGTCCGCTAAGTCACTTGCTTGAGTACAGATTTAGAAAATATAGAAAATTACTTTAAAAGCAATATATAATAATTATTTGTATATTACTTACTTATGGTAATTAACCCCTTGCCACCCTGGCCAATTATGACACTTCTCTCCTATAGGGATGGGCCGAACGGAACCCCTGTTCGGTTCGCACCAGAACTTTTGAACACCGCAAAAGTTCAGACCCAAATAATGAACCACATTAAAGTCAATGGGGCCTCGAACGTCAAAAATCAGAAGTGCCCAGTCTACATGTAAAGTGGCAGATCTGTACCATGTCTAGAATCTGCTGCAGCAATAATTGCATTTATAAAGCCAAAAAAAAAGAAATTTCCCCTGCAAGCTGCCCTTATTTTGCTCCTCAACAGCTGGGGAGCCAGTGTGTATGATGAGGCCACAATGTAGTGCACTGGGAACAAGATTAGAGATTTTTTGGATACATTCTGGTGTCCCTTTGACTTTGTACAGAAGTAACGGGTGCGTAAAACGGGTGTGCCTTCCCACGGTATAGAGTTACTCTTGATGAAAGCAAGAATTGGCCTTTCTGTAAAAAATTGCAACGATATGCACCTGTCAAACTGGTGCAGAAAAATTACTCTTTGGGTGTCAGGGGCCCCTTCCCACAGTAACCCAATAGAGGTGCTCTTGCAATAATTGCAATTGCAATAATATACTCCTATCAAACAGGTGCTGAAAAACAACCTCTAAGCTAGGCAGCCTCGAAGTCCTGCAGAGATTCCACATCCCAAAAAGACTTAATCAGTGACATCGGCATCAGGGGCTTCATAGCTGGTAATCCAGGACTGATTCATTTTTATAAAAGTCAAACAGTCCACGGAGTCTGTGGACAGATGCGTTCTATGATCAGTAACGAAACCTCCTGCACTACTGAATGCCCGTTCTGAAAGCACGCTGGATGCAGGGCAGCCCAACAACTCAATAGCATACTGAGCAAGTTCTGCCAGTGGTCTATTCTCATGACCCAGTAAGTCAGTGGATCGTCAGCTGGAATGCATCTCTGTTTTGGCCCTGAGGTAATCGTCCACCATTTGATGCAGACACTGCCGATGGGAAGCTGACAGTCCTGGGCGGCGAGGACTAAAACATTTATGAAATGCCTTACTTAGGCGGACGCCTTCTCCAACACTCCTCTCTTGACCAACAGAAGACTCAAAACAACGATTTCTACGACACTGTAACCTACTGGAGTCAGGAAAAATGCTCAATAAAATCCTCTTTAACGTGTCCTTAAGAGATTTTATCTTCTGCACTCTCTGTGGGGACGGGATGAGTTCTGAGACCTTCCCCTTATAACGGTGGTCAAGGAGGGTTGCCAACCAGTAATCATCCTTCTCCTTTATGTCAGGTATTCTTGGGTCCTTTCGCAGGCTTTGAAGCATGAGGTTGCCCATGCGTCTGAAATTTGCAGAGGCTTGAGAAGCAGACACCTCTGGGTCACTCAGGATGACAGCATCTGGAACTTCCTCCCTCCAGCCATGTACTACTCCCAAGGGTCCTGGGGTTGGAAAGCCATCGCTTACAGATTGATGCATGTTTTCCTCTTCTTCAAAGTCTATGAAAGTGCCAGAATCCTCCTCCTCATTCTCCTTCCCTCTCTCCTCCTGTGTGTTCTGTGACATAGGAATCATGGTGTCTGGATAAAGTGGGCCTTGAGAGGAAAGGAAGTGCTCCTCTTCCTCCTTCTGCTCTGCCTCCAGAGTGCCCTGTCCATAATGCCATGCAGAGTCTGCTCCAGCAGGAACACAACATGGATTGTGTCACTAATGCATGCACTGTCACGGCTCACCATCCTAGTGGCCTCCTAAAATGGTGACAATACAGTGCATGCATCCTTTTTTTTTCCCACGCCACTGGCTGATCATTAAGGATGCATGCACTGTATTGTCACCATTTTAGGAGGCCACAAGGTTGGTGAGTCGTGACAGTGCATGCATCAGTGACACAATCCATGTTGTGTTCCTGCTGGAGCAGACTCTGCATGGCATTGTGGACAGGGCACTCTGGAGTCTGTCGTTGTGCCGTATTCACACAGGTACTCGTTGACAGCCCTATCTGCTGCATGTATAGCCACTGCAGCATTGACAAAGTTGAATTCCACCTGGTAGGCATGTCACAAATCAGGCGGTTTACGTGCCGGTGGACTTCCCGCTGAATTTCAGCCAACCGAGCACTGGCTGTGTATGACCGCCTGAGATGGCTGAAGACTCTTCTGGCCAGCTTTAGCACATCTTGCAACCCTGGGTACGTATTTAGGAAATGCTGCACCACCAAATTGAGGACATGTGCCAGGCATGACACATGTGTCAATTTTCCCTGTCTAAGGGCGGACAGGAGGTTTGAGCCATTATCACACACCACCATTCCTGGCTCCAACTGGCGTGGTGTGAACCACCTCTGGGCCTGTCCCTGCAGAGCTGCAAGAATCTCTGCTCTGGTGTGGTTCCTGTCCCCTAAACACACCAGCTGAAGCACTGCATGGCACCTTTTAGCCTGACACTGGGAATAGTTCTTTGAACACTTAGGGGGTACCTGATGTTCATAGGACAATTCTGCAGAGAAGGGCATGGAGGTGGCAGAGGAAGAGGAGGGTGTAGAGCTCACAGGTCTGGTATCATCACCACCGGCTGTATGGAGAGGTGGGGGCACAACAAGCTGCAGCACCTCACCCTGTCCTGCATCCTTCCGAGTTGCAAGCAGCGTTACCCACTGTGCTGTGAACAAAATATATCATCCCTGCCCATGCATGCCGGACCACGTGTCAGCAGTAAGGTGGATTTTACGTCTGACTGCCTTGCCCAACGATGCCAGAACATTCCCTTCCATGTGATGGTAGAGAGATGAAACGGCCTTACGTGAAAAGTAGTAGCAACTGGGAACGTGGTACAGAACATTGTGCAAATTCACGTAAGGGGTCAGAATCCACCAGGCTGAAAGGCAGAATTTGGAGAGCCAACAGCTTTGACAAGCTTGCATTTAGACGCTGGGCATGTGGGTGGCCGGGACTGTATTTTTTTTTCCGCTGCAGCAGATGGGGCAGATAAATTTGCCGGCTACAGTCTACAGCTGGTGGTGTGCTGCTGACAGATGTGCTGCTAGGACCTGGGACACCCTGTGCTATACCATCATCCCTGTCAGTGGAGGCTGCTGAGAGGTAATGACTTGGTGTAGCAGGGGCAGACTGAAGTGGGTAAGGAGGAGGAGGGACAGATTTGTGCCCCTTTTGTGTGGCTTTTAGATGCTCTTGCCAATGGGCTGAGTGGTTGGACGTTAAATGCCTTGTTAAGCATGTGGTACCCAAATGGTTGTGGTTTTTGCCACGTTTGATGTGCCTGAGAGACAGTCTGCAGATAGCAACAGTGCGATCTGCTGCAGATGTGCTGAAAAAGGCCCAGACAGCTGAGCTTTGGGGAGTGGGCCAGCAGATAACAGCTACAGAATGTGATAGAATAGGGTGGCTGCTCTCTACTCTTTCTTAATGTCAGTCTCCTTGGGGTTGCGCTGCCTCACCTTCAGTTTCCTCCTCTGCTCTATCTGGCAGCCAAGTCGCATTAGTGACCTCATCATCATCATCATCTCCATCTCCTCCATCTTCATCATTACCACTGGAGACAACTTGGCAAAACGCTGTGGCTTGGGGTACATGAATGCCAATTTGTCTACGAGTGTTCCTCCCTCTTTCTAGGCTCATGTTCCTGTCATCCTCAACCTCAGAACCAACATCTGAATCCAGTAATGGCTGGGCATCATCAAGGAGCAAGTGGCTGATGCTGTGGTCAAATAACTCAGCTGACTCCTAAATGGCTGATATTGGGGCTATTGCAGGAATAGATATGGACAAGGAGGCAGGTTTATCCACTCTGGCAACCGCAGGGGACTGCACACTTTTCTCTGCTTGCGTGACAGAGGATGAGAAGAATGAGGAAGGTTTAGTAAGTCAGTCCACCACCTCCTCTGCATGCTGTGGCTGGATAGCACGGGCAAACTCACTAAACAGATGAAATGATGGACTGACCACCATGTGCACCTTGCCTGTGGACACATTTGTTGCTGGCCCCCTTACAGTGCCATGGAAATGTCTGCCTCTCCTTGTTGTCCTCCCAGACATTATTTGGAGGGAGGGGGCGGTGCTTATAAGCAAACGTAAAGAAGAAGTTGAAATCTGTACGTAGATGCACTTTAATCAATGTAAAGAGGTGTTTGGTGCACTTTAATTTGAGTACTCACACTCCATGGATACACTATAATATATTGCAATATAATGCACCAAACATACAGTGATGCACAGAACTATATGGCGTTAAATTGGCAGTAGCGCAAACAGAACTATATGGCGTTAAACTGTCAGTAACGCATACAGAACTATATGGTGTTAAACTGGCAGTAACGCACACAGAACTATATGGCGTTAAACTGGCAGTAATGCACACAAAAGTAAATGGCGTTCAACTGTCAGTAACGCACACAGAACTATATGGCATTAAACTGGCAGTAACGCACACAGAACTATATGAAGTTAAACTGGCAGTAGCACACACAGAACTGTATGGCATTAAACTGGCAGTAACGCACACAGAGCTATATGGCGTTAAACTGGCAGTAACGCACACAGAGCTATATGGCGTTAAACTGGCAGTAACGCACACAGAAGTAAATGGCGTTAAACTGGCAATCAAATAGACGGTGTTCAACCGTCACTACACTGATGCTATCTGAACTGTCACTACTCTAGTTATACACTAATGTAAAGATTACTGACATGGTCTCACTACACTACATTGAAACTATCTGAGCTCTCCCTATTCTAGCTGCACACTATGCAAACCTGAATGATGGTCCTCCTCACTACACTCACTCTATCAGTAGACTGACACTAAACTAATATTCTACACTGACAATTGAATAGCACAGTTTAGCACACTAACTAATAGCACTGAACAGAGCCCTGTTCTATCTCTCTCCACGCCGAAATCACACTGAAAATGGCTGCCATTGAAAGAATACTTTTATACTGTGGGGCGGGAATGAGCCATGATTGGATAAAGTCATAATGACAGTGTCCAATCATGACTCTGACAGTGCTCTGTGCCCTGATTGGCTGAAGCTTTCAATACTTCAGCCAATCAGGGCTTGCAATGCACTGTTCAGCGCCGCAATGCATTGTGGTCAGTTCGGGGGCCCAACAAAAGGTCGAATGACTTGTTTGTTCGGCTATTCGCCGAACGTCAGAACAGCGACAGTTCGGCCCAAACTTATGCTCGTGCCGAACAGTTCGCACATCCCTACTCTCCTACATGTAAAAATCATCATTTTTTTTGCTAGAAAACTACTCAGAACCCCCAAACATTATATATATTGTTTTAGCAGACACTCTATGTAAAAAAAAGGTGGTCGTTGCAACTTTTTATGTCACACAGTATTAGCGCAGCAATTATTTTAAACGCGTTATATAAAAAAAACTGTTATATGAATTAAAAAAAAAACCCACTAACGTTAGCACGATTTTTTTGTATAATCTGAAAGATGATGTTACGCCGAGTAAATAGATACCTAACCACTTACGGACTACCCGCCGTCATTAAACGATGGCTCTTGGAAGTGGAATATCGTTGTAATGGCAGCAGCTAGCTGCCATAACCCCAGTTTCCACTTCTTCAGCGGGTGGTTTGCTTTCAGATAAAAGTGGTCTCAGCAGCGTATTCACCACGAGATCACTTTTATAGGTGGCGGTAGAGGGCCCCTCCCGCCATGCTCCGGTGCCCTCCGCAGCTTACCGGAACCACCGGCAGCCGCAGAGGCGATCAGGTCCTTTCCCCTGCCTGGCATGGAGCTGAGTGAGGGGAAGATGGCCCCAACCCGGCTCCATACCATTGTAGGGCCGAAGCGACGTCAAAGCGTCACTTCCGCCCATAGCTCTTAAAGGGACATTTTTTTTTCAAACAAGATATATTCTTTTTGTTTTTTTTATTGCATTTTAGTGTAAATATGAGATCTGAGGTGTTTTTGACCCCAGATCTCATATTTAAGAGGTCCTGTCATGCTTTTTTTTTTCTATTACAAGGGATGTTTTTAAAAGAACAGTGTAAAAATAAAAAATAAAAAGTAAAATAACTAAGAAAAAAAAAATGTTAACGTGACCCATCCCGACGAGCTTGCGTGCAAAAGTGAATGCATATACGTGAGTAGCGCGTGCATATGAAAACGGTGTTCAAACCACTAGACATGTGCACAACAAAAAAATTTGTTTAATTTCGTTTCGTTTTTTTCGTTTCCGTTGATTCGTAACGATTCGTAAATTCGTAAGTCGTCAGTGTTCGTATTCGTAACGATTCGTACATTCGTAAGTCGTCGGTGTTTGTATTCGTAACGATTCATATTTTCGTAAAAGTTATTTTTTCGTTGATTCGTATTTCCGTTAGTTTAATTTTCGTTTATTCGAAATTCGGACGCATTCGTACTTATTCGTACATTAGTAACATTCGTAACATTTGTAGATTCGTAATCGGAGCATAATTCATAAAGTTATGTAATGTGTATGCTATTATTACATTTTAAGAGACACGAAAAATTACGAATCGAAAAAAAAAGTTAAGAATTTACAAATTTTTTCGTTTAATCCATTCGAGGCACGTTAAGCAGCACCATTGTAAGGGACACGGAAAATTACCAATTCAACAAAAAAAAAAAAGTTACGAATGTACAAATTTTTTCGTTCATTTTCATTTTAGTTGTTCCTGTTTTCGTTTTTCGGATTTTCTTCATTAGTACATTCGTTGTTTCTAATTAGTCTTTTTCGGATTTTCGTTATATTCGGATTCGAACGATTCGTTATTCGTTAAAATTTTTAGCGAATCGTTCGTTCATTCATACGAAAACGAATGAACGAAAATAACGAAGAAAAACTAAAAACGAAAAAAAACGAAAGAATTGCACATGTCTACAAACCACACATGTGAGGTAACATTAGCATTAGAGCGAGATAAATAATTCTAGCCCTAGACCTCCTCTGTTACTCAAAGCATGCAACCTGTAGAATCTTTTAAACGTTGCCTATGGAGATTTTTTAACCACTTCAGCCCTGGAAGATTTGGCTGCTGAATGACCGGGCCATTTTTTGCAATTCGGCACTGACAATTGCACGGTCGTGCGACGCTGCATCCAAACAAAATCAAGGTCCTTTTTTTCCCACAAATAGAGCTATCTTTTGGTGGTATTTGATCGCCTCTGCGGTTTTTATTTTTTGCGCTATAAACAAAAAAAGAGCGACAATTTTGAAAAAAACACAATATTTTGTACTTTTTGCTATAATAAATATCCCCATTTTTTTTAAAAAAGCAAATTTGTTCTCAGTTTAGGCCGATATGTATTCTTCTACATATTTTTGGTAAAAAAAAAATTCCAATAAGCGCATATTGATTGGTTTGCTCAAAGGTTATAGCGTCTAAAAAATAGGGGATAGATTTATAGCATTTTTATTATTATTTAATTTTTTTTACTAATAATGGCGGCGATCTGCGATTTTTGTCAGGACTGCGACATTATGGCGGACACATCGGACACTTTTGACACATTTTTGGGACCAATGGCATTTATACAGCGATCAGTGCTATAAAAATGCACGATCTGTCACTCCTCTCAGAACAGAACAGGGATTTGTGTGCTTACACACACACTTCCGTGTTCTGTCTCTCGTGCTCGCGATCGCTCATGGCTGGCAGTCATCGCAACCGTCGGCCACGAGCATCGGCACCCCCGTAGTGCAACGGGTCCATGCGCGCACTTGCTATCCGGATCCTGCGAGCCAACGTATAGCTACGATGGTTCGTGAGATCGTGCCGACCTGCCTCAGTAAAATGACGGTGGCTGGTCAGCAAGCGGTTAAGGATAAAAGTTTGTCGCCATTCCACGAGCGGGAGCAATTTTGAAGCATGACATGTTGGGTATCAATTTACTCGGCGTAACATCATCTTTCACAATATAAAAAAAATTGGACTAACTTTACTGTTGTCTTATTTTTTTAATTCCAATTTTTTTATTTAAAAAAAAAAAAAAAGTGCGCTTGTAAGACTGCTGCGCAAATACGATGAGAAAGTATTGTAACGACCGCCATTTCATTCTCTAGGGTGTTGGAAGCCCTAAACATTATATATTTTTTAAGTAATTTTCTAGCAAAAAAAAAAGAATTTTAACTTGTAAACAACAAGTTTGAAAAATAGGCCCGGTCCTTAAGTGGTTAAAATTGCACACACTTATGGAATGGCGCCAAACTTCAGTACTTATAAATCTCCATGGGAGACGCTTTAACATTTTTTACAGGTTACATGTTTAGAGGTACAGAGGAGGTCTAGTGCTAGAATTATAGCTCTCGCTCTAACGATCGCGGCTTATGTAACCTGTGTGTATCTGGCTCTGATACTAGCCAGTGCCTCATCAGTCACTGACCTCACCACATGTTCCCACAAGCAATGATAAATGTGGTCAGTTTACAGAGGGAAGGGCAGCACCAAGCAGGATCAATCAGGTATTTTAGATTATAGAAAGGGACAAGTTACACAGCACAAGCACTGTTATTCATGCTTTAAAGGAACAGGATAATTTTTTTTCTTTAGGGTTACAACCGCTTTTGTGAGAAACCTGTCATAGATTGCCATCTCTAATCTCCTTCTGAAAATTCTGTTATGCTTACCCCCTATTTTCAGAACTTTCCTAATCACTAATTTAGGACAAGTATGCAAATCGGGAATTATAATTTTACTTTTCTTTCTGCATGCCGGTTCTTCCCCTACTACAGCTGGAGAAAGCCAGTCAACTCTCCTAAGTTTTTCCTTTTTTACAGATATAATTTATATATTAGGTTTAATTTTGGTGTTGAAGGCTGGATCATACATTGGTTTGGTTCTATCTATCAGAAACTCCCATGACAAAATCTTTGCTATACACTTATGGTTTGTCCTCCTGCCACAGACATTACAAAGCTATCCTTCCTCATTTATAGATTTTTTATTTATTTTCCATTATGATGAATAAAATCATCTCATCTTACAATTACATAGTTACATAGTAGGTGAGGTTGAAAAAAAGACACAAGTCCATCAAGTCCAACCTATGTGTGTGATTATATGTCAGTATTACCTTGTATATCCCTGTATGTTGTGGTCGTTCAGGTGCTTATCTAATAGTTTCTTGAAACTATCGATGCTCCCCGCTGAGACCACTGCCTGTGGAAGGGAATTCCACATCTTTGCTGCTCTTACAATAAAGAAACCTCTATGTAGTTTAAGGCTAAACCTCTTTTCTTCTAATTGAAAGATAAGATGTAAGCAGTCAATTATAGCAGGGTAAGGATGTGCCTTGATGGTAGAAAAGAGATGAAGTGAGTCTGCTGGCATTCATAGTGATGAAGCCTGCAAGAGATAGAACAAGCTAAGAAGTGATTACGCTCATTTGGGTCAATCCATAACTAAAATATATCTTTCAGAAAAGTGTTTTATGGGGAGATAAGTGAAGACTCTATGGGTTAAAAATTCTGCAGTCAGGGTTGAACTGGCCTCTGCTGGGCTCCCATCCTTTGACAGGTTGGTCTACAACACAAGACAGGTGCATAGTATAGTTCCAGCACCAAAATAACTGTAAAGGCCTGGATTTATGAATGAATGAATGAATGATTTGTATAGCGCTGCAAATGCGAACTGAATCGCCTCAAGGATTTAAACCCAGAACCTCTGCTATGTCAGGCAATGTCTCATCAACTGAGCTATCTAGAATGCTGGACGGCTCCCTGGACAATACCTTGAATGATCCTGTCTTGAACCCTGAACTATTTGCTCCTTCTATGAACTTCCTGATTTAAGTCATGTCTCTGCACTTCCTGTTTATTAGATTATTGCGCTCTCTCCAGCCAGTATCTCGCGCCTGTCTTCCCTGCTGCTGTTCATATTTTCCTACCACTTGTTATCAACCATTGGCTTGTTCCTCGACTACACTTCTGCCTGATCCCAACCTGCAACTACTCCTTATCAACCTTTGGCTTGTTTACTGACTATGTTTCTGTTTGATCCCTACCTGCTTATCTGTTACTGGACCCCAGCTTGCTCACCTCCAGGTGGGGCGAACCTGAGGACCGTGGCCTGGTAAAAACATGCAGCAAAATCCATCTCCACCATCTGGAGCACTGGTGAACACCAGTTAGTACTTAGACTCCGCACCTCAAGTGAGCCTCCATCATTCACCAGGGTGACGGCCTGTGTACCTATCCTGCTGGTTGGTGGTAGTTTCTCTACTGCTGTAGCAACTTGTCTTTGAGCCTGACATCTGATCATGACAATAACATTAGAGCAGTATTGGACATGGAGCTTCAACTCAAGTGAGCAACCCACTGTCTTCAAGCAGAAAGCAGTTAGCAGAAAAAACATGCACCAATGTAAGCAGACAGTTTTCCAATAACCAAAAATGGTGAGGAGCAGGTTCAGACTGGCCCAGTGGAGAATCAGTGGATCCACTAGTAGGCTTTGATTTTGTGGTGGGCCCCCATCTTGCACAAGAGGTGTTGCAAGGCCCAGTCATCTGTGCCAAGTCTGCAACATCTATTGTCATACAGGCCATCTTGGATGGAATGATCTTCAACCTGACAGCGCTGCATAGTTCCATCACTGATTGCAGCTTGCAGCCAGAGCCTGTGGCACAGGTTATGAAGCTTTGCATTCTGTTACACCTACTGGCATCAAAGTAAGGGGGCACTTTCTCACATACTACCAATGTAAGAAAGCAGTTTTCCCTCCAACTGACTAAGTCTACAACTGCATCTTTTATCCCACTGACCATCAACATAACAGGCAGTACATTACACAAGACCGAGGCAAACTATGTGTTATTTTGTACATTACATACTCTTGACCCTTTTGCTACATACTACTAAATATGCTGCATTCCTACATATGCTATAAGTTATATGTTCCTCAACATGGATCTCTATATGTTATGCTGTATGTTAAATTCTCCTGACCTTGCACTCTATAAACCTCATTGCAAGCTACATACCCTAGACCAGGGGTAGACAACCTCAGCTGTGGTGAAACTACAAATCCCATCATGCCTCTGCCTCTAAGAGTCATGACTCTGATTGTCAGGGTCTTGCAATGTCTCATGGGACTTGAAGTTTCAAAACAGCTGGAGGTCCGAGGTTGCCTACCCCTGCCTTAGACCCTGGCACCCTATATGTAATGTTATATGTTACATACTTCTAACCATTGCATTTTACACTCTATGTTATGTACATTACATACTCTTGATTGCTAGACTCTATTCGCTTTATTGTATGTCACAAGCTCCAAAAATGACCCTCCACTCTATACACTATGTTGTGTATTCTATACTCTTAGGCTACTTTCACACTGGGGTGGGGCATTAGCGGTAAAGTGCCGTTAATTTTAGCGGCACTTTACCGCTGTAAGCCCCCATACACATGGTCGGAAATTCCGACAACCAAAAAATCCGTCAGATTTTTTCTGACGGATTTTGTCCGACACTGGTGTTGCATACACACAACAAAGTTGTCGGAAAATCCGATCATTCTGAACGTGGTGACGTACGACGGAACTACGTAGAGGCTAGTAGCCTTGGTCTCGTAATTTTATCTGAGCATGTGTGGCACTTTGTCCGTCGGAATTCTCTACACATGATCGGAAAAGGTCAGATCGGATTTTGTTGTCGGAAAATTTGAGAGCAGGATCTCACATTTTTTCTGACGGAAATTCCGACGGAAAAAGTCACATGGAGCCCACACACAGACGGATTTTCCGACAACATGGTCCGATCAGACATTTTCCGTCGGAACTACGGGGCATAATAGCGTCGCTTTTCGACTGCTAGCAGGGCACTTTCAATCCCCGCTAGCAGCCGAATAAAGCGTTAATAGCACTGAAGCCGAAACACTTCACTTTGGCAGCGGTGCCCATTGATTCCAATGGCAGGGGCGGTAGAGGAGCAGTGTATTCACTGCTCCCCACCACCCAAAAGATGCTGCTTGCAGGACTTTTTCTAAAGTCCTACAAGCGCCCCGCTCCAGTGTGAAAGCACTCGGGCTTTCACACTGGGGCTGCAGGGGAGGCATTTTTTCAGGTGCTTTACAGGCGCTATGTTTAGCCCTTTAGCACCTGAAAAACACCTCAGTGTGAAAGTAGCCTTAAACAATGCATTTTATATGCTATGTTATACTCATACAACATAAAGTGCAATAGTTCAATTACATACCTTTGACAACTGTACTCTTTATGTAAGTTATCTATAATGTTATAAGTTACTTTCTACTCAATGCTGCACTGTATGCTAACTTATGAACACTGTACACTATACTCTATTAGACATGTGCTAGTGCATGGGTTAGTTTCGATTCAAATAGAAATTCGGACAAATTTTAGTTTTTCGAAAATTCGGATGCATCCAAATTTCCAAATTACAATGGTAGATAATTTAAATGAATCCGAAATAACAAAATAAATTGGGACGGAATTTGAATTCTAATCGTTTTCGAATTTGAAAAGTTTTCAAATTAATTGAATTCGAAAATGATTCGAAAACTCTGAGTTTTCAAATTCAAATAGCTTTCAAATTCTACATTTTCGAATTTGATTAGTTTTTGAATTTGAATAATTTTTGAATTTGAAAAGGTTTTCGTATTCATTTAGTCTTCGATATTCCAAAGAGAGTAAAATAGAAAAAAAAATATAACATAGAAAAGGATATAATATAATAGAGAAAAACAGAACAAAATAGAATAGAAAATAAAATAATAGAATAATAGAATAGAAAATAGAATAGAATACGCAAATAGAATAGAATACGCAAATAGAAAAAGAATACAATTAAAAAAACAATAGAATAGAATAGAAAGAATATAACCATTTCCCAAAATTCAAATAGAATCAATTTGAATTTGAATAGAATAGATTAGAATATGAAGATGGTTATATTCATTCTATTCTATTCTGTTGTTTTTTCTATAGAATTGTGTTATTTTCTATTCTATTCTACTCTATTCTTTTCTATTCTATTCAAATTTGAATTGATTCTATTTGAATTTTGGAAAATGGTTATATTATTTCTATTCTATTCAATTTTTTTTTATTCTTTTTTTTTTTATTCTTTATTTCTTTACAGGACTACAGAGATATACAGCTTAAACGTAAAATAAAAAGATACGGCGTAGCCTTTACATATTGTATCACATTATCTTCATGTTACATACATGATTCTACCTTTCTGTATTCTAAATCCGTAGACCTGTTTTTATTTAATTTTTCTTTCCCCTTTTTTACATTTCCCTCTCAATTACACCCTACTTTATCTACTATCCTAAGGCCCCCCCCCCCCCCCAAAAAAAAAAAGGGAAAATTTCCCTTCCTTTCCTCCCGCTCTCTCCCCCTCTCCCCCCTTCCCTCGTGACCCTGACCCTTTTATATATATATACCTCATATCTCCTTATTTTACTAATTCTGTCCAGGTTAATCCCAGCTTTCCTCTCCAATCTGTCTCTTACCTTCTTCTGTGTGCAAAAAGAGCTCCCATGGGGCCCATATTTGAGATATTTGTTCTTTTTTACTCATAGATGTAGGTATCAAATTTTCCATTATCCCTATGTTTCTCACTTTGTTGAGCCACATGGATATCTGAGGTGCGTCTGGATTCTACCAGCATGCAGTTATACAACTTTTAGCGGCGTTCACCATGTGGCTCAAGAGTGAGTTTTTGTATCTCTCCAATGGGATTTGTGAGGATTGTAAGAGATAGAATGCCGGGTCCCAGGGAATCCGATATTCCGTGAATCGTTGCATGATTCTCTGAACTTCCTGCCAAAAGATTTTAATTATTGGGCAAGCCCAAAAAATATGTACTATAGTGCCTCTTTCTTGGCAGCCCCTCCAGCACCTGTCCGATGTCGTTTGGGAGAATTTATTCGTTAATGAGGGTGTGTAATACCATTGCGTTAAAATTTTGTAGTTCAATTCCTGAATCTTAGTACATCTGGAAGAGTTTAAGGTTAGATGTATTATCTTCTGTTGTTGATCTGTTGTGAAAATCTGTTCCAAGTCTCTCTCCCACTTTCCCAAACTTGACATCTTAAAGTGCTCTGGAGGGGCAGTCAACATTGCGTATATCTTAGAGATACCGTGGGAGAAAGGCCCTTTCTCCTCACAGTATCTCTCAAATGTTGTTCTTGGTCGGTTATAGCTTTCCTTGGGCCCCATAGATTCCAGGAAGTGTCTAATCTGCCGTGCTTGCCAAAAAGGTAATTTATACTGACCTCCCATGTTCGTTAATAAATCTATTGTTTGCCAGTTATTATGGTTAAAGAAATGCGATGCTTGGAAGATACCTCTATCTTTCATTTTTTTAAAGATCCCTGGCTCAAGGCCCGGAGGAAAGTCCGGGTTCCCCAAAATAGGAAACAGGGGAGATTTCATTGAGGAGAATTTAGGATTCAGGATGAACTTTACTCCTGTCCGAAGTGTAGGCCCTATCAAGGGGTGTGTTTTTACTGCAGGGGGGATAGCAGCGCCGCACCATATTGCCCTATTAAGTGGGATCATACTAACATGTTGCTCGATATTGATCCACAGTTTACTCCCTTCATGTCGGCTCCAGTCTATTATTCTACCCAATTGGGCCGCTTGGTAGTATTTATATAGATCCGGCGCTGCTATTCCTCCCGCATTTTTCGATAAAGTGAGCAGTTTTCTGTTTATCCTCGGACGCCTACTTGCCCAAACAAATTTTGAAAAAACGGCTCTAACTCGATTAAAGAAGGCCAGAGGGACGAACACAGGCAAAGCCTGGAAAAGATACAGGAACTTTGGTATAATACTCATTTTTAAAATATTACTTCTCCCAAACCATGAGTGTCGTGCTTTACTCCATTTTTCCAGTAGTACTGTTACTTATTTAATTAAGGGTAGATAATTCAAAGCATAAATATCTTTTAGCTTCGGTGGGATATGAATTCCTAGATATTTTAGTGCACTTGATGTCCATCTAAACTTAAAACTATTTACTAAGTTCTTACATAGGGGGCGCTCCATGGACACCCACATCGCCTCCGACTTGCTATAGTTCATCTTGAAATTCGACTGGGCACCATATTCTTCCACCTCCTTTATAAGGTTTGGAAGTGATATCTGTGGGTTTGTAGGTCGTCAGCTTATGCGGAAACTTTATATTCATGTTTTCCAATACAAATACCTCTAATATCAGGATTCTGACGAATTTTATTTAACAGAGGCTCCAAAGTTAAGACAAATAATAGAGGCGATAAGGGGCATCCCTGACACGTCCCGTTTGATATAGAAAAGTACTCTGAATGTACTCCATTAGCCTTTACCAAGGCTTGTGGTGTAGAATATATCCCTTCAATCCAGTGTAACATTCTGTCTCCGAAGTCCATGTGTTTTAACACTCCCTCATAAAAGTCCAATTGACCCTATCAAAAGCCTTTTCGGCATCTGTGTTCACGAAGACACTTGACATCCCTTTCTGATTTACATATTGGAGCAAATTTAACACTTTATTAGTACTGTCTCTGGCTTCTTGTGTGGGGACAAACCCCACTTGATCCAAATGTATTAACTGTATCAAATACGGTTGTATACGAGATGCAAGTATCATTGTGAAAATTTTCATGTCCATATTTAATAGGGATATTGGACGGAAACTACTGCACTCTGACTGGTCCTTACCTTCATTAAGTATTACTACAATATGTGCCTTCAGCGCCTCTGCAATTTTTTTTAATTCTATTCTTTACTATTCTAATACAATTTCAGAAGATGGTTATAATCTTTTTATTTAATTATATTATTTTTTATTCTATTCTATTCCTTTCTATTCTATTCTATTACATTCTATTCTATTAGATTCTATCCTATTTTGTTCTGATTTATGCTATTATATTATATTCTTTTATTTTCTATTATATTATTTTCTATTCTGTTATATATATATATATATATATATATATATATATATATATATATATTTTTATTCTATTCCTTTATTTTCTATTCTATTTTATTCTCTTTGGAAATTGGAAAACAATTTGAATTGGAAAACTTTTCGAATTCTAAAACTATTTGAAATTGATTTGAAAACTTTTCAAATCGTTCTGAACTCTAAAAATGTGAATTGATTCAAATACAAATAAACAAAGCAAATTCCGAAAACCAATTAACGGATTCAACAAATTTAACAAAACAATTCTACGTTTTTCATTTTGGCAATGACTTACTCACTACTGCTTGACCTGCCAAAACTGCAATGCTTTTCTTCATAGTAGAGAATTAGATATACTTACTTCAACCACTTTTAACCACTTCAATACCAGGCACTTTCGCCCCTTCCTGCCCAGGAGAATTTTGAGCTTTCAGCACTGTCGCACTTTGAATGACAATTGCGCTGTCACTGTACCCAAACTACATTTTTATCATTTTCTTCCCACAAATAGAGCTTTCTTTTGGTGGTATGTTATCACCTCTGATGTTTTTATTTTTTGCTAAAAAAACTAAAAAAGACTGACATTTTTGAAAAAAAAAATAGTTTTTCTTTGTTTCGGTTATAACATCTTGTTTTCTCCTTCACTGATGGGCACTGATGAGGCAGCACCGATGGGCACTGATGAGTTGGCACTGATAAGGTGACACTGTTGGGCACTGATGAGAAGGCACTGATATGTAGAATTGATGGGCACTGATAGGCAGCACTGATATGCAGCACTGATGGGAACCGATAGGTGGCACTGATATGCAGCACTGATGGGCACTGATGGGCACTGACAGGCGGCATTGATGGGCACTGACAGGCGGCATTGATGGGCACTGATCGGTGGCACTGATTGGCACGGATAGGCGGCACTGATTGGCACTGACAGGTGGCTTTGATGGACACTAATAGATGGCACTGATGGGCAGCACTGATTGGGCATTTATTGACAGGTGTTAATGCTGGGCACTGATTGGCACTGTGATGGACACTGATCGGCACTATGGTGGGCACTGATTGGCACTTATTGGGCACTGGCAGGGGGTTATGATGGGGCATTGACTGGGCACCAATTGGCAGCTGATGGGTACATTTTATGGGGGCTGTGCTGATAATCAATGTGCTGATTTTCCAGCAGAGACCCCCTCTGACAGGGAGAGTCGCCTATAGCCTCTCCCTGTCAGCAAGAACTGAGGAATGCCGTTCACCGGCACTTTCTGGTTCTCGCGATGATCAGCTGTGATTGGTCACAGCTGACCACGTGGTAAGAAGCCTCCGTCACGATCGAAGATGCGGTGTGTCAGACTGACACGCCACACACTGGCGATCAACGCGCTCGTATCGTGATCGGAGATGCGGTGTGTCAGACTGACACGCCACGATCGCCGCGCTGCTCACACCCGTGGGCATGCGCTGGCATGTTATCCTGCTGGACGTCATATGACGCCCAGTCAGGATAACAGAACCACTTCCCGTCCATCATTCTGTTATAGGTCGGGCAGGAAGTGTTTAAGCTGTGCTTAGAGCTGTTGTCCTATCAGACATGCTGATAACTCTTATATACAGGTGATACTCCAAAAATTTGAATATCATGCAAAATTTCATTTATTTCACTAATGCAACTTAAAAGGTGAAACTGATATATGAGATAGACTCATACAAATACATACAAATCAAAATAGTTCAAGCCGTGATTTGTCATAATTGTGATGATTATGGCTTACAGCTCATGAAAACCCCAAATCCACAATCTCCGAAAATTTGAATATTCTAGGCCTTTAAATGGTCTCTCAGTCTGGTTCAGTAGGAATCACAATCATGGGAAAGACTGTTGACCTGACAGTTGTGCAAAAAAACATCATTGACACCCTCCTGTCAGGTCACCCTGAGGCTAGGTGACAGATGCACACCGTAGGGATCAGGAGTGCACCGCAAGGTAGTGGACCCTATGGCTGACTGCAGCGGACAGGAGTCAAGGTGATATGGAAGACAGGGCCGCCAGACACCAAGACAGATCCTACCGGGGTTAGAGTGTAAGATTCCCTGGGGCGCGGAGTCTAAGAGCCAGCTGGTGTTCACCAGAGCCTCTAGTGGTGAGGATGGACTGGGCTACAACTGGCTCCAGGGTCCCCCAGCTCACACCCACAGTAGGCAGGAGGACAGGGATAGTGAGGGATCGCCAAGGTCAGGGCCACAAGCAGACAGGGACAGCAAGGTACACGCCAAAGGTTTAGGGTCACAGGCAACCAGGGATAGTCAGGGACACGCCAGAAAGTCAGGGTCACAGGCAAACAGGCATAGTCAGGGACACGCCAAAGTCTGTAACAGAACAACAGAAGAGCACACGGCAGGTAACAGAAAGCCAAACACACAAAGGTTGATCAGCAGGGTTGGCCTGCAGTGCACAGGTTAATATAGAGTCCTGTGATAGGAACTAGGGTGGAGCCCTGCCAGAGGAGGGATGATAAAAGCAGTCAGGTGATGGTCGGCTGGTCTCTAGAGATAAACACATGGAGACAGGTAAGCAGACAACTCTATTGCAAAACCATGACACCCCCATAAGGAGGAAAAGCCTCAAAAGGTAATTGCAAAAGAAGTTGGATGTTCCCAAAGTGCTGTATCAAAGCACATTAATAGAAAGTTATGTATAAGGGAAAAGTGTGGAAGAAAAAGGTGCACAAGCAGCAGGGATGACCGCAGCTTGGAGAGGATTGTCAGGAAAAGGCCATTCAAAAGTGTTGGGGACTTTCACAAGGAGTGGACGGAGGCTGGAGTCAGTGCATCAAGAGCCACCACACACAGACACATCCTGGATATGGGCTTCAAATGTCGTATTCCTCTTGTCAAGCCACTCCTGAACAACAAACACCAACAGAAGCGTCTTACCTGGGCTAAAGAAAAACAGATCTGGTCTGTTGCTCAGTGGTCCAAAGTCCTCTTTTCTGATGAGAGCAAATTGTGCATCTCATTTGGAAAGCAAGGACCCAGAGTATGGGAGGAAGAATGGAAAGACACACACTACAAGATGCTTGAAGTCCAGTGTGAAGTTTCCACAGTCCGTGTTGATTTGGGGAGCCATGTCATCTGCTAGTGTTGGTCCACTGTACTTCATTAAGTCCAGGGTCAACGCAGCTGTCTACCAGAAGATTTTGGAGCACTTCATGCTTCCTTCCGCAGATGAGCTCTATGGGGATGCTGACTTCATTTTCCAGCAGGACTTGGCACCTGCCCACATTGCCAAAAGCATCAAAACCTGGTTCAATGACCGTGGGATTACTGTGCTTGATTGACGCAGGGATATGCAATTAGTGAACCTCCAGCTGTTGCAAAACTACAAGTCCCATAATGCCTCTGCTTCTGGGTGTCATGCTTGTGGCTGTCAGAGTCTTGCTATGCCTCATGGGACTTGTAGTGCTGCAACAGCTGGAGGTCCGCTAATTGCATAATCCTGCCATAGAGAATCTATGGGGCATTGCCAAGAGAAAGATGGGAGACATGAGACCGAACAATGCAGAGGAGCTGAAGGCCGCTATTGAAGCATCCTGGTCTTCCATAACACCTCAGCAGTGCCGCATACTGATAGCTTTCATGCCACGCCGCATTGGTGCAGTGATTGCTGCAAAAGGGGCCCAAGGGGCCAATGGCTTGAACTATCTTGCTTTGCATGTAATGAGACTATCTCATGTATTAGTTTCACCTTTTAAGTTGCATTAGTGAAATAAATTAACTTTTGCACGATATTCAAATTTTTCGAGTATCACCTGTACTTGTTTTCTAAATAATTTATGGCTTTAGGTTTGTCTGTCCTTGTGTTAGCATTTCCCCAGTTTCCAAGTCTCTTTGGACAACATATGAAACTGTACTCTCTGACACCTTGGATAGTCTTGCAATTTCTTTACAGAAAAGATTTACACTTTTAAGGGTTCGCCTGTGTCCCTTTGTTAATTGCATGTTCTTGTCATTTTGGAAGCAATATAACATTTCCTGCAAAGCAATTTTGTCCACATAATGCTTCAGAGCGTATAGTTAAAGTTTTGTTCAAAAAACTGCTTTTATGCAGACAGAGGGTTTGTAAGTAACAAGCTTTGGCGAACCTGTAGGAATTGTTTGCATCAACTTTCGAGGCTTCATTTACTTCTGTTCTTGCAGTAAAGCTTTAAATTGTTCAGCCATTGCTTGTTCCATAGGAATGGCCTGTTTGTTTAACTTTGACATTTTCATTATTTCTTTAGGTTTTGGTAAACTAAACATTTTCTTTTAACCTCTGGCAGGTTTTTTTTTTTTTTTTAAACAGAAACCTTTTTATTTAAAAAAAATTACATAACGGAACAATGTTCTATGTAGCACAAAGCAAAAGCAGCAGAGGTGCAAGGCAGTAGACATGATTAGCTATAAACATACTTCTGTAAATAGCAGGAAGCCTATAGAGAAGGGCTGAGGCACCAGGAAAGGATAGGAAACTGGAGGGGGAGGGGGGAAGGAGATGGAAAAGGAAGCAAGATACCATCCCACTTCTCACTGAGAAGCCTTTCTTACAAGCATTGGCCAATACTATCGCAGGTGTCCAGATGGGGGTTAGAGCTCTGGAAGTGTACTGCTTACCTTTATATTCTTGGTTATTGGCTGAACTGGGGCTGCTTAAAATTGAACCAAACTCTCTCAATCAACACTAGCTCATGGGCGTCCGCAGGTAGGGGCAAGGGGGAGCAAGTCCCCCCCCCCCCCCCCTGGAATCAGGGATTGGATCAGGAGTTTGTTCCCCACTCGGTCTTTATCCTAGCGCGGGGGCCGGCCCTGTCCTCACCCAGAATGAAAGCGGGTCTTGCCAGCTGCTGGCCATCATGGACATCCTACTGGCATGCAAGGTACCGTACTGAGCACCATACACCACTGGGACATAGGGGCACTTGAGGGACTGCAGACAATGCTAGGGGGTCCCTCTCTCTGACCCCCCATCACCCCTCTCTGTCACCCTCTCTCTCTCTCCCCCCTCTGTCTTTTTCACCCCCCCTCTCTCTCTGTCACCCCACCCCTCTGTCTCTCTCTGTCACACTCCTCTCCTGTCTCTTTCTGTCACCCCATATGTCTCTTTCTGTCACCCCCCTCTGTCTCTCTCTGTCACCCCCTTATCACTCTGTCACCCCCCACATGTATACAGTCGCTGGTCATCTCTTGTGCCATGTCCGCAGTCTCTTACAGTCTCTTGAGCCATGTATGCAGTCACTGACAGTCTCTTGGGCCATGTCTGCAGTCTCTGACCATCTCCTGTCTGCAGTCTCTGACCGCGATAATGACATTGTCAAAAAGGGTCAGAGCATGGGTGACCTTAAAATTATGCCCCCCCCCCCCTGAAAAAAGATCTGCGGATGCCCATGCACTAGCTTATTGATTCTTATCCTTAATCCTTATGCTGCTATCCTTAGTAAATAGATGGCAAGGTATGATATATTTACTTATTGTAAAAAAAAAAAAAAAAAAAAGTTTTAATTTCTTCAGTTCCTTCCTGGTTTTTGGCCTAGGGCAAAATTATGTCATACATCCCAGGAGTCTTTATGGGGCGGGGAGGAGCAGCTGTCTCAGCTAAGCACACCTTCCTGCCTGCATGCATGAGCTAAGGGCAGATGGGTTCCAGGAAGTAAATGCTACATAATTCATCTTCCCTTACTCAAGATGGCCGCAGCTAGACATGCTAGGGGTGTTTTTCCTCAACAAAAGAGAGCATGGAGAGCGAGTTTGCTTTGAATATTAAAAATGAAAAACATTTCAATATGTGGTGCTCAGATACTGATAAGTTCCAGTTTCCATTTAAATACAAGCTGAAAAAAGTGTTCTAAAATGTTTAACCTGTACCATATAAAAAGATGTTTCTGAACTAGTCATTTTTACCAATGCTAGACATTATGGATATGGTGGAAAGCAAATGGACGTAAAAGGTATGCATATAGGCATTAATATAGTAGAAGTTAAATAATGAACACCATGGCTAACCCAACTTTATGGTTCAGAGCATGTCTGGACTATCTAATACAACTTGAATTTTCTGTAAAGATGCAATTATCTGTGATATATTTAAATACATGTATGTCTTTAATGGACAATTTACTGGAAAATACAAAGTCCAGTTTATTAAATATTTACTCCTAGAGTCTCAGTGGCACTTACATAGTTACATCTTGTTGAAAAAAAGACACAAGTCCATCCAGTTCAACCAACAGACCAACTTAGGTTATCTTCCTTCGCACCATTGAGATGGAGTAACATTATGTAGTATGTTGCAGTGCCATTCAGTTTGACATACTGTACCTATATAATGCACCTGTATTGCAGTGGGTCATAAAGCATGGTGGTACTACTGTGTGTTGTGGTGCAATTAATTGGAAAAAAAGATGTAGGAGTGTTATTTTCCATACTGATGCATTGGCAGGCCATTCACAAAAATTGGGATGCCTTATCAGGACCTTTCAAATTAGTTTGATAGGGTGGGGAAACAAAGTGTGATTGTCAATATTTATGAGCCCACAGAATGGTTAATGTCAATAGTTGAAAAGAAAACTCACAAGTGAGTTGTGGACTTCACTTTACCCAGAGACTTAAATAGTGTTGTAAAATATGACTACTATCAAGTGCCTTTTC
This sequence comes from Lithobates sylvaticus, assembly GCA_028564925.1. Taxonomy (NCBI): domain Eukaryota; kingdom Metazoa; phylum Chordata; class Amphibia; order Anura; family Ranidae; genus Lithobates; species Lithobates sylvaticus. The sequence goes on along the minus strand of CM053028.1, from coordinate 147,889,422 downwards.
AGGAAGCCATAACTAGCAAGCTAGTTGATGCAAAATATTTCTGCGTCCTTGATGCTAGGTCAGGTTATTGGCAGATGAGGCTAGACAAACACATGCTTACAACATTTAGCACCCAACAAGGAATGTACTACTTTAACGGCCTACCCTTTGACATTTGATCTCTAGAGGATAAGTTCCAAAGGAAATTGAATAAAACATATGTAGGACTCAAAGGGGCCGCCTGTTATACAGATGATCGGTTAGCATTTGGCACCACTACACTAAGAAACTACTACAGAATAAAAGCCATGCTTAAAAGATTTGGAGGGTAAATTAGTTAAATTCAGTGCAAGAAAATGCATTGAAAGATCAACTAAGGGCAAGTACAACGTTCTATTTTGACTAAATTGTGGATGCACTTTTTCAATTGTAGGTAGAATTGGATAGACTGTGATTACACAAGAATTGTAATTTTATTTTTTCATTTCATTCATTCATTTCATTTTTTCCTTTTCCTCTTTTCTTTTTCAAACGCAACCCTCTTCCACCTAATCATTCCTCTACAGGACATCACACCTTTTCCTTCACCTCTCGTTTCATGTCTCACAGCACTCATCCCACCACATCTTTGTTCTTCGCTTCCTCACTTTTTGTTTTGTTTTTTCACCCGCACATTTACACTTGCTCTATCGCATGGTAACAATGATCAATGATCATTGAGTAACAATGATCACTCATGGATGTCTCTATACCTGCTGCCTTCTATAGATTTCAGTATACTACTCTTTCCCCACATACAAAATGGGGAGTTATAGAGTAGTGTCCTGCGCTAGCTAGACAGCAATAACTAATACAATTCCCCCCTCTTTGGACTCTGCCACAGATTGTGCCACTCCCTGCTCAGATCCGGGTTGTCCTCCTCCCCTCTGGATACCCTTGCCTCGGTTGGCGGCAAAAGGAGGAAGGAACTCTATGCGTGTGACTTCTTGTAAGACCTACTGACGTCTCAGGATCCGTGTGGCCTCTAGCAGAACCATACCAATCTGGCACACCCTGCGGAAGGTGGATGGTGTCTCCTTCACTAAGGGTTCTCCACTTGGGAATATTGTCTTTTATCTCCAGGATATACATCATTGTGGTAAATATATGGTATTTGCATTGTATGCTAGTTTGAGAGCCTTCTTACCTTGCAATTTTACTGTGCCAATGATATTGATGTTCTGTTTTTCCTAGCAGACCTTTCCCTCTGAGGAAGACCCCTTGTGGGTTGAAACACGTCAGGGATATCTTCTCATCTATATGACAGACTTTGTATTTATCTGTTGATATGAGAGTATTAGTCTGCTTAATGTCTATCCATGTTTTTATAACTGTTTCCCCACTGGAGCTCATGTTCTAACCCGATTGTCATATTTTTTCATTTAATAATAAAAATCCTTTTTTATACATTAACCCTGACTTTTTCATTGCACACTGCCTAAAAACCCCAACGCGGGGGAATCTTTTCCTTTTGCTACCTTTTAGGGGTGCGCAGCACTCTCTTTACCCTCGGGTATGTGTCTCTCCTTTGTCGATTACACAAGAATTGTAATACCTGTTGATTAGCAGTTTGGAATGGTTTCAATCCTATGGACACTTGGTGGGAGATTTACTAAAGTGTTTGTATATGAGAAAGTTATGAGTTACCTAATATAAATTTCAAACTAAATAGTTATTAAGGATGGGCCCGGTGCTCGATGCGAACCCACGTTCGCATCGAGCACCGGGCGTTCGCTCGCTCGGCGAGCCCAGAACTATTTTGGCCGCTCGCATCACGTTCGTGTGATGCGCGCGGCCCCGCAATGCATTGCGGCCGGCGCGGCCGACGCAGTGCATTGCTGGCTGATGATTGGCCAAGCATGCACTGTGACCCCGCATGCTTGGCCAATCACAGCCCCGGAAACTCGAAGAGCCATAATTGGCTACAGGCAGGACGCCTGTAGCCAATTACAGCTCAGGGGCTGTAGTACACGCCCCCCCCCTATAAAACGCCGCCACGCCGTCTGCGCCGGTCACATGCTGTTCCGGCGCAGATTGAGCAGGCTGTTTCTGTGACACTCTGCTGCATTTAGATAGATAGAGAGATTCACTTGCAGAGATTGAGTTAGATAGATTCAGTTACAAAGATTGATTGACAAAGAGGGGCTTGTAGTGTGCTCGTGGCAGGCAGGCAGAGCTCCTATATTTTGTTACCAGAAGCACCTATAGGACTTGTAGTGTGTTCGTGGCAGGCAGGCAGAGCTCCTATATTTTGTTACCAGAAGCACCTATAGGACTTGTAGTGTGTTCGTGGCAGGCAGGCAGAGCTCCTATATTTTGTTACCAGAAGCACCTATAGGACTTGTAGTGTGTTAGTGACAGGCAGGCAGAGCTCCTATATTTTGTTACCAGAAGCACCTATAGGACTTGTAGTGTGTTAGTGGCAGGCAGGCAGAGCTCCTATATTTTGTTACCAGAAGCACCTATAGGACTTGTAGTGTGTTAGTGACAGGCAGGCAGAGCTCCTATATTTTGTTACCAGAAGCACCTATAGGACTTGTAGTGTGTTAGTGGCAGGCAGGCAGAGCTCCTATATTTTGTTACCAGAAGCACCTATAGGACTTGTAGTGTGTTCGTGGCAGGCAGGCAGAGCTCCTATATTTTGTTCCCAGAGGCACCTATAGGACTTGAAGTGTGTTAGTCCCATTACACACACAGAGCTATATTTTCTTCCCAGAAGCACCTATAGGACTTGAAGTGTGTTAGTCCCATTACACACACAGAGCTATATTTTCTTCCCAGAAGCACCTATAGGACTTGAAGTGTGTTAGTCCCATTACACACACAGAGCTATATTTTCTTCCCAGAAGCACCTATAGGACTTGAAGTGTGTTAGTCCCATCACACACACAGAGCTATATTTTGTTCCCAGAAGCACCTATAGGACTTGAAGTGTGTTAGTCCCATTACACACACAGAGCTATATTTTGTTCCCAGAAGCACCTATAGGACTTGAAGTGTGTTAGTCCCATCACACACACAGAGCTATATTTTGTTCCCAGAAGCACCTATAGGACTTGAAGTGTGTTAGTCCCATTACACACACAGAGCTATATTTTCTTCCCAGAAGCACCTATAGGACTTGAAGTGTGTTAGTCCCATTACACACACAGAGCTATATTTTCTTCCCAGAAGCACCTATAGGACTTGAAGTGTGTTAGTCCCATTACACACACAGAGCTATATTTTCTTCCCAGAAGCACCTATAGGACTTGAAGTGTGTTAGTCCCATCACACACACAGAGCTATATTTTGTTCCCAGAAGCACCTATAGGACTTGAAGTGTGTTAGTCCCATTACACACACAGAGCTATATTTTGTTCCCAGAAGCACCTATAGGACTTGAAGTGTGTTAGTCCCATCACACACACAGAGCTATATTTTGTTCCCAGAAGCACCTATAGGACTTGAAGTGTGTTAGTCCCATTACACACACAGAGCTATATTTTCTTCCCAGAAGCACCTATAGGACTTGAAGTGTGTTAGTCCCATTACACACACAGAGCTATATTTTCTTCCCAGAAGCACCTATAGGACTTGAAGTGTGTTAGTCCCATTACACACACAGAGCTATATTTTCTTCCCAGAAGCACCTATAGGACTTGAAGTGTGTTAGTCCCATTACACACAAAGAGCTATACTTTGTTCCCAGAAGCACCTATAGGACTTGAAGTGTGTTAGTCCCATTACACACACAGAGCTATATTTTCTTCCCAGAAGCACCTATAGGACTTGTAGTGTGTTAGTGGCAGGCAGGCAGAGCTCCTATATTTTGTTACCAGAAGCACCTATAGGACTTGTAGTGTGTTCGTGGCAGGCAGGCAGAGCTCCTATATTTTGTTCCCAGAGGCACCTATAGGACTTGAAGTGTGTTAGTCCCATTACACACACAGAGCTATATTTTGTTCCCAGAAGCACCTATAGGACTTGAAGTGTGTTAGTCCCATCACACACACAGAGCTATATTTTCTTCCCAGAAGCACCTATAGGACTTGAAGTGTGTTAGTCCCATTACACACACAGAGCTATATTTTCTTCCCAGAAGCACCTATAGGACTTGAAGTGTGTTAGTCCCATTACACACACAGAGCTATATTTTCTTCCCAGAAGCACCTATAGGACTTGAAGTGTGTTAGTCCCATTACACACACAGAGCTATATTTTGTTCCCAGAAGCACCTATAGGACTTGAAGTGTGTTAGTCCCATCACACACACAGAGCTATATTTTCTTCCCAGAAGCACCTATAGGACTTGAAGTGTGTTAGTCCCATTACACACACAGAGCTATATTTTCTTCCCAGAAGCACCTATAGGACTTGAAGTGTGTTAGTCCCATTACACACACAGAGCTATATTTTCTTCCCAGAAGCACCTATAGGACTTGAAGTGTGTTAGTCCCATCACACACACAGAGCTATATTTTGTTCCCAGAAGCACCTATAGGACTTGAAGTGTGTTAGTCCCATTACACACACAGAGCTATATTTTGTTCCCAGAAGCACCTATAGGACTTGAAGTGTGTTAGTCCCATCACACACACAGAGCTATATTTTGTTCCCAGAAGCACCTATAGGACTTGAAGTGTGTTAGTCCCATTACACACACAGAGCTATATTTTCTTCCCAGAAGCACCTATAGGACTTGAAGTGTGTTAGTCCCATTACACACACAGAGCTATATTTTCTTCCCAGAAGCACCTATAGGACTTGAAGTGTGTTAGTCCCATTACACACACAGAGCTATATTTTGTTCCCAGAAGCACCTATAGGACTTGAAGTGTGTTAGTCCCATCACACACACAGAGCTATATTTTGTTCCCAGAAGCACCTATAGGACTTGAAGTGTGTTAGTCCCATTACACACACAGAGCTATATTTTCTTCCCAGAAGCACCTATAGGACTTGAAGTGTGTTAGTCCCATTACACACACAGAGCTATATTTTCTTCCCAGAAGCACCTATAGGACTTGTAGTGTGTTAGTGGCAGGCAGGCAGAGCTCCTATATTTTGTTACCAGAAGCACCTATAGGACTTGTAGTGTGTTCGTGGCAGGCAGGCAGAGCTCCTATATTTTGTTCCCAGAGGCACCTATAGGACTTGAAGTGTGTTAGTCCCATTACACACACAGAGCTATATTTTCTTCCCAGAAGCACCTATAGGACTTGAAGTGTGTTAGTCCCATTACACACACAGAGCTATATTTTCTTCCCAGAAGCACCTATAGGACTTGAAGTGTGTTAGTCCCATTACACACACAGAGCTATATTTTCTTCCCAGAAGCACCTATAGGACTTGAAGTGTGTTAGTCCCATTACACACACAGAGCTATATTTTCTTCCCAGAAGCACCTATAGGACTTGAAGTGTGTTAGTCCCATTACACACACAGAGCTATATTTTCTTCCCAGAAGCACCTATAGGACTTGAAGTGTGTTAGTCCCATCACACACACAGAGCTATATTTTCTTCCCAGAAGCACCTATAGGACTTGAAGTGTGTTAGTCCCATCACACAGAGCTCCTCTATTTACTTTGCATAAGCACCCACAGGACTTCTAGTGTGTTAGTGGCATCACACAGAGCTCCTATATATTCTTCTCAGCAGCACCCACAGGACTTCTAGTGTGTTAGTGGCATCACACAGAGCTCCTCTATTTTCTTTGCAGAAGCACCCATAGGACTTCTAGTGTGTTAGTGGCATCACACAGAGCTCCTATATATTCTTCTCAGCAGCACCCACAGGACTTCTAGTGTGTTAGTGGCATCACACAGAGCTCCTCTATTTTCTTTGCAGAAGCACCCACAGGACTTCTAGTGTGTTAGTGGCATCACACAGAGCTCCTATATATTCTTCTCAGCAGCACCCACAGGACTTCTAGTGTGTTAGTGGCATCACACAGAGCTCCTCTATTTTCTTTGCAGAAGCACCCACAGGACTTCTAGTGTGTTAGTGGCATCACACAGAGCTCCTCTATTTTCTTTGCATAAGCACCCACAGGACTTCTAGTGTGTTAGTGGCATCACACAGAGCTCCTCTATTTTCTTTGCAGAAGCACCCACAGGACTTCTAGTGTGTTAGTGGCATCACACAGAGCTCCTCTATTTTCTTTGCAGAAGCACCCACAGGACTTCTAGTGTGTTAGTGGCATCACACAGAGCTCCTCTATTTTCTTTGCAGAAGCACCCATAGGACTTCTAGTGTGTTAGTGGCATCACACAGAGCTCCTATATATTCTTCTCAGCAGCACCCACAGGACTTCTAGTGTGTTAGTGGCATCACACAGAGCTCCTATATTTTCTTTGCAGAAGCACCTATAGGACTTCTAGTGTGTTAGTGGCATCACACAGAGCTCCTATATTTTCTTTGCAGAAGCACCCATAGGACTTCTAGTGTGTTAGTGGCATCACACAGAGCTCCTATATTTTCTTCTCAGCAGCACCCACAGGACTTCTAGTGTGTTAGTGGCATCACACAGAGCTCCTATTTTTTCTTTGCAGAAGCACCCATAGGACTTCTAGTGTGTTAGTGGCATCACACAGAGCTCCTATATTTTCTTCTCAGCAGCACCCACAGGACTTCTAGTGTGTTAGTGGCATCACACAGAGCTCCTATATTTTCTTTGCAGAAGCACCTATAGGACTTCTAGTGTGTTAGTGGCATCACACAGAGCTCCTATATTTTCTTCTCAGCAGCACCCACAGGACTACCGACTACAATGGCTGGAAGACCGCCAAGGGGAGGCAGAGCGTGCAGAGCCAAGAACACAGGGCAGGCAGGCTCTGTTTCTAGTGGACGTGGCCGTGGACGTGGACGTGGTCGTGCATCGTCATCAGCACGTGGCCATGGGACACGCGCGTCTTTGTTTTCGGCAGCTGGACATGTGGAGCCGCATCATGCTGAAGGCTTGGTAGAATGGATGACCAAGCCCTCCTCATCCTCCTCATCCTCTCTCACCCAGGCTCAGGGTACTGACAGAGCATCATCAGCCACCCCTTCCCTAGACCCACCATGTCCTCCTGAGGAGTCCCCCGAACTCTTTGAGCACAGTGTTGGGTACATGCTCCAGGAGGATGCCCAACGATTCGAAGGCTCGGATGACGATACCCAGCTTGAGGAATCTGGCAGTACAGTTCCACCAGCTGCAGCTTACTGCCAGGTTTGCTCTAGTGGTGAAGAGGGAGGGGATGATGAGGTCACTGACTCCACGTGGGTGCCTCAAGGGAGAGAGGATGAGGAGGAGGACGAGGAGGAGGAGGATGCGGCGTCACATGTCCAACGAGGCAGGATGCCCCCTGGAGGCCAGGTAGAGGCCAGCACAGCAACTGTACAACACCGCAGAGCTCCGCCTGTGCAGGGCGCTGCCTCTGCACGTTATCAGAAAAGTTCTTTGGTGTGGGCCTTTTTTGAGACGAGTGCAGCAGATCGCACCACTGCTATTTGCAATATTTGTCTCAAGCGTATCTCGCGTGGCCAAAACATCAGCCGCTTGGGCACGACAAGCATGACCAGACATATGGCGACCTGCCATGCAGCTCGTTGGCAGGCACACATAAAAGACCCACACCAAAGAACTAAGCGGACCTCTCCTTGCTCCTCCTCAGCTGGGATCTCCATCCCCACTACACCTTCAGTCCTCTCTGAAAGCTGCTCTGAGAGGACTGAAGGTGTAGAATTCGGTGTGTCACAACCAAGTACTTGCAGTACACCGACGTCCGAATGCAGCAGGCAAATTTCCCTGCCCCAGCTGCTGGACCGTAGAAAGAAGTACACTCCCAGCCATCCACATGCCCAGCGGTTGAATGCTAGCCTTGCTAAATTGCTAGCACTTCAACTGCTGCCTTTTCAGTTGGTAGACTCGGCCCCCTTCCGTGAGTTTGTTCAATGTGCGGTTCCTCAGTGGCAGGTTCCCAAACGCCACTTTTTCTCGCGGAAGGCGATTCCGTCTCTCTACCGGCATGTGGAGGGCAATGTCCATGCCTCGCTGGACAGGGCGGTCAGCGGTAAGGTGCATATTACCGCTGACTCATGGTCCAGCAGGCATGGACAGGGACGGTACCTTTCTTTCACGGCCCATTGGGTCACTCTATTGGCAGCTGGGAGGGATGCAGGACAAGGTGCAGTAGTGTTGGAGGTTGTTCCGCCACCACGCCTCCAAAACGCGACTACTGCTACTGGTTGTGACACACCTCTCTCCTCCACCCCCTCCTCTTCTTCTTCCTCCAGTGCTCTGTCCTTGGAACCAGCGGTGCTCCGTAGGCGTACAAGGGGCTACGCAAGTACGCAGGCAAAAAGATGCCATGCCGTGCTTGCGCTGGTGTGTTTGGGGGACAGGAGCCACACTGGGCCAGAGGTTCTGGCAGCTCTGCAGGGGCAGGCCGAGAGGTGGTTGACGCCACGTCAGCTTAAGCCAGGAATGGTCGTTTCTGACAATGGCACCAACCTCCTCTCCGCCCTGCGACAGGGGCAGCTCACCCATGTGCCCTGCATGGCTCACGTCCTCAACCTGGTGGTGCAGCGGTTCTTGGGCAGGTTCCCAGGCTTACAGGATGTCCTGAGGCAGGCCAGGAAAGTCTGTGTGCATTTCCGCCGATCTTATAATGCCAGTGCTCGGCTGACTGAGCTGCAAAAGGAGCTGAACCTGCCCAAGAACCGCCTAATATCTGACATGCCCACCAGGTGGAACTCAACGTTGGCCATGCTGCAGCGACTGCACACGCAGCAGAGGGCCATCAATGAGTACCTTTGCGACTACGGCACCAGGACAGGGTCAGGGGAGCTTGGTTTTTTTTCCCCACGTCAGTGGAGCATGATCAGGGATGCATGCACTGTCCTCTCACCATTTGAGGAGGCCACGAGGATGGTGAGCAGTGACAGTGCATGCATCAGTGACACTGTCCCTCTTGTCCACCTGTTGGAGCATACGCTGCGTGGGATAATGGACAGGGCACTTGAGGCAGAACAGAGGCAGGAAGAGGAGGACTTCCTTGCCTCTCAAGGCCCCCTTTATCCGGACAGTGTTCCTTCTGTCCCACCCATCACACAGGAAGAGGATGAGGAGGAGGAGGAGGAGGAGGAGGAGGAGGAGGATTGTGTGAGCATGGAGGTGGAGCCTGGCACTCAGCATCAGCAGCAGCAGTCTTTTAGGGATGATGTACAGTCCCAACAAGCCAGTGGACTTGTACGTGGCTGGGAGGAGGTGGCTGGCGATCATGTCATCCTCAGTGACCCAGAAGACTCCGGACCGAATGCCTCAGCTAACCTACGCTGCATGGCCTCCCTGATCCTGCAAAGCCTGCGGAAGGATCCTCGTGTTCTTCGGATCAAGGAGAGGGACCATTACTGGCTGGCCACTCTCCTTGATCCGCGGTACAAGGGTAAGGTTGCGGACCTTATCTTGCCGTCGCAGAGGGAGCAGAGGATGAGACATCTCAGGGAGGCCTTGCAGAAAGGTCTGTGCAACGCGTTCCCAGAAACTGGGAGGCTACAAACTCCTGGTCCTGGGCGACGAGTTGCTGAGGCTTCGGTCAGTGGCAGAAGGAGCGGTGGGGAAGGTGGACGTCTGACCGATGCGTTCAGACAATTTTTTAGTCCGCAGCCCCAAGGTATGATCGGTTCCAGCAACCATCGCCAGCGTCTGATATACATGGTGCAGGAATACCTTGGGGCAAGGTCAGACTTGGACACCTTTCCCACCGAAAATCCTCTGGCTTACTGGGTCCTGAGGATGGATCACTGGCCAGAGCTTGCACAGTATGCAATTGAGCTACTGGCCTGTCCTGCCTCCAGCGTTCTTTCCGAACGCACATTCAGTGCTGCTGGAGGATTTGTGACTGATCATAGGGTGCGCCTGTCCACCGCCTCGGTTGATCGACTGACATTCATCAAAATGAATCAGTCTTGGATCACCACCAGCTACCAGGCACCTGAGGCGGATATAACCGAATAATTTTTAATGTCACATCCCTTCAAGACTGCCTATGCTGATGCTGAGTGACTGTCCTCTTATGTTCACTGACTATCCTCTTCCTCCTCCTCAATGATCCATGCCACAGCACCAGTGCCTAAGGCACAATTTTTCAGCCCCTGTTTAACAGGGGCGTGTACTTACAATTTTTTAAAAAAATGCTTCGCAACACGTGTGACTGCTGTGCTCCAAGTACAGTCTCTGTGAGGGCCGTGTTGCAGTGTTGTGGCACCAGCACCAGTGCCTAAGGCACAATTTTTCAGCCCCTGTTTAACAGGGGCGTGTACTTACAATTTTTTAAAAAAATGCTTCGCAACACGTGTGACTGCTGTGCTCCAAGTACAGTCTCTGTGAGGGCCGTGTTGCAGTGTTGTGGCACCAGCACCAGTGCCTAAGGCACAATTTTTCAGCCCCTGTTTAACAGGGGCGTGTACTTACAATTTTTAAAAAAAATGCTTCGCAACACGTGTGACTGCTGTGCTCCAAGTACAGTCTCTGTGAGGGCCGGGTTGCAGTGTTGTGGCACCAGCACCAGTGCCTAAGGCACAATTATTCAGCCCCTGTTTAACAGGGGCGTGTACTTACAATTTTTTAAAAAAAATGCTTCGCAACACGTGTGACTGCTGTGCTCCAAGTACAGTATCTGTGAGGGCCAGGTTGCAGTGTTGTGGCACCAGCACCAGTGCCTAAGGCACAATTTTTCAGCCCCTGTTTAACAGGGGCGTGTACTTACAATTTTTTAAAAAAATGCTTCGCAACACGTGTGACTGCTGTGCTCCAAGTACAGTCTCTGTGAGGGGTTGCAGTGTTGTGGCACCAGCACCAGTGCCTAAGGCACAATTTTTCAGCCCCTGTTTAACAGGGACGGGTAATTACAAATCTTGATCTAATAGTTCACAGCAGGGCCCATTCCTGCGCCCACCAAGAGTAACTATGAGGGCCTGCAGTCTTGTGGCAACACCGTCCACCACCACCGCCAAAGGCCCAATTTTTCTGCCCTGTTCATCAGGTGCTTGCAATTACAAATCTTGATCTAATAACTCACAGCAGGGCCCATTCCTGCGCCCACCAAGAGTAACTATGAGGGCCTACAGTCTTGTGGCAACACCGTCCACCACCACCGCCAAAGGCCCAATTTTTCTGCCCTGTTCATCAGGTGCTTGCAATTACAAATCTTGATCTAATAACTCACAGCAGGGCCCATTCCTGCGCCCACCAAGAGTAACTGTGAGAGCTTACAGTCTTGTGGCAAAACCGTCCACCACCACCACCACCACCACCCCCAATTTTTCTGCCCTGTTCAACAGGTGCATGCAATTACAAATCTTGATCTATTAACTCACAGCAGGGCCCATTCCTGTGCCCACCAGTCTTGTGCTACACCAACATCTAATAGGGCAAATTTCTGCAGAGTATATACGCCAGGCCCCTACTTTCAAACATCCAACTTACAAACGACTCCTACTTGCAAATGGAAAGAGAAAACAGGAAGTGAGAGGAAATCTACCCCTAGGAAGGGAAATTCTATCCTGTTAGATTTAATTTGGGAAAAAGGTATCTCCTCTCTACTGATACTTTATCACCAATCCTTGTTTCAATTAAAACCCCACTTTTCCAAAAACATTTGTCATTGGGACGGAAAGTGAGGTGACATGTTCTGAACAGATGTGCAAAGACAGCAAATGTTACAGGGGTGATAACCCCTCCCTATGTTCTCCAAAAAGCTTAAAAATAGATTTTTTTGGGATGGAGCTACACTTCATAATGTACCTGTTCAGATTCTACTTAAGATCAAACCTAAAGCCGCAAGTGGTTTTAAATGGCTTCTTTTTTTCCTTTACAAATGTCATTTTGTGCAAGGACAGTTCTAAACACGGGAAACACATGCCACTTCACAGGCATACTTTGGACACCCCCCAGGTACCATATTTAAAGGAAAATGTCACTTTTTTTTTTTCACTTTATGCATCATTAAAATGACTGCTCCCGAAAAAACGTTAGTTTTTAAAAGTTCTTTTTGCATTGATATATGTCCCCTGGGGCAGGACCCGGGTCCCCAAACCTGTTTTATGACATTAACATGCATATTGGCCGTTGTAATTAGCACTTTTGATTTCGAACGTTCGCGTCCATTATAACGTATAGGGTTCGAAAATTCGCGCGAACTTTCGGTCCGTTCGAAGGTTCTGGTTCGAACCGAACCCGGGGGTGTTCGGCTCATCCCTAATAGTTATCTTTTACCCATAGGTGGATTTCAGAAATAATAATGATTGTATGATCTCCAGGGATTTAATATATACATCTGTTATGAATGATGTGTATATAAAATCAGAAAAATATGCTCTTAGTTTCCTAAACCAGTGTAAAAACAAAAATACATACACTATGTGACTCAAATCCATAAACAAAAATATAACAATCAATATGAAGCTGAGTCCATGTGAACTATGAGGGAAGTGGACGGTTGCTTTGAGACAAATCTACCTGGGGGTCCCCCCATGAAGCCTAAGCAGGAAGTTTCGGCCTGTGTGGGTGACCCCCCCCCCCCCCTTCTAGAGGGTTTATAGGGTGCTATATTGACCCCCACTCCAATGCTCCCATCATAGTGTGTGATAATTACAAAATGTTGAGGCGATGAGATGGAACTCCCCTTTGAAGGAGATCAGAAGGGAAACAATATGGAATAAGGATGTGATGACATATGGGTATTTTGGTCAGTTTCTGGATTACTTAGGACTTTGAAATGATCAGTCTTGAGACCTTGGAATATACATATGTATGTGTATGAATATACAGAAGGGAGGGGGAGGGAAAAGGGGAGGGAAAGGAAGAGAGAGAATACTTTTTTCCCTTTTTTTTTTGAAGTAACAGTATCTTATACCTGGAGCCCACTTCAATACTTGGGTTAGTAGGAGCCCCCCATGTGGGAGGATGCCCTTTTAGCCTGCTTGTCCAAGGACCATAGTTTACGTGGACCTTATATGCACTATACACGTAAAACTTTTTTTTTTTTTACTTTTCTGTTTTTCATGTAGGATACACGTGATAGGATTGATAAAGGAAAATAAAATAAAATCTGCACTTTTTATGTTTGAGGGGAATTTTTGAGGGATATAAGATTTCGGATTTTGGTTTTGAGTTTTGGAGTAAAGAGGAGGAGGGAGGGAAAAGAAGGAGGGGGGAGGAAGTTACTCCCACTCCCCCTTTTTTATTTCTCTTCCTTTGGTTGAGAGAGATGATTAGCACGATTGGGGAATTGGAAGGAGGGTTCCTGCCACGGAGCCCGAGAAAGTGAGCTTGGGCCCCGTGGATGGTCCTCCATATTTGGGGTATTGCCTCGGTCCCTTCTCCCCCCCCCCCCAAAGCCCCACTATAGTTTATTGATATAAACAGGCTTGGTGGAAAATGTTTCACTGAGAGGGGTGGGGGAAGTTGTGAGAGGGGAAAGATGATGGCAATAGAGTGATAGGATGGAGATACCCCTTGCAGGAGACCAGGAAAAAAAAAATATCGCCCTGACCTGGGATAGGATGGTAATAAAGACACTGTGATAATCCCATGGATAGCCTACAGCTGGGAGACCAGGGAGAGGGGAGTATAAGGTAAGATGCTGGACTCATCAGATGCCCTGATAGTGCAACATAGTTAGGTGGGGGCTGATATATATATACATATGTATATATATATATATATATATATTTATATATAATATATAGTATCTCACAAAAGTGAGTACACCACTCACATTTTGTAACTGTTTTATTATATCTTTTCATGTGACAACACTGAAGAAATGACACTTTGCTACAATATAAAGTAGTGAGTGTACAGCTTGTATAACAGTGTAAATTTGCTGTCCTTTCAAAATGACTCAACAAACAGCCATTAACGTCTAAACTGCTGGCAACAAAAGTGAGTAAAAAAGTGAAAATGTCCAAATTGGGCCCAAAGTGTCAATATTTTGTGTGGCCACCATTATTTTCCAGCACTGCCTTAAACCTCTTGGGCATGGAGTTCACCTGAGCTTCACAGGTTTCCACTGGAGTCCTCTTCCACTCCTCCATGATGACATCACAGAGCTGGTGGATGTTAGTGACCTTGCGCTTCTTCACCCTCCATTTGAGCATGCCTCACAGATGCTCAATAGGGTTTAGGTCTGGAGACATGCTTGAACAGTCCATCACCTTTACCCTCAGCTTCTTTAGCAAGGTAGTGGTCGTCTTGGAGGTGTGTTTGGGCTCATTATCATGTTGGAATACTGCCCTGTGGCCCAGTCTCTGAAAGGAGGGGAATCATGCTCTGCTACAGTATGTCACAGTACATGTTGACATTCATGGTTCCCTCGATGAACTATAGCTCCCCAGTGCTGGCAGCACAAAATGCAGCCCCAGACCATGACACTCCCACTACCATGCTTGACTGTAGGCAAGACACACTTGTCTTTGTACTCCTCACCTGATTGCCACCACACACACTTGATATCATCTGAACTAAAGACGTTTATCTTGGTCTCATCAGACCACAGGACATGGATCCAGTAATCCATGTCCTTAGTCTGCTTGTCTTCAGCAAATGGTTTGTGGGCTTTCTTGTGCATCATCTTTAGAAGAGGCTTCCTTCTGAGACGACAGCCATGCAGACCAATTTGATGCTGTGTGTGGTGTATGGTCTGAGCACTGACAGGCTGACCCCCCCCCCCCCCCCCCCACCCCTTCAACCTCTGCAGCAATGCTGGCAGCACTCATATGTCTATTTCCCAAAGACAACCTCTGGATATGACGCTGAGCATGTGCACTCAACTTCTTTGGTGGACCATGGCAAGGCCTGTTCTGAATGGAACCTGTCCTGTTAAACCACTGCATGGTCTTGGTCACCATGCTGTAGCTCCGTTTCAGGGTCTTGGCAATCTTCTTATAGCCTAGGCCATCTTAATGTAGAGCAACAATTCTTTTTTTCAGATCCTCAGAGAGTTCTTTGCCATGAGGTGCCATGTTGAACTTCCAGTGACCAGTATGAGAGAGTGAGAGTGATAACACCAAATTTAACACACCTGCTCCCCATTCATACCTGAGACCTCACTTTTGTTGCCAGCGGTTTAGCCATTAATGGCTGTGCGTTGAGTTATTTTGAGGGGACAGCAAATTTACACTGTTATACAAGCTGTACACTTACTACTTTATATTGTAGCAAAGTGTAATTTCTTCAGTGTTGTCACGTAAAAAGATATAATAAAATATTTACAAAAATGTGAGGATTGTACTCACTTTTGTGAGATACTGTATATATGGATAGACTGTATATGTATGGTGGTCCCCCCCCCCCCTTTTTTTGTGTTATTTGCTGCTTTCTTTTGCTTCTCATGAAAGTATAAAAACATACTGAGTTTGTAGAAATGCAATATAATATGGTATGGAGCTTGGCTTGGCGATTTCTAACCACCTCCCCATATAGGCCTGCGCCCACGTGAACTTGTATGTTCAGAAGTGGGTGCTTCCTTAGGGGTTTATTTATCTATTTATTTCCCCCTTACCTTTCCAGAGAAGATGGATGTGGTGTGCATGACCTCTTTAAAAGCCAAGGGACTTAATGTCTTAATGACTTAATGTCTTTTTCTTAAAGGCCACATTGGCGGCAATAAGGTGACACTAGCCAGAAGCTCCAGCCTTTCAGGCCCTCCAGCCCTCCCTGGATCCCCAGCAGCCTTGAACCGGCATCGAGTCCCCCCCCCCAGGCACGGGGACTAGATACACGACCCCCTCTGCCCCCCTACGACCACCTACCTCCACATCGGGCCATCCGTCACCGCCGCCCCCACCACAGCCCTCCAGGCAGGCGCTCAGAAAACACCGCGGCTCCGGCCTAGTCCGGCCGGCGCCGGATCACCGCTCGTCGGCCAGCAACTCGCCCCTCATTCAGGTCAGTTCAGGCCCGGGTACCTACGCCAACCGGTCCCCCCCATCCGCGATCGCCTCCACACCTGTTGGGAAGCCGAGATCA
The DNA here is from genome assembly GCA_028564925.1 of Lithobates sylvaticus. Taxonomy (NCBI): domain Eukaryota; kingdom Metazoa; phylum Chordata; class Amphibia; order Anura; family Ranidae; genus Lithobates; species Lithobates sylvaticus. The sequence goes on along the minus strand of CM053028.1, from coordinate 147,873,405 downwards.
GGCTAGCCCGTGGCTCCGGCCTAGCCCGGCGGCCATCTTGGTAGACCCAGTCCACCCAGATACCGCACAGGACATCCCCAGGACCCCCCAGTAGGTACAAACGGGACCTGCTTCCATTCCTGGTCAGTCACCTGGGTGGGCAACATCCACAGCCGCCGTCGCCTCTGCTATAGCTAGCTAGACGAGGAAAAAATCGGCTGCGGCTGAGACCCAGCCCACGCCAGCCCACCTCCCAGCTTACCCTTACCTCCTTTCTGCATGCCGGTGTGCCCGGCATTATTTATTCATTCATTATTATTCATTATTTATTTTTTCTCTTCTCTTTTTTATTTTATTTTTTTGTTTTTTTGTTTTTTTGTTTTTTTTAAGATAATGAGGGAAGAAAAAAAAAGGGAAAAAAGATAAAGGGCGAATTGAAGAGTCCATTTGGGTAAATCCTGATGCATTAGTGGTAGTTGCCTTCTAAAAGAGGAAGACAAGAAGGAGCTTTATTGAGGCTGGAACAATATGTATTTAGTTGTGGAAAATTAAGCTATCCTGAAATGTATCGGAATTATAAGAGATTGTGCATGTATTTTTTGGAACTTGATGTCTGAATGGATTCTCAACCCTTTTGTATAAATAAAGAATAAAAAAAAGAAAACAGAAAGCTGCACTGATATAATGATACATATATTGCACATATGGAATGGTAAATAGTGTTGCACTGTCCCTTTAAATTCTCACAAAATCGGTATCATATGAAAAAAGTATTGTGAACAACAAAAGAAAAAACAACCAGGTGAAAATAAGTACTCAATTATAATATGAAAACCTCAAATCCATAATAAAACTGCAATCACTTGGAACTTGAGAGAAAAAGTGCTTCATTTTCTACCACATCAATGCACAGATCTGATTACCGGATGCAATGACCCTACAATATAAGAGGTGCCTGTTTAAAATGGTATGAGCCACCAACCACATGGATATCATTGATATAAATGCTCCAGAATAATCAGGCAAAGCAATATGGCACCTTATCAGCACTGAAAGTCTCCCATGCTGTGTGCCTAATCCTCTCATTGCCTTTGCCAAATTCTTAGAGCTCTGGGAAATCGATGCCCAAATGAAATGATCTTGCTTTCAAACAGGTGCTGTGCTAACTATGGATTTGAGTCAGGCTGTGTACAGGCTTTTTCTTGAAGTTGATGAAGGCTGCAACACACACAAGTACAACTCCATATGCATGTGTTGGGTGGATAGAATGCCTCTGATTGTTTGAAGACAACAAGGACGATTCCTTTTATGGTTGTTTATAGACTAGAGGAGCCTGGCTGGTTGTATGGGTGGCTGGACTTTAGCCCCCTGCACCATGCAGGGCAGTGCTATGAGAGAGAAGAGGAAGCTGTGCAGCAAGAGAAGCAGAGAGAGCAAGGAGGTGATCTGAGCTTTGTGGGATAGAGAGATTCCCAGAGGGTCGGGGGGACACCACTGAAGGGTGAAGGTGGGGTCGACTGTATGTGCCATGTTTCTGACAACTGCCCCCACATCTCATTACACTGCACAATCATTTGTAAAAAAAAACAAAAAAAAACAAAACTCTTCCATTACATATGCTATTCTGTGCACAGCGTGGGGCCAATGTTTCTGACCTTTCTGTATCCAGGGATGCATATGACATACTCCTGACCACTGCACTCTGTACCCTGGTTTGTATATAAAATACTCCTGATCACTGCACTCTGTAAAATGGCATGTAATTAACATACTCCTAACCACTGCAGGCTGTACCCTGGTCTGCATATAAAATACTGATGGATGGTTGGTTTCAAAGTAAGAGTATTTGCGGTTGGTCTTTGACATTTCCTGCCATTATTAAGACCTATCTTGTTAACCATCTTAGCAATTGGAGTCTGCACACTGCTTCTGCTGTTTTTTGAGAATGTGCCAGGGAGATTTCTCCTAGTGCAATATGGCAGGATATGTGACCAATTAGCTTTAAACTGCATATCCTTGTATATGGGATCCCTGGTGGCTTTTTGGGACAGCATTTCCTTGGCTGAATTTAGATCTACCTGATTGAGACAGACACCCTATCTACTTTGCAGCGCACTGGTGGAATTTTGTAAATGTTCTTTGGAGGCTTCTCAGAACCATTACTTACTAAATAACTCTTGTGCACTGACTTCCTCTTAACGAAAACCCCTGAAGAAGCTATCAAGCGAATTGCATTGGGTTGTGTCTTTTCTCTCATCTATGTCTTTCTGGTGTATGTCATGGGAGTCCATGACTATATACACATATGATTATAGAGGAAACATTCCATCTTGATGCAGGGGTTGTCTGTGTGCAATCAGAGATTGCTGTTCTAGCTTTTTGCCCTTTATGTCTGTCATGTTATGGGCGCTATTTTAATGTATTAGAATAAAGATATATTTTTTTATATCAGTTTGTCAGACGTTATTCCACAAGGAGGTTTCAGCACCTTTAAAGTCCCAAATACCCAATTTCTTTCTGCTCCTGCATATAAAATACTCATGACCACTGTACTCTGTAAAATGACCTGTATATAACATACTCCTAACCACTGCAGGCTGTACCCTGGTCTGCATATAAAATACTTCTGACCACTGGACTCTGTAAACTTGCCTGTATATGACACACTCCACTGCATGCTATAACGTGGGCAGTATATGACATGCTTTTGACCACTAAACTCTGTACAAAGGGTGTGTTACTCTTTATAGAGTGCAAATGCTAAGTCATGTCCATCAAGGTCTGTGAGGTACTGTTTACATTTGATATGAACAAGGTGTTCAAGCACCCTCAAATTATAAAACGCAACACTTTTGTGTTTGCCCCTATTTATCATGAACTGAACTCAAAGATCTACGACTTTTTCCATGTACACAAAAGGCCTATTTCTCTCAAATATTGTTTACAAATCTGTCTAAATCTGTATTAGTGAGCACTTTGCCGAGATAATCCATCCACCCCACAGGTGTGGCATAGCAAGATGCTGATTAGACAGCATGATTATTGCACAGGTGTGCCTTAGGCTGGCCGCAATAAAAGGCCACTCTAAGATGTGCAGTTTTCCTATATTGTGGGGGTCCGAAAACCAGTCAGTATCTGGTGTGACCACCATTTGCATCAAGCAGTTCAGCACATCTCCTTCCCATAGAGTTGATAAGGTTGTTAATTGTGGCCTGTGGAATGTTGGTCCATTCCTATTCAATGGCTGTGCGAAGTTGCTGGATATTGTCAGGAATTGGAACACGCTGTCGTATACGCCGATCCAGAGCATCCCATACATGCTCAATGGGTGACATGTCCGGTGAGTATGCTGGCCATGCAGGAACTGGGATGTTTTCAGCTTCCAGGAATTGTGTACAGATCCTTGCATCATGGGGCCGTGCATTATCATGCTGCAACATGAGGTGATGGTCGTGGATAAATGGCACAACAATGGGCCTTAGGATCTCATCACGGTATCTCAGGTGCATTTTATTCATGGCATTTTGAATGCACAGTGTTCGTTGCCCATACCATAACCCCACCGCTACCATGGGCCACTTGATCCACAATGTTGACAACAGCCAACCGCTCACCCACTCAACGCCATACACAGTGTCTGCCATCTGCCCTGTACAGTGAAAAACGATATTCATCCATGAAGAGAACACCTCTCCAAAGTGCCAGATGCCATCGAATGTGAGCATTTGCCAACTCAAGCTGGTTACGACGATGAACTGCAGTCAGTTTGATACCCCGATGGGGACGACGAGCATGCAGATGAGCTTCCCTGAGACGGTTTCTGACAGTTTGTGCAGAAATTCTTTGGTTATGCAAACCAATTGTTGCAGCATCTGTCTGGGTGGCTGGTCTCAGCAGAAGTCCCCTGGGACGAAACGCGTAGGGACTGGTTTCTCTGTTCCCCATATTGCTTTTAATACCGTGATCACTATTTTATTTACTTTGTATGCTGGTTTTTATGCAAATAAACAGCCAACCTGTTTTTGACCTACACCATTGGAAGCCCTTGTTCTTTTTGTTTTTAGCTTTCTGTTACCCTTTGGGTGATATATTTTTTGGTGGCCACCTTTCCACTTTCTGGATTCCATCGAGAGAGGATTGGATTTCCTGAGGACATCGTGGATCGCTCCACATTGATCGAAGGATCACCTGTGACCTGTCGCATTGTTCCTACATGATCGTGGTTTCATCTCTCTATGCTCGTTTGACCTGGTGTCGCTGACACGCAGGTCCATTGGCTCTGGTAAGAGTATTCACCTTTAACACACTTGTTTGATGTCATTATCTTCAGATGTCCATCTAATCATCCTTTGTTTCTCATTATGAACCATTGCGTTTGTGATAGACTCACCGATCATTGGGACTGACTCCTTTTGGGATTTATTCACACATTTTGCCTTCACGGACTTATGTCTATATTCAACCAGTTTATTTAGGTTGCTGGTTATCTCTGCACTGTATTTGTTATGAGCACATGTTATTTATATTATTTACAGTATACTGGTACTGTTCTATTTGCTAGCGCTACATTGTTACCTCCCTTTATGCATGAATTTTGTCACATTCGTATGTAGCAGCTTTTTTCCTTTTTTCACAGGTTAGCGCAATATTTTCTACACTTTACACCTGTGCAATAATCATGCTGTCTAATCAGCACCCTTGATATGCCACACCTGTGGGGTGGATGGATTATCTTGGCAAAGGAGAAGTGCTCACTAACACAGATTTAAACTGATTTGTGAACAATATTTGAAATAAATGGGCCTTTTGTGTACATAGAAAAAGTCATAGATCTCTAAGTTCAGCTCATGATAAATAGGGGCAAACACAAAGTGTTGCATTTATAATTTTACTCAGTGTAGTTTAGGGTGAGATTTAAAGCATAGATAAATGTACAATATTGAACCATACCTAATAACAGGAGAAAGCATTGGGGGAGTGACCCTGGCATTTACATGGCCCTGGGGTATAGTTATTTAAATCTTTACAAATGAAGGTAGTACTTAGATCAGGGGATACAGTGTATGTTATTATATGATTTGACATTTTATCAGACTTGCACACTGCACTACATGAGTCTGTGACTGACCTCAGGTACTGAGAGTCTTTTAAATTTGTGTCATGTGCTTGCCCTTGGGATACTTTTTAACAACCATGCTTCAACCATGCTTCAAAAACAAATGCAGCTATGAAAGTATGTAATTAATTATATGTGTAGTTCATGGACATTGGTAAAATGTATGCATGCTTATGCTATTTAATGTATTTTTATCTCTGAGAAACACATGGGGTGGATTTACTAAAAACAAATAGACTGTGCACTTTGCAAGCACAGTTTTACAATTTTTTTCCAGAGCTTAGTAAATAAGGGGAAGCTCTGCTGGTTTCCATCATCCAATCATGTGCAAGCAATAAATGCTTTTTTTTTCTTACATCAGGTGCCTCATTAGAGCCCCCCCCCTTACATTAGGTGCCCCATCAGAGTCCCCCTTACATCAAATGCCCCATCAGAATCCCCTCTTACATCAGGTACCCCATCACATTCCCCCTTACATCAGGTGCCCCATCTGAGTCCATCTTACAAGAGGTGCCACCATCAAAGCCCCCTTTACAACAGGTGCCCCCATCACATTCCCCCTTACATCAGGTGCCCTATCGGAGTCCATCTTACATCAGGTGCCCCATTACAGTCCCCCTTACATCAGGTATCCCATCAGAGTCCCCCTTACCTCAGGTGGCACATCACAGTCCCCCTTACATCAGGTGCCCCATCACAGTCCCCATTACATCAGGTGGCACATCACAGTCCCCCTTACATCAAGTGCCCCATCACAGCCACCCTTACATCAGGTGCCCCATCAGAGTCCCCCTTAAATCAGGTGTCCCCAGGTGTTCCTCCTTGCATCAATGTTGTCCCCTCCCCTTCCTCCTGTACTCACAGATCAAAAATTGAAAACACAGCTCCTCCTTCCTCTCTCAAGTCTTCCCTCCCCTGCAGTGCCACGCTGACACTGAGATGTGCCCGCTCTCTTTTGCCCTCCTGCAGGCAAATGCTATCTTAGGGACCCACAGACTGGTGTGAATAATGTGTCTGGTATTCAGGTGGACTGAAAGCCCGACACATAATTCAAGACCAGGACTGTCCGGGGGAATGCCTGACAGGTGGCAACCCTACCCTCAGTATGATTCAATTGACGTTTAGGCCTCGTTCACACCATATGTGCTTAAAAACTGATAGAAAAATCATAATGACTTGACTTGCATAAGCTTGTTCACACCATGTGCAGAGACACGTGTATTTATTATGTACGTCTCTTCAAGTACACAAAGAAAACAAAGTGTTCTCTATGTGCCCTGTTAACATCACAATGTTAATTTCACGCCGGTTTTTCTCCACGCAGAAAACTGCATACACGTTACAGATTCCTGTGCAGAAAAAATCTACTAGTGACAGTAGTGTTGTGGTGTGAACAGGGCACATAGAGAACTATTCTTTGAGCCCTTGCAGAATGCATACCAAAAAACTCACGTCTCTGCACATACTGTTAACGAGGTGGTAAAGTTTTACTAAAACCATTGATTGCCAGTTTAAACTGTTTATCTGTTTGATAACAAATGTTTGTCTATATTCAAAGTGAAGGAGATTCACACCTTATCATGCTGGGATAAAAGAATACATTTATTAATGACTGGGTATTGCAAACATAACTGCTCATTGTGCTCCAGTTTGTCAATAATAAATACAATGCACAGCTAGGTCATTATTGATTAGGAGTCTATTTTACTTCATTGGCACACATGAATAGATTGAGTGCTAATGACATAATGACTGCAGAATTACATCAGATCGTCAGCCCCCCCCTTTCCTTTGTATTTAACCTCTGCGTACATTATGTTGTGTTTTGCACAGAAAACTCAGTGGATCCAGTATTGTCCTGCTGAGATCCTCTTCTCAGGAGCCCCTGTACCACCATCTTCTTGTGTGACATTATAGGGAGGCTTCCGGCTCTTTCATGTTCATCCCATGAGCCTCCTGATAATGGTCTATGCCTCCTGGGATATGTGAGATATAAGGATATCACATGTAGCGCTGACATCTTTGCATATTGATGTGTGTTTGCATACTTTAATACAAAGTCTATGTACATTGCTATGGTTCAGTATTTGGAGCCATCTAGTGACCAAATACTGGTAATGCACTTATATGATTTTTACCTCAGAGAAGCACAAAAGACTAATACAGGAAGTGACTGTTGTTTTGATCAGAAGGTTGACCCCTTGACCGGATTGGAGAAATCCAGAGACACTCGTTTTGAGCATCGAATGAGGACCGGATTCATCGAGCATAGCGGAGCGGAGTGACGGAGCCAACCGTCGGGGAAGCAAGCTGCAGTCACCGGACCAAATCCACTACACGATGTTTCCGATTCAGTTGGTGAGCGGGTCACAGACCCACAGTTTGTTAACTTTCACACGCAGTTAGACTCACATACAGGCCTCACTGGGATTTGTAGTTCCACAGAGGAGGAACAGAGCAACTGACACTGAGCAGGCTTGAGGCCTATCTACTCTGCCGCCTCAAGCATTGTAAAATAGTTATTGGAGTTACACCAGGAGCATTTTCACCTCAATTTAACTTACCATAAACTGTGGATTACAAATCATAAGGAGTTACCCTAGCTAGCGAAGACAAGAAGATCACGAACTAAGTACTTTAAGTGAGATCTCACGTATAGCTTTAAAAGTAGGGGGAGCTCCCAGGTATAAATATATAAATATATATAGATATTGTTTGTGATTGTTGGTGTTGAAATTCATTGTACTGTTGTCCTATGTTGGGATGACAGCACAATTGCTGTAATCACCCTGTGAAGCATATTCTCAGTAAAATATATTTGGTTAAGTATCCAGTTGTGTGGAGTGTTGTTTTCTCCCAGCAGGTGGAGCCAGTGAATCCTGAGGATACAACACAGGTATATTGCATTACATTATATTGTACTGTATTGTATTGCACCACAGCTGTGTCAAGGGGACTGAGTCAATTCAGGGGGGTTCATTAGCAGAGTGCAGGCCCGAATCAAAAATTCAGCTGCTCCTTCAGGGGTAAGTGCTTCACTAAGAAGGCACAGCAAGCATAGCACATGTCATTTGCCTAGGCAAGTCACATGAATGGGGGGGGGCAGGAGCCTTTTACTGAAAAAAAAATGTAAATAAACAACAACAAAAAGTACCCGATTTGTGTAGCAGAGGGAAGGAGAGGTGGATAGGAGCTAACTTTAATTTCAGGGTGAATATTCGCTTTAACTCGCACAGAGCTTTAATTTTAGGCTTCCAAATTGTACGCCTTCTGCACTAGTTGTACATGTACATAATATAATTGGGTACTGACATTTAGACCCCTTTCACACTGAGGCGGTTTTCAGGTGTTTTAGCGCGGTGTGCTCGCAGTACGTTAGGAAAAGACCTGCAAGCAGCATCTTTGTATACAGCGCTCTCAAAACGCCCTGCCCATTGAAATTAATGAAAAGCGATTCGGAAGCGCTGCAACACAGATGTCTTTAACCCCCCTCTTTGGGGTTAAAAGCACCCCGCTAGCGGACGAAAAGCGCAGCTTAAACAGCGCTAAAGCACCGCTCCTTTTAGCGGCACTTTAGCGATAACGTGCCTGTGGCTCCAGTGTGAAAGAGGCCTGATAGGTAAAGTTGATCCATGGAAAATCTAATTGCCTCTCAGGGGATAAGGAAGGAATTTTTTCCCCTGCTGTAGCAAATTGGATCATGCTTTGCTGGGGTTTTTTGCCTTCCTCTGGATCAACTGTGGGTATAGGATTGAGTATATGGGATTACATAGTTAGTCAGGTTGAAAAAGTCCATCTATTTCAACCAAAAAAAAAAAATAATAATAATATCCCATATACACAATTTTTCACCCACAGTTGGTCCAGAGGAAGGCAAAAAGAAAACAGCAAAGCATTCTCCAATTTGCTACAGCAGGGGAAAAAATTCCTTCCTGATCCCCGAGAGGCAATCGGATTTTCCCTGGATCAACTTTACCTATATATAATTGTATGATATTATTTTTTATTTATTTATTTTTATGGTTGAACTAGATGGACTTGTGTCTTTTTTCTTCATAATCACTTTTTCTTTATTAAAGCGGTTCTGCACTGACTTTGCTAAGTTTGGCTCAATCGTTTCTAAAAGGAGTAAAGAGTTCACAATGGATGTTTAATTTTTTTTTTTTAAATCGTACCTGTTCTGGTTCTTTATCAGTCCCTGCGGCTGTGGGCGGTGTTTATGTGGGGATCCGCATCATATCCGGTGATCGCTGAACTGTCTCCTGGGATCTCGTGTAATTCATCCCAGGAGTCAGTGCGGAGGTCCGATAAGAAATCTCGCGTGATTTCAACGGCGTGACCCGTTGTCATGGCAACATTTTGGATTACGCCGTTTGGAGCTGTAGCCACTGAGCATGCGCGGGAACCAGCAAGGAATGCTGGTTCCTCCAAATCGATGGAAGGAGGAAGTGATTGCTTGTGGGCTTCAAATGCCCACAAGCAAGATGACATCAGCCGGGAATTATTTTATAAACTATCGATTAGATGGAAAAACTGACCTGGATAACGGGCATCATCACTGCTAGTGAGTATGATGTTAGCAAGACATGATCTTTGAACATTAAAAAAAAAAAAAAAAAAAAACGTCAGTGCAGAACCGCTTTAAGACAAATTTCAACACACAACATAGAAATACGCATTGTACAATATATCTATATAAATCTTTTCATTAACATACCATACACCACACTGACCCCCACCTTGAGAAAACACACCAGATCCTCGATCAAGCCGACCCACTTGCCTAACCATAACCAAAACTCAATTTGTGCAAAACATTATTCAAAGTATAATTAAGAAGGGGGCTTTACAGCACCCTATTACATGTGTCAAACAACCAACAATACAAAAAAAAAAAAAAATAATAATAAAAAAAAATATATATATATATATATATATTTCAAACTGACTAACTATGTAACAATTTTTGGTGCTTTATTCACTGAAATGCTTCCCAATCACCAGCCCCGAACTGAAAACAAATCACTGGCTGTAAAAATCAATACCAAGCTCATGGCTGAAGCCATTATTATTTATACCATTACTTTTTTAATACATTTATTACATTTTTGAATTTTCAATTCCTCTGAAAGACCAGAAATATAACTTGTGTAGGTAAACACTGGGAGGCACTATAATTAGTCCATCAATTGGTCTAAATGTCATGCTGTTACTTGTGTGTTAAAACATATCTATGGACAAAATGTTAAATCATATATGAATTTCCACATTGTTTTTCAACTATTTCTAGTCTACTCCAATAATCTGAACGATTGTGAAGTTTGTAAACGTATTTTGTGAAGATCTCCACACATTTACTTCCTTGAATTCTGTGACAGGTATTCACTCTGTCCTGTGGATAGACATTGTTGTGGCATATATTTCACAGAGTCTGCCTTCTGAACTACAGAGGTGCTAAGAGGAGGCGTTTCAGCAGGCAGAGTCAGTACAGGAATCATTGTTTGGAAGCAGCAAGGTACCATGGGATATGTAGTCCTTAGAAATTAAAAGTAAACAGCAGAGGAGGAACTGCAAAGCATGCAGGGAATCCAGGAAGTTGTGGAAAGAGATGTCCAGCAGACAGCACTTACATTGTGAAAAGAAGATTTTTCAAGTACGCTTATATTGAATTGTCAAATATAACTATTGTTTTTATTACAATACTGGTGTTATAAATAGAAAGTTGATGTTGTTACCATAGATTACCTTTAAGGGTGGGACTGTCCTGATAGACCTTGAATGTATAGTTTGATGCAGCAAGCATGTCTCCTTTGTTCTGTCCTGAACATAAGACACTATAATATTACGTTATTATTTATTATAGGCAGTATTTCCTTTCATTAGATTCTTGTATTTTTGGCATTTTAGTAGTCTTTCCTGCATTTTAATAAAAAGCACTCCCTTCATGAGAAACTATAATCTGAGAATCTTACAGGATTCATGCACCATTAATACATAATTTTTGCATTACAAGCTTCCTGTATTCATATGTTCTCTGATTTTGTTCTAGTTCACCAGTTTGGTTCACCCGATTTAAAAAACAAAATAGCATTTACTCCTCAATTCTGAAAAGTCACTTAGCAAACTAATAAATTGGGCTTAAAGTTTCTTATTTAAATAAGATCCTTATGACTCCTACTACAGCTATGTTTAACCATCACCATGGAGTTGCTGGTAGTACTGTGACGTGCAGTTGTATCTAGAATATACATTTTTACTTTTCATTTGTATTTGGCAAAAAAAAAAAAAAAAAACGACAAAGAAGTGGATATATTTAAATACAAGAATGCCTATAATTTTGACGTGCGGTACGTTTTCAAAGAATCTTAGCGTTAGATGTTTAATGAGGATTTAGAGGGGATAACTTTGTATTTTGAAAAAAGCTTTGGTTAAGAAGTTAACTATTAAATAGAATAGGATTTCATTGAAAAAATTTATAGTGGAGAAAATGTTACTTACATGACTAAAATGGAAAATGGTGAGAGGGAAACCATTTGTGATCTGGGGGCCATGGCATTTATTATAGGTAAAGAAATTAAATGACAATAGAGTAGATGAATTAGGAGTTAGGACTACACTGCTATATCAAGAGGAAATTACAAGGAAAGACTAAAAGTAGATGTGATAAATAAGGAAAATTATGAAAAAATTAAAAATAAAATACGGTGTGCATGTAGTAGATAACTGATAGATTGACTATGTATACTTTTAGCTAATAAAAGACAATCTACCCAGTGGATCTTTCACTTCTACCAATAATGCTCCATCACAGAATGTTAGTTTAGGTCATATGGGTAAAAATGTTAATGCAACAAAGGTCTACTGTGTGCTAATATGAGAAGTTCCGTGCATGTGCATTTAAGCAGGTGAATACACTGTAATGTAAAGTTTTTGTAATGCTGGATTACCTGGAAGAATCTATTATTGTAATTTGAACTTTGTTATGCAATGTGTAATGAGTCAGCAGCCTTGCCCAAAGAATTAGGAGAGGGTTAAAGTTACCAATTCCTGGGTGTTCATGGTCTTGCCTTTCTGTGGCCCATAAATACAAAATGGGGTAACTTTTCGTGGTCTTTTTGCCTCCACATGCAAACTAACTGGATAGGTGCTGTATCATGTGATTCCTGTTGAGAGGTGCCATGCCCCCTCCAAAAAGGAGTACCTAGCCAGGGTACTGAAGAGGATTAAGGACTTTTTGGACTTTGCATTACTCTGAGGTATGACATGGCAGCCTGGAAAAGAGACTGTGTGCTATATCAACTGAATGCTTCTAAGTAAAAGTTCCAAGTAAACACAAACGTACCTGGGCTTAAGTTCTTGTAAAGGGGATGCATGTAATGGCATATCCAAAGGACCAGGGCTTATAGAACAAAAAAGGGGACTGAAGAAGAAAGGAGAGAAGGCCACCATACAAGCATTAAAGTGGATGTAAAACTTCACATATACATGTAAAACTTATGTAGGAGGATTTGTTTAATCTCTGTGCATCATCTGAGGCTATTCACTTCACTGGGTATATTTTCTGTCTTCAGCTTTATATACTGTTTAGAAAGTGCATGTCCTGTTAGAATTTTCTCTTCCTGATTTACCTGTGGGTGTGGATTCTTGCTATACTCTTTGAGACAGATGATTGGAGGAAAGGCACACACCCCCACTCCACATAGGCAGAGACTTGCAGAGCTGTGCTGTGAATAGACAGCTCTCTACTAATCTATTTATAGCACCCACCCTGACACAAAATTTAGGCTGGTTTTATCACAGTTGCCAGAGAGCTTGGCAGAAGTTATCATGCTGATAACAGAAGAACGGAGCAGGAGAAAGCTTAGGGTTTTGAAGAGAGATAAGAACACACTGCAGATATATGTGCCCAACTCAAATTTCATGAATCGGGTTTACATTCACTTTAAAGCCCCATACACACGGTCGGACTTTTTCATGGATTCTGTCCGATCGGACAATGTTGTTGAAAAATCAGACCGTGTGTATGCACCATCGGACAGTGTACGTCGGATTGTCCGACGGACAAAGTCTTATCTCCTGCTGGAAAGATTTGCCGACAACACGGTCCGATCACACCAAATCCGATCGTGTGTACGGTTGTCCGACGGACAAAGTGCTACACATGCTCAGAAGAAATTCTGTGACGGAAGCGCTCGGTCAGGTAAAACTACCTTTCCTAATCGACACAGCACATTCGTCACGCTGCAATGTTAAAATGTCTTTAATGCAGCGCATTCTCTTTTTCTTTACAATGCAACAAGAGTGACATGTTTTAGCTGCTCCTATTCACCCGCACTTCTCACAAACTTAGTTCTTTATTACTTTTCAGCATTTATACACTACATGTTTATTTTTACTCAGATCGTAAAAGAATCTTTGTTATATTTTTAGCATGATTTGTCTTTTTTTTTTTTTTTTTTTTTGGGAATACATATTTGAAGGAGATTTTTTTTTTTTTTTTGGAGGGGGGTTGTGTCTCAACTTAGCAAAACCACATTATTAACATTTGTATTTCTTGCTTAAATTTACTAGGAGTTTGTTGGTTGTTGGTGCCCCTTGTTAATTCTACTTTAGGATTAGTGAAATGTACCTGCCTACTCAAAGAAAAACTGTCATTGTAGAAAAGTAAAACACAATAGTCAATGATTATTTCAAATCCAAAAAACATTTATTTAGGTCTCAGCAACAAACCAAAGAGGAACGCAGCCATGGTGAAACTTGGGGAATTTGCAAAGCCTTGGACACCCACGGCAACCATCATTTTTCACGCTTAGAAAATTGGGGGCCTGAGGAGTACCTATCTAAATAATAAGGGAGTGCAATCTGGTCCTGAAGTCCAAAACATCCGGAACTGCAGCAGATGCCATCTAGGTCCCCAGGCTCTGGTCCTACGAGAGGCTCCATCTTCTCTCAGACCAGACTGAATCAAGGTCATCACTCTCTTGTCTTCCTTGTACTCTTCCTTCCACGCCGTGGTGCTGGTGCTGGTGGGGTGGCAGAAGGAGGAGGCGGAGCAAGGTCACTCTCGCAAACATGTGTGAGTGGGGTCATCTCCCCAGCCATCCCCTCATTTAGGATTTTGAGGATGACATCCTCACACATGCTGCGTTGCCCCGCCTCCATACCCGTCATTTTACTGCCAACCAAGGAGGCAAAGGCCTCCTCGAAGGTGGGTGTGGCATATAGGGAGGCTGAAGCATCTTTGATCAGCTGGAGCGCTGACTCTCCCACCTCCCCCATGCTTTTCGCCCTTCTGTAGGGAAGGCGGAGGGGAGGGACTTGGGAGACAGTCAGGCTCCTAGGCCTACCCCCCTGTTGGCTGCCACTAACCCCTGCCTCCTCCTGACTGCCACCTTCCACAGCCACCTCCTGGCTGAGGTCTTCCTGTGTATGAAAAAGGGACATAGTTTCAGTTATTTGTTCATCAAACACACACAATTCTCATCTAGTGACTGTTGCAAAATGTTTACAAATAGAAAACCATACAATTCTCAGCCCTGCAGTTTAGACTCTTCCCAAAAATGTCTCCAACACCACTGTCTGTTGATATGTCAATCACGTTAGGAACTAAGCAATTGGGGATCCTGAATTAACTGAACATCATTCATTATTCCCCAAAATGGTTACAAAACTACTATACCTGGAACAAGCTGGGCTCCTGCACATATTCCATACTGGAAGGCCCAGGTTGGTCCTCGGAAGCCTCATCAAAGGGGGGGCGTACGCGGAAGGACGCGTGCAAGGAAGAGTCGAGAGTGACTTCCTGACATTAGCCTGGTCTTTGAGAAAGTGGAGCCTCTCATAGTACCAGAGCGTGGGGACATAGACATCAGCTGCTGCAGCTCCAGATGCTAGGGACTTCCGGACCTTATTGCGCTCCCGGAAATAGGTACTCCTCATGTTATTAACCACTTGCCTACCAGGCACCAACACCCCCCTTCCATCCAGACCAATTTTCAGCTTTCGGTGCTCTCACGCTTTGACTGACAATTACTCAGTCATGCAACACTGAACCCAAATGAATTTTTTGTCCTTTTTTTCCCACAAATAGAGCTTTCTTTTGGTGGTATTTGATCACCTCTGGGTTTTTTATTTTTTGCGCTATAATTGAAAAAAGACCGAAAATTTTGAAAAAAAACGCATTTTTCTTTGTTTCTGTGATACAATTTAGGAAATTATTAATTTTTCTTCATAAATTTTGGCCACAATTTATACTGCCACATATCTTTGGTAAAAATAACCCAAATTAGTGGAAATTATTTGGTCTTTGTGAAAGTTACAGACTCTACAATCTGTGGTGCGAATTATACAAAATTCATCACATCTGATGTACTGGTGACCTATCTCATTTCTTGTGACCCGAACAAGTCAGGAAAGTACAAATACCCCCCAAATGACCCCTTTTTTGAAAGTAGACATTCCAAGGTATTTAGTAAGAGGCATGGTGAGCTTTTTGATGTTGTCATTTTTTCCCACAATTCTTTGCAAAATGAATTATTTTTTTATTTTTTATTTTTTTTCTACAAAATTGTCATTGTAATAGGTTATTTCTCTCACATGGCATGTGTTTACCACAAATGACACCCAAAAATAAATTCTGCTACTCCTCCTGAGTATTACGATACCACATATGTGGGACTTTTCCACAGCCTGGCCACATAGAGAGGCCCAACATGCAGGGAGTGCCATCGCGAATTCTAGGAGCATAAATGACACATCTAACTTGTTGACTACCTATTACACTTTTGAAGGCCCTGGAGCACCAGGACAATGACACGTGACACTGACGGGGCACTGATGACACTGACGTGGCACTGATGACACTGACGTGGCACTGATGACACGTGACACTGACGTGGCACTGATGACAGATGGTACTAATACGGGGCACTGATGACACGTGACACTGATGACAGATGGCACTGAGAGATGGCACTCATACATGGCACTGATATCACGTGGCACTAATATGTGGCACTGATGTGAGATGGCACTAATACGTGGCACTGATGACAGACGCACTAATACGTGGCACTGATGACACATGACACTGATGACAGATGGCACTGATACGTGGCATTGATGACAGGTGACACTGATAACAGATGGCACGTGACACTGACAGGTGGCACTGATGACAGATGGCACTAATATGTGGCACTGATGACAGATGGCACTGACTACAGATGGCACTGACTACAGATGGCACTGGGGATGGCACTGGGGATGGCACTGGCGGATGGCACTGGGGATGGCACTGGCAGATGGCACTAGGGATGGCACTGGGGATGGCACTGGCAGATGGCACTGGGGATGGCACTGGCAGATGGCACTGGGGATGGCACTGGCAGATGGCACTGGGGATGGCACTGGGGATGGCACTGGCAGATGGCACTGGCGATGGCACTGGCGGATGGCA
Organism: Lithobates sylvaticus; assembly: GCA_028564925.1. Classification (NCBI taxonomy): domain Eukaryota; kingdom Metazoa; phylum Chordata; class Amphibia; order Anura; family Ranidae; genus Lithobates; species Lithobates sylvaticus. The sequence goes on along the minus strand of CM053028.1, from coordinate 147,856,852 downwards.
CTGGGGATGGCACTGGGGATGGCACTGGCAGATGGCACTGGCGAATGGCACTGGCGGATGGCACTGGCGGATGGCACTGGGGATGGCACTGGCGGATGGCACTGGCGGATGGCACTGGGGATGGCACTAGGGATGGCACTGGCAGATGGCACTGGCAGATGGCACTGGGGATGGCACTGGGGATGGCACTGGGCACAGATGACATTGGGCACAGATGACATTGGGGACAGATGACATTGGGGACAGATTGCAGTGGTGGCAGTGGGCACAGATGGCATTTTATTTTTTATTTTTTTATTTTTTTGTAAAACACTTACGGCGCTGCAGCCGTTCATCTCCCCCTCCTCACACGCTGTCTCTGTGTGAGGAGGAGGAGCGGCGCTGAGAGATGATCTCATATGTTTACATATGAGATCATCTCTCATTGGCCAGGGCGATCGCGCTGTAAACGGCCGCTGTTATTGGCCGTTTACAGCGATCTGTGATTGGCCGTGTCCGAGGGACACGGCCAACACAGAATTTCCCTGCTGCGCGCTCGTGAGCGCGCACAGGGAACGAGGAAAGGGGAGGCCGTCATATGACGGCCTCCCGGGATTTGGCATCCGCGCTGTGGCCGTCATTCGGCTACGGCCGGATGCGAAGTGGTTAATCTTGACTTGTAAGTTTGCCACGGTTGCCATGGGCAGGTTTGGCTTTACAAATGCCACAAGTTTCAGCATGGCTGCGTACCTCTTTGGTCTGTTGCTGTAGTCACGGTGCTTTGGTTGCCATAAGAGGGGAAATTCCCTGTATTTATCAATGAAGAGGGGGAGAAAACTCACGTCGTAGAAGGCCTCCATCACCTCTGCAAGACACAACACCACACAAAACAATATAAATAATGTCAGCCTAAACTCTCCTAATCTTCTCCATAAAGAAGCCTCAAGTTCTAATCAGTCTAGGCTAGTTATGTACCAACGTCAAATTGTACCTTCGTTTCTAGCGATCGTCTCGTGCGTGAGCTTTTTCTCCCCTCGTCTCCCAGATCGTGGCTACGACACAGGCGTGTGACGTTTTATATACAGTGCGCATGCGTCAAACTCCGCCCGCCCCTGACGATCTTTCTCGTCTATTCCCCACCCTTCTCTTTACGGCGCAGTGGGGAGAGCACATGGCGGGGACACAGCAGGTGCGCCCCAAATATCCCACCAACGAGGAGGAGGACGAGGAAAGTCCGGAGGCACAAACGTCCCGATCCCGGAGCCTGAAATTCAAGGCCTCCAATATGTCATTTGGAGAAATGTTGGAGATGGTGGACATATTAAAGAGGAGCGACTATGATGGGAAGTATGGGCCTTACCTCAACCCCAATGTCCGCAAGGCCAAGATCATGTCTAAAGTTGTGAGAAGGCTGTACAATCATTTTGGGGTACAACGATCCAAGGAGCAACTCAGGAAACGCTGGTCAGACCTGAAACTGAGGGAGGCCGATCAGTACAGAAAGATCAAGCGAGTTCTTCAAAAAAGTAAGTAGTTGTGTTTTGTGTTTGCTTTCTTGCTTGCATACTGCTCCATGTGGTTTGATTTTTACAAAGTTGTACATTCCAAAATGGCCACTTTCAGGTTCGTCTGTGCATTCGATCGTACTCAGCCTCGATCTTTCTGCCACTGTCATGTTCGTGTGTGTGTCCATTCGATCGTACGCAACCTCGATCGTTCGGCCACTTATAATACGAGGTTTGGTGAAGTTTTTATTGAAAGGAAGTTTGTTCTCACTAGAGATGTCATCAAGAGCGTAAACCAAATTTAGTCAATGTAAAGGAGAGGTCACTCAGTAGCTGTTTACCCATCTTGACTCTAGAGCACTAGTGCTGGTACACCCAAACCCCCTTTTTATTAGGCTTTTCCACACATGTGCTCCAGTGGATACTAGAGGGGGGTCTCCATCACACAAACTTCTACCAAAAAGCTAGTAAGTTTAGCACCTTTACAAAGTGACTACATTCATGTAGTTGGCATTTGTAACTGGCCAAACAAAAATAGTGTCCGTCACTTTCAAGCAATGTTTGTCATTTCCTATTTCTGCCCTCAATAGATTGTGTTGCTAAATCTTCCTTTTGTACATTCTCATAGGGCAGCGAAAACTTGGGCCGTCTGAGGAAACCCCAAAACCAACACCTCCCAAAAAAGGGGAAAGAGCAGAAGCAGAGGAGGAGGAGGAGGAAGGAGAGATCATCGAACTTGGAGAACTTGTCACCACAACAGGTGAGTGTGGGAGAACACAGCTACTGGTAAGCTAATCAATGTATGGCTGCCTCATTTCCAACACCCGATTTTTGTTTGTTTGTGGTTTTTAGGTGACGTGGATGTTTTGGAAGAAAAATCGCACTTTACCACAGAGAGTGCCCACGTACTCATCGGGGAGATAATGGTCTGCAATAGAGATCTAGATTACTTAAAGCAAAACATCAATGATGTTCAACAAAAATTGAAGAACATCATTGATGTTTTAGGAAAAATATGAAAACGCACCAAGTAATTAACACACATTTGTGCCTGCTTCTGAACACATTTGCTACTTAAGAACTGTGTGAAATTTGGAACATGCACACATTGTGTCCACATGTGCTTGCTCCCATCATGGTGCATGAATGCCAACGTTTTTTTGGGGGTGCAACCACTTTACGAACTACGAAAGTGGTTGTGGTGAAGGGGTTGCACCCCCAAAAAATGTCCATTCATCCCCATGATGGAAAATGGCACTTTTGAAGCTTCTAGGCATGTGTTTTACCATCTAATGACCATTTTCATACCCAAATTGTGTGCATGTTCTAAATTTCCACTTTCCAGGGGTGACCCCCCATGTGATGAAGGCAAGATCAAACACACTTTGAACATATAGTCATGTCTGATCTTGTCTTCACTTTACAAAGTTGAACTTTCCTAGTTCATAGGTTCTGTTTTGCTCCATGCCTGGTTTTACCAATTGCGGAATGTTTGTAAACAATGTTGTAAATAACCAAGATGTTGTCAGTTTGGGCAAGAAGATTGTAAACGCACTTGTGAATGTTTTCCAAATAAACTTTTTTAATTTTCTAAATGTGTGGCTTCCTTATTTAAAAAACACAATGCATAATGTATGTCAAATGTAAAGGATATGGGGGGCAATGGGTGTTATTTACTAAAGGCAAGTCCACTTTGCACTGCAAGTTTCTTTTCCAGGGCACTTTTTCACTGCACTTGTAGAGCATAGTGGATTTGACTTATGTAAATGACACCCACAGTGCTTTGTACGAAAACACGGAGCACAGCATTTTTGAGAATACACACATGTCTGACCTGGTGATGAAAAGGAGTATTTTGGGTGTCAGTTATGCAGTACAAACCTTCTCTAGACCAAAGATTAGGTATCAAACACACAACATGAGAATAATCTTTTTGGGAAGAAGAGACTGTTACCTCCTTTTGCCCAGAAAGTGCATTCCCACTGTCGAAGGCAAAGGGAAAAAATGTCAAGGTAAAATAAGCTAAAAAGAATACGGAAATGACAAGAAATCATAGGTTGGTTGAAAAATAAGATTTATTGACATTCTAGAAGCAGGCCACAGGCAGTGGCAATGGAAGTTTAATGAATCCCTACTCCAGACCCCAGAGGTGGTGGAAGAAATCTCAAGGGAGTTGAGGAATTTCTTTAACTCCAATGTTGACACAGGTAGCACGCCACTGATGGTGTGGGAGGCACATAAGTGTACAATTAGAGGGATCCTTATAAAAATTGGTACTAGAATTAAGAGGGCCAGGGCCAAACAGACAGTAGACCTCCTGGACAGGATCAGGTCAGTGGAAACCCGACACAAACAGACATTAGCTGTACAGGCCTTGCATGAACTGACGGGTCTGAGGAATCAACTGAAAGAGCTAGCTATGTTTGGAGCTAAGGCGGTCATAGCAAAATGCAGACGCAACTTCTATGAACATAGCAATAAATGCGGTAAGCTGCTAGCGAGGGCTTTGAGGTCCCAACGATCGCAAGCCTTCATTCCAGAGCTTAGGAAGGAAGGGGGAGCAAAGGCCCACACCACAGAAGAGATTGCGGACCAGTTCTGCAAATACTATTCCTCTTTATACAACTTACCTCGTAAACAGTCAGAAAGAGGGAAATGCTTAGAAAGGGAAGCTATAAAATCCTATATTCAAAAATCAGGGCTCCCACAGCTCCCAGAAGAGGCCTTAGGTATTCTAGAAGAACCACTCTCGGGGGATGAGATCACGTTAGCCATAGCTGGTATGCAAACGGGTAAAGCCCCCGGGCCTGACGGATACTCACTGGGGTACTACAAAACCTTTAGCGCCATTCTGATGCCCCATTTCCTAGCAGCATATAACGAGGCGGGGGAGGGGGGCACACCACCTGAGGACACACTTAGGGCCTTTATTACAGTCATTCCCAAAGAAGGGAAGGACCCCCTACTCTGCCAGAACTACAGGCCAATCTCCCTACTCAACGTAGACCTGAAGATCTTCACTAAGGCATTATCAATGCGGCTGTCCGAATGGATCCCAGCAATGATCCACTCGGACCAGGTGGGGTTTGTGGCATCTAGGGAGGCTAGAGATAACACCGCTAAGGCACTAAATCTCATTCATGCGGCTAAATCAAGGGGTACCCCATTAGTTTTGCTTTCAACCGACGCCGAGAAGGCGTTTGATAGGGTCCACTGGCCATTCATTATGGAAACCCTCCGCCATATAGGACTAGGACAGAGAATGTTGACCTGGATTCAGGCCATCTATTCCAGACCGTCAGCCAGGGTTAAGGTTAATGGACAGTTATCTCCCGCCTTTGGCATCACTAATGGAACAAGACAGGGGTGTCCTCTATCCCCTTTAATTTTCATCCTGTCTTTAGAGCCCTTTTTACTCATGGTTAGAAACAATCCTGATATAACCGGCATCGACCTGGGGGAATCACTTTCGCCAAAAATAGCTGCATTTGCAGACGACCTGCTCTTCTTTTTGACTAATCCCCTTATCTCAGTGCCCAACCTAATGGCGGAATTGGAGCTATATGGAAGATTGTCCTTTTTTAAGGTCAACTTCCAGAAATCAGAGGCCTTAAACGTCTCTGTACCCAACCCTACATACACCCTACTACAAGCAGACTTCCCTTTCAAATGGGCTAACACCCACATTAAGTACCTGGGGATTAACTTACCTAACAAAATTGAGAACGTATTCTCCATCAATTTCCCCCCCCCTCCTGCAGAATATTAATAGGGACCTGCAGAATTGGAACACTGGTTTATTCTCATGGTTCGGAAGGTGTAGCATAATAAAAATGAATGTCATGCCTCGTATATTATACTACCTTCAGGCCCTACCAATTAAGATACCGAGCACTTTCTTGAGGGCACTCAATCAATCACTCGTCAGATTCGTCTGGGTAGGCAAACCATCGAGACTAGCCCAGTCCATTCTAAGATTACCAAAAGTGCTAGGGGGCATAGCCTTCCCAGATGTGTCCAGATATCACATAGCCTGTCACTTGACCAGGATCATTGATTGGTGTCGCCATGGGACACTCAAGCAATGGGTCCAAATAGAGCAGCGCATGACGGGAGTGGATCTGCGGGGCTTGCCTTGGTGCCGGAGGGGCTACGCGGAGCAGATAACTAAGCATCCCACGGTGGGAGAGACTTTGAGAGTAGCCCAGAAGGCCACTGGGGAATTGCTGGGGATATCCCTACCTTCCCCATTGACCCCGGTAGTGGGGAACCAGGACTTTAAACCGGGCATGGAAGATACTAGGTTCCAAGACCTATGGATGAACGGAAAACACCAACTTAGACACTTCATTAGAGAGGGACGATGGATGACTAGAACTGAAATATTAGAAGACCCTCTTTTGAGCAGCCTTCCCTTCTGGCAAAAGGTCCAATTAGCACATTTCATCAGGACACAGCCTCACCCGAGGCCATTCATGAGAAAGCTAACCCCATTCGAGCAGTTATGCTCAGATCAGGAGCCCATAAGACACACAATCTCACTGACATACCAAGCATTGAATATCCCACCTCATGACTTTAAGCTGCCATTTATAGCAAAATGGGAACGAGACCTGGGGTTGGAATTCACAGAGAAACAAGTAGAGAGGATCCTCCTCTTCACGATGAAATCGTCAGTGAGTGCTAACCAGCAGGAGTCAGGGTACAAAGTCCTCACGCGCTGGTACTATAACCCAGTGCGATTACATAAAATGTTTCCTCAGAGCTCGGACCGATGCTGGAGATGTGGAGAGGAGGCGGGTAGCCTCCTCCACATCTTCTGGTCCTGCAGACTCCTGACCCCGTTTTGGACAGAAGTCCACCGAATCTTGCAGAAATTTGTGGATAGGGACCTGCCCATGACCGCAGGCTTCTTCCTAATACATCACCATGAGATTCCAGGTAAGGTCTATAGGAAATCTATCATCCCCTCCCTGGTCACGGCAGCAAAAAGTTGTATTCCCCTACTGTGGAAACAGACAGATCCCCCAGGAGTAGCAATGTGGTTGAAAAAAGTAGCGGACATCCATAGGATGGAGGACCTGGTGGCATCTGACAAAGGCCTCAGGGAACAATATCTCAAAAAATGGCACTACTGGCTTGAATTTTATTTCTCGGAGGAGTACGCGAGATTGACGACTTGAGTGATGGGGTATGTTGTACTCCGGACTCAGCAAGACGACCAAGCTGGGGGGAGCTGGAGGACGAACTATCCCCCCTTTCCCCCCCCACCCCCCTGTCCACCCCCTATTTGTTGACTCCTTTCTTCTTAGCGTTCGGCTTCCTCCTGTTTCTTCACCTTTCCCCCCCCCTCTTCTTTCTTTTCCTTCCTTTTTTTTTCATAAAGAAAAGTAAGTCGACTCATGGGTAAACTTTTGATTTAAAAAATGTGAACAGAACTAACTAATGCTATAGAACATCACAGCGGAGGGGGTGAGGGGTTACAACCCCCCCCCCCCCTCATTTAGAGGGATATCGAGGAAAACTCGACCTAAGTTCTAGTGGTTCATAACTATCTAACAAATCTCAAGTCGAGGGATAAAAATGTTGAAGTTAACAGATGGTTGATGTCCTTTGTTTCAAAGTTTATATATGTATGTTAACTGATTTCTCACAAATAAAGAATTAAAAAAAAAAGAAAAATAAGATTTATTAAAAAATGCCTCTCACACATCGTCAGGCAGAGCAATGGCCCCCCTACCCACAAAGTACTCCATATATTGCTCGCGGACCGCGCGGGCATTTAGAGGGGGCAAGCCTGGACGTGCCACTTGAAGGGCTGTGAGGTCAGCATTTGGAGGGCCCTCCACATCTGGGCCAACGGGCACCACATAGTTCCTGTTATGTCTTTTGAGGAAGTTGTGCAATATGCAACAGGCAAGAACTATGTGGTTCAGTTTGTATTCCGGCAAGTTAATTGCCTTCAAGAACAGGCGGAAGCGGCTGGCCAGGATGCCAAAAGTGTTCTCCACAACTCTTCGGGCTCTGGACAACCTGTAGTTGAAGACCCTCTGGTCTGGGGTGAGGGTCCTCATCGGGAACGGCCTCATCAGATGGGGAGTCAACGCAAACACTTCATCTGCGACAAAGACGAAGGGGAGTCCTTCTGCATTCTCCTCTGGAGGTGGCAAGCACAGACTGCCACTTTGGAGACGCGAGTAGAACTCCGTGTGCGCAATGGCACCACCATCCGAGATCCGGCCGTTCATCCCCGCGTCCACATACATAAATTCATATGTCGCCGACACCACCGCCAACATCACTACACTATTAAACCCTTTATAATTATAATAGTAGGACCCCGAGTTGGGCGGTGGGACGATGCGGACGTGTTTCCCATCAATTGCCCCTCCGCAGTTAGGAAAGTCCCAACGGCTGGCAAAGTGGGAGGCCACAGTCTGCCATTCCTGTGGCGTGGAAGGGAACTGTGGAGTGAAACAAGAAAAACTAATTAGTCACTTTGCACATAAACATTGCAAGCAGATTAGACAATCAACATCTTGGAACAAGAGCATTGTATAAAATTGGAGGCTGGAAAGTATTTGCACAGAAAAGTAGAGGCTCCCCTTCACAGATTACTCCCCCCCATCAATCCCCACACTTCTGATGGGCCATTGGCAATAACTAGGGTTTTGGGGGGGGGGTGTTGGACAGGTAACCCTCTGCACTTCATTGATTGGCAAATGGCTCAATAATGTGTGCTAGTTTGGGCAGACCCTCTGTACTTAACACTATTGGCAGCCCCCAGGAAAGCTAAACTAACATTTCAACCCCCCCCCCCCCCAAAAAAAAAGGAAAGCACATTGTGACATTATGAAATTACCAAGCAAGCTAATAGGAGGGAAAGAACACAAAAAAATCGGAAATGGAAAGTATGGAGGCAGCCCCTTGCACTACATGCTTTGCTGAATTCATCCCTAAAGATGCCCACTATAAAGAGGTAGGTATATAGTGTGTATTGACCTTGGGAAAGCCAGCAGATAGAGGATTGGTACCATCTGACAGAGCAGTTGGGGGAGGGGGTTCCTAATGAGTTTGCCCCCCCCCCACCAAAAAAAAAAAAAAGGGGGCTCTACATGAAGTAAACCACACAGCAAACATTTGTGCATATTTTAGGGGGTGTTTGGGGGCAAACAATACTATGCAGCTGACAAAATACATTGCTTAAGTGACTAGGCCATAGGTGTCTATTGGGGCAGAAGAGCATGCTGGGGAGGTAAGTGAAGGGAAAAATGCATGAAGGAGAAAAGGGGCACAGCATATTAGAGCATATTGCAATCATGGTAATTAGGGAAGGAGGTCAAAAATAGAAGACATTAGCAAACAGAGCATACATAGAAGGGAATAGTAAAGTAGAAATGTTACCTTAATATAGTCCTCCTGCAGGACCTGAATGATGGCAGAACAGGTCTCTGGAATAATGATTCCCAGGGCCTGGGGAGAGATACCTGAAGAGAACTTCAAATCCTGAAGACTTCTCCCTGTCGCCAAGTACCTCAACGTGGCAACAAGCCTCTGCTCCGGAGTAATGGCTTGTCTCATGCAGGTATCCTGCCAGCTGATAAAGGGGGTCAGCAAAGCCAAAAGACGGTGAAAATCGGGGTCCGTCATCCTGAGAAAGTTCCTGAAATCATCAGGATTATTCTCCCGGATCTCACGAAGCAAAGGCATGTGCGAGAATTGGTCACGCTGAAGCAACCAATTCTTGGTCCACATACTCCTCATCACTCTGTTCATGGACGGGTCTTGGGTCAAAGCTAAAAGCCCGACACCAATTCCGCGTACAGCACGAACTCGGCGACGAGTACGCACGGGAAACATCGCTCACAAGGTCACAAAAGGTCGGCTGGTCAGAACGGACAAACAGAAAGCACCGATAAACAGCAAGGCCTGAAAGAACGAAATGAATACCAGAAACGAGCAGACAATAAGCAGTGCAAATCAAAGCGTCCTATATCAAGATATAGGCCGCAATGACCAACAAATGCGAACTGACTACACGCACTAATAAACAGATACGCACGACAAGCACAAACTGAAGAGCAGTAATGATCTGAGTCAGAAAACTGAGAAGCGCGAATCTTAAGTCACCAAACTTCGACTAACTCGCGATAAACACGGGATCAGCAGAAGGAGCCCAACGGGTGCCTGACGTGGTGCTGAACTTCCCTTTTCTAATCTCGTGGACGACGACTTACGTCACGACGTTCTTGCAGACCGGATATTCCGACAACGTAGTCCGACCGTGTGTACGCAACACCAACATCGGACAAAGTACGACGGACAGGATCCGACCGACCTGGTCCGCGGATTGTCCGACCGTGTGTATGGGGCTTTAGTGTGCAAAGGAGTTAGTGTAAGATGTAGCTAACATGTCATTGCCATGAGAAACCATCAAGTAGTGGAAATTGCTATTACAGCCAGCCAGCGGAAGTTATTACCTAGCCCAGTGTTTCTCAACTCCAGAAAACAAGTGGAGAAAAAGCGCCTCTGGGTGTAGTAGTTTTGGTAAAAGGAAATTTTTATTACAGCAATATCAATGCACTCACATTTGTGAAGATAGTAAACAGCATGGTATATGTCTCTCAGTGGCGGCTCCCCAGCGATGTATAACTGTCAGCTTTGTCCATGCAGTTCCATAGAAGCACTTCCTGTGGATGGTAAGGGCCGGCTCCGGAAGGCGGCCTCAAAACATTCTACGCTGCCTGCAACATTGGCCCTCATGCCACTCTGTGTCCTTACATCTCCTGTCACCCCTATCAGGAGTGTTATGGGTTAGAATAGTTTAGTGTTGACTTTGGCTGGAGACTGGCTGCCACATCCCAAAAGAACAGAAGAACCCAAAGAGAGGGCCCCAGGGGGACTTTGCTATCTGATTGACTACTGCTTTTAAAAGGTACACAAAGAAAGCATGAAAGTATATAAAAAATCTAAAGTTTATTAACCTCCCTGGCGGTATGATTCTGTCCGGAATTTAGTGCTGAAAGCGGTACAATTATTTTGCATGGAAATTTGGCGTTTTTATATTGTAGGCATGCAATTCTTATGAATAACTCACTTAAATCTGTCCGAACCAGAGTCTAGTAGACATCCCGGGTATGATAAAGTTTGAAACACAAAATCATAAATTATAATATAATAAAAATATATATAAAAATTATTCAATAATGTAATCAAATCAAAAACACTGAAATTTGCTCAGTTGCAGAATAGTCGCTCTCATTAAATTTATTGTTTGATGATAAATTGTGATTCTAATTTTTTATCGGTGTTTTCTAGCTGGTCTAAAACCACTTTTGACATAAAGGGACACTTTTTGGTTGCTATGGACAATCTCCAGTTTCCAGGCAGAAAAAAAATCTTTTTATTATATAAAATGACATGCAGGGCACTGGGCAGACCACTAGGGACAAAGGAGGTGTGTATTTTTTGTATACAGTACTGTAATCTGTAAGATTACAGTACTGTATGTGTGTTGTGTTTTTAAACTTTTTTGAATTTGGCGCCGATCTCCGCTCCCGTGCGTCGGAACGTCGCAGGGAACGGAGATCAGCGGCACTCGGGCACTGTGTGAATCGAGCGAGCGGACGGCTCGCACACACAGCGGGGAGACATTGCAGGATCCAGGGGACAAGGTAAGTAACTTCCCCCTGTATCCTGCAACGCAAGCCCGAGTCTGGCTCGGGGTTACCGCTCCTGGCAGAAAAAACTGAACCCGAGCCAGACTCGGGATTACCGCCAAGGAGGTTAATACGTCATAAAATTGTGATAGTATACACCAATAACATGGTTAAAAAAAATGAAAACACAATGTGCAAATGTAATACCACACAATTGGAGCAATGCTCATAGTCTGGAACACATGGTCAGTCTCATGATGTGTTTTCATTTTTTAACCATTTTATGATGTATTAATACATTTTAGATTTTGTTTATTCTTTCATACTTTTTTTGTTTACCTTTGCTATCTGGTTGACTACTGCTTTTAAAGTCCCCCTGGGGCCCTCTCTTTGGGTTCTACTATCAGGGGTGTTGGACAAGAAGAGAAGCCCCCTCTCCAGATTAATCTCCATCAGGTACGTGACAGTTAATATACCTTCAAAGTTTACCAACATATGTTCCATGTTTCTTTAACCATTTACTCCAAGATACTGAGCCTGATTTACAAAAGGTGTTGAGAATACTCACACAATAAATTATGTGAAATACAAGTGCATGTTTACTTATTTAATTTGCACATGTAAGTATTCACACAAAATATTGGGTGAAGATTTTAACTCCTCAGCTCAAATGTCTGGTAAATTGAAACTACTTCATTCTCTTGTTTTCCTTGCTTGACCATAACATTTACTGTGAACCTAAACAGGCATGCACAGAAAAACAGACATCAAAGAAGAAAACTTGACGAGCTCCACCAACGTACTTAGTAAATCAGCCCAAGTGCACAAGGTAACTACCTCTACATGAACTTGGAAATAATATGTGACATTTGCATCAGTCAATAAGCATAGTAGAGGAAAAGGTACTACTTGACTCAAATCAATAAGACCAAAATGTTCTGGTACTTTTGCCCTGCTTTAAAAATAGATGCAGTTTTAATATGCATATTATTTGTCTATTATCAAACATGGGAGACTCAATCTTTCACAGAAAGAGGAAAGCAGACATGTTATATAGCAGTCCCCTGGGTTTGACATGTCTGTGTATACATCATAAGTGATATAAGTGATAATTATATTGCAGAATTAAAACAATTGTTACCTGCATGAAAGAGGATGACACATGAAGAAGAATGGTAAATATATAAATATAAATAAAAAACAGCTAATATATTGGGTGGATTTGGCTCATATCCTTTATTTTTCAAAGAACAAATGTATATGTGCAAGGACAATGAAAAAATGCATTCTTGCTTGTACTTGATTGGATGATGAAAATCAGCAGAGCTTCACCTCATTCACGAAGCTTTGGGGAACATTTCCTTGCAAAGTGTAACTTCCCTTGCAAAGTGAACAGTATATTTGCCTTTAGTAAACCCAATGGTATAATTTCACCTAATTTTTAGAACATTCACAATCAAAGGAGCAACATACAAGACCAACCTTCAGAATTTCTTAATGTACACTCATAGTGCCATAAAATGGGTTGATCTACTAAAACTGGAGAGTACAAAATCCGGTGCATCTCTGCATAGAAACCAATCAGCTTCCAGTTTTTTTTGTCCAGGCTTAATTGAACGAGCTGAAGTTAGAAGCTGATTGGCTACCCTTCACATATTTTGCACTCTCCATTTTTAGTAAATCAACCCCGATGTGTTTTAAAAGAGACTATTAAGAAAGGTTCATCTAGCCAATTTTTAATCATTGATGGTTTTCTGGCAGTTTAGATGGTTAATATTAACCTCCCTAGCGGTATGATTATGTCAGATTTTTGAATCTCAAAGCAGTACATTGTTTTGCATTGAAATTTGGCGTTTTATATTGTAGGCCTGTAATTCTTAGTAATAACACACTTAAACTGTCCAAACAAGAGTCTAGTAGACATCCCAAGTATGATACAGTTTGAAACAGAAAATCATAAATTATAATATAATAAATGACTATAAATAATTATAACAAATAATAATATAATAATACATTTTATTCAATAATGTAATCAAATCAAAAACACATAAATTTGCTCAGTTGCAGAGTTGTCGCTGTCGTCACTTTCAGTGTCTAAAGACAAATTTCCATAGGAATCACGATCGCTCAATTCTAATTCTAATATACTATTGCTGTCTTCTAGCTGGTTTAAAAACTGGTTTGGGATTCGCCATGTTACTGTTCTGCATGTACATCACTCTGCAGGCAGCCAAAATTGCTTTTCAGCTCCATAAAAAAAAGTCTATAGGAATTTTGCAAACAGTTTGTTGCCCATAAAGTGGTAAGCCAAGAACAGAAGGGCACCCCTTCCTGAACAAATGTAATGCACAGAATTACATTATCTTCACCTCAATCTAGAGCTTTTGAAAACTTGGAGTTCTTCTTTAAGTCAGTACTTTCCGCTAAGCCTTATTCCTTTCAAACATACATTAGTAGTTGCTGTAAAGTGATTTGATTCTAGTCCCATTTGGTGTCACTGTGATGTTCTAGGAAGATAAATGATAGCTGAACCTATCCGTCTTAATTCTACTATCCTGCTATGGTAAAAGGCAAACAGCATGGATACACATAAGACTAGGATTGTATTTAAATGTGGTACTTGTAAAATACAAAAAAAAATCTTAATCAGTAGAAAAACAGTCAAAACAACATTATTTTTGTCTTTGGTAACCAGATGATCGAAGTCCACTTTTTCATTTGAATTTTACATTTAATTCACAACTGACTTTATAGTTGTAAAGCATGTTAAACTTATTGCAAACCCTTTGAAGAACACACATATCTGGGAATAACTAAACACTTGAGGTTTGTGCTAAATCACTTTTAAGTGATTTTTTTGTTTACATTCAGCAACTGAGCAGTCAGAATTGTGATTCATTGACCCCGTTCTCATAAAGGGAGGTGAGTAGTGTGACAGAAGGTCAAATGTGTCACCAAAATGATTCTGTTTTCCTTGACCTGTCAACTGTGTCCAATGGGGACTGGACCTTTATTTAACCCCACTGAAGAATCTGTGAGTTTTATAATAGACTGGTATGTAACAATGAAATATTGCTGCTTCGGCAAGATTAAACCTGTATATATGAAGGAGAAATAAAGCCCAGCAAATTTTATCGCTCCAGATTATCTCTGAAATCATCATTCTGGCATAGTAAAGCAGCTGAGTTAAAGAACAACTTATTGTTTGCTTATTATTAATTAAATTCTTTGCTGGGAGATGGGCCAGAACAAGGTGAAACTGAACCAGCCGTTGTTTCAACTTTTCTGCTACTTGTGGAGACCTTTTAGTACAGAACTAGGTTGAATTTTGTAAAGATTACCATATTTTGAAAGTCATCCTCTTAAAAATATTAAGCTGTAAACATGAATGAAAATGAGGCACCTAGACAGGTATTTAGACTCCTATAAGAATACATTGGGAGCACTAAAACCAAGGCCAGTAAGTATGCAAATGTTGATTTACACTGGTAAAGACCTAACACATCCATTAATATGATGCTGACATCGACAAAGCATGGAGTTAGAGAGGGTGTGCTAGAGCATAAGACTTCCAGCTGGACTCTCAGGGGATCTTGAGCATCCCTAAAGCTATATACTGGCCCCTCAAAAATGTCTGTATTTTATTCATATTAATAAATTATTACCTTACAAAGAGAACTATAGGCTTTTCATTTTATAAATAGTTAGAAATTATATATATGTATATGGACAAAATCATATTACTCCCTGCATATGCATGCTTTTCTTGTTTAGTAGTGCTGCAAAATAGTCAAATCAAGCTGATCTCATGCAAATTTTCCCTTATTTGGGTCTGTTTGGCTTATGGTGATGGAAATCTGCAGTCTACAATGACATGAAATACCCACACTGTTCCTAGTAGTAATAGAACATGAACTCCTTGTCTAGACTTAAGGTTACATGTCAGAGCTCTGGCCAGCATTTCCCTATTGCCTGGAATGTAGCTTTAATTGAAATATGTAGACTGATATAATGGTACTTTACCACATTTGCAATGCTACCTGGATAGCATTGGCAGTTCACTAACTGACTTTCACATTTTGTTTGCAGTTTCTCTTTATTGGATATTCTAAAAGTAAGGGAATCAGAAGAAAGACTTTGAAAAATATTTGAAAACCTTTCACCTGGGATCACATTCTGGGATGTCTTGTATCATTTGAAAGCATTTTCCTGCCATGCTTCTCTGTAGCTCCCCAACCAAACCATTTCCATTCCAGTAAATAATCAGAATAATTTATTATCATTTTACAATAAAAATCATAAAATTAAATGCAGATGCAGCCATTTTACATAAAAGACATAACATACCCCACATGAACATTATCTCCATAAAAACAACACATACATTAGCAAGTAGTTTAGCAACCTTGTCTATAGTGGTGGGGTTGAAAGTGGGAAGTAATGATTGTACCTGTGGGCATGAAGTGTAAAGCATGGAGGGTATCTGAACAGTAGAGTTCTCCTCGCAAGGGATGTATCAATCTTCTGTTTGAAGTGATTGGCGATCTCCTGGGCAGTGAGTGAGTTGGTGGGTGGAGGACGACGTAGAGAGTTTTAGGTAGAGAAGAGTTGATGGGGACGGGATGATAAGGTGTTAATGAGAGAGATAAAGTAGGTCTGCTTGGCAGTGACGAGGCAGGAATTGCATTTTTGGAGGGCAGATTTATACTGGCTGAAATCTTCCTGGGACTTCGTCTTACGCCACAGGCGCTCAAGAGCACGGCTGTGTTTTTTCAGACTTCTAGTATCAACTGTTTGCCAGGGTTGAAGGGGATGGGGCCTGATTCTGTGTGTAGGGAGGGGGGCTAGTGTGTCCAGTGAGGCTAGAAGTGAAGTGTTGTAGACAGAAGTGGCTAGGTTGGTGCAGGACAGGGGTGAAAATTTGTCAGTAGGTCAGTAGCAGAGTAGAGAAGAGAAGGGTTGAGATGGCATGGGTTTCTACGGGTAACCGTTAGGCGGTTGGAGCGAGAGGAGGTGGAGGAGAGGGAGACTAATAAGGTAGTGATCAGAGAGAGGGAAGGGATAGTTGGAGAGGTTGCACGGTGTACATAGGTGCGAGAAAACCAGGTCAAGGGTATTGCCTTTAGAGTGAATAGAACCATGTATCCATTGCTGCAGGTCATATGTAATATATGAGAGTCAATGGCTTACTTCTTTTTGTTTCTTATCAATTATAGATATCAATGCTTTGCCCATAACCACTCCATGAAGAGGATAAACTCTATAACTCGAAGCGCATTGGGTATACTCTGTTGTGTGTGGCTCACCAAACAGAGCAAGTGGTTTTATGTATGGTATTGAATCATCTATCACTGTTTACATTTGCATCAATTGTAGTCCCACTATTACACACTTTGCCTGTACTTTTTAACTTTTCCAATAAAATGTATTTTCTTTTACAAACAATTGTTGTTACTCTAAGACAAGGGAGATCTGGCCTTATAAAGTCCCACTCGACCTCCACACCATTAATCACAACTGGCTCATAGCTGGTCTCTCTACATCTTCTAAAATCTACAATTATTTCCTTTGTGTTATCTACATTTAGCTTTACATTATTATCTCTGCACTAACCCACTAGGTTTACTTTTTCATATTTATATAAATAAATTGTAACATCTCTGCTTTATCTCTAAATGTATTCAGTTATAGACACCCCAAATTATTTGATCAAAGAGGAACTGCAGTCTGCTCACATAATTTGTAATAAAAACATCTTTGCCATTCGGAAGCTTCCCTCCAACCACTTTGCATATTTTTTTATATATAATGCGATTCTCTACTTGCCAAATATGCTGCAGAAATCTCCCTGTACTGAGTCTGGCTGCATCCTTTTTAAATGTGGGCAGCTGAAGCTGCTGCCTGTTTACTTCCTGGATTCACACTTCCAGCTCTGCAACCCGGCAGCTCTCATTGGCCCTCTTATGACTCATCCCCGCTGAGTGATAGAAAGCATTGTGCATGATGTCATAAGCCTAGGCTTTTTACCAGGCAAAAAACAGGAAGTGGGCTGTATATGCAGAGGCGTAACCAGAAATCACAGGGCCCCATAGCAAAATGTTGTATGGGCCTCCCCCAGGTGAAAAATGGGCGTGACTCAAAGAGGGTGTGGTTAGAGTCTGAGATGAACGAGGGATGGAGGGAGAAACAAAGGAAGAAAAAGAGAGAGAGAGAGGAAGGAAAGAAAGAGGAATGGAGGGACAGCAGGCCCAGATCCTACACCACAATAGAAATATGTGTATTCCAGAAAGTTTAACAATAAACAGATAAAGGTACTCCAAACATCTGGTGTTAGCACTTCAATCATCCCGGTACCATGGTTGTTATGGTGTCAGGGTGATTGAAGCGCATTATTTCTATTATTACATATATAATATAAATATAAAATGAAATAGTTCAACTCATCATAATGCAGAATCAGAATCAGTGGAAGCCCTGAGCGGGTCACTTGCCACGTCGCCTGCCACCAGATGCCATCAGATGTCCCCAGCAGAGTGCTTCCTTACATCTCAGGTGTCCCCAGCAGAATGCTTCCTTACATCTCAGGTGTCACTGTCCCCAGCCAGAGGAGTGCTTCCTTACATCTCAGGTGTCCCCAGCGGAGTGCTTCCTTACATCTCAGGTGTCCCCAGCGGAGTGCTTCCTTACATCTCAGGTGTCCCCAGTGGACTCGGTCCCCAGCCAGCGGAATGTTTCCTTACATCTCAGGTGTCCCCAGCCGAGTGCTTCCTTACATCTCAGGTGTCCCCAGCGGAGTGCTTCCTTACATCTCAGGTGTCACTGTCCCCAGTCAGCGGAATGTTTCCTTACATCTCAGATGTCCCCAGCGGAGTGCCTACTTATATCTCAGGTGTCCCCAGCGGAGTGTCTCCTTACATCTCAGGTGTCCCCAGCGGAGTGCCTCCTTACATCTCAGGTGTCCCCAGCGGAGTGCCTCTTTACATCTCAGGTGTCCCCAGCAGAGTGCTTCCTTACATCATAGGTGTCCCCAGCGGAGTGCTTCCTTACATCTCAGGTGTCCCCAGCGAAGTGCTTCCTTACATCTCAGGTGTCCCCAGTGGACTCTGTCCCCAGCCAGCGGAATGTTTCCTTACATCTCAGGTGTCCCCAGCGGAGTGTTTCCTTACATCTCAGGTGTCCCCAGTGGAGTGTTTCCCTACATCTCAGCCCCCCCCCCATTGGAGCCCTTCTATATCCCAGCAGCGCAGGAGACTGTTGGAAAATATGACAGAACACCATCATTACTGAAGCCCGAAGGGGAACAAAATAGAGGCGGAGCCGGCCAGCTACAATAGAAATTGAGCTACGGCACTGCCAACCCCCCCCCCCACCCCTTTCCACAACAGGTCACAGATGACAGACAGCTCGGGGCGGGGGCGCCACAGCTCTATTTCTATTGTAGCCACTCGGCAGGCTCTGCTTTTCATTTCTAACTCAGCTGGTCTTCAGGAAAATCGAAAATGGCGGCCGGCAGAGACATTATCTCCGCCGGCCACGGACCTCTAGCGGCAGCGGCTGTGGGCCCCATAGCGCCTGCGTGGGTTGCTACGGCGGTTGTTCCACCACTGTGTATATGGTATTTACTGGAAGAAAAAAAATATTACTATCCAAAGTTAAGACAACAAGGGCAGAAGATTTAATAGATGGAAAGTTGAAAAAATTACTGAAGGTCCTCTTTAAGTAAAAGATAAAAGTTCAATAATCTGTAGATTGCATCTTTTCATGCTCCAATTCATTCACAGAGCCCTCCTTTTGCATGTTAGTGGGTGGGCAGAGCAGCCTGGCTTCCTAGTTTAATTTCCTAACATCTCAGTGATCATAATGTTCACACCCAAACTTCAGCAAGAAATCAGCATTTTTGATCTGTATGCCATTTTAACAGCTTTAGAATGGCTCTGTTATAGAGGCAGATAACCTAAAGGATGTACATAACAATAGAAATTGTTTCATAGTTGCAGTTTTGGCACTTGTATTGTTTGAAAATATGATGTAAGTGAAATTATTAATTCATACAAAGACATCACAGCTTTGGGCATAATGAAAGAATCAAGTCCATCACTGGCCTAGATTTTATTTTGTATGAAGAACTTGTGACTTAGATGAAACAGCTCTTTAAGAATGATATGTGATAGGGACCAGTTAGTAGAGATTTTTCCAGACTGAGCAGTTGCTGAGTGGGGTGTGAGAAAGCAGATGTTGAGGCTTGGTCTTCATCTTTTCCTGTGTGCAAGACCTCCTGTTTCCTCCTCTTCTGTTATTCGTTCAGTATCTACTGGGTCCTTTTGCACAGTTGCAACTGACTTCTCTGCTGCAGGTTATCCTCCTGGGTCTCTGTGCTCTCCAGAATCCCTTCCTGAGTTCTGGGGCATGCATACACACCCTATTCATCACTTAGGTGAGCTGTGTATTTGAGGAGGTAGAGGCTACAGCAAATCTGTACAAGTGAGTGTCTGACTGCACCTAGACCTGCACAGTCACTTGTCACCATAAGCATACCTCCCACCTTTTTGAGATTGGAGGGTCACGATTAGCAAAAGTATGTTGGCATAGGGCATACCCTTGCCACACTCCCTTAAAAGAGAATTATACAAAAAAAGTGATTGGTTAAACCCACAAGTGCTTTTTTTTTACCAATACTTTTCCTTTATACTGGCTTTTGAAATTTACAAATGCAGCAATTTAGAAATTGAATGAAAGATTTAGCACTGGGAAACACTTTTTGAAAGATAAAAACTGGATTGTATATACAACTATATTGATCAGACCAAAATGAGGGACAAATGAGGAGGACAGAGGGATTTAGTTCCAAATCAGGGACAGTCCCTCGATATCAGGGACAGTTGGGAGCTATGCCATAAGACCCCCACCCTCTTATTGTGAACTTGTCACATTTCTCAGAGACTATAATCCAGCTTGGAAATTTTGAGATCCTCCAACTATGGCACCATTATCTTCAACTGTACCCACAATTTAGCTGTTGTAGGTAAAGTGTGTGATTTGTTTAATAACAGACAACACTTACAGAACGGCCAAAGATATGTTACATTTTAATTGCAAAACAATGTGGGAATAGTGAATAAGTCATTGATTTAAAAAAATACATACTCTGATGAAGCTAAATATCTATGTGTTTCTCTCTATTTCAACATTGTTGAGGACAAGTTGTTACCCGCTACATAACAACAGGCTATGTAAATATCACACCCTATAATTATTGAATTATCTAGCTTAGATATACAGTATATATAGTGTCAATTAAACAAGCAATTAGCTCATTGCTCAAAGTTATACACACACAGTGACCCTACCATGTTTGCTAGTTGGGTCAAGGTTGCTCCACTCTGCTCTGGTCTTCTCAACGTGTTCACCCCTTAATCAGCCTGCGTGTGACATGAATGACGCATTAAGTTTTAGACTTTTAGTTAATTTACTTCTAAAGGAATGTCACTAAGCCCTATCTACATCTAGTATGGCTGCAGTTCAGCAGAACCCTGTCTAGAAAAAAATAAAATAAAATAACAAAATGCATCTAAGGCAGTGGTCATCAACCCTGTCCTCAGGGCCCACTAACAGGCCAGGTTTGCAAGATAACTGAAATACATCACAGGTGATATAATTTGCTGCTCAGTGATTGCAGTATTCTAGTCTGCGTCTCCCTAAGGTAATACATAAAACCTATGGCTCCAAAAATCATAACATGTGAAAGAATCATAAATGATCCTTGTATGGCCAGTTCTCTTTCTCATTAGTAGACAAGTGTAAATGATGGAGTCTGGTACAGGCACAAAATCGCTCATTCAAACTCCCATTGACTTTAAAAAAAAGGTGGACAAATGGAACACATTATTTTGTCTGTAGTGTAGGAAATCAGCTAACTTGCATATTAGTAGCACTGCCAGCTTCTAAACTAAACATTGTTAATAGGTCATAATTAGAGATAAAACAGTTGCTCCATTAAAGGTAACCTGCACTGAGGAAGTATGCAATAAGCAAGTATGCAGATTAGCTTACTTGACTCGGAGGCTTGCAGCTCTTGTTGCTGGTAGCAGTAGGCATTCTTCCTGGACTGGGCAGTACTCATGTAAAAAGTGTGAGTGCCACTCAGTACTGTGACCCAGGCTGATATATAGCACACCTCTAGGACATGTGTCAGCAGCAGGCTGGACTCATAGGAATGGACATGATGACATGGATGTCATTCTGCCCAAAGAGGAGCAGATGTGTCAGATCAAGGATGAGGTTGAGAACAGCATTGGAGCCTAGAGACTGTACTTACATCTTAAGCACCTTTCTTTTAATACAGCAGGGAAAACAGGGAACCCCGAACGAAGGGCAATTTAAACTCGGAGTTCCACTTTAACTTTTCTAATAGGTTTACTTTCATGTGAACTGTCATCATGTGAACTCCGGCTTAACAGTAAAGTTCAGAGAAGAATTGTTGCTGAATTACACTTGCCATTAGCTTGGCTGAGATGAACAGGTTAACCACTTCAGCCCCGGACCAATTGGCAGCCAAAGGACCAGGCACCTTTTTGCGATTCGGCACTGCGTCGCTTTAACTGACAATTGCGCGGTCGTGCGACGTGGCTCCAAAACAAAATTGGCGTCCTTTTTTTCCCACAAATAGAGCTTTCTTTTGGTGGTATTTGATCGCCCCTGCGGTTTTTATTTTTTTGCGCTATAAACAAAAATAGAGCGACAATTTTGAAAACAATGCAATATTTTTTGCTATAATAAATATCCCCAAAAAATATATAAAAAAACATTTTTTTTCCTCACGCCGATACGTATTCTTCTACATATTTTTTGGTAAAAAAAAAATCGCAATTAGCGATTATTGATTGGTTTGCGCAAAAGTTATAGCGTTTACAAAATAGGGGATAGTTTTTATAGCATTTTTATTAATATTTTTTTTTTTACTAGTAATGGCGGCGATCAGCGCGACCCACAGGCAGGCAAATGCACGATCACGTTTATATACGTGATTTTGCCTGCCCGTGCCATTCTGCTGACGTATATATGCAGTGGGCGGTCGGGAAGCGGTTAAAGGCAACAGCAGCATGCAAGCAAGGCTTTTTTGTGGTGTACTTTAGCTGACAAACAAAAGAAAGATCTCATCAGTGCTGGGTCATCACTACAATAATATTGTTTGTATAGTTATATGAGATTGGAAAGCACACATGTATTGGAGTTGAGTTCTGTCTTCTGCAACTACTGCTTCTGAAACGACACACGCCTGCCAATTTAATTTTCACTTTATGATGTTTCAGCAAAATCAGAACACCAAAAGTTTAGTAACATAATTCCATGCACTTTCTTACTTTTAATATGGAAATTTAAACTAATTATTTCTCTGATGTGCAAGTAGATTGTGATTGCCCCACACAGAACACACTCAATAGCAGATGACTGTATGGCTTCTACTTATGTATGGCTTTAAAAGAAAAACATTTTCCATATGTTTTCTAAAAAAAATTCAATAAATTATGGAATCTAAATGTCTAAAGCGCAAACTGAGAATATCATTCCATGCAGTATTACATTTATCACTTTGATTGTTTCTTACTAGGGATGGGCTCGAACATTGGGAGTTCGCCCATTCGCGCATAGCGAACATTATGGGGCGTTTGTGGCAAATCCGAGCGCAAATTCCAAATGAAAAATCTTGGATGGTTTTTCCGACGGAATACCGCTCAAGCTTGGCTTGCATACACACGGTCACACAAAAATGTGCTGAACTTTCGACCATCATGAATGCGGTGACGTACAACACTACGACAAGCTGAGAAAATTAAGTTGAATGCTTCCGAGCATGCATCAAATTGTTTCCGAGCATGCGTAGGAATTTTGCGTATCGGAATTGCTACAGACGATCGGAATTTACGATCAGAACTTTTTCCGACCGAAAAATTGAGAACATGCTCTCAATCTTTTGCTGGCTGGAATTCGGCCAGCAAAAGTCTGATGCAGCATACACACGGTCGGAATTTCCGACCAAAAGCTCTCATTGGCCTTTTGCTGGCTGAATTTCCGATCATGTGTACGCGGCATAAGGGGATACCCAGGCACGATATTTAAAGGAATATTTCATTTTTATTGTTTCACTTTAAGCATTAATAAAATCACTGCTCCTAAAAAAATGGTTGTTTTAAAAACTTATTTTTTTGCATTGATACATGTCCACTAGGGCAGTACCTGGTTCCCATTATGCTTTTTATGGCAATAACTTGCATATAAGCCTTTAAAATGAGCACTTTTGATTTTTCTTGTTCGTGTCTCATAGACTTCAATAGGGTTCGCATGTTCACGCAAATTTTTTGCCTGTTTGCATGTTCTGGTGCGAACCGAACCAGGGAGTTCCAGTACTTGTATTATTTTTATCTTGCCTAATGGCACTAGGCACATTGCACTAGGCACATTGGATAACTATTTCTTGCTACTTCCTAAGCATTGGTTGATTTATAGGGTGCCAAGTCGAGCTGTGTTGTCACATCTTCTTTCTCAGCCCTAAATTATGATTAGGGCAGAGAAGGAATTTCTAAGATCTAAGGACCAGTTTAGTCATATAGTAGTTAAAGCGGAACTTCACTCTCTCAATCAATATTGACTAGTTTTAATCCTTATGCTGCTAGCATTAGTAAATAGACTTGTTTTAAACTTTTTTTTTTACATTTCTTTAGTTACTGCCTAGTTTTCAGGCCTATGCAAATGATGTCCTTCATCCCAGGAGTCTTCAGGAGGGGAGGAGGAGATTTCACAGTTAGGCATCTGAGCTTTGTGACATCTTCAGAAGCTTAACTGAGAAAATGCTTAAGTATACCCCTACTAGGGTCATTGTTGTCTTTGGAGAGTTATAAAGAAGGGGTGCCTGTGATTGGGCACCCCAACAAAGCTGTGTGAGAGGGCCATTGACCCCCCTTTCAGGACATGGCTACATTAGGACTTCATTTTATACAATGAACAGACTTTTAGCTGCATTTCAGAACATTCTTATCAGTCCATTGCGAGGACACCAGGACACCAGATCCTCTCAACTGTATTAACTGAATACACATTTCAGTCTCACTCTAATAGCCTCATAAACATTCAGTCAAAGTTTATGTAATTAGGAAAGCAAGCATACATCCTTTTCACTAATCCATCTTTGTGAATAGCTTAGTTGGAGTAGTCAGCAAATACACATTGTTGTCTATCTTTTCTTGTAAAATCAAAAACTTCAGTGTATTTCATAACTCCTGAGCTGATAATGGTACATCCAGAATAAGGACATATTTACCTCTATCAGTTAATTAGCAGCATTTTAAGCCCAAACACCACTATCCTATGAGGGATTGGAAGCACGTTTTGCCTATTACCTCTTCTAGGTGAAAAAGCACCTGAAACCCATCATGTTTGGATTCATGTAAAAGGTAATTTCATGCTGGACAATAAAATACAAAGTACCAGACTGTAACATGTAGGTATTCAATTATAGTAATACCTATAGAAAACGGTATCTGTGGAGGGGCAGCTACACACCTCAGACCTCTTGCTTGGTCAGACCATTTCTATCGACACCCTCCTCATGGAAAAGAAAAGAGGGGCTGCAGCCGCAGTCTGCAGCTCTCCTTTTTACCATCAAAACAAGGAATATCTGCAAAGAGCCACTGACCCATCTTGCTCTTTGGTTGGACTTTTTTAAATCCAGACTTGATAAGTACTTTTAATTCTTCCATTTTTGTTTTCTGTTGTGTTATTGTCTCTGTTTTCCTTTGTAATGCCTCTTTTAATGTAAATATTTTATTTGCACCATTTTATTGTAAAATCTGCTGAAGGAGGCTATAGGTTAGTGTAAAATAGCCCATAGTATTCCATCATATCAGATGTCCAATGACAGCAAAATATCATCTCAGCTTGAATTACAATAACTACATTACTGGATATTGTGGAAAGTTATAATTAGTAAATTATAAAGCTGGCCTCATATTAACCACTTAAGCCCCAGACCATTTTGCTAGCCAAAGACCAGAACACTTTTTGCGATTCGGCACTGCGTCGCTTTAACTGACAAATGCACGGTCGCGCAACGTGGCTCCCAAACAAAATTGTGGTCTTTGTTTTTCCACAAATAGAGCTTTCTTTTGGTGGTATTTGATCATCTCTGTGGTTTTTATTTTTTGCGCTATAAACATAAAAAGAGCGACAATTTTGAAAAAAAACACATTATTTTTTGCTTTTTGCTATAATAAATATCCCCCAAAAATATATAAAAAAACATATTTTTTCCTCTGTTTAGGCCTATATGTAAAAAAAAAAAAAAAAAAGCGCAATAAGCGTTTATTGATCGGTTTGCGCAAAAGTAATAGCATCTACAAAATAGGGGATAGTTTTATGGCATTTTTATCAATATTTTTATCGTGGCTGCGACATTATGGCGGACACGTCGGACAATTTTAGCGCGATTTTGGGACCATTCACACTTGCAGTGATCAGTGCGATTAAAATTGCACTGATTACTGTGTAAATATGACTGGCAGTGAAGGGGTTAACACTAGGTGGCGCTGTAGGGGTTAAGTGTGTCCTGGGGAGTGTTTCTAACTGTAGGGGGGATGGGCTAGCTGTGACACATCACTGATCATAGCTCCCGATCACAGGGAGCTATGATCAGTGACTCTGTCACTAGGCAGAACGGGGAAATGGTCATTTACATTAGCATCTCGCCGTTCTTCCTCTCCGTGAGACGATCGTGGGTATACCCGCAGTCATCGAGTCCGCGGGACCTGCGACCCAACTCACAGAGCTCCCGGCCGGCGCGTGCGCCCCCGGCAGTGCCCACACAACGGCACAGCGGCAAATTTAAATTTGCGCAGTCGTGCCATTCTGACGACGTACATCAGCGTGCGCCGGTCGGGAACCGGTTAAAGAGTTTTTTTTTTCTCTAGTAGATATTAGGGCTTTCTTATGATCTATCCTGCTTACACGCAATGCCACATGCTTCTCTATAAAGAGACCCTATCATAAACAATGTAGTATAAAAACTTACCCTACCTAACCTTACATGAAGACTTACCTGGCAGAGGTAGCTATTGGCCACCTCTGCCAGAAGTCCAAAGAACAACAAACCAATGCATACAAAGTTCGTCTTTTAGCCCAGAAGGAAATAATGACTCACCCAAACTGCCTACTATAAAGAGACTCATATTAGACATCCAGACTCTGATGTGGATGGGGCATCTCAAAACACGTATAGAGGGGGACAAATTGGTTAAACATTTTTTTCTCTCAAATGGAAGTAATTTATAATAAAATGACCAAGAAACTGTTAACACAGTTTAATACTTACATTATTCTAAATGGTATACAGAGGAACCCTAGGTGGCACGCTGAGACCTTGCATGCAGTATCTTATGCTTTTACTACCTGCATTGCATTACAAAACTTTTCTCCACTGATATTGTTATTATATTATTTAGGACTTGTATAGCACCAACAGTTTGCCCAGCACTTTACCATTGGTAGACACAGGACAGTTACAAAACAATTCAAAACAAGAGGGTTTGGAGTACCCTGCTTATGAGATCTTACAATCTAAAAGGAAAAGGACAATTGGTGTTAAAGGTAATAAATATGTGGAAAGGAAAAGATGAAAAATTTTGAGTTTAGTCCTTAGGTAAAGATGGCAAAGGCTTCCCTCATGAGATGATGATGATGATGACACATACATTTTCAGTGATTGTTTATTGACTGACACAGTAGGAAATAGGGAATAGGGGTAGGGATTTCAAAAGAATGGAAGAGGCTCCAAAGAAGTCCTGGAGGTGAGCATGGGAGGAGATGTAGGCAGTATCTCATGCTTTTCTGTATTCCCACATCAATTAGTACCTCATTTATTTGATATACAGTGCCTGCATCTCTCTATTACACAGCGTGCCTCACAACTCTCCATACCATGCAGTATGTCACACCTCCCTGTTACACACAGTGCATCTCTACTATACAAAGTGGCTCATGAATTTTATTACATTTAGTGTCATTGTCATCTCTCTAATACATACAGTGCCTTGAAAAAGTATTCATAACCCTTGACATTTTCCCCTTTTTGTCATGTTACAACTAAAAAAACGTAAATGTATTTTATTTGGATTTTATGTGATAGACCAACACAAAGTGGCACATAATTGTGAAGTGGAAGGAAAATGATAAATGGTTTTCCAAATTTTTTATAAATAAATCTGTGAAAAGTGTGGCATGCATATGTATTTAGCCCCCCTCAGTCAATACTTTGAAGAACCACCTTTCACTGCAATTACAGCTGCAAGTCTTTTTGGGTACGTCTCTACCAGCTTTGCACACCTAGAGAGTGAACTTTTTGCCCATTCTTCTTTGCAAAATAGCTCAAACTCTGTCAGATTAGATGGAGAGCGTCTTTGAACAGCAATTTTCAAGTTTTGCCACATATTCTCAAAAGAATGGCCCAGTCAATGTCCAGACCTTAATTCAAACACATGAATATGCTTTGATCGAAACCATTCCCTTGTAGCTCTGGCTGTATGTTTAGGGTCTTTGTCCTGCTGGAAGGTGAACCTCCACCCCAGTCTCAAGTTTTTTGCAGACTCTAACAAGTTTTTTTCTAAGATTGCCCTGGCTCCATCCATCTTCCATCAAATCTGACCAGCTTCCCTGTCCCTGCTGAAGAAAAGCATTCCCACAACATGATGCTGCCACCACCATGTTTGACCGTTGGAATGGTGTGTTCGGCGTGATGTGTAGTGTTAGTTTTCCGCCACACATAGAATTTTGCTTTTAGGCCAAAAAGTTAAATTTTGGTCTCATCTGACCAGAGCACCTTCTTACACATGTTTGCTGTGTCCCCCACATGGCTTCT
Organism: Lithobates sylvaticus; assembly: GCA_028564925.1. Taxonomy (NCBI): domain Eukaryota; kingdom Metazoa; phylum Chordata; class Amphibia; order Anura; family Ranidae; genus Lithobates; species Lithobates sylvaticus. The sequence goes on along the minus strand of CM053028.1, from coordinate 147,828,803 downwards.
TGCAAATGGCACTTCTTATGGCTTTCTTTCAACAATGACTTTCTTCTTGCCACTCTTCCATAAATGCCAGATTTGTGGAGTGCACGACTTAGCCCCCGTACACACGGTTGGAAATTCCGACCACAAAATCCATCTGATTTTTTCTGACGGATTTTGTCCGACACTGGTGTTGCATACACACGGTTGGACAAAGTTGTTGGAAAATCAGATCATTCTGACCGTGGTGACGTTCGTTGCGTACGACGGAACTACATAGAGGCTAGTAGCCAATAGCTTTGGTCTCGTAATTTGATCTGAGCATGTGTGGCACTTTGTCCGTCAGAATTCTCTACACACGATCGGAAAAAGTCAGATCAGATTTTGTTGTCGGAAAATTTGAAAACAGGATCTCAAATTTTTTCCGGCTGAAATTCCGACGGAAAAAGTCAGATTTAAACCTCTCCACAACTGTATCCCTGACCTGTTTGGTGTGTTCCTTGGCCTTCATGATGCTGTTTGTTCACTAAGGATCTCTAAGAAACCTCTGAGGGCTTCACGGAACATCTGTATTTATACTAAGATTAAATTACACACAGGTGGAGTCTATTTACCAATTTGGTGACTTCTGAATGCAATTGGTTCCACTAGATTTTAGTTAGGGGTATCAGAGTAAAGGGGGCTGAATACAAATGCATGCCACACTTTTCAGATATTTATTTGTAAATACATTTTAACACCATTTATCGTTTTCCTTGTACTTCACAATTATGTGCCACTTTGTGTTGGTCTATCACATAAAATCCTAATAAAATACATTCATATTTTTTGTTGTAACATGACAAAATGTGGAAAATTTCAAGGGGTATGAATACTTTTCAAGGCACTGTATATTGCATTTTGTCTCTCTATTGCATACAGTGTTTTATGTCTCATAACTTTGTTTTACATGTAGTATCGCACACCTCATTATTAAAGGCAGTGCCTCATATCTCTCTATTACCCTCTATTATTAGTGTCTCTTATCAAGCTAAGCAGGCAAAACTACTTACATTTTGCTGAAGCCCAGAGCCACTGAGCAGAAGTAAATCATAAAGCGGAAATAAATTGATTGATTTACCAGTTTCAAAACAGTTAAATTCCTGGAATATCTAACTTTCACATTGGCTTGTTTCCTAAACCAAACTGGCAAACAATCAAATGGCTAGTGCCAAATCATCAATGCAGCACCATGGCAATTGCAGATCAAATTGAAGCAGCTTCCTTGGCTGTAAAGTATAAGAAGGTCTAATTCTGCTTTAAGGCTGTCAGCAGATCGGCCTCTAAAAATGTGTTAGCGCCCTAAAGTACCTAAAAATAGAGAGCAACTGAGCATGTGTAGAACAGGGTGAGGCACTTATTTTAAATGTTTTACATAACTATACCTACAAAAGGGGCCAGCCTGAAGTGATCTTGCAAGCCTAATTTTCTGACTAAAGTTCTACTTTAACAAATTAGGATACTGATACATCCAGCTTTGAAGTGTGTTGCCCTGGCTACACATTACAAACTGATTCCACAGTTTACTAAAGTAGATTGAGTTGTAGTAAAATTAAAATATCTTAAAATCAAGATGTACAAACAATAGTAGAAAGAAGATATTGTAAAATGTACAATATATTCAGTGTTATGATTTACACATACTCTTTACAATCTTATTGTAAAATGCATGGACATTGCTTTTATTTTTAGTTGAAAGCCTGTAGTCTTTTTATCCACTTAAATATACTGCGGCAGGGTGGCTCTATTGCGCAAAATGGCGTACCTGTACATCGTTTTGTTTAATAGAAACAGAGTGCGCATGTGCGATGCATGTGCCCGGCGCCCGCGATGTCCGCCGGCCACCCGCGATCGCTCCTCACAGAGGCAGAATGGGGATCTGTCTATGTAAACAAGGCGGATCCCTGTTCTGACAGGGGACTAGAGAAAGATCAGCTGTTCCTAGTGATCAGGAACAGCGATCTCTCTCTACTTCCAGTCAGTCCGTCCCCCTGACAGAAAGCATCTCCCTAGGGAACACTTAACACTTTGATCACCCCTAGTGTTAACCCCTTCCCTGACAGTGCCATTTATACAGTGATCAGTGCATTTTTATAGCACTGATCACTGTATTGGTGTCACTGGTCACCAAAAAGTGTCACTTAGGGTCAGATTTGTCTGCCACAATGTCGTAGTCCCACTAAAAAATCAATGATCCCTGCCATTACTAGTAAAAATAATAATAAAAAAAAAAGTCCCTAAATCTTTCCCCTATTTTGTAGACGCTATAACTTTTGTGCAAACCAATCAATATACGCTTATTGACACTTTTTTTTACCAAAAGTATGTAGAATACATATTTTCCTAAACTGATGAAAAAATTATTTTTTTTACAGGATATGTATTATAGCAAAAAGTAAAAAATATTTATTTTTTTCAAAATTGTTGCTCTTTTTTTTGTTTATAGCACAAAAAATAAAAACCAGAGAGGTGATTAAATACCACCAAAAGAAAGCTTTATTTGTAGGGAAAAAAGTAAAATTTTATTTGGGTACAGCGCTGCAGGTCCACGCAATTGTTGGTCAAAGTAACGCAGTGCCGTATCACAAAAAATGGTCTGGTCATTAAGGGGGTAAAATCCATTTCGGGGCCTAAGTGGTTAAAGTGTATTTAAACCCTGAAACTATTTCACACAATATTTTGCAGCTTACTATTCCTTAGATAAGGTGCTTGCATTCATTTTCTTTTCTTCAGGCTATTTTTACCTTTTTTTTAATTTGGTAATCCTGTAAATAACACTTTCCTGGACTTTAAATATGTTTGCCTTTGTACTTTTCTATTACATAAGGGATGGTAGGATTTTAGTACTTAGTGGTCAAACCTTGAAATTAGACACAAAACAGGCTAGCAAAATCACTAATGATGATTCAAAAAGGACTCAAAAAGTATAACAATTTCCTGCTCAACAGCAGTGTAATGTACAGGGCCTGGTTTATCTGCTGGTGGCATTGTGGTTCTTAGGGCGGATAGCTGCAGTTGCAGTGTCCACCAATGTCGACCAGCAAGTGTCTCCCAGAAGCCAGCAAGTTTTAGTGATCAGCTCCACCTGGTTATAGCTGCTAGGTGGCTGTATAATGCCCGTACATACGTTTGGACATTGATCGGACATTACGACAACAAAATCCATGGATTTTTTCTGACGGATGTTGTCTCAAACTTGTCTTGCATACACATGGTCACACAAAATTGGTCGGAAATAGGAAGTATATGCCTTCCAGTTACAGTTCCTAGGTGTTCTGCAAGAAAAGGGTTGGTAAATGGATAAAATATACTGCCACAGGCAACATTCAATAGGCTCATGTAATTTGGCGCAATTGGCAGCCATAGGTTCTTGGCACTGCCTCAATGGGCTACAGGCAGCTGTTATATCTGGGCAGTTAAGCATTCACTTCTTGCTGGCTAGCATGTGCCATTATAAACTCCTCCATTTTGTTCAACAATAGTTGGCTGTCATTTTAAGATACGTTACTGCCTGCATTAAAGCTGTAAGGACAGCAGGATCAACTTGGTTGAGCAGCAGTAGGGATGAGCCGAAAACTGCCCTGGGTTCAGTTTGAAGAAGTTCAGATGTCGAACCTGAACCCCATTGAAATCAAGGGCAGCTGAATCTGTCAAATTGAAAATACCCATTTTCTGGGCTAATAAGCAACAAAATAGTTGGATGGGGGGACATGAGAAAAATTTTTTTAAAAATCAATGCTCTTATCTGAAAGAAATTATTAAAATAGTTACAGTGAAACATTTCCTTTAAATAACACTGGGGGTGCCCTAAACCTGCCTGTGAAGGGGCACATCTCTGTAAATGAACTTGGTGTTGAGTTATTCACTTTACGGTCAACACAGAGGACAAGGGGGCACTCCTTACGTCTAGAGGAAAAGAGATTTCATCTCCAAATACGGAAAGGTTTCTTCACAGTAAGAGCTGTGAAAATATGGAATAGACTCCCTCCAGAGGTGGTTCTGGCTAACTCAGTAGATTGCTTTAAGAAAGGCCTGGATACTTTCCTAAATGTACATAATATAACTGGGTACTGACATTTATAGGTAAAGTTGATCCAGGGAAAATCTGATTGCCTCTAGGGGGATCAGGAAGGGATTTTTTTCCCCTGCTGTAGCAGATTGGAGCATGCTCTTTTGGGGGTTTTTTTTGCCTTCCTCTGGATCAACTGTGGGTATAATATGGGGTTTATTGGATTGTACGATATATATTTTATTTTTATTTATTATTTCTTTTTTTTTTATGGTTGAACTGGATGGACTTGTGTCTTTTTTCGGCCTAGCTAACTATGTAACTATGTAACTATGTAAATGTCACAATTGAAAAGTGTTTAAAATTGCTGGCAAATTACATATAATATATTTTGGGGGACTATTGGAGGGATCTGTGGGCTGTTTTTTTTTTGTAAATGTGTCTTTTGTTGTAGCATATCCTATAGCAAGAATGAAAAAATGTATTCATAGAGTCCCCAGCAAAATACATATAAGACCCTTTGAATCGGGTATGTTTTTTTAGGGGGTACCCCTCACAAAAAAAGTGCACAGTCCCCACAAAAATCCCTTACTGTTTCATATGAATTTTAATTGGGATATTCCCACAAGCAAAAAAAAAAAAAAAAATGCTTGAGGTCATCCTAAAAATCTATACCAGACCCTTAATCTCAGCATGCAGCCTGGTTGGTCAGGAAAGTGGAGGAAACAAGTGTGTGGTGGTAAGATGCTTCACCTCTATGTTGATCAGTACCTCTTCCCCACAACCTTGGCCCTAGGTGCCAGTGGCCATATTTGGCCAGTGATGTCACTGCTATTGTTACCTCGTCAGCTGTTCTGAGGAATGCGGCAGGTACAAGCACCCGTTGTTTCCTTAGGAACCAGTGATAGCAGGAAGCTTTTCTATATAGCAGCGGTAGAAATACTACTTCTATATTTGATGGTTGGCTCATCCCTAAGCAGCAGTAAACCATTCATGATACAAGGACATCCAAGAACAGTCCAAGTAGGTTTATCCTGCATTTGTATTCAATAAGTCAATACACTGACATAGCATGAATGCAGGAGGGCTTTGTACAAAAAGTCCATAGCATAAAATAAACAAAACATCTGCTTGTCTGAGCCAATAAACAAACTCTGGTAAATTCCTGAGTAACAGAATAGTTGCCAACTGTCGTGAATTAGTTGGGACAGTCACAGATTTTGATCAGCTGTCCCCACCTGACCTTGTCCGGGAAAACAAGGTTGATCATGGACAGACAGCAGTGCCCTGGGTCCCCACATCTGTGTTTGACAGGTGTGCTGCTGGGCGGGGTCACTGTGAGCACAAAACAAGACAGGGAAGAACACAGGGACAGATCCCTCCTCCTACCTCCTCTCCACGCAGCTGAAGTTCTTCAGACGGCGACGGCGCTCTCAATGGGGATTGAAAACATCCCTGGCTGAGGTGGAGCTTTGTGAGGCTTGTAGTTGATTGGGCGGGACTCAGGGAGGGGATGTGGCCATGAGATGATTGTGCCACCCACCGTCTGCTTTAGTGCTGATACATGAAGCAGCTGCAGGCTGCAGTGAAAGGAACGGAGGTAAGTGCTCAACAACAGCTCCAAACTGCCTGGGTCAGTGACTGTATATATCTGCAGACAATTAGGCCTCTTGAAATTCTGCGGCATAAAGGACTGACAGATGCTGTTGCCCATATCAACCTGATTACTTTATTCACAAAATCCTTCCTCCTTATGAACAATTCCCCTTCAATAATTCAATTATCACATCTGTCCAGATGGAGATGTGACTGCATTCACATCTTGGATTGTGAACAGAATAGCCGCGATACCATATTGCACTGCAATAGTGGCAAAAACCACCACACATGTTTGGGTGCCATTCATTTTTAATGGCTCCTCAAACATGGTGTGGTTTTGCCATGATTGTCGCCTGGCAATCTGCATCGTGCAAAGTTTGTCCCCCTGAAAAGAGCAGGAGCTTCTTTTGGGCAACAAGCATCACGTGAACCGCACTGCATTTAGGAGCCATTAAAAATGAATGGCACCCAAACATGTGTGGAGCATTTTGTCACAATTTCAGTGTGTTTTAGAATTGTGGGTATTCTACCCACAATTCAAAATGGCCAGATGGGAACAGGCATAGGTACTGGGGGAGGGAAGTGAGCAGGGGAGTTCAGGCTGGGGACAGTCTCTCTCTAGGAGGAGTGGGGAGGACAAAGTCAGTTAGTGGCCTATCAGTGAACGGAGTGGAGGAGTCTCCGCACAGCCGTCCTGCACACAGAGGAAGGGAATGGGGAGAGGAGAGGGTGGATCACACTGAAGTACATGTGTTCACACTGTAACATCAGCCCCTTCCACAGAGATGTGAGGGGGGCTTTGGTCACCAGCATTTCCCCTTAAATCATAGTCCTCATAGTTCCCCTTTATATCAGAGCCTGCAGGGTTCTCCCTTACAGTGCAAGGGGGAACTCTGCAGACCCTAATGTAAAAGGAAACTCTGATGTAAAGGGTTATTCTGTGGGCTGTGATGTAAGGGGGGACTCTGGTGACCACCTTACAGCAGAGTTCTCCTTTACACCATTCTTTGCGATGCATACTAGCTCATTATGCCTTTGTCTTACAGTTTTTTTTTTTTGGGGGGGGGGGGTAACAATCACTTTTAGGTTTTGGTTTATGCATTAAGATGCCTTTGTGCCACTGTTAATCTTAACTGGCCTGTGCAGCATTGCCACTGTTTTCTTCAGAAATTAAGCAGGATAGCTATGTTGTACTGCTCATGTGTGATGTCTAGACCATTAAATAAATTGAAGGACAGTCTCTGGCTCAACGCCTGGTCTTTTTACTAAGTCTGACACTTCTGTAAAACTGTTAAAGATTTACATAGAAATGCCCCAACACATTTAATAAATTAGCTGTTGAATAGTGTGCAATGGAAACAGAAGAAGTGGTTGCTTCGTCTCAGTAGTGTTTTCAACAATATGCTCCTGCCCAATGTGAGGCAGGATGAACTACTACTATGAACCTAAATAACCCAGCATTCAACCAAGTAAGTAAATGTACTTGCACATCATTCTTTATGTGTTTTTTTTTATCTTACAGGCAGAATATTTTGTGGTATTTCTGTTTTACAAAATTATAATTGAGCAATTTGCTAGGCGTACCATGCTTTAACATATAATGTTTAAAAATGTGGGTGAAATTTTAGGTTTGAAGCATTGGCTAATTGATTTACCACTACTGGCAATAAAAAGGCCATTTAACGACACATTAATATTTAAATAACACATTTACAGCCAGAGCTATATAACCATAAATGAGGAAAGTAATTAGTCTGCTACCATTGCTGGCAACAAAACTACTGTTTGGCTTTTTGTTCCCGCTGCAGCAATAACAGTAATAAACCGGCAATTACTAATGGCATAGGTTATGGAGAAGGCCACCTATCCTATGTCTCCACAGTCTCAAAATGCCTTAGGCACAAACAAAATGAATTTTTATGTGCTCTGTAACAAACCAGTGACAATAAGCCCTTTATCCCAAATAAAGCCATTAACAGCTTCCAGGCAACATAATGTTATAGAAGCCAGAGCTAGACTTTTTTATGAATGGAATATTCAAACAGTACCACTTTTGTTTTATCTTTTTTTGTACCATTTCATGTATTTTCTTTCTGCAGGACTCTTTGGACTTTGGCCATTCAGTTAAGAATTACTAAAACAGATATTGCTAAAATTCATTATATGAAAACAATTAAAAATACTAATAAATTTGCTTCGCTAAGTAAATATAATTTTTTTTAAATGAAAAAGTTTTTATTTCCCCAAAAAAATTATTGTACAATTTTCCAATGCACAAACATTATGTCTTTTGTTCAGCACAATTATTATACATATTACTCACGTAGGTGATAGACAGAAGTCTCTGGTCACTTATAAAGACGGTTACAATGTAGCAATACAGTAGATCTTTTGGGGTATCAATATATCATTTGCTATTATACAGATTTGAAGAGAATGAGCTGTATGGTATAGGTCCAGTAGGGTGGTACGTTAAAAAAGGAGATGTTCTCTGCAGTGCTACACACATGTGTCAGTTGTATTAAGCCAACGGTCCCAGACTTTGTTATATTTTGCAGAGCACCCTCTATTAATGTAGACAAGGAAATATAATTTTTTTTATGATTTTTTTTATAGTACAGCTTCAAAATATAAGTAACTAGCATATTTAATGTTGAAATGTCTGACTATAATAGCCCCTTTCTTTATATAATAGAATCATTTTCAGTGATAATTGTGAAGTTAAACAAATAAAAATAATGTCCTAAAGAGAAACACAGACAATTCGCAATCCCAACTTACTTTGGTGATCAGTGGTTTAGTGCCCCTTTACAATGAAATACCTTCTTACACTGGTGATCAGTAATGAAGTGGCACCACACTGGTGGTCAGTGTGAGCACAAATACATAGTTGTATTATGTAAATGATTGTATCATCTGGCTCTAGCTCTAATGACATCAGAGCTGGAACTATGCAGTTACTGTTGGGCAAGTGACAACCCACCCAGTAATGCCTACAAACCAACTTGGTGCTCCAAAGCTAGAAGAGCACCATGCCCCAGGTGCCAGGGTCTAGTTATGACTCTGATTTGCTTGCATCTGGGGAAGACCGTTCTCACTTCCCTGCCCATAGCACGTCACTACACAGAACACTGTATGCCTTGATTTGGGCAGGTATAGCAATGCGGTTACCTGTGATTATGAATCAAACTTCCATTTCATATGATGTAAGGGTGTCAAACTCAATTTCACCGTAGGCCGCATCTGCTGTATGGTTGCCCTCAAAGGGCCTGTTGTATCTGGAGTGTGCAATGTACAGAGTGCAGGGTTCAGAAGTGCTTTCTGTACAAAGTTCAGGATTATGCTACGTACAGAGTGCAGAGTTCAGGAGTATACTATGTACAGAGTACAGGATGCAGGGTTCAGGAATGCACTACGTACAGAGTGCAGGGTTCAGGAATGCAATACATACATGCTTTCTGTACAAAGTTCAGGATTATGCTAATTACAGATTGCAGAGTTCAGGAGTATACTATGTACAGAGTGCAGGGTTCAGGTATGCACTACGTACAGGGTGCAGGGTTCAGGAATGCGCTACATACAGAGTGCAGGGTTCAGGAATGCAATACATACAGAATGCAGGATTGCGCTACGCATGTCCTGCAGAGTTTAGGGGTGTGCTGTGTACAGATTACAGGGTTAAGGGGTGCGATATGCACAGTGTGCAACCCTAACCTCCCCCCTGCCCCCCAAAGCATCCTCACATCTCTACTTTCTCCTACCTGGCCAAGCTCTAGTACTTCCCTGTGTAGGCAGCTCCAGTACCTCCCTGGGCAGGTGGCTCTACTACCCGTATATTTGGCTTTAGTACCTCCCTGTGTAGGCAGCTCTACTACCCGTGTATTTGGCTCTAGCACTTCCCTGTGTAGGAGGCTCTACTACCTGTGTATTCGACTCTAGTACCTCCCTGTGTAGGTGGCTTTGCCCCGCCTTGCAGGGAGATAGATCTCCAGAATCTGAGAAAGAGAACGGTTTGGGGGAAGGAGGAGGGTGAGAATTACTGCTGGGGGAGTTGCACATGCAGGCTCAGGCACATATATATATATATTATATGTGTGATTGAGCCTGCACCTGTTTAGGAGCATACAGCATGCCCGTCCTGTAACGGCAGTGGACAGCCTTGGCTCAAAAAAATTGTGAAAAAAAATTACAACTTCAAAAAACTTGCCGTGCCTCTTACTAAATACCTCAGACTGTATACTCAGTATATCGGGATTATTCAAATATATATAATAGTTTGTAGACGCTATAACTTTCACACAAACCAATTAATATACACTTATTGCCATTTTTTACCAAAGACATGTAGCAGAATACATTTTGGCCTAAATCTATGAAGACATTTTATGAACTTTTTTTTTTTTATTGGATGTTTTAGCCCAGAAATTAGAAAATATCATTATTTTTTTACACTGTTCAGTCTTTTTTCGTTTATTAAAAAATAAAAAAAACCCAGTGGTGATCAAATACCACCTAAAGAAAGCCCTATTTGTGTGGAAAAAAAATTATATCAATTTATTTTTGGTACAGTGTTGCATGACTGAGCAATTGCCAGTTAAAGTAGCACAGTGCCAAATATAAAAAAATAGCCTGGTCATGACTGTATGTAGCATACTGGGCTGTAATTTAAAGGCAAATGTCACCTTTTTGCAAAAATGTAATAAATGCACTCAATTTAATAAAAAAATGAAAAAAAAAAAAAAGCTGGGAGTGCACCGCTTACCACAATTTGGTGCCAAGGTGCAAAAAAAAATACAGTAATGCACAGTAAGTATAAGCTAATATCCAGTATTGGGTTTCATTCATACAGCCTAAATAGTCATGGTGTGGCAAGTATACTGTAAATACCTGCATCCAGGTTCCCAGGTGTTCCAATCATTGGCAGCTGCTCAGCCTGTACACCTAGGTGACAGGCTGTCCGCTGTGGGAAACATGTATCTGCACATCCAATGGTTACCTGCAGGTAGGGATACGCATCTGTCCTTGGACACAATCTCTCTGCATCCAGGGTTGGACATTTGTCCCTAACAGCAGGTAACCAATGGATGTGCTGATTCATGTGGATACATGTTAACATCAGTGGACAGCCTTGGCTCTTTTCAGCCTGTCACCTAGGTGTACAGGCTGAGAAGCTGCCAATGATTGGAACACCTGGGATCCCCACTGTAGATATTGACAGTATACATGCCATACCATCAGGGCCGGTGCAAGGATTTTTATCAAAATATGCATTTTGACACCCCTATCCCATCTTCACCATCCTCTTGCTACTCCCTGTCCAAAACCGAGCTGGTACCTCCTTCACATTGCATCCGTAATGTGATGGGGCGCAACGTGAAGGATGACACACATCATTGGAAATGGAGCTGTGCTAAACTTCCACTAAATGGCAGTGTGTAATGAGGAGGTGGGGTTATGCATTCCTCACTTCCCCTCACTGGGCACAGGCAGCTGGCAGGTGAGGCAAACTAAAACTTCCAATGGCTGGATTCCCACCATTAGCAAACTCCCAGATCACCCCCCCCCCCGATACTCTCACTTTGATCACACCATCCCAGATTCCCCTACCCTGGTTATACCCGCATATTCCCCCCCCCACCCTGATCACACCTCCCTAGATACCCTTCCCTGATTACACCCCCAGATAACCCCCACTTTGCTCACACCCCTAGATAACCTCTCCACCTTGACCACACACCCCCAGATACCCCCACTCTGATCACATCCCCAAGATAACCCCCCAACCTAATCACACCTCCCCAGATACCCCCACTCTGAGCACACCCCTAGATAACCCCCACCATGAGCACACCCTAGATAACCCCCACCATGAGCACACCCTAGATAACCCCCACCATGATCACACATCCCCAGATACCCCTACCCTGATCACACCCCCAGATACCCCCACTTTGATCACACCCCTAGATGTGTTGTAAATTTGCCCAGCCAATTATTACATCATGCAGATTAAATGTATAGTTTACATAGAGCAAGCTATGAGAAGCATTAGTTAAATAATATACACTACGTTATTTTTTTCCTGATTCGGACCTCCAAAGATATGGCTTGCTAAAGAGTAGGGATGGGCCCGGTGTTCGATTCGAACCCATGTTCGAATCGAACATCGGCCGTTCGTCGAGCCCAGAACTATGTGGGCCGTTCGCATCAAATTCATGTGATGCAAACGGCCCACAATGCACTGCGCCAGTCGCAGTGCATTGCTGGCTGATGATTGGCTGATGATTAGCCAAGCATGCACTGTGACCCCGCATGCTTGGCCAATCATAGAGCCAGCGGCGAGGAGAGCAATAATAGCTCAGGGGGTTTAGTACACGCCCCACACTATATAAGGCCGCCGCACCGGTGGCCTCATGTAGTGTGTTCCGGCGTTAGGAACATGACGGTGTCAGTGACATTATTCATTCTGCTGAGTCTGACATTATCTGCTGTGATTCTGGGGATTAGTGTAGTGTGTGCGTGCTGTTAGTACAGCATTGCAGTATCACATTAAACCACCTTTACCCTTCTGGCCTGTTGTGTCATCTAAGGCAGCCATCTGCGGCTAATGAATTGCTGGCTCCTGTAACACAGAGAACAGTCATTCATTGAAAGTCATTGATAAAAAAAAAGTCATTGATAAAAAAATAAAAAAAACGTGGGGGTCCCCCTAAATTCGATTACCAGGCCCTTCAGGTCTGCCATGGATATTAAGGGGAACCCCGGCCAAAAAAAAAAAATGGCGTGGGGTCCCCCTCAAAATCCATACCAGACCCTTATCCGAGCACGCAACCTGGCAGGCCGCAGGAAAAGAGGGGGGGACGAGAGCGCCCCCCCTCCCTCCTGAACCGTACCAGGCCACATGCCCTCAACATTGGGAGGGTGCTTTGGGGGTCTGTGACCCCTCAAAGCACCTTGTCCCCATGTTGATGAGGACAAGGGCCTCTTCCCCACAACCCTGGCCATTGGTTGTGGGGGTCTGCGGGCGGGGGACTTATCGGAATCTGGAAGCCCCCTTTAACAAGGAGACCCCCAGATCCCGGCCCCCATCTGTGTGAAATGGTACCTACCATTTCACCAAAAAAGTGACAAAAATGGTAAAACTGACAGGAGACGTCTTTGACAATTCCTTTATTAAAATCTTCTTTCATCTTCTTTCTTCTGGTCTTCTTCCTTCTTCCTTTCTTCATCCTTCGGTTTCTTCATCTTCTCCTTCCGGCATCTTCTTCCATCTTCTTCTTCCATCTTCTTCTTCCTCCAATCCGCTTTTTCTTGCTCTGGCCTTCTCGTCCGGCATCTTCTTCCACGGCGTCGGCATCTCTTCTTGGTCCGCTCCGTGCAATGGGAGGCTCCCACTGTATGAGGCTTCGCTGCCTCTGACAGGTCTTTTATAACGGTAATTTTTACCATTTTTGTCACTTTTTTGGTGAAATGATAGGGGTACTTTTGTACCCCCTTACCATTTCACACAGGGGGGGGGCGGGATCTGGGGGTCCCCTTGTTAAAGGGGGCTTCCAGATTCCGCCCGCAGACCCCCACAACCAATGGCCAGGGTTGTGGGGAAGAGGCCCTTATCCTCATCAACATGGGGACAAGGTGCTTTGAGGGGTCACAGACCCCCAAAGCACCCTCCCAATGTTGAGGGCATGTGGCCTGGTACGGTTCAGGAGGGAGGGGGGCCGCTCTCGTCCCCCCTCTTTTCCTTCGGCCTGCCAGGTTGCGTGCTCGGATAAGGGTCTGGTATGGATTTTGAGGGGGACCCCACGCCATTTTTTTTGGCCGGGGTTCCCCTTAAAATCCTTCCCAGACCTGAAGGGTCTGGTATGAATTTTGAGGGGGACCCCACGCCATTTTTTTTTTTTGGCCGGGGTTCCCCTTAATATCCATAGCAGACCTGAAGGGCCTGGTAATTGAATTTGGGGGGACCCCCACGCTTTTTTTTTTTAAATTTTTTTTATCAATGACTTTTTTTTATCAATGACTTTCAATGAATGACTGTTCTCTGTATTACGGGTGATTTTAAATACCGTATTTATCGGCGTATAACACGCACCGGCGTATAACACGCACCCCAAGTTTAGGAGGGCATTTTAAGGAAAAAAAGTTTTAGGAGGGAAGTTTAGGGAAAAAAAAAACTTACATTTAAGCATCATTTGCAGCTTGCCCAGCGTCATTTGCAGCTTGCCCAGCGTCATTTGCAGCTTGCCCAGCGTCATTTGCAGCCTGCCCAGCGTCATTTGCAGCCTGCCCAGCGTCATTTGCAGCCTTGCCCAGCGTCATTTGCAGCCTTGCCCAGCGTCATTTGCAGCTTGCCCAGTGTCATTTGCAGCTTGCCCAGTGTCATTTGCAGCTTGCCCAGTGTCATTTGTAGCTTGCCCAGCGTCATTTGTAGCTTGCCCAGTGTCATTTACAGCTTGCCCAGTGTCATTTGCAGCTTGCCCAGTGTCATTTGCAGCTTGCCAGCGTCATTTTCAGCCTTGCCCACGGTTTAATTTCCCGCCGCTGAGACAGACCGCGCATGCGCCGCCGAAAAAGACTGAAACGCCGCCGAAAAAGACCAAAGCGCAGCCGGAAAAGACCGAAGCGCCGCCGGAAAAGACTGAAGCGCCGCCGGAAAAGACTGAGCCGACTGTTCGGCTCCACTCGCGGTCCCGCCTCTCTGCTGTTGGAGCGAGCGCAGGGAGGCTGGACTACGAGTGGAGCCGATCAGTCGGCTCAGTCTTTTCCAGCGGTGCTTCGGTCTTTTTCGGCGGCGCTTCGGTCTTCTCCGGCGACGCTTCGGTCTTTTTCGGTGCCGCTCGCTATTTTTCGGCGCCGCTCGCTATTTTTATCACTTTTTTGGGGGGGGGGGGATCGGCGTATAACACGCACCCATGACTTTCCCCTGATTTTAAGGGGGAAAAAGTGCGTGTTATATGCCGATAATTTTTTCACATTAAGCATTATTAAAATCACTGCTCCTGAAAAAACGTCCGTTTAAAAAAAAAAAATTGCATTGATACATTTCCCCTGGGGCAGGACCCAGGTCCCCAAACACTTTTTATGACAATAGCATGCATATTAGCCTTTAAAATTAGCACTTTTGATTTCGAACGTTCGCGTCTATTGTAATTAATAGGGTTCTAATGTTCGCACACACTTTAGGTCCGTTCGCAGGTTCTGGTGCGAACCGAACCCGGGGGTGTTCAGTTCATCCCTACTTAAGAGGACTGTGCAGAAGGTCCAGATTCAATGACAATAGTACTGTGTGGAATTTTGGCCTAGTGGTAATTTCCTTTTGCACATACATGTAAATGCACTTAAACCCCCAAAGCAATATATATTATCAGAAAGCCGAGGACCTGTATAATAAAATGATTATAGTTTCAATTTTTATATTTATAGGACAATTCAGGGATATCTAAAGATTTTTTCTTTTATTTTAGTCCTGCTCACAGAGATAAAAAACTGGACATGAAGGTACACATCTTAACAAATGTGTTAGTGCCTCAGAAATAATAATAATAATCATAATAATAATAACAAATAATAATTATTAATAGCATGTTTTTCATTTTTATAATACATATCATTATTTTCTGGTGTGTAAAGAGTTTCACTTTAAAAATGTACTTTCTATTCCAGGTGGAATCCCTAGACTAATCCAGCTCTGTTTCATGTCACAGATAGTAATGCTAAGTATACAATGATTCTGACATCTTTTACACACAATCCACTGACTTTTCTAATATACTTGGTTTAAGCTCAAGCTTGCTCATGAATATGTAGTACATAATAAAAAGGCTTAGATGCTTGTTTACTAACTTAATATCAGTAAGCTATTTGCTTCTCATGTTTTGCATTACTAGTGACCTTATATGAATCTCAAAAAGTTGCCAGAAATCTCAGCAAACATTTAAATGAAATGCTCAAACATGAAGTGGAAAAGCAATCTTTGATGTTCTTTTCTCATTACAGTGAAAAGCATGAACAGTTTTCTAGATTATGTAAATAACACAGATTGCGGTTTGACTGCAAAGACTCTTAGACAAGATAAAAAAATTACAAGGATAGATTTGCTGCCTACATTTCCTTCTGACAAAGGGATTACAAGTTAAATATGCAAAGAATGGTTTTCCTAGGAGCACGGCAGGTTTTAAGAATCATAAAAGCAACATTGCCAGGGGAGGGCAAGGAGCAACCCACAAATTGTCAACCAAGTGATTTGATGTGAGATAGTAAAATCTATATTGAAAATTGAAATGCATAAACTTGTACAATGATTTATAAATTCACATTTTAAATATACTGCACCTCGCTGCTGAGCCTGCTTCATGCTGATAGATGCATTTTCCAGCATGCCTACAGCCTGTATTTATCTTCACAGACTGATGTATAGTCAAAGGTGGCAACTTGCTACTGACCCACAAACTAAAGGATGTCCTTTCTTTTAGCTTTTTCCCACCCAAAACCAGTAAAAAATTATTATTTTGTTTTTGGACAGAATGAGGAAGGATTAGAACCCTTATCAGGTTTTTATTGCCATCCTGTTGGGGAATTTACCATCACTTCCTGTCCTCCAAGAGGCACCTTATATTCTCATTGCACTTGTTATTGGAAATGGCCTGTGGTAAAAGCTGTGGGCAAAAAAAAATTCAGAAGTCAGCAGCAGTGGCGGCTGGTGTTTTTTTTTTTTTTGGGGGGGGGGGGCGGCAAACAACCACATACCCCCCATTGGTCGGTCAGTCAGTGGCACCCCCCCAACTACCCCGGCACTTAACCCATCGGTTGCAGGCAGGTGGGCTCCTAAGGGCAACAGGCACCAGCCAGGTTGCGGGCTTCTACGGGCAGCGGGTTGCAGGCTCTTATGGGCAGCGTGCAGTTGTCCTCTCGGCATCATGGCGGTTTCTGCCATGTGACTCCTCCCTCCTCCTCCTAGGTGTCCAATGGGATCGCCTGTCCTTTCAGCCAATCAGGTGACCGGTGTCAAAAACTGCTTCCTGATTATCCGGGAGGAGGATCAGTGTTACAACAGTGAATATTGATATTCTGTTGTAACACACCTGGGTGGGCTCGGCGCACACTCTCTGTGACCCGAGCCCACCCTATATTGAAGCCTATTAAAGCCTCTGGCTCTAACTGGCGCTTCAAAAAAACAGCACCTCTGCATTGGAGTTCATGCGCCGGTGTCCTGAAAGGGGCCGAACGCATGGATAGGGGAGGCGGCAAAGGACAGGGGGGAGCAGCGCCCTGCACCCTTAATGGACAGGCCGCCCCTGGTCAACAGCTACAAATACTGTCCAGGGATCCAGCACAGTCCTCACCTGGCTAGCCTTCAGGTTCCTGGGCTGGCATCCTAACTGAGAGCAGCCAGCTGCCCATTGCACACGCATGAGCTTCGCTGTGCTTTGTAAATGGTCCCGCAGTCTTCTGAGACCTGTGATGTGTCCCAGAAGACTGTGGGGGAAAGGAGAACTTTTGCTTGGAGAGCAACTCTACCCACTCTCCCCCTCAAATTAAATGCAGAATATGGGAGAGGAGGGAGGGAGGAGCAATTAAAGCATAATTCCCCCTTTTGGGTGGAGTTCCATTTTAAAGAGTGCTGAAGCAACTGCTGATAGGTTAACTAATATCAAACCATTATCAAACATACAAAGGATCTTTATCAATGTACACCTTTTATTCAGGAAGAGCAAATTACAGTGCAGATTTTTGCAACCTATCGGGCCATGCAGAACTCCTTTATCGGGTACATGATAAGTACACAATGCATGGAGCTACAGTATTTAAAGAAAAAATCCACCAATCAGTATTAACAGAAAAAAGCTCCCCCTGATATCTGGCATCATAATGATGTCACAAACCTGCCAAAATAACATAAACTGAGATATGGTTTTAAAGCAGACATTTACCCCCCCCCCCCAACAAAAATAAATAAATCAAAAATAAATAAATCAAAATGCATGCAGCTCTGCAAGCTGATATCAACACATCTTGGTTTCTATGTTGTAAAAAAAAAGGCATTTGACTGTTGTCTTAGTTACATTGCACTTCCTGGTCTCTGGAGGCACTGGTGATGTAGCCAGGGTCTCTCGGATGCATTCTGGGATGCATTCTGGGAAGGCTACTTCACCCTGTGCCTTCCTGAGAAATCTTGTGTATACATTGCAGGATCTTGTGAGATTTCTGGCAAATACATTTTTTTTTCTTTACCTAGATGATGTCTAGTGTCACATGAGCAAGGAGGGTAGGTTAGTACTCCAGGAAGTAACTGTACATTTAATCCTCAGTTTCCCCTTAAAATGGCTGCTGACTGAAAATTTAAAAAAATTATTTGAAAGAATAACATGCAAGGAAGTGTAAATATGCATTTTTGGTATGTCCTTTCACAACATTTTGCATTGTAGCTTTGCTTTCTTTGTGATAGTCCTGGGGAAGGTCTGTAAAATAAATTGCATGCTGAGACAATTTTTTCACTATTAATTCATCAAATGCTGAGAGGGAAAGATCATAATCAGCATTCAGACTTTACAAAAGAATGCAACAAGAAATGTAAGGGTGCAATTAGAGCGGCTAAGATAGAACATGAAAGAAACATAGCGGAGGAGAGCAAAAAAAATAAGAAATTCTTTAAGTATATGAACAGTAAAACAGGGAGGACAGACCATATTGGCCCCATAAAGAATGAGGAAGGGAATCTGGTTACAGATGGTGAGATGGCGAAGGTGTTGAATTTATTCTTCTCCTCAGTCTTCATGAGGGAATCGGGGGGCTTCAGTAACCAAAACTGCAGTGTTTATCCTCATGACACATCAGAGGAATCACCCTCATGGCTAACATTGGACAGAATTAGAAATAGACTTGAAAAAACGTGACAATAATAAAACACCAGGACCAGGGGGCTTGCACCCGAAGGTCCTTAGGGAACTCAGTCAGTAATTGTTCCTAATTTTTACTGACAGTCTACTGACTGGAATGGTACCAGCTGATTGTGAGAAAGCCAATGTATCACCAATATTTTAAAAAGGGACAAAAATACATCCCTGATAATTACAAACCAGTTAGCCTAACATCAATAGTATGCAAGCTCTTTGAGGAGATGATAAGCGAATATATACAAACTTTTAGTAATGAAAACGGTACCATTACCAGTAATGAGCATGGATTCATGAAGAATCGTTCTTGCCAAACCAATCTATTAACATATACAGTGGTGTGAAAAAGTGTTTGCCCCCTTCCTCATTTCCTGTTCCTTTGCATGTTTGTCACACTTAAGTGTTTCGGAACATCAAACCAATTTAAACAATAGTCAAGGACAACACAAGTAAACACAAAATGCAATTTGTAAATGAAGGTGTTTATTATTTAAGGTGAAAAAAAATCCAAACCATCATGGCCCTGTGTGAAAAAGTGATTGCCCCCTAAACCTAATAACTGGTTGGGCCACCCTTAGCAGCAACAACTGCAACCAAGCGTTTGCGATAACGTGCAATGAGGCTTTTACAGCGTCCTGGAGGAATTTTGGCCCACTCATCTTTGCAGAATTGTCCTAATTCAGTTACATTAGAGGGTTTTCGAGCATGAACGGCCTTTTTAAGGTCATACCACAACATCTCAATAGGATTCAGGTCTGGACTTTGGCTAGGCCACTCCAAAGTCTTCATTTTGTTTTTCTTCAGCCATTCGGTGGTGGACTTGCTGGTGTGTTTAGGATCATTGTCCTGCTGCAGAACCCAAGTTCGTTCCAGCTTGA
Organism: Lithobates sylvaticus; assembly: GCA_028564925.1. Lineage (NCBI taxonomy): Eukaryota > Metazoa > Chordata > Amphibia > Anura > Ranidae > Lithobates > Lithobates sylvaticus. The sequence goes on along the minus strand of CM053028.1, from coordinate 147,809,409 downwards.
GTACACGAACAGATGGTCGGACATTCTCCTTCAGGATCTCTTGGTAGACAGCAGAATTCATAGTTCCTTTTATCACGGCAAGTCTTCCAGGTCCTGAAGCAGCAAAACAGCCCCAGACCATCACACTACCACCACCATATTTTACTGTTGGTATAATGTTCTTTTTCTGAAATGCAGTGTTCCTTCTACGCCAGATATACTTGGACACACACCTTCCAAAGTGTTCCACTTTTGTCTCATCGGTCCACAGAATGTTGTCCCAAAAGTCTTGGGGATCATCAAGATGTGTTGTGGAGAAATTGAGACGAGCTTTGATGTTCTTTTTGCTCAGCAGTGGTTTTCTCCTTGGAACTCTGCCATGCAGGCCATTTTTGCCCAGTCTTTTCCTGATGGTGGAGGCATGAACGCTGACCTTAACTGACCTTAACTGAGGCAAGTGAGGCCTGCAGTTCCTTGGACGTTGTTGTGGGGTCTTTTGTGACCTCTTGGATGAGTCGTCGCTGCGATCTTGGGGTAATTTTGGGTGGCCGGCCACTCCTGGGAAGGTTCACCACTCCATGTTTTCGCCATTTGTGGATAATGGCTCTCACTGTGGTTCGCTGGATTCCCAAAGCTTTGGAAATGGCTTTATAACCCTTTCCAGACTGATAGATCTCAATTACTTTCTTTCTCAATTGTTCCTGAATTTCTTTGGGTCTCGGCATGATGTGTAGCTTTTAAGGATCTTCTGGTGGACCTTACTGTGTCAAGCAGCTCCTATTTAAGTGATGCCTTGATTGTGAACAGGTGTGGCAATAATCAGGCCTGGGTGTGGCTAGAGAAATTGAACTCAGGTGTGGACAACCACAGTTATAGTATGTTTTAACAAGGGGGGCAATCACTTTTTCACACAGGGCCATGATGGTTTGGATTTTTTTTCACCTTTAATAATAAACACCTTCATTTACAAATTGCATTTTGTGTTTACTTGTGTTGTCCTTGACTATTGTTTAAATTGGTTTGATGTTCCGAAACACTTAAGTGTGACAAACATGCAAAGGAACAGGAAATGAGGAAGGGGGCAAACACTTTTTCACACCACTGTACGTGGGGTATCTGTATTTTGCAAATTATGCCAGAGTGCGTGCATATGCGCACCCGCGATGGCAAACTGTCGCGCATGCGTGCACCTGTTAGCGGTTCTTAGGGAAAATCTATGTGCATGCGCACATCTATGTGCCAGACGTCTCACAGGGATTCCCTGACATAAGGTCAGTTGGCATGGACCATAGGGTGAGTGAGTACATGGATTGAAAACTGGCTACAAGGGGGAGTTCAGAGGGTAGTAATAAATAGGGAGTACTTGAATTGGTCAGGGGTGGAAAGTGGGGTCCCCCAGGGCTGTCCTGGGACCAATCCTATTTAATTTATTCATAAATGACCTGGAGGAGGAGGTGAACAGCTCAATCTCTGTATTTGCGGATGATACTAAGCTAAGCAGGGCAATAACTTCTCTGCAGTATGTGGAAACATTGCAAGTAGATATTAACACATTAATGGAGTGGGCAACTACATGGCAAATGAAAAAATGGGTGGCCTCACAAAATACAGTGTAGCGCCAACACTTTTCTAAAGTGTGCGCTATAATGCAAATGTATTTTTTTCCAGAACTGTAATGGAGTTCTGGGGTTAATTGTACAGGTTTTTTACTTTGGCATCAGTTTGGCTGGGCTGGAGTTCTGCCTGGTCATAGGTGCAGTGAGGCACCTGTGACAGACTGAGAACTGAGCCTGGTTGGAAGTGTTAGGTACCAATCTTTCTCGGAGCCAATCAGTGGGCGTGTCTGGCCCCGCTGTGTGGTCTGGGAAGGGGTATTTAAGATGCTGAAGTCACGTGTTCAGGGTTCGGCTTGCTCTTTTGATTCCTGGTTCCGGTCCGGAACAACCCCGTGAGGGGTCCCGGACCCAAGAGTGTCTGCTGCCCTCGTAAGCATGTTCACCCTGACCAGCCCCAGAGGCCCTCATGATCTGGGGTGGGGATCCATCCGTTCCCAAGCCTCGGAACTGGCTAGTTCGAGGCCCAGTAACTGAAGGAGGATTCGGAGGTGTCCCGGTGTGCTCTCGGCATTGGAGAGACACAGCAAATCGTACAAGCGACCAGGGGAGGACTCTTTGTAGGAAGGTCAAGAAACTGGCTGCTCGGTAAGAGCCTGGGAGCTGAAGGACACTATTGAATCCGCATTTCTTATGGTATCGCCAAGCTGGCTGAAAGATCCAGGTACCGTATGGAAAGTTTCTAACTTACCTTCAGTTACAATCTAGTCTGTGGCAGAGACTTTGCAAATTCTTTAATCACTCGTTGGCTGCTAAATCTACAGTTAGAGGTTTATCCAGCAGTGAAGCGACCAGTTGCGAGTGGCTACTCTCTGGGCTAAAGAGACATTCAATTGATGTAAGCAGTTCTGAAGTGCCTGACTTTCATCAGCCGTGCCCTCTGTTCCCAATTGAGAGACTGTGTTAAATATGAACGTTACCCTTGCAAATAAAAATCCTTAAAGGGACTTTTGTGTGTCAGCTTTTGAAGTTACTGGGTACTAACCCTGGGAACCCTTAGACAACGAATGAAGAGCTACAAGGAGAAGGTAATTGGTAAGCCCAGCAAATTCATGGCGGCCCCAGGGGGTTATGGCCGCTACAACAGTAAAATGCATAAAAGTAAATACCAAATGTATCATCATCCGAGTTAAGTAGAATAGAGGTTTGGGAGTCTGGTCCCCAACCAAGACCCACCAAGAAAAAGGAGCATGCGGACTATCTCGGTACAGGTTGAAAAAAATATACAAATGAATATATAAATGGACATAAAAGGTTAAACAACTATTTATTAGTGCAAAAACATCCATCTAGACATTAGTCCTCTGGTTTTGTTTAAATTGCCTCCCCCAGTCGCCGCAGGAGGCCCGACAGGGTGACCTCTATGGCCTGATGGTACTGGATTCTCGGTAAGCAGCTGTCTGTTATGATCTTCTTTACCCCTGTTTCCTCGAATATATTTAAACTGCAATGTTTAAAATAAATATTGTTACTACGTTATGGAATCTTTTATATCTTTTTCAGATGTATTTCCTGTATTTCCTGATGAAGCGGTCATACCGCAAACCTAGTTGAAATACCACACCATCTGCAATTTTAGAAATCAATTGTGTTTTTTGCATGCTCCTTTTTCTTGGTGGGTCTTGGTTGGGGACCAGACTCTCAAACCTCTATTCTACATGGCAAATTAGATTTAATGTGGAAAAATGTAAAATAATGCATTTGGGTGGCAAAATTATGAATGCAATCTACTCACTGGGGGGAGAACCACTGGGGGAAATAAGGATGGAAAAAAACATCCTTGATTCCCCCAATGGTCCCCAGTGGTTCTCCCCCCAGTGAGGGGGTCCTAGTAGATGATAGGCTCAGCAATGGCATGCAATGCCAAGCTGCTGCTAACAAAGCAAAAAGAATATTGGCATGCATTAAAAAGGGGATTAACTCAAGAGGTAAAGCGGTTATTCTTCCACTCTACAAGACTCTGATCTGACCACACCTGGAGTATGCTGTCCAGTTTTGGGCACCAGTCCTCAGGAAGGATGTACTGGAAATGGAGTGAGTATAGATAAGAGCAACAAAACTAATAAAGGAACTGGAGGATATTAGATATGAAGAAAGGTTCCGAACACTGAACTTATTCTCTCTGGAGAATAGACGCATGAGAGGGGATATGATTTAAATTTACGAATACTGTACTGGTGACCCCACAATAGGGATAAAACTTTTCCGCGGAAGGGAGTTTAATAAGACACGTGGCCACTCATTAAAATTAGAAGAAAAGAGATTTACCCTCAACCACTTCAGCCCTGGAAGGATTTGCCCTCTTCCTGACCAGAGCACTTTTTGCGATTATGGTGGTGTACACAGTACACAATACAATGCAGTGTGGTGTTGCCAAACAAAATATACATCATGTCCGGAAGGCCACCAAGGAGAGGCAGATGCTCACAGGCCACTAAAAGAGGGCAAGCAGGCTCTGTGTCTACAGTCAACTGTGCTGGTCGTGGACATGGTGCATCCTTTGCAGGTGGCCGTGGGGCACCCTTGTCCATTTTTTCTGCTGCTGCCCGTGTTATTGAGCCAGAACATTGAAGGGTTGGTGGCGTGGATAACAAAGCGGTTCTCATCCTCCTTATCCTCTGTCACTCAGGCTCAGAGTAGTTTGCCTTCCAATGCAGCTACCAAAGCGGCCTATTACACTTGGCTCCTTGTCCACAGTCACTCTTTCCGTAGCCCTACCATCATGCACGGAGGAGTCCCCCAGAACTATTTGACCACAGTGTCAACTACATGCTGATGGAGGATGCGCAGCGATTAGAAGGCTCTGATGTTGGTTCCCAGGTTGAGGAAGGGAGTAACATGAGCCTAGAGAGAGGGGGTTTCCCCAAGAAGGACAAGAAACTGGCAGTCAAGTACCCCCAGCCACAACATACTGCCAAGTTTGCTCCAGTGACAAGGAGGGAGGGGATGATGAGGTCACTGACTCTACTTGGGTGCCTGATAGAAGAGAGGAAGAGGAGGAGGCACAACTCCAATGAGGCAGGATGTCCTCCAGGGGGGCAGCTTAAAGGCAGCCACCCTACTGCATCACACCGCAGAGCTCCGCAGGTGCACGGCGCTGCTGACTCCCCACTAATTTTGAAAAGTTCCTTGGTGTGGGCCTTTTTTGACACGTGTGCAACAGAACGCACCGTTGGTGTTTGCAACCTATGTCTGAAGCGGATCAAGCGCGGCCAGAACAGCAGCCACTTGGGCACCACATGCTTGACCAGACATATGATGACTTCCCATGCAGTCCGTTGGCAACAGCACTTGAAAGACTCACATCAATGAAAAAGGCGCACTTCTCCTCCATTTCTTTTCACAGAAGGCCATTACGGCTCTCTACCGGCATGTGGAAGGCAATGTTTTGGCCTCGTTGGACAGGGCGGTCAGCAGTAAGGTGCATATTTCTACTGACTCATGGTCTTCCTGTTGGAGCACACGCTTTGTGTAATAATGGAAAGGGCACTTAAGGGCAGAACAGCGGGAGGAAGAGGAGGACTTCCTTACCTCTCAAGGCCCCCTTTATCCAGATACCATTCCTGTGGGCCCGCCAAACACACAGGAAGAAGAAAAGTAGGAGGAGGATTGTGTCAGCATGGATGTAGAGGATAACACTCAGCAGCAGTCTTCAAGGGATGGTTGTACGTGGTTGGGAGGAGGTAGTTCCTGACAACATCATCCTCAGTGACCCAGATGACTCACAATCGAATACAACTGCAAACTTACGCTGCATGGCCTCCCTGATTCTGCAAAGCCTCCGAAAGGACCCTGGTATTCATAGTATCAAGGAGGAGAGGGATCATTACTGGCTGCCAACCCTTCTTGATCCACATTACAAGGGTAAGGTTGCAGAACTCATCCTGCCTTTGCAGAGGGAGCAGAGGATGAAACATCTTCAGGAGGCCATTAAGAAAGGTTTGTGCAATGTGTTTCCAGACCCTGGGAGATTACAATTTCCTGGTGCTGGACAACCTGTTGCTGAGGCTTCGTTCAGTCAGAGAAAGAGCGGTGGAGAAGGTGGCCGGCTGACCGATGCCTTTAGACAATTTTTCAGTTTTTAGCGCCAAGGTTTGATCGGTTCAAGCAATCATCGCCAGCGTCTGCATTACATGGTGCAGGAATATCTAGGGGCAAGAGCAGACTTGGAGACCTTTCCAACAGGGCATCCACTGGGTTACTGGGTCTTGAGGATGGACCACTGGCCAGAACTTGCTCAATATGCAATTGAGCTACTGATCTGTCCTGCATCCAGCATTCTTTCTGAACACACATTCAGTGCTGCTGGAGGGTTTGTAATGGATCATAGAGTGCACCTGTCCTGTGGCAGCTATCAAGCACCTGATGCTGATATAACTGATTGATTTTTCTATGGATGTGGGATCCCTTGAAGACTGCCTATGCTGGGTGACAATCCTATTCCTCCTCAATCTTAATGATGCTAGCTTCCAACAATATTTTTGGTTTAGGGCACCACCACCACTGCCTAAGGCCCAATTTGTCTACCCTTGTTTAACAGGGGCATGTAATTGAAATTTTTGATCAAATATTTCACAGCAGGGCCCATTCCTGCGCCCAACAAGAGTGTCTGTGAGGGGTTACAGTGTTGTGGCACCACCACCACCACCCAAGGCCCAATTTGTCTGCCCCTGTTTAACAGGGGCATGTAATTATAATTTTTGAAATAATATTTAACAGCAGGGCATCTTCCTGCGCACAACAAGAGTAACTTTGATGGATTAGGGTGTTCTGGCACCACCAACACCTAAGGCCCAATTTTTTTTTTTTTTTTTTGAGTATTTAGGGCAGGCCGTATAGTATATATACTTCTGTTCAGAGTATAGAGTGCCCATGCCATTTTTTTTTAATATCAATACCAGACCCAAAGAGCCTGGTAATGGGCTGGGGGGGGGGGGACCCATGCCGTTTTTCTCAATGATTTTCATCTATATTGCCGGGACCCCGACAATACATTAGAGCCGCAAGCAGTGTTAAATGACTTTTTTTTCCTTTAGAAATGTCATTTTGCTGTGGTATTGTTCTAAACATGGGAAAACTGTGCCACTTTACAGGCATACTATAGACAACCCCCAGGCACGATATTTAAAGGAATATTTAATTTTTATCGTTTCACTTTAAGCATTCTTAAAATCACTGCTCCCGAAAAAACTGCCATTTTTAAAACTTTTTTATGCATTGATACATGTCCCCTGGGGCAGGACCCGGGTCCCCAAACACTTTTTTAGGGCAAAAACTTGCATATAAGCCTTTAAAATTAGCACTTTTGATTTTTCACGTTGATGTCCCATAAACTTTAACGGTGTTCACGTGTTCGAACAAACTTTTTTGCATGTTCGGATGTTCTGGTGTGAACCAAACTGTTCGGCTCATCCATAGTCCCAAGACCCAAGGTGGGGGCCAGAAAACATGATGGAGCGGTGTAGCTTCCAGGGGTCCGTGAAACCGATTTGGCATCTGTACGGCTGCTGGATCATTATCACCTGAAAGCCAACAGTTGGCTTGTGACATTTACAAGCATTCTTGGCTGCTGGGAGTGTATGTAAAACTCTCTGCTGCTGCCAACGTATGACAAACATGGTTTGGTAAGCTGCATCATAATAAAATTTAGCTTTTAAGTTTAGATACGCTTTAAGTAGGGTTGAGCGAACCCGAACTGTAAAGTTCGGGTCCGTACCGGACTTTTGGGTGTCCGGGGCCCGGACCCGAACCCAAACTATTGGCTGTAAGTTCGGGTTCGGTCCGGTGTTCGGCGATGTATTGGCGCCTTTTACAAGCAGTTTCACTAGTGTGCCCTTAGAAGCCATCACAGCCATGCCTACTAATGGCATGGCTGTGATTGGGCAGTGTAGCATGTGACCCAACCTATATATAGTCCAGACACACAGCACACAGCGTCATTCTGCTATAGACAGGTTCCTGTGCTGCTGAGAGGATTTTAGGAGTTAGTGTGATAAAGTCAGTCAGGGCACATTCCTTAACTTTTCTTCTAATTAGTTAGATCAGTGAGCGATCTACATAGCTAGAGTAGAGTAGAGAGTTTCTTTAGTAAGGAAGAGAAAGAGGCAGAGAGAATTATTCAAGAGATTCCTAAATCAATTGTACCCTGGCTGGGGTGCAGTGCACAGTCTTTTAACAGTGCCATGAGGCCAGTGCCAGACAACATATAAGTTTTACCTGCAAGCTCAGTGCACCATCACTGCACTGCATATTCTACTAAGAGATACACCATAGTCTGTGTGTATTCTGATATTGAAAAAAGATTGCAAAAAAATCAAATTTTGCTGTGTTTTTTTTTTTTCCCAATAGCATTTTCTGCGTGTTCATACATACACGCTTTAGACACTATCCGTGTATTCTGATATTGGAAAAACATTGCAAAAAAATTTAATTTTGCAGTGTTTTTTTTTTCCCAACAGAATTTTCTGCGTTTTCATAAACGCTTTAGACACTATCCGTGTATTCTGATATTGGAAAAACATTGCAAAAAAAATTAATTTTGCAGTGTTTTTTTTTCCCAATAGCATTTTCTGCGTGTTCATAAATGCTTTAGACACTATCCATGTATTCTGATATTGGAAAAACATTGCAAAAAAATTTAATTTTGCAGTTTTTTTTTTTTTCCCCAATAGTATTTTCTGCATTTTCATAAACGCTTTAGACACTATCCGTGTATTCTGATATTGGAAAAACATTGCAAAAAATTTTAATTTTGCTGTGTTTGTTTTTTCCCAATAGCATTTTCTGTGTTTTCATAAACGCTTTAGACACTATCCGTGTATTCTGATATTGGAAAAACATTGCAAAAAATAATAATTTTGCAGTGTTTTTTTTTCCCAATAGCATTTTCTGCATGTTCATAAACGCTTTAGACACTATCCGTGTATTCTGATATTGGAACAACATTGCAAAAAAAATCAATTTTGCAGTGTTTTTTTTCCCCAATAGCATTTTCTGCGTTTTCATAAACGCTTTAGACACTATCCGTGTATTCTAATATTGGAAAAACATTGCAAAACAATTTAATTTTGCAGTGTTTTTTTTTTTCCCAATAGCATTTGCTGCGTTTTAATAAACGCTTTAGACACTATCCATGTATTCTGATATTGGAAAAACATTGCAAAAAATTTTTATTTTGCAGTGTTTTTTTTTTTTCCCCAATACCATTTTCTGCGTGTTCATAAACGCTTTAGGCACTGTACGTGTATTCTGCTATAGACAAAAACACCCATTTAGGGCGAGATCATAAATTTTGAAAATATGAGTAGATCATCAAAAAGGGGACGTGGCCCGGGTCGTGGTGCTGCTGGTGGCGCTCCTGTTGCAGGGAGAGGACGTGGTCGATCTGTGCCAGCTACACGCACTAGTGAAACACCTTCCTCAGGTGCGAGTAGGCGACAGAGCCTGCAGCGGTATTTTGGCGCGCCTAATGAGGCTGTACAAATGTTGAGGCCAGGACAAGTACAGGTGATAGTAGATTGGGTTGCTGACAGTGCCTCTGGTTCCTTCACATTGTCTCCCACCCAGTCTCCTGATGAAAGTTCAGAGTTGGCACCTGCAGCCGATGTCCATCAGTCTTTCACCTCACCCCCTTGCAAATCAGCCAATCAGTCTGAGCCCCAAATCATGCAGCAGTCTCTTCTGCTTTTTGATGACTCTGTTAGCAGGGTTTCCCAGGGCCATCCACCTAGCCCTGCCCCAGAAGTGGAAGAGATTGTGTGCACCGATGCCCAACCACTTATGTTTCATGATGAGTACATGGGAGGACCATCGCAGCACGTCTCGGATGATGTCCCCTAGACAGTACGTCTGCTACTGCCCAACGCAGCAAGGGACCGAGCACACCAAAGCCAGGTCCAAGGAGTTCCCTAGCGTGGCAGTTCTTCAGACAATGTGCTGATGACAAGACACGAGTGGTTTGCATGCTGTGCAATCAGAGCTTGAAGCGAGGCATAAACGTTCTCAACCTGAGCACAACCTGCATGACCAGGCATCTAAGTGCAAAGCACGAGATGCAGTGGAGTAGACACCTCAAAAAACAAGAAAGGTCTCTGGCTCCTCCTGCTTCCTCTTCTGCTGCAGTCTCGGCCTCTTCATCCACCTCTGTAGTAACAGTGACACCTGCGTGAGTCGCTCTGCGAAACAGCACCACTTCACCGCCAATAACTGGGCCTCCATGCGAGACCTGTGTGCCTTGTTGCACTGTTTCGAGTACTCCACCAACATGGCCAGTGCCGATGACGCCGTTCTCAGTGTTACTATCCCAGTTCTATGCCTCCTTGAAAAAACGCTTCAGGCGATGATGGAAGAGGATGTGGCACAGGAGGAGGAGGAAGAGGGTTCATTTCCAAGGCTTTCAGGGCAGTCATTTACAAGTGGCTACGAGGGTGGGTTCCTGCACCAACAAGCGCCAGGTACACAATTGTCCGGCAGCAAGGGCACAGTTCTGGAGGATGACGAGGTGGAGGATGAGGAGGAGATGGAGGAGGAGGAACCATGTTCACAGCAGGGTGGCACCCAGACCAGCTCATGTCCATCACTGGTGCGTGGCTGGGGGATACAGAGGACACAGACGATACACCTCCCACAGAGGACAGCTTTTCCTTGCCTCTGGGCAGCCTGGCACACATGAGCGATTACATGCTGCAGTGTCTCCGCAACGACCGCTGAGTTTCCCACATTTTAACTGGTGCTGATTATTGGGTGGCCACCCTGCTGGATCCCCGTTTCAAGGACAACATGCCGTCCTAAATTTCCTCACTGGAGCGTGATCGTAAGATGCGCGAGTACAAGCGCACGCTGGTAGACGCGCTGCTGGTGGCATTCCCACTTGGCAGCGGGGGTACGGTGGAAGCACAAGGCGAAGGCAGAGGAGGAGGAAGAGGTCGCCAACGCAGCCGGGGCACCGCCAGCACCTCGGAAGGCAGGGTTAGCATGGCCGAAATGTGGAAAAGCTTTGTCAGCACGCCACAACAACCAGCACCACCAGCTGAGATGGAACATCCTAGCAGGAGGCAGCATTTCACCAACATGGTGGAGCAGTATGTGTGCACACGCCTACACGTACTGAATGATGGGTCTGCCCCCTTCAACTTCTGGGTCTCCAAATTGGGCACATGGCCTGAGCTTGCCCTTTACGCCTTGGAGGTGCTGGCCTGCCCTGCCGCCAGTGTATTATCTGAACGTGTATTTAGCACGGCAGGGGGCGTTATCACAGACAAGCGCAGCCGCCTGTCCAGAGCCAATGTGGACAAGCTCACGTTCATTAAAATGAACCAGGCATGGATCCCACAGGACTTGGCCGTACCTTGTGCAGAATAGACACATATACCGGTGTTCTGACGAAAACTGTCTTGCTATCGGATAGTGTCCAGCCACTTACTGCGCAGGTGCAGTGCTTGCGCAGTACGGAGGACAAGGAGATTCACAAAATCTCCAAAGATGAACGTCGCCTGCGCAGTGAGTGCAGGTTCAAGCCCGACCATCCAAGTGGACATACGGTAGCACATAGTAACAGGGCCCCTCACGGGCTCGCTTGGCTAGGCTTCAACCTCGGATGATGTGGCTTGTACCTGGAGTCACCGTGCATCGTCTTCGGAGAGTTTCAAAATCCCCTTGTCCTACGTACTGAGCAAGCGCAGTACAGGGCGGACACTATGCGACGGGGGACAGAATTCGACACATCATTCACCACTAGCCTTACCCAGCCATTGTTGTATTTTTGAACCAGTGTTGGCTACCTCGTCCTCCTCCACCGCCGCTTCCACCTACACCGCCACATCCACTGCCACCTCAACCTCCTACTCCATTTGAACCTCGTCCTCCTAGGTCAAGATTATAATTTTTTCATTTTTTTAATTTCCAAGTATTTTATTTTCCCACTATCTTATCCATTAAATTGAATAATTTTTTCCAGAAAGTGCGTATTCTGGGGTATTCCCACCATATGTGTGGCATCGTGCCGTTGAGTTTCTGAGGTTCTTAATGACTTCCTGTACCTCTTCTGCTGAGAAGGGGGCCTCCAGCATTTTATTTTTATTTTTTATTTTTTTATGTTATTTTAAGTTATTTCCCTATCCACATTTGTTTGCAGATCACTTGCCATGCTCTTAACAACATGTTGTTGCCATTTGCAGCCCTCTAGCCCTTTCCATGACTTTTTTACAGCCATTTTAGTGTTCAAAAGTTCGGGTCCCCATTGACTTCAATGGGGTTTCGTAGTCCGGACTTTTTCCCGAAGTTCGGCCGAACCCGCCAAACCCGAACATCCAGGTGTCCGCTCAACTCTAGCTTTAAGGCATTTTTTTCTTGCAATGATGGACATTCTGTGATTTCACTGCTTTGTTTTATTATAAAAACAAAAACGACTTCAAACCTCTATAAGATCATAAAATGTATTTTATGTGAAGCAATTTATCTCTGAAATTAAAGTTGCTTTACTCAGTAATTGATATGAAGCCAGTAGTAATCAAATGGTTAACAAAGTATACGTGTGAGAATCAATAGTTACCCATTACAAGATATTTTTTTGACAGGAGAATAAGCCAGCATTAATTGAAAAGTAAAGAGAGCGCAGACAACAAAGCCCAAATGTAATTGTGCTTTAAAAAGGTCTGCAGCGTCTCTAGTAGATGTATCTTGACAGCCCCGTCTATTGCCCTGCGGCTACAGACACAGGGTATTAAGCAGTACATAAGCACAAGATATATGTCAAGGAGAAGAGAGATCTCGCTGACAATAGCACAGTGTAAAAAGGGTTACAAATACATCCTGGACAGTTCAGATATTTAATCTGCTGTAGCTAATGTGAATAGAAACAAGAATTTTACAGCATAAAAGTTGTCCTCAGCATGAATCAGTTGAACAGAAAAAGAAATAATGACTACAAAATTCTAATATATAATGGCCTTAAACTGCTCAACGATTTAAAAAAGGACTGAAAACAAATGTCTCAGAACCTATTGGGAACACACAGTTCCTGAGTCAAAGAGTCCTTCTGGTTTTTCCTTGTCTGGAAAATTTCTACATTGACATTTATTTATATACAGCCATCGCCTCTTAAAGGGAATTTCAGTGCACAGCCAGGTACCCCAGCCTTTAGAAATGTGATATTTTAATGTATAACATTCTGCAGCTCTCATTCAAATAGTTTATCTCTTTCACGTGTCTACATTTGATTTAACAGAACTTGGCATTTACTGTATATTTTCTGTCCCTTAAAGCGGAAGTAAACCCATCGATTTAACAGTTTAAAAAAAAAAGGCATGCCGGGAATGCTAACTGCACATTGGCTGTGCTCTCAACCAAACAGTCAAACCATCCAATGGCTGGTGTCATAACGAATCACATGTGCAGCACCGTGGCAGTTGAAGATTAAACAGAGGCAAAGATGGCAGTTTCCTTGGCTGAAAACGATAGGGGGGTTTACTTCCACTTTAAAGTAAAAGTTAAAGCTCAACACTGGCTCATCCTTCCCACCCTCCAGTGCTCCCCTCCCCATCTGAAGGCCCTCCCAGCAGTATTTAATGCTATTTTAACATTTACCTTTTAACTTCAGTCCAATCATGTGATGCTACAGAACTTTGCCTAATCAGGATGCAGAATGCACTGGCCAGGGCCCAGAGCATTGTACGGTGTTTGTCGGGCCGGCAAAACCCGGCAAAACCCTGCAAATTTGCGTGTTTGGCAAACCATTCGCCCATCCCTAGCTGAGAGTCCCTGGCCTGGTCTGTATATTAAGACATGTTCTGAATGCACTTTCTGCATACTTTTTTAGTATCCAGAATTGTTTAGCCCACAGACAGCACAACAAACCACAGTTTCAAAGGGAGGTCAGCAACACCACTCCTCTTGCGCAAGTGCAGGGAAGCAGGCAATGGCACAATGTCATGTAACAAGAGGGGCTTGCACAGGCTTGGTTTCCAGTCAGCTGTCAGGTCATGCTGCAGATGTCATCATTGTTACAGAAAGAATCCTCAAAGAGCATGTACTGGTCCTGTCAACCAGAGTGCACTACTGAGTTATGCCGGGATCCTGGTTTGTTATTGTTGATGTTTCCTGTCAGGGGATGCATTATAGCTGAAGGAGGAGGGGGATCTATATCTTCCCGGGAACACCATGGGGAACATGGGCTGGTTATTCTACATGTACAGCTGTTATCTGGACATCAGTGTACAGCTCAAGGTGTGAGTAAGAGACTCCCACAGTATCCCTGATCTCCCCATACCTGTACCTTCACTTTCCTGTCCCCTCCCCCATCACCTCACCTGTACCCCCCATACCTAGACATCAGTCTGATGCTAGTGAGAAACCCCAACCGTTATTCCTGACCCTTACCTGCTGGTCAATGTATTTCACCCTTCTCCTGTTTCTTCCATACCAAGAGAAACCCCTCCTTACCTGTACTCTACCCAAACTGCACCCTTCACCTGTTCCCCAAAAGCTAGAGCAACCCGTCCCCTTACCTGTCTCTGTACTCCAACCCTTGACCTATCCCCCATAAGCTTGGGCAAATCCCCCCTTACCTGTGTCTGTTTTCTGCCTGTCACCTCACCTGTTCCCAAAGCTAGAGCAAACCTTCATCCCCCATACCAGTATCTGTACTCTACCGTTCACCTTACCTAGGGAAGCCCCCTCTTTGCTTGTCACTGTATCTGCACCCTTTTGCACTCCAGTAACCCTATACTTGGACATCAGTGCATACCTCCCAATAGTCCCAGATTCAGCATCACACAGATCCAGACCAGGTGCAGGAATAAGTGATCCAGCTTCAGTTCCTTTGCTGCTCTGTTTTGCAGAGAGATCATCTGCCTGACATGGGCATAGTTCCATCAGAGGGAGGCAATGATGTGGGATTCAAAGTTTGGACAGGTAGGTAATCAACTGAACAATAATGACCCCACCCTAACCTCTCAACCAAAAATGCCAGTCTCCCTCCACAGAGCTACAGTGCACAACGACTTTCTCTCCACAGGATACCTGTACCCCTTGTCTCCCCCACACAACACCAATGCCCTTCTTTCCACCCAGTGAGCACCAGAACCCCCGCTTTTTTCCTCCACTGTGACATTTCTTCTTCCACTTACCTCCAGCGCTGGCCTTTTTTGCCCCTCCTGCTGGTACCAGGTATCTTTCCTTCTCTGACCACCAACCTGGTGCATTTTCCTTCCCCTTAACCACTGACGCAAGACATCTATCTCCATTGACCATCAATACAGGGAATGTTTCCTTCCGTTGATCACAGATGCTGGCCATCTTTTCCTTCTGATTACTATCAATATGAGGAATACTATGACACATACTGCTGATCACTGCATGCCATACATTGTGCTGTACATAACAAAGAGATCACTGCTGTATGTTACATACTCAAGATCAAAGTGTTTACTTAACAACCAGCAACTGTTGAGGAAATAGTGTCTGACTATTTTATTGAAGTTCTTCTTTAAGATAGGCTTAGACAAAGTGTTAGCTCTCTGTCCATATTCTGCTTTATTTTTTTAAAGATGATCCTTTCGTGTGTGTCTGTGAAACTGTCACTTGTGGTAAAGTAGTTAAGGTGTATTGTGTGGGTACAAGAACTGCAGCATATTTGTGCTTAGGCTTAGAATATAAATAAGTAAGCACATTCCCTTAGGTCATGCCAAATAACCAGTGCAGTTTAGGCACACTTACCTTTTGCTGCAGTTTACTATGCATGTTACATGTTTTATTCTCTCTAAATTGCTCCTCTTTCTCAATTTCTGATTTCGGGAGGTATGCAAAATCTGATTATTGCTGCTGAACTTTTACAATTGGTGTGTCATTTCCAAGTTTTTAATCTTTGTGCCAAAAAATGTACAAATATGGCCCTGCTATCCAAATTTGTCACAAGTACTCTAACCTATCATGTGGCAGAATATAGACAGTGATCTGTTGATAAGAACATAAGAAGTGACAAAGTCCAGTTCTTAAACTGATGCAGAGGGTTGATTTTCGGAAAATTGCAACAAACAGTTACATCTGAGGCATTTTTGTAGCAATTTTGCTTATGATAGTGTAAACAATCTACCACTCTTTTGTCTATTCCCACAAAACAGAAGGAACGAAGGATTGCAACATATTTACTACATTAAACTTTGACATTTTCTTTATGCTCCCTGGACACAGCTCTTCTTGTTGGATATGCAGAGCCCAGGTCAGTACAATATTCCATATCTTTTGGGACTGCCCAAATATTCAATATTTTTGGCGATTGTTCACATCTTTTGGGACTGCCCAAATATTCAATATTTTTGGCGATTGTTCACAAATTAGGGGACTTCTCCCTTCTTGACAACCCTGCGGCAGTGCTTCTTAACTTAACCTTTATGTCCAGTAAGAAATACCATAAGTCACTACTAAAGCACTTACTGAATGCCACTAGGGCCTGCATCCCCAGTATGTGGAAAAGCCAATCTCCACCTACCATCTCTCAATGGTTCACCAGGGTAGAGTATATCCAACACATGGAGCACTTGACTGCCGCTCTTAAAAACAAAGGTGAGGAGCACAACACGCAATGGCTTCATTTGGACATGTTTTACTATTCAGATGAATACTTATCGTTATCCCAACCTGCTAACATTCACTGCATTGGATTTAATTTGATGTCCTGTTGTTCCCACCGTGGACCTTCACAACTTCCATCTGCCCCATCATCCTGTTTCCCCTCCCTGAGACGTATCTTTTTATCTATTTCTTCTCTTTTCACATCTTCCTTCTCCCCCAGACACCCTATGTTGCTTATCTCCCCTTTTTATAAATATTATTTTCTAAAAAGATTAAAATGTTTTCGGTGTGCACTGACATCGTTGGTATGATCGCACGGAGGCCGTGTGCATAGGTTCTGATTCTTGTACTCCTGAACTTATTTTGTTTTCTCGCTAGCTGCTACCACAAGATGTTTATAGGATTCAGTGAGGTCCCACACCTTATATCTCAATGGTAGTTCTAATTAAGAAATAAACCTGTATGATGCTAATGACTAATTTTCAAGGAACTGAAGAACAATCATCAGCAGAACAGAAAATCGTGCTGCAAAAGAAAAGTATTCACACCCCTTGAAATTTTCCACATTTTGTCATGTTACAACCAAAAACATGAATATATTTTATTGGAATTTTATGTTCTAGAACAACACAAAGTGGCACATAATTGTAAAATGGAAGGAAAATGATAACTTGTTTTCACAATTTTTTTACAAATAAATATGTAAAAAAGTGTGGCGTGCATTTATATTCAGCCCCCTTTACTCTGATACCCCTAACTAAAATCTAGTGGAACGGATTGCCTTCAGAAGTCATCTAATTAGTAAAAAGAGTCCACCTGTGTGTAATTTTATCTCAGCAAAAATACAGCTGTTCTGTGAAGCCCTCAGAGGTTTGTTAGAGAACCTTAGTGAACAAACAGCACCATGAAGGCCAAGGAACACACAAGACAGGGCAGACATAACGTTTTCAAGAAGTTTAAAGCAGGGTTAGGTTATAAAAAAATCTGAAAATAGAAAGAGTGTGGCACAACTGCAAACCTACCAAGACATGGCCATCCACCTAAACTGACAGGCCGGGCAAGGAGAGCATTAATCAGAGAAGCAGCCAAGAGACCCATGGTAACTCTAGAGGAGCTGCAGTGATCCACAGCTCAGGTGGGAGAATCTGTCCACAGGACAACTATTAGTCATGCACGCCACAAATCTGGCCTTTATAGAAGAGTGGCAAGAAGAAAGCCATTGTTAAAAGAAAGCTATAAGAAGTCCCATTTGCAGTTTGCGAGAAGCCATGTGGGGAACACAGCAAACATGTGGAAGAAGGTGCTCTGGTCAGATGAGATCAAAATTTTACTTTTTGGCCTAAAAGCAAAATGCTATGTGTGGTGGAAAACTAACACTGCACATCACCCTGAACACACCATCCCCACCGGGAAACATGGTGGTGGCATCATCATGTTGTGGGGATGATTTTCTTTAGCAGGGACAGGGAAGCTGGTCAGAGTTGATGGGAAGATGGATGGAGCCAAATACAGGGCAATCTTAGAAGAAAACTTGTTAGAGCAGGGGTTGGCAACCCGGCCCGCCACTAAATGTCCAGCCCGTCAGTGCATGTGATGAATTCACGTGCACCCGGCCCATGGTCGTTTTAACCCCTTCACACTGACCATACACAAATATGCATCCTCGGCTTGAAGGAGTTATACTGGGGTGATGCCTGGATAACAACCGATGTGGCTAAGAAGCCGCTCGGGTCTTATCCCAAGCAGCAGGAGGGAACGCCCCCCCTCCTCCAGCCACCATCTGCAGCCCGCCAGGGCTCTCCCATCCCACCAGGAGGCCCGAGCGACCAGCTGGCACATCCTCTGGCTGGCCGGAGACCCAAACAAAGCCAGTGTCGGCTTATCGAGTCTCGGATCTAGTAACCCATAAGCGATGTCATGACATAATTTCCAGTTTACAGAAAACTTAAAGGCGCCAATTTAAAAAAAATTATGGTATTAAAAACAGTCAAGCTTGGCATTTTGAATGCTTTTAAGTGCAAAGGAGGGATTTGGGGTTCTATAGACCCCAAATTCATCCATAAAGCATACATGTCACTGCCCATTACCATCCCAAGGGATGTTTGCATTCCTTCTGACAGCAATAAAAGTGATCAGAATTTTTTTTTTCAAAGGGACAGTGTAAAAATAAAAAAATAAGAAAAGAAATAAGAAAAAAAAATTAAAGCGCCCCATCCTTACACAGCTGAGTGGGGGGCTGTGTAATTTTCAGGGGAGGGGGCTGTGTAATATGCATGGTGTGAAGTGTAGGAGGGTCTGTGCAATGTAAAGGGGTCCAGAGGTGCAGGGGCTGTGTAATGTAAAGGGGTCCAGGGGTGCAGGGACTGTGTAATGTAAAGGGGTCCAGAGGTGCAGGGGGTGTGTAATGTAAAGGGGCCAGAAGTACGGGGGCTGTGTAATGTAAAGGGGCCAGAGGTGCGGGGGCTGTGTAAAGTTATCTTCATGTATTAGTAGGTGAATGCGGCCCTCCATGCATTCACATATATTGAATCCATCTCTTATGTGGAAAAAGATTGCTGACCCCTGTGTTAGAGTCTGCAAAAGACTTGAAACTGGGGCAGAGGTTTATCATCCAGTAGGACAACAACCCTAAACATACAGCCAGAGCTACAGTGTAATGGTTTGGATCAAAGCATATTCATGTGTTAGAATGGCCCAGTCAATGTTCAGACCTAAATCCACTTAAGAATCTGTGGCAAGACTTGAAAATTGCTGTTCACAGATGCTCTCCATCCAATCAGACAAAGCTTGAGCTATTTTGAAAAAGAAGAATGGGCAATAATGTAATTCTCCAGATGTGCAAAGACATACCCAAAAGACTTACAGCTGTAATTGCAGCGAAAGGTGGTTCTTTTCACATATCTATTTGTACAAATTTTTGAAAAACATTTATCATTTTCCTTCCACTTCATAATTATGTGCCACTTTGTGTTGGTCTATCACATAAAATCCCAATAAAATACATTTTTTAAGGCACTGTATTTACCCATTCATATTTTACTGTCCTGTTGTGTTGCTTTGATGCATACCTTTAAATGAAGAATAAAAAAAAAAAAAAATTGACATTTTGATAAATCTGTGACTTTTCAATGACAGATACGCAACGACTGCAAGTTTATTGGTAAATGTCTTCCCATGTGTCTGTGTCATTCCACAGTTTCTATTCATTTCATTACAAATCTCTTCTGCAAATGTTGACATGCTTTTCACTGAAAGAAATCATGAATAGAAACTATAGTAAACGTACCCTTTAAATGAAGAAAGACAAAGTATTAACTAAAAAGGCCAGCACCTTTTGAAGTTGGCAAATCGTTATTTTTTACTCAGGCAATAAAGTGAACCAGAATACACTTCTGATTTACATTACATTTACAAGCTTACTTTCTGGAGTAACCATATATTTTAATATCAAAGAAAAATAAATATAAATATCCTTTTTTATTTTTTATTTATTTAATGTATTTAATGTAAGAGTGTTGATCTTTAAATGTGATGAAATATTGGTGAAAATACAGAGGCAGAAAAATATATGCTTTACAAATGGTGCTGAGTAAAAAACAAAACTGGTCATATAATTCATCATAAATCATCACAACTAGCCATGAGACTGAAGCTAGGTTCACACCTATGTGGGTGCAGGAATGCATGTAAATTTCATACATTCTCACACCTGAGGCACCCACAGGCAAAACACATTGCCCTTTAGAAGACATGCAGGGGTGCCATTAATTCTAAATGGCACCCCCACACATCTAAAACTCAGCAGTTTCTAGTGCATGAAACTGCATTGTGCAAAGGCCATTCAATTGAATGGGTTGCTGTACTCACACAATTGCGACATCCCCTATGCATTTTCAGAAAACAGCAATTCAGTGAAATATATAGTTTATGAAGTTCTCATGATGCTTTATTCAGTCATACATGCAAAGAAGAATTGTTTGACAAGTGAGGGTGTGTATTGCCATTCTCCTACTGTAGAATGGTAGCTGCACGCTCAGACATAGCATAGCTCCCATTGATACCTTCTATTAGTACAGTGTCCTGGGCAGATTATTGACCAACAGAAAGGCAAAAGTGATGGTAAACGGAGAGAGCCAAGGATAAACATCATAGTCAAAGTCAATATTTCCATATAACAATCCTGGATTCTCTGGGTTATCAGAACACCTCTAGGTGTCTACACTAACATGATCATGCCAGTTTACAGACTACATATTTACTGGAAATCATGGCAGGCACAGAAAATTTGTGTAGCACTGACCCCCGAAAGAGGCTGCTGGTTTTATTGGGCTTACCGTTACCTTCTTCACCTCGTCTCCGTCTAGGGGTTCCCGTGGTAGATGGCCCAAAGAAATGTAGAAACCGACACTTTATCTTCCTTTTTTGGGTTATTTATTCAAAAAGATAAAACAATCTCTTAAGTGTAGGGTAGAGGGTTAGGGTGAAAGTCCAGGTAATTTTGGAACTGCAAAAATATGAAGTCTCTCAATATAGAAATCCAGAGAATTACCGTTTCACAGCTGGATTCTCACATCCACCGGATAGACCTCCTCTCACTAGGCCTAGCAGCCGATGAAGTGTTTGGTAAAGCAAAGTCTCTACCACAGACTTGAATGTAGAACACTTGAACAAAGTCTCTGCCACAGACTTGAATATAGAACTGAGGGACTCATGCAAATTTAGAGAGCTATCATATGGTACCAGTATCTTGCAGCCGGTCCGGCGATACCGTATGAGTGTAGATCCATTTAGTGTCCTTCAACTGAGCCTCCAGGCTCCTTCTGAGAAGCCAGCCTCAGCGCATGGCCTTCTCCCGAAGAGTCCTCCCCTGGATGCTTCTCCAGTTGCTGGGGCTCTCCTCAGATGAGACAGCACCGGACCACTTTTGGATGATTAGGCCCCGACTTCCATTCAGGCCCGTCCCTGCAGTTGCTTTGCCTCGGGCTATCCAGCCCCGAGACTCGGAATTGCATGGATCCGCACCCCAGGCCAGGAGGGCCGTGGGGGCTGGTCAGGAGGACCAGGACCAAACAGACAAAAGATATCTTCTGGACTGGACCGGAACCCCCGAAACATGTGATCTCAGTACCTTAAATACCCTCTCCCAGAATTCACAGCAGGATGACACTGCCACTGGACTGGTTCCGAGAGAAAGAAGGTATCCAATACACCCAACTAAACTGCGTTCCCATACTTGCCGGCGGTGACAGCGACACCTGCGGCCAAGTAGGACTTAGTGCAGTCCAGCCAGACTGGTTCTGAAACCATAATTTGGCATAATTAACCCCAAAACCCAACTGTGGTTTAGGAATATTAACTTTTGAAAAATACATAGCGCATGCTCGTCAGGAGCCGACGCTACATTTGTATGGCATATCAGCAGTCTTAGAAAGAGAGAACATGCAACTAGTGCAATAGGAGCCGCCCCCTTGGACTTTTAAGGCAGAAATGGGAGTAATGAAGTATATAAAAGGCAACTAAGTGCCACTTTTATTAAGTACAAAAGATGAATTTTATTGTCAAAAAACAGTCACTTTAAAATATACAAAGTACACCAATTAATTAGTTATACATATATATATATATATGTATATCAAACCCAAAAGCTAATAATCTAGGCACTGCCAGAATCAAGCTGAGGTCAGTCCATGAAGATTTGTAGCATACATCCCGTCTCGTTTCGGAAATTTTTATTGGTACATTTGAAACATGTCGGGACGCACACTAAAGAACAGCTGTATTTATACTGAGATTAATTTACACACAGGTGGACTCTATTTATTAATTAGGTGACTTCTGAAGGCAATTGGTTCCACTAGATTTTAATTAGTCATTAGTCATTAGTCAGAGTAAAGGGGGCTGAATACAAATGCACGCCATACTTTTCACATATTTATTTGTAAAACAATTGATGAAAAACAATTTGAAAACCATTTATACCGTATATACTCGAGTATAAGCCAAGTTTTTCAGCCCATTTTTTTGTGCTGAAAATGCCCCCCTCGGCTTATACTCGAGTCAAGCACTTTGAATTACATTTTCGGACCCGGCTTTGGGGACCTGTATCACGGGGTCACTTGGTGCTAGGAACCTCAAATTTCGTGTGCAAACCCAGTGGAACTATAACATATCTCTGCTGCAGAAAAGTGCTTGACATTTTCCGAACCGATTTTGGGGCCCCATATCTTGGGGCCACTTGGTGCTAGGAACCCCTTTGGATATGTTACAGTGATAGTTCCACTGGGTTTGTACATTAAATGTGGGGTTCCTAGCACCAAGTGACCCTGAGATACGGGGCCCCAAAGTCGGTCAACTGTTTCCATCTGCAGCAATGTAATTTCGGGACCCTTTGATTCCAGAGACCCCAAATGTTGGTTGCAGCTAGGGGGGCATTTAGGAACCCTTAACTACCAAGTTTGAACTTCAGGGAACCTATGGCTGCAAATGGGCACAGTGAGTAATGCAAATGGGCACAATGACCCTCTTTTCCACTAACAGTAGCTGCACATTTCTCACCCTAGGCTTATACTCGAGTCAATACGTTTTCCCATTTTTTTGTGGTAAAATTAGGTGCCTTGGCTTATATTCAGGTCGGCTTATACTCGAGTATATACGGTAATTTTCCTTCCACTTCACAATTATTTGTGTGCCACTTTGTGTTGATCTATTAAATAAAATCCCAATAAAATACATTTACGTTTTTGGTTGTAACATGACAAAATGTTTTAAGTAAGGCAAAAACTATAAGCCATGTATTTAACAACAAAACTAGATACATTTTAGTGGTCTCAGTTCATGAAGTTGCTAAAAAAGTAATACATTAATATAAGCCCATTGATCTTTGCACAACGTCTTAAATAAATCTTTTTGTGTGACAGTTGGAACATTTAACACTCTTCAGTTTCTTAATATAAAGTGGTACATTGCAGCAGTAAGTTTTGGTATTGACTGAATATTCTTTTATATACAAAGAGATGGATGGCTGGGTAACCAAAGTCTGGCTGCTACATACATTTTCAATCCACATTTGTGTTTTTTAAAGCATATTTCCTCAATGTTTGCTGTTTCAGTACTGTTAAATATGAAAACTCTTCTGTTCACATGGAGTTGAATGTAGAAAACCAATGGAAAAGCACTAGAATGTGTGGATGGTTAAAAATGATTTGAAGACTTACTTAAAAAAGGCAAATTATTAAGCTCTTTTAACATTTTCAAGTCCACCAGCATTTTCTACTGCTGTAAAAAGAGACATGGCAAACACTACATAAGCATTGGCAGGAGTCCTAAGCAGCCATGTGTGCCTATGGTGTACTTTGACACTGTAAGACCCCTAATCTGATTCAAAGCAAATGTATTGTTGTACCTAACTGCAATAAGGGTCTCGATTTTTATAATTTTTTTTTAATAATAATTATGCCCTCCAAACAACCTTCTAAGCACAGACTTTGAAACCATGGTGGACGTCCAGTTCTTTCAATATAGATTGCATTGGCTGCATCACATGTTAGATTAATATTTTATTTTTGTAATTCTTAATGTACCTCCTAAAAGTCATATAAGAAGTCCACTGTTCAAAGTTTGCGGAAGCTACAAAAAAAAAAATCATCTCTGTTAAATCCTTTAAATCCTTGATCCAAGGTACATTGTTTATGTAGGCTTTAACTTCAGGTCAACAATAAACCTCTCCCCAAAAAAAAAAATTCAATACCAGACTTTCAGTGGCCAAGAGAGAACCTGGCATTAGATTGTTGAAGGGTGAATGGTGGGACTTTTCTAAGGTAGGGTGGAGCTTCTATATACAGTACTTTGAAAAAGAAGTGAAGGTTCATGTGGACAGTGATTGTTAGTTTTATACACTTAGAACAGTACATGTAACAAGAAATGTATGCACTTTCAAATATATAATTACAGAATGTCACACATTTCTCCTTTATACATTGGTGTTGAATTACTAAAGGCAAATGGGCTGTTCATTTTCCCTTAGCTTAGTGTAATGCCCCGTACACACGAGCGGATTTTCTGTTGGAAAAAACTTGGATGGTTTTTCCGACGGAACTATGCTCAAGCTCGGCTTGCATACACACGGTCGCACAAAAGTTCTATGAACGTTCGACTGTCAATAACGCGGTGACGTACAACCCTACGACGAGCAGAGAATGTGAAGTTCATAGCTTCCGAGCATGCGTCAAATTGTTTCCGAGCATGCGTAGGATTTTTGCACGTCGGAATTTGTACAGACGATCAGAATTTCGGATCGGAACTTTTTCTGACCGAAAAAAAAAAGAACATGCTCTCATCTTTTGCTGGCGGGAATTCTGCTAGCAAAAGTCCGATGGAGCAAACACACGGTCGAAAATTTCCGACCAAAAGCTCTCATCGGACTTTTGCTGGTGGAATTTCCGATCGTGTGTATGGAGTACGGGGCATTAGAGGTGAAGTTGTGCTGATTTATATAATCCAATTACGTGCAAGCAAAAATATGTTTTTTTTAATTTTCCTTGTATATTATTAGGTGTTCTTTGCAAAGTGAATTTTCACCATATTCACTAAACTAAGGAAAGATTCCCTTTCAAAGAGAAAATTATTTTGCAGCGTAAACAGCCTATTTGCCGTTATTAAATCAACCCCATTATGTCTAGCTATGAAAAGCATGTCTTTATTAATTGTAAATGTCTAAAATCATGTTTCAGTTAGGCAACAGAACACATGAGCATCACAAAATATTCATATTCTCTTTGTTTATATAATTGTTCATGTGTTCAGTATTGTATTATGGCTGACAAGGAAACGTAAGTTTAAGGGTATAGCTTTATTCAAAGCAGTTCCCATTTAGTATACAGATTATAAAATATTATTCCAGGTTTCTGAATATATATATATATATATATAACACACATATATATATATATATATATATATATATATATATATATTATATATATGTAGCGCCATAACCCCTGTGGGGCAGCTATGTATTTTCTGGGCTTACCGATTACCTCCTCCTTGTAGCTCGTCGTTCGTTGTCTAGGGGTTCCCAGGGTTAGTACCCAGTAATTTCAGAGACCAAGTCCTTTTGAGGATTTTTATTTGCAAAGTAACCGTTCAACATAACACAGTCTCTTAGTTGGGAATAGAGGGCATGGGTGATAAAGCTCAGGCACTTCAGAACTGCTGACATCAAATGAATGTCTCCTCAGATAGCCCAGAGAGTAGCCACTCACAACGGGACTCTTCACTGTTGGATAAACACCTGTCTGTAGATTTAGCAGCCAACAAGTGATTCTGAATTTTACAAAGTCTCTGCCACAGACTAGGTAGTGAAGCTTCAGGTGAACAATGTAAAGTCTCTGCCACAGACATGTTGTAACCGAAGGATAGGTTTAGGAACTTTTCCTATGGTACCTGGATCTTCCAGCCGTTTCGGCGATACTGTAGGAAATGCGGATTCACTAGTGTCCATACAATCTCAGCTCCCAGGCTCTTACTGAGCAGCCAGCTTCACGGCCCTCTTCTGAAGAGTCCTCCCCTGGTCGCTTGTATGAGTTGCTGTGCCTCTCCAGTCCTAAGAGGACACCGGAACACTTCAGAATCCTCCTTCAGTTACTGGGCCTCGAACTAGCCAGTTCCGAGGCTCGGGAATGGATGGATCCCCACCCCAGACCATGAGGGCCTCTGGGGCTGGTCAGGGTGACCAGGCTTATGGGGGCAGCAGACACTCCTGGGTCCGGGACCCCTCACAGGGTTGGTCCAGACCAGAACCAGGAATCAAAGAGCAAGCCGAATCCCGAACATGTGACTTCAGCATCTTAAATACCCCTTCCCGGGGCCAGACACTCCCACTGATTGGCTCTGAGAGAGATTGGTACCTAACGCGTCCAACCAGGCTGCGTTCTCAGCCTGTCACAGGTGCTCACTTCACCTATGACCAGGCAGAACTCCAGTACAGCCCAGCCAAACTGATGCCAAAGTAAAAGACCTAAAACAATTAACCCCCAGAACTCAGTTACAGTTCTGGAAAAACTAAATTTACAGCATAGCGCACACTTTAGAAAAGTGTCGGTGCTACATATATATATGTAGCAATATATCCAGATTCCAAATAAAAAATAACAAATTAAGAACAAATACATATACAGTATAGTAAAATAGATATACAAAGTACATAAACACATAACATTTCCAACTAATAAAGTTTTTCTTCATTTCTTTTCTCTTTTCCCAGATCCCAGATACTCCCATGGAACACATTCCTCTGTCCCCCGTGGACTGGGAACTTCAAAGAGAACATACATGGGGGGTATCGTTGTTTCACCCCTCTGGAAAATAAATTGTGTCTCTATGCCCCTGAACTAGGAAAAGAAAAACGAAAATGTTTTATTCCCTATAACCCCACCTAAGTGGTCTTGAAACTTCAGGGTTACAGTGGCCATAAGCAGCCTGACACCACCTTGAAAATGAGGGTAAGTATTGGATGCAGGACAGCCATCGAACATTATGGGTCCCCATACTTGAAGCATAAGGCCCCTTAATCTATAATATTATACTGTGGCATTCAGCTATCAATGTGCATATGTCCTTTTTTTGTACAAACTCAAGAATTACAAACGTTGTAAACAATGCTGCTAATTGCATTCACATGCATAATTAATATAAATACATATTTAACTTTAATTTGCATATCTTCAATATATATTACACAATGAAAAGTAAACCTTCGTGT
This sequence comes from Lithobates sylvaticus, assembly GCA_028564925.1. Taxonomy (NCBI): domain Eukaryota; kingdom Metazoa; phylum Chordata; class Amphibia; order Anura; family Ranidae; genus Lithobates; species Lithobates sylvaticus. Next base: position 147,782,490 of record CM053028.1, on the reverse strand, counting down.
TGAGTTAAATAGTTATTAGAATCTTATTCGGTTTATCTAGATCTCAGAATAATGAAAAAATATAAACCTGATGTTCACAATTTTTTGCTGTCTATAAACATCTTGCAATGTCAGCAGCGGCTCCTTCCTGCTCATCTGGTCTGCTACTCACAGCGTGACAATATACATATATTCTGAATGGCTGGGCCCTATCATGACAAATTTATAAGCATTGTGTGTTTCCTTACTGCCCTGATGGCAGACCTGTTTGGACAGTTAAGGCTTTCCCATGTGACTGTTTCTAAACTTTAGGAGTTTTCTTAATTGTACAAAGATTTTGTAACGTGAACATCTCTAAGCAAAAGGGGGTTTCTCCTTCCCTCTTCTAATTTAGACAAAAGTCACAAATAGATTGGCATGCTTGAGGATTGAAAATAGTTATTCTGTGGTGGACATCTGGCCGTCCAGTGCCATCCTTACATCTACTCTATTGACCAAAATGTTGTATCAATCTACTTACATTTTCTGCTGAAAACAAACTATCTGTTTTGCTTTTACTAGTTCATTTTATTTTTTACTTTTTACCAATATAAATTACTAACTAATTTAAATATCATATTTGATCCCCACAATTTATTCTTGAATATGGTATTTGATTTTCATCTATCTAAAACATATCATAGTTCTGATTTTCCATGCTAAAATAGGTTCAGAAAATATTTTAGCAGTTGTCTTGATTGTCTGGTATGTTAAGAATGTCAGGACATTCCTACATGTGTGCATGCATCCTTGCATGTGTGATGTATCCTGCTGTTAATATATATTTCAGTACAAGTGCTCTATTTTTTTTAAAAAAAAAGGTTGCTGGGATGGTAGAAATGCAGAACATAAAAAGATAACTTAGATGGAATTTCTTCTGGTACGCAGTGATCTAGCTGAAGAGCCTTGGGCACCTCTATTTTTTTCCCTTGTGCTTTCACTTGCTGACTGCAAGTATGTTATTTAACTTCCGTGACTTATGTTGATAACATATCAAAGGTGAACAGACTTATAGTTACAGTATAAAGAGACAATTATTGAGCCAATTCTGGTTCTATACCAGGTATTTAAAGGCCTATTCCAACAAAAATTCTGTATGGTTAGTTTTGCAATGGTGACAGATGAGAACATCCTAATTTAAACGTTTTCAATTTAAACTCTAAAAAATAAACCATCATTCTTGTAGCTTTAGGTCAGTAATCTAGTTTATTGGTTGCCCTACATGCAGGTTATGATCAAATGTCTTTTTCTGAACAGCAGAAGGCAGAAGTCATAGAGATGACTGATGATGATGCGTTATGTATGAACCTGGAACGCAGCTTTATTGGTTTAACTGTTGCATGTTCTCTTGTGCTTATGTAACATCACTGGTAGTGAATGTATAATTGGCAAAGCTAGCCATTCTAATCGTGGAAGCCTTTGAGAATTATAAGAAGATAGGGGGTGATTTAACCAACCAGTGGCCACCCAAAACTGAAATTAATCATGTCAAATATAACACTTTTCACACTACCTTAGGCTTGGGTTAGAAGTTACCCTAACATATTTATAGACAAAATTTGGTATTAATAGTATGTATGGCTTCACAACAGAGCAAGTGTGGTGCTATTTACTACAGATCTAAAAATACATTCACTATAAATAAAGTTCTGGAAGGTAAACAACTGGTTCATAGTATTATGTTAAATATACAACATGCCACAATCCTACATAACACCCTACCTATAGCAGTTACCTGTAGCACTTTATAATCTTAGTTCATTTTTTTAATGAGTGCAGTTCGTTTTTAAGTAACGCAAGTTAAATACCAATAAACAATAAAAGTCCTTAAAAGCTGTATCAATAGTTCCAATAATTAAATATTCACAGTTTTCAATGTCTAATTAAATGCACAGTGTGTTGCATTCATAAAAAGTACCCAGTCCTCCAAAAAAGCTCTTTAAAATGTTTCATGCATCAGATTAACTTCCCCTCTGAAATGAATAGGCTCACCAATTGCCATAGACCACTGGAGCTAATGGTCAATATGCTCTTAATATCATCGGACCACACTGTATGATACACTGTCTTTCTCCACCACTCCTCCGCCTTTCAATAGAACAGTGCAAGACCACAAACATAATGCTATTTTTCACTGTGAGTGTGATTCTTATTTGTTTAGTTGTTTTACCATCATAATAATGTGCTTGAAAATAAATTAGATTCTCATATTCTTATTTTTTTAAATAAACATAGGGTTTAGGTCTGGAGACCTGCTTGGCCAGTCCATTACCTTTACCCACAGCTTCTTTAGCAAGGCAGTGGTTGACTTGGAGGTGTGTTTGGGGTCGTTATCATGTTGGAATACCATATCTCTTCTGTTTCAGTATGTCACAGTACATGTTGGCATTCATAGTTCCCTGAATGAACTGTAGCTCCCCAGTGCCTTCAGCACTCATGCAACCCCAGACCATGACAATCCCACCACGCTGTCGGCAACAGTCAGCACACAGTACACTTGTCTGTACTCCTCACCTGGTTGCCGCCACACGCTTGACACCATCTGAACCAAATACATTTATCTTGGTCTCATCATACCACAGGACATGGTTCCAGTAATCCATGTTCTTAGTCTGCTTGTCTTCAGCAAACTGTTTGCAGGCTTTCTTGTGCATCATCCTTAGAAGAGGCTTCCTTCTGGGATGACAGCTATGCAGACCAATTTTATGCAGTGTGCCGCGTATGGTCTTAGCACTGACAGGCTGACCTCCCACCCCTTCAACCTCTGCAGCAATGCTGGCAGCACTCATATGTCTATTTCCCACAGACAACCTTTGGATATGACGCTAAGCACGTGCACTCAACTGCTTTGGTTGACCATGGCGAGGCCTGTTCTGAGTGGAACCTGTCCTGTTAAACTGCTGTATGTCTTGGCCACCATGCTGCAGCTCAGTTTTAGGGTCTTGGCAATCTCCTTATAGCCTAGGCCAGTGATGGTGAACCTTGGCACCTCAGATGTTTTGGAACTACATTTCCCATGATGCTCATGCACTCGGCAGTGCAGTGGAGCATCATGGGAAATGTAGTTCCAAAACATCTGGGGTGCCAAGGTTCGCCATCACTGGCCTAGGCCATCTTTATGTAGAGCAACAATTCTTTTTTTCAGATCCTCATAGAGTTCTTTGCCATGAGGTGTCATGTTGAAATTTCAGTGACCCATATGAGAGAGTGAGAGCGATAAAACCAAATTTAACACTTCTGCTCCCCATTCACACTTGAGACCTTGTAACACTAACAAGTCACATGAAATCGGGGACGGAAAATGGCTAATTGGGCCCAATTTGGACATTTTGACTTAGGGGTGTACTCACTTTTGTTGCTGGTGGTTTAGATATTAACGGCTGTGTTGAGGTATTTTGAGGGGACAGCAAAATTTACACTGTTATACAAGCTGTACACTCACTATTTTACATTGTAGCAAACTGTAATTTCTTCAGTGTTATCACATGAAAAGATATAATAAAATATTTACAAAAATGTGAGGGGTGTACTCATTTTTGTGAGATACTATATATATATATATAGGCTGTCCCATTGGGGTGAATCCTTTCACATTCTGTACTGGAGACAGAACAGAACAGGAGTGGAAATCATTTAAAAGGGAGAGGATTGGTGAAATCTCATTACCTCCTGTTCCGGTACCAACTTTAGTAACATTTTGGACTTCCTATCACTTTCTGTCCCAGTGACAGTAGTCACTAGGCCAATAGAGCACAGACAGGCAGCAGTAAAATAGGGACAGATGTTCTAATCCTTCCCCCCTCTCTCCAAAACTAAACACATTTTTGGCTATACACACATTTTAAGTAAGCCTGTTAATCACATAATATATGTTGCACAGAAAAAAAGCTGTATGTTCATAGAATAGAGTGTGGAGTCAGGTAAGAAGCATGTAAGATAAGCTATGTCACAGTTCCTAGTCAAGTATGCACGCACAGACCAAGGAAAATACAGCGTCATTGAAATGGCTGGATAAAAATATTCCCTAACATAGGGAAATAACATATTGAATAGTGGTCACAGTTAACTTCCTTTACAAATTTTTATCTTCATGTCTCCACCTTTTTCCTGTCCTACTAAATAGCTTCTGGCATAGCTTCAAGATGTGACTAGATGGTCTATTTAAAACAGGCAATAAATGTGCTGAACATTTACAACATCATCTTGTCAGCTAGAGTCTAAAAGGCTTAGCTAATGAGGTGTTTTAAATAAATGTGTTGGTGTTAAAGACTGTTTTAGTTAGGAGATTATTGAAATACACCATCAATACAGTTTACAAAGCTTTTCAAATAAATTTGTGCGTTTACTGCTGCTGCACCCCACTGCACCTCCCCACAGAGTCCGATTGCAGAGAACAGAACTTGTATTAATGCAGAATCCAGTAATTCACAACAACAAGTCAAAGGGGCATACATACAGGGGTCGCAGGGTTCACCATTGCGACCCGGCCCCCTACTCCAGGGGGACCCTGTACACCTGGATAGAAGGGCAGCGGGGGGGGCGGTGGCATATAGAGGAAGCGATCCCCTCATACAGTCGCTTTTCCTTCTCTTCCTCCCTCAGACATTCAGTGGATGTAGGAAGGAAATGGAGGGCATCGGCTCCTCCACATGATGCTCCCGCCGCCTCCCTATGCCTGTCCTTCTGCCCCGGGGCTCCTGTGTCCTTTCCTGGCCCCCCTTTTACCTCTGCACAGCTGCTGGGTTTTCCCCTTCCACCTCCTGCCGGTTGCTGCAGGAGATCTGTCAGGATGGAGCGTGGAGAAGGAGCCGGTAAATGTATAATTTACTGTCCCCTTCCTTGTGAATAGAGTAGAATAGAGTTAGTGATCTTTTTTTTTTTTATTCATAGCTGCATATTGTTTACTATGCCTCAGTTTATGAATGAATGGGAAGCTCTGTACAGAGCTATTCCTGTTAATTCATTCTTTGCAGCTGATATTGCAGAGAAAGGGACTGATTAGTCTGTCCTCAATCCCTTTCTCAAAAATAAGACATCATGGGTCTGTTTAGACCCCTGATATTTCAAAGCCCCCCAATGTGGGTCCTAAAAAATATGTAAAAAGAAAATAATAAAAAACGAAAAATTTAAGAATTTTTTTTAAATTAATTAAATGATAAAACATTATAAAAACAAAATACTGACACTAGTGGGGGAACTACCAGGGTTGCACTTGTGACTGGGCTATGGCATCCTGCCACCGTTAGGGGGGCCCAAATATGGTAGGAAAGGTAGCCCGTGTTTTGCTTCATAATAAAGGGTCCCTAGATGGGAGTAAAGGGCCCTGGGATCAGTGGGAAGGATCCTGGTCAGGGAAGCCCTTCATATTTCCTTGCACCAGGGCCCTGAAGGTTATAGTTACGCCTCTGGGAAGGCAGCCGACCAGGGACACTCAAGGTAATATCAGCAATTTGTAGCAGAGCAGGTCTAGTAGTTCCAACAGCATCCACCCTCCAGCAGTGCACTGTTAAAAACTGAGACAAGGCAAATCTAGCTGGGCTCGCTGTATCCAGTGCAGCTTATTAATTAGGTCAGTTCAGTGTTCTCAGCTGCTGCCAGTCTAAGACCCCCTTTCACACTGCAAAGCGCCCTGAAACTGCCGCTGCTGTGTCTCCAGTGTGAAAGGCCGAGGGCTTTCACACTGGAGCGCTGCGCTTGCAGGACGTTAAAGAAACGCCTGCAAGCAGCATCTTTGGAGCGGTGAAGGAGCGGTGTATACAATGCTCCTAAACCGCTCCTGCCCATTGAAATCAATGGGGCAGCACGGTTTTAACCCTTTTTTGGGTGCTAGCCGGGTTTAAAACTAGCGCCATTTTACCGCCGGCATCCGCACCACCCCAGTGTGAAAGGGGCCTAAAAGCTCCCTCTGCTTTCTAGAGAGCAGTGAGAATTCTCTGGAACTATGCAGATGGCAGTATGAATATCTATACAGCTCTGGCCAATCCCAGGGAGTAGGGTCCTGAAGGCTGCTGGGATTCTGTATATATTCTCTGTGACACTGAGCTCTTGGTCAATTCCTGCAGAGCATCAGTCCAGCCTGGAGGGCTGCTGCTCTTTAGGGCAGCACTGCCATGTGCTTGCTGTTCATGGGGCCTCAGGTGGAAGATCTGAGGGCCTGGATGTTGAAGCCACAGAGAGCTGACTGAGAAGCTGTCTGCTGAATATCTAGAAAAAAAAAAGAAAGAAAACTGTAGTCAATTGCAACTGTTTTTGCAGATCAAGCTAAAAAATATGCAATCACTCAATTCCAAGGAAAATATTATGGAATCATGAAAAAAAAACTCCACAGTACACCACTGGGACAAGGGTTCTAATCTTTCTCCACTGAATATCATGTCATGAGATAAAATACCACATGGTTTCATGAGTAAAATACCTCACATTTTGTTGAAATAACTCATGCTTTATTTTAGTAGCTTTTTTTATGAATTGCAAAAAACTGTGTGAAAAAAATCTAGCAGTTATTATATATCAGATTTTAAGAGAAAAATAATTCTTTGTGAATTGAGCTCAGGAGGATCTTTAAAAATCTGTTTCCCCCAAGCTGGAGCTGCACAGCCACCACTTCAAAAGTCTTGCAACTCAGTCTCCTCTGTTCATGCATGCTACAATTACTTTTTAGTTCAATGTATAGTCTGTCCACTGTTGAGATGAATTAAGCCAGCAATAGATGATATGATTTTCTTTCCTGCAACCTGTGTGAATGAAAGTATATGTAAAGGTTTGTTTAAAAAACAAAACAAAAAAAAAAACATGTTATACTTACCTCCTCTGTGCAGTTCCTCGGGGGAAATGGTGCAGGCGCACTCCTGTGTCCTGCTGCTGCGTCCATTGATACAGACAGCAGGACTCAGCCCCCCCCCCCGACTCCCATGTAATTGGATTTGATTGAGAGCAGTGGGAGCCAATGGTTCCTGCTGCTATCAATCTATCCAATGAGGACCCAAGACAGAGGCTGGAGCTGGTGTGCTCGTTCTCATCGCTGGATAGAAATAGGGCTCATTTAAGTAAAAGGGGGGCTCTGGTTTTTTTTTAGCTTTATGTTTTTCACCTTAATGCATTCTATGAACAGAGGGTTTACAACAACTTTAAGCTGGTAAAAGATGATATGATTTTCTTTCCTGCAACCACAGGTGGCGCATGGAGCCGACTCTGCCTGGAGAACACAGTAATTATTACTAGTGGCTCTAGCCGCTGGCAATAATTGCATCCTAAAAATCCAGTCAATCCATCAATCAGCTTGGGTACAATCAGCTTGCAATAATTGCATCCTAAACAGTGGTGATGCTGCCCCCCGAGCCTAGAGTTCCTATCCCAATCCTAAAAATCCAGTCAATCCATCAATCAGCTTGGGTACAATCAGCTTGCACATACAGGGTTTGAATTTTGGCTAGTCCCTGCTGAACCGGCTGAGATTTGAACCATCTATGGCCGGTTGAATGGGTGACCTCTCCATAGAAATGAATGGAAATTGTAGTGGCCACTGGAAAACTTTTGATGCTGAGGATGTACTACTTGCACTGGGACCCTCAGCTAAGATTTCATTGGAGCAGAGATGGTTTGGTATTGGACTTTGGGAGGATACTGTGGGAAAGGAGTTGGGTTATTTTCAAGGATAACTGTATAATTTTAAAGGAACCATGTAATGACATATTCTCATATATGAAAGAAAGGAGCCTACACTGTAGGACTCATCCAAGTTTCAAATTGCTCTTTAATTTCATTTCAGCAGCGTAACAAAATAAATGTCATTCTTTGGCAAGGTTTTGCACCGGGAAACATTTTTTTCTAAAGCCAGGATGGAGTGACTGTAATTTTGTTTTGCTGATCTGCAATAAAAGAATCATTGTAAACTTAAAAGAGCCCCACAACGCAGGTTATTTTCTGTGATATATGAACAATTTCCCTTTGAAACGCCAGTAAAAAATGGAGTGATATTTATTTTGTCCTGCTGCTTATATGTAATATACTGTAAGAGCTATTTTAAACCTGGAAGAGTCCCATGATGCAGGTTGCTTTCTTTGATATATGAAGGACTTCCCCTGTTTATGCCAACAAGGTTTAGTAACCATTGCACATAGCAGCTGTCAGAGGTGTACGATCTTCTTTTTCTCTAGATGTAAATGAAATATAAAAAGCTACCATTTCTGGTCTCCTTTGAAAACCTCTCCTTTTCTCTATACTTTAAGGGCTCATTTACACTTGCTTCGGCTTCAACACACATTAACGGGTAGTTTACACTTGCTTCAAAACAAAGCTTCGGACAGGCTTTGCTAAAGCTCTCTGAACGCTAGTCAAAGCTCCTGTCACTAAATAAAATGGTTAGCTTAAAGTCCTGTTTACACCTTGCTTTTGCTTTGGCTTTGCTTCAAAAATTATACCTCATGTAGCTTTAGTGGTGCTTCAAAGCGTCTTCAAAGCCTCCATAGAAGTCTATGGCAAAGCTTGCTTGAAGCCCCACCGAAGCCTCATCAAAGCCCCACCAAAGGCTCATCAAAGCTCCACCAAAGCATCATCAAAGCCCCACTGAAGCCTCATTGTAGCACCAAGCAAAAGCAATGTGTAAACAGGACTGTAAGCTAACCATTTTATTTAGTGACAGGAGCTTTGACTGGCATTTAGAGAGCTTTAACAAAGTGTGTCCGAAGCCTTGTTTTGAACCAACTAGCCTTAAGGATGTTCCTATCTTCTTTCTAGATTTTAATTTATCACACATTACACAGTGTTAAGACTAAGGACACTGCTTTTGTAACACGTAGAGTGAGAATTCAATGTGGTCTATAACCGAATGAAGAACTTATGCCGTGTACACACAAGCAGTTTTTCCGTCGGAATAAACTCTGAAGGTTTCTCTGACGGGATTCCGCTCAAGCTGACTTGCCTACACACAGTCACACCAAAGTCCGACCGCCAAGAATGCGGTGACGTACAACATGTACGACGGGACTAGAAAAAGGAAGTTCAATAGCCAGTAGCCAATAGCTTCTGTATCATACTTGCTTCAGAGCATGCGTAATTTTTGGTATGTTGGAACAGCATACAGACGAGCGGTTTTCTAGATAGGAATTGGTTCCGTCGGAAAAATTTAGAACATGTTCTCTTTCTAGGTCCATCAGAATTTTCAACGTAAAAAGTCAGATGGGGCATACACACAATTGGAATATACGATGAAAAGCTCCCGTCTGACTTTTTTCTGTCAGAAATTTCACTCGTGTGTACATGGCATAATAATTCAATTGAAGAAATATAGCTGGAAAAATCTCATCATTTGGTGTTCTGTCCCATTCATATGTATGTTTCTGTGTTGCATTGAACTGCATCGGGTTCTTGTTATTTTTTAGTATGCGGGCACTTGTGAAGGTTTTGAGCTACTACAGCTTGTTTACTATGTGATTTTGGTTTCTCCCTCTGTCATCCCCTCCTTTGAAGTGCTAGTTAGTTGAGTCCTAGCTAGGTTATCCCTGTTTCTTCCATGTTCCCTCAATCAGTGTTAGAAAACTTGTCTAAGCCCTGTCTCAACAAAGTACTCACTACAAAAGACTGGAAAGACATCATCTGTACTGCAATTAGCTGAAGAAAAATTGAATAAAACCCCTATGTCTTATTGAAGAGTTAAGCTGTCTATGGATGGTGTCAAGTCAGCAGGTGACCATACTGTTTGGACAGACTGGGTTTAAGAAGGTAGGCCAATGCATAAAGTGACGTTTGAAATAGAACACTAGGCTCTTCAAGAGATATCAGAAGGTGACATAAAACATTTGATTTCAATATGGCTAAAATATCTCTTTTGGGTAGATGGATGCTTTAAGTTACATCTTCGAACATGCAACTTTAATACCCATAAATGTGTTGATGTACTATACATTGTTGTTCTCTGCTTGTTTTGGTGAGATAGTCATCTGTGTATATTATACATTCTTGGAAAGCTGGGCCAAGTAATAACAGAGTCAACAATAGAAACAGAGTTATATTTACCAGTGGATTTACTTAAGAACTAGAGGGAGTATATTTAATGGAAAGAAAAGTTCAGCACAAGAGGAAACTGGAAGGGGGCTCCAGGGATATAAGAGGAAATATTACCCAGAACAAGCCTTGTAGGTTCCTAGAATAAAATTGCCAATGTAAACAGTACATAAGTTATTGTAAAGCCTAGTTGTATTTATACATCATTGCAGACGTGAATAAACTGATAACATGCTGGTCATGGTGTCTAGGTAACAACACAGCCATATAAGTTCTTTACTGTAAAGATATTGCAATACAAATGTAACTTAGTAACAGTAGTTAAAGCGGAAGTAAACCCTTTGATTTAAATAGTTTAAAAAAATGGCATGCCGGAAACGCTACCTGTCACATTGACTATGCTTTCAACCAAACTGTCAAACCATCATAACTGATCACATGTGCAGCATCATGGCAGTTGAAGATTGAACAGAGGCCAAGATGGCAGCTTCCTTGGCTGAAAACGATAGGAGGGTTTACTTCCACTTTAAGAAGTGCTATGCTGATGGATTTAAATTCCATGACTAAATTGGTTAGGCATTGACAACTAAGTTCAATTTATCATAATAATTTCATCCTATTCTATTTCCTATCCCATCTTATATAGTATCAAAGCCCATCTGTGGTAAAAGTAAAATGTTAAAGGGTCCAAAAAACAGCAATTTTACTTAAAGCGGTTCTGCACTCTGAAAAAATAAATTTTTTTTTTTTTAGGATGTAATATAAAGTGTGCTTACCTTTATTAGGGGACTCACCTGTTCCATCTTCCATCTCGATCGCCGCCGGTTTTCGTCCGATGAAGTTCCTCGTCTTCTTCTTTAGTGCTGGGGGCCATCTTGCCTGTGGGCATGTGAAACACCCACAGGAACTTTAGATGGCCCAGCATGCACTGCCGTTACTCGCGCGTGCGCAGTAACGGCTCATCTGCCGAGATCTCACGAGATTTCGGCAGATGCGGCCGAAATCTCGGGAGATTTCGGAAGATGTGGCCGAAATCTCGCGAGATTTCGGAAGATGCCCGCACTGACTCCTGGGAACAATGACACCAGATCCCAGGAGACAGTGCGGCGTGACGACGATCGACGCAAGACCCCGCCCGCCGCCGCAGAGGGAGAAGACCGGAAGTCTTCAATTACAAGGTAAGTAAAAAAAAAAAAAAAAAAAACATTTCATTTAGTACTCTTTGCCTGATTTGGAAGGCAAAGAGATTTACTAAATGAAATGAGTGCAGAACCGCTTTAACCAGTCCTCCGCTTCCCTGGCAGCCAGCACTCTCCTCTCCTCTCTTATGTACAGCAGTGGAGTGTTCCTTGATGTCCTCATGTCCTCTGTAGGACTTTGGGCTCTGCATTGGTCTTGATGAAGTTGAAGGACCAGCGACTGCTGGAGCATAGGAGAAAAGAGGCTGTAAGGACCATCCTAACAGCCTAGAAGGACAATGCGGGAGCGGAGGATTGTGTACATTAAAGTGCTTTTTAGCAGCCCCTTTGACCTAAACAAACATTTAAGCCTTGCAGTGTGGGTTTAGCAGTGTGCAAGGGAACAGCCTAATTGCAAGGGAACATTTTTAATTACCCCAGAGCTCAGCTTTAAAGTGGTTGTAAAACTGAGACATGAGTATGAACAAAGTATATCCTTCTATAGTGTGTACTTATCTCAATTAAGAGCACTAAGGGGTTTATTTACTAAAAGCAAATCCAATTTTCAGTACAAGTGCACTTGGCAGTGCAGTCGCTGTAGATCTGAGGGGAAGATCTGAAATGAGGGGAAGCTCTGCTGATTTTTATCATCCAATCATGTACAAGCAAAAATGCTGTTTTTTTAATTTCCCTTGCATGTCCCCCTCGGATCTACAGCGAGTGCACTTCCAAGTGCACTTGCAGTGAAAAGTGTATTTGCCTTTAGTAAATACCCCCCCCCCCCCCCGTGTCATTTCTATCTACTGCTTCATTTCTCTGCTAGCATGCTAAGCATGAGTCACTTTTGACAAGATTTCCTCACATTAAGAGGTAAAAAGGTGACAGGGAAAGGAGCTCGAGCACACAGCCTGTGATTGACAGCATCAGCTTTGTTCCTGTGTGCTATGTGCTGTGTGCTGTGTGAAGGGGATGTGTCTTCTTGCCTATTCTCAGCTCAGCTCTCCTCTCAGAACACTGCAGAGTGTAATTTCAGCTCCCCGCCCCATTTTTTCTGACAGCTCAGACAAGGTTTATACATTTTGGACTTTGATAGGCTGTAGAGGAGAGAACACTGCAGATAAAACAGGTACAACTTACATAGGAGGATTTGTTTCATATCTGTGTCACTTCACAGGGTATATGTAATGGTTTACAACCACTTTAAGGTAAGTGACACTTCCATTTTTGCACTGGGAGAGTCTGCCTCCAATCCTGACATTCCATCCCCAACAGCATTTACTACTCATCTCCCAATATTCATGCCAGCAGGTAGATGGCCCCTTCAGTTCAGGATCTACACTCCTGTCAGGTATTTAGAATCTAGGATGGAGGACAGTAAGGTAAGTGTCTGTAGAATTTATGGAAAGCCTTAATATTTTTGCAAAAAAAGTACATGAATGCTATATTGGTACATAGGGGAGCTGGAATTTAGAAGAAAGAAAAAGGTGAACTTAGCCTTTAAGGCTCAGATCTATATGGTCAAATGGGCAGAAGACAATGGGGTTGATTTACTACTAGAGAGTGAAACGTCTGGTGCAGCTTTCCTTGGCACCCAATCAGCTTCTAACTTCAGCTTGTTCAATTAAGCTTTAACGATAAAACATGGAAGTTGATTGGTTTCTATGCAGAGCTGCGCCAGATTTTGCACTCTCCAGTTTTAGTAAATCAACCCCACTGCATGTTTGTTTACTAAAACAAAACTACAAAAAAACAGACATGCTTAGTAGCATGTCACTTCACAGGGTATATGTAATGGTTTACAACCACTTTAAGGTAAGTGACACTTCCATTTTTGCACTACACAGTATTCACCATGATCCCAAGTGCCACCATGCATGAGTGAGCCATCTAGTCCTCTCGTGCTGCCTATGCATGTCAGTGCAGGCAGCATCTGAAAGCCTGGCCGGTGATCTGAGCACACACACAAGGATGGGTTTGCAGTACCTGGCAAGGCAACATAGCTACCCCAGAAGAGGAAACCAGTGGAACTTTGGACCAGATCCAGGAAGAAGAAATGAAAGTCTTTAAAAAAGAAGCAGAAAACAAGGTTAGTTGTAAGAACCTCTAATACATTGTTAGGGTTTAATACCACTTTAAGCAGATTAAAGTTAATTTACATGTTATTTTACAAACTGTATGTGTGGGTGTATACAGGGTGAACATAAGTATTGAACTCATCACCATTTTTCTAGGTAAATATATTTCTAAAGGTGCTATTGATGCAAAATGTTCACCACATGTTTGTAACAACCCAAGCAACCCATACATACAAGAAACCAAAAAAAATAAATTCAGAAAGTAATTTATATGTAATAAAATGGCTTTCCATGCCTTTTTGAATGTCCCTTTTTTCAGGTGTTCAATACTTTTTCCCTATGTCATTCCAAGACAGCAGCTGCAATCTATCAGTAATTAGAAAGCAATCCTGCCCCTTGTCAGTGCAAATTAATATCAGCTGGTTCAGTCTCAACTGATGGCCTATAAAAAGGTGTCTCATTACCAAGGTGTCACGCAAGAAACATCTCATGATGGGTAAAAGCAAAGAGCTCTCACAAGACCTTTGCAACCTTATTGTTGCTAAACATACTGATGGCGTTGGTTACAGAAGGATTTCTAAACTTCTGAATGTTCCAGTGAGCATTAATGGGGCCATAACCTGGAAGTTGAAAGAACATAATTTCACCATAAACCGCCCGCGACAAGGTGCTCCTCACAAGATTTCTGACAGAGGAGGGAACATAAATTTCAGAAGAGTTGACTAAGAGCCACAAGTGGAGAGCTTCAGAAAGACCTGGAATTAGCAGGTACAATTGTTTCAAAGAAAACAATAAGTAATGTACTCAACTGCCATGGCCTGTATGCATGCTCACCGTGCAAGACCCCATTGCTGAAGAAAAAGCATGCTGAAGCGTGTTTAAAGTTTGATGCACAACATTTAGACAAGCCTGTGAAATATTGGGAGAATATAGTCTGGTCAGATGAGACCAAAGTTGAACTCTTTGGATGCCATAATACACACCATGTTTGGAGGTCAAATGGCACTGCAAATCACCCCAAAAACACCATACCAACAGTGACGTTTGGAGGGGGGAACATCATGGTGTGGGGCTGTTTTTACGCATATGGTACTGGTAAATTTCATATCATTGATCTTGATAAATATCTGCTGCCATCTACCAGGATGATAAAGCTGAAACAAGGGTGAACATTTCAGCAAGACCATGATCCCAAACACAAAGCCAAGGAAACTCTCAATTGGTTTCAAAGAAAGAAAATACAGCTGCTAGAATGGCCTAGCCAATCATCTGACTTGAATACAATAGAAAATTTATGGAAAGAACTAAAGATTAGAGTTCATAGAAGAGGCCCACGGAACCTTCAAGCCTTGAAACCCATTTGTGTGGAAGAATGGATCAAAATCACACCTGAGCAATGCATTTGACTAGTTTCTCCATACAGAAGATGTCTTGAAGCTGTCATTACCAACAAAGGATTTTGTATGAGGAATTAAATAAATTTCCGTTAGCGTGTTCAATACTTTTTCCCTGTGTCCCCAATCCATCTCCTGATAAGACAGAGCCTTTGAAGTCACTCTGCACATGCTCAGTTTGGTGATTTTTTTTTTCTTGGGAGGGTGCATGTGATCAGTACAGGGCCAATCAACACTGTCCAGACAGAGGGTCAGGGGTCATGCAGCCTCATAGGACAGTCAGAGTAGAATGAAAACTCCTCTCACAAGCTTTAGGCTGGGTTCACACCTATGTGAATTGGATGCGGGTTTCCCCGCATCCAATTCGCATGACAGGAGATTGTGACCGGCTCTCTATGGAGCCGGTTCACATACAGTGGTGTGAAACAGTGTTTGCCCCCTTCCTCTTTCCTTTTCCTTTGCATGTTTGTCACACTTAAGAACATCAAACCAATTTAAACAATAGTCAAGGACAACACAAGTAAACACAAAATGCATTTGTAAATGAAGGTGTTTGTATTAAAGGTGAAAAAAAATCCAAACCATCATGGCCCTGTGTGAAAAAGTGATTGCCCCCTAAACCTAATTGGTTGGGCCACCCTTAGCAGCAACAACTGCAACCAAGCGTTTGCGATAACGTGCAATGAGGCTTTTACAGCGTCCTGGAGGAATTTTGGCCCACTCATCTTTGCAGAATTGTCCTAATTCAGTTACAGGGTTTTCGAGCATGAACGGCCTTTTCAAGGTCATACCACCACATCTCAATAGGATTCAGGTCAGGACTTTGGCTAGGCCACTCCAAAGTCTTCATTTTGTTTTTCTTCAGCCATTCGGTGGTGGACTTGCTGGTGTGTTTAGGATCATGCAGAACCCAAGTTCGTTTCAGCTTGAGTACACGACAGATGGTCGGACATTCTCCTTCAGGATCTCTTGGTAGACAGCAGAATTCATAGTTCCTTTTCTGAAATGCAGTGTTCCTTCTACGCCAGATATACTTGGACACACACCTTCCAAAGAGTTCCACTTTTGTCGGTCCACAGAATGTTGTCCCAAAAGTCTTGGGGATCATCAAGATGTGTTGTGGAGAAATTGAGACGAGCTTTGATGTTCTTTTTGCTCAGCAGTGGTTTTCTCCTTGGAACTCGCCATGCAGGCCATTTTTGCCCAGTCTTTCCCTGATGGTGGAGGCATGAACGCTGACCTTAAGGCAAGTGAGGCCTGCAGTTCCTTGGACGTTGTTGTGGGGTCTTTTGTGACCTCTTGGATGAGTCGTTGCTGCGCTCTTGGGGTAATTTTGGGCGGCCGGCCACTCCTGGGAAGGTTCACCACTGTTCCATGTCTTCGCCATTTGTGGATAATGGCTCTCACTGTGGTTCGCTTTATAACCCTTTCCAGACTGATAGATCTCAATTACTTTCTTTCTCAATTGTCCTGAATTTCTTTGGGTCTCGGCATGATGTGTAGCTTTTAAGGATCTTCTGGTGGACCTTGCTGTGTCAAGCAGCTCCTATTTAAGTGATGCCTTGATTGTGAATAGGTGTGGCAATAATCAGGCCTGGGTGTGGCTAGAGAAATTGAACTTAGGTGTGGACAACCACAGTTATAGTATGTTTTAACAAGGGGGGCAATCACTTTTTCACACAGGGCCAATGGTTTGGATTTTTTTTCACCTTTAATAATAAACACCTTCATTTACAAATTGCATTTTGTGTTTACTTGTGTTGTCCTTGACTATTGTTTAAATTGGTTTGATGTTCCGAAAACTTAAGTGTGACAAACATGCAAAGGAACAGGAAATGAGGAAGGGGGCAAACACTTTTTCACACCACTGTACCTCCGTTGCGGCTGCAGAGTAGCTTGCACAGGAAAGCTGTGACATCTTTGGCTCTACTTTAGGGCCGAATTCAGGCAAATATTCTACCCTAATACATCCTGAAACAGAGAACAGTGACGCATCAGACCCCTGCTGCGAGCTGCATCCATAGGAGGTGTGAACCCAGCCTGAACCAGATCCTGATAGAAGTCACAAGACTGCTATATACTGCTGATGAGAAAAGGTATTTAGCAGTTTATGTTTACTGTAGTATATTATATCTAATATATATATATATATATATTAGATATAATATAGTACATTTACTAAAATAATTGCATTTCCATGTTCTGTGTACTGTGGGAGACCGGATATAGTGAATGCAGGGTCCTGGGTTTAGTAACACATTAATTTCTGAACTTATTTGTTTTGGTTTCTTGGTATGTATGGATTGTGTGGGCTGTTACTGACTTGTAGTGAACCTTTGATGTCAATAGCACCTTTAGAAATATATTTACCTAGAAAAATGTTCACCTGTTTAATACTAATTTTACCCACTGTATGAATGTACATCTGTAATATTTTCACTATATCAGGACATGATGGGAGATGGGAACCTTATAAAGAAAGCTCTATTTGTGGGGGGAAAACGACATCAATTTTGTTTGGGTGCAATGTGGCACGACCGCGCAATTGTCAGTTAAAGAGACACAGTGCCGAATCGCAAAAAGTGTTCTGGTCAGGAAGGGGGTAAAAAGGCTGTGTCTGGCTTAAATGCTATGAAAGTCAGAAGCTGTATACATGTTGTAGGTTAGTTATTTAGAATGCCTAAAAAACTTATTTAATTTAGGCAACTAGCATTTTCAGCAGGGGAAGCCTATATATTTTCTATTCCTATTCAAAAAAAAATAAAAAATGTAACATTTAAAATGATACAATCTGCTGTACAACCTATGTGTAACATAGCATGCTGGTATAATGTATATTTTAATGCAGTCCATAAATGTATCAATGTAAGTTATATCTTGTTTGTAGAGCTTACAGGATCCTATTGCTAAAGCCCTGCAGGAAATGAGAATTGCACTAATAAATTGTTCAGCCGCTCTATGAGTAAAATATATGGTTCCCTTGGGCATGCCACTGTACACTGTGTGTGTTCACATTATTCTGCATAGAGACTTTATTGCTTAATCTTTTACACCAGGATGGGCAATATATAAAATCTGAATCAAGACGACTGTTGTTTCCAGCTTGTATACATTACAGCGTGGATCACTGTATTGACATTTGAATATTTGATTTTAAACAGGTCATTCGTTTTTTTTTCTGGTCAGGTATCATAAAGGGAACAAAGGTGAAACAGCTTAAGATCAAAAAAGTGCAGAACACAGAAGGAGAAATGCAATGATCTAATTTCATAGATAGCAGCTATTTTTAGCTCTCTTATATCATCACGCTGAAGGGATTCAGCCCACATACCAATGATCCAATCTGTTTAACTTTCTGGATGCTGCGCGTTGCACCTGTCACTGGACCAGGATTTAAACCCAGAGCATAGATTAACATCCAGGAATCACTGCACAACATCCAACATTTGCTCCATTTACATTTCTCTTTATTTTATTATTTTTAATGCATATGCATACATAAATTATTTTATATAGATATATTTCTTTTTGGTGTAATTTGCCAAGAGATAACTAGCTCTTACTGAACCTTCTCACATATTATTGCACACATATTTCTAATGCCTAATGACAGTTTGGGGGTAGGTAGCAGAGTTGGTAATGGTAATGTTGTTAGTAATTGCAGTGGTGAGGGTGGGAATTTAAAGACTGGTGTCTACTGTATATATGGGTGTCCTTCCAGGCTCAAATGTTGTGGCTTTTATGACAAGAAATTAAATTAACTTAATTGGATCGAGGCATGTTGCTGATGTATGCTTATTTTGCTCTGTAAAAAAAAACCTGTTGCATTCTAGATGCATTTTTTGCTAATGCATGCCAATATTCTGTTTGCTTTGTTAGCAGCAGCTTGGCATTGCATACCATTGCTGAGCCTATCATCTACTAGGACCCCCAGGTCCTTTTCCATCCTAGATTCCCCCAGAGGTTCTCCCCCCAGTGTATAGATTCCATTCATATTTTTGCCTCCCAAATGCATTATTTTACATTTTTTTTTGCATTAAACTTAATTTGCCATGTAGTTGCCCACCCCATTAATTTGTTCAGATCTTCTTGCAAGCTTTCCACATCCTGCGCATAAGTTATTGCCCTGCTTAGCATAGTATCATCTGCAAATACAGAGATTGAGCGGTTTACCCCATACTCCAGGTCGTTTATAAATAAATTAAATAGGACTGATCCCAGCACAGAACCCTGTGGGACCCCACTACCCACCCCTGACCATTCCGAGTATTCCCCATTTATCACCACCCTCTGAACTTGCCCTTGTAGCCAGGTTTCAATCCATGTACTCACCCTATGATCCATGCCAACGGACCTTATTTTGTACAGTAAACGTTTATGGGGAACTGTATCAAATGCTTTTGCAAAATCCAGATACACCACGTCTACGGGCTTCCTTTATCTAGATGGCAACTCACTTCCTCATAGAAGGTTAATAGATTGGTTTGGCAAGGGATTTGAGCTGCAAAAGAAGGCCCCTGTGCTCCCCACATACACCTGTATCCCCCCTTTCAATGACCCCCTATTCCTAACAGGTATGCTTTCTAATCAATATAGTTGGTGGTTGAACAAGTGACTTTACCAAATAGGCGATTTTTGACCATTAAGGGGTATGTCCCTCGTCATACTTTTTGCGTGGCTTGGAGATGCCCTCCTCAGAGAGTTTTCATTTACAGTAAATCTACCATTTTCTAAATACCTTACAGAAAAACTGTCCTGACCTAGCAGTACGTACCATGTTTGAAAATAGATGTATGCAGGAGACTCAACTGAGGGGGTGCATCTCCATGCTGTACAAACTATTCACCACCCCACCTGTCAGACTCTTACCAATTGGTGTGGGAGAGGGATCTGGGCATGACACCTAAGGTTAAGGATTGATGGTCCTGGATTTTGCATATTTACAGACGCATTATAATTTTTGTTTCCCTGATTGAAGCAGGTTATGAAGTGCATGCCAGCTGGTACTTGGTATCAGAACACCTTTCAAAGATGTATCCGGACTCGTTGGCCTCCTGCTTCAGGGGGTGTAGTCAGGTAAGCACAGCTCTATAACTTACCTTACCTAGGTGGTTGACTTGCCCTAAAGTCCAAAGATTTTGGATGAGGATTCATTCCCTTATATATTCAGTCACCATGGTCAAAATCACTAAAGATGCCTGAATTGCTTTGATAAACAAACCGGTTGAAAAAAATCCAGACACATATAAAGTAAATCAATGTTTTTAGTGGCTAAAATCGCTATTGCTACTGCTTGGAAAAGCCCAGTTATCTATTTAGCACCTGGATTATGCTCAACGAAAAGATTGTGAATGTCTTGCGGGATAAGCAAACCCTCTTTGAAAAGATCTGGACCCCCTTGCTTACTTACCTACAGGTTCCGGACATGCGGGGATGACTCCTGGGTTAGTGGGTGATGAATTCCATGTCAGACTTACTTTCTTTATCTTAGTTCTCTCTTTTTCTTTCCTTCCTAACCTTTTTCTGTCCCTTTTTATATTCCTTATTTATTTTTTGGCAACCTTAATCTAGCTAAGGGGTTATCTACCCCGATAGATGATTAAGGTACTTGTTGGGAATATGTTCTGGTATGCCGCGTACACACGAAGGGACTTTGTCCGACCTAGTCCAGCGGACAATCCGCCGGACTTTCCAGCTGGGTTTCGGCGGACTTGAAAGCGAACAGACTTGACCACACACGATCACGCTAAAAGTCTGGCGGTTCACGCGATGACGTACAGCACGTACGACGGGACTAGAAAAAGAAAAATACTAGAAAAATACTTGCTACTGAGCATGCGTCCTTTTTGGTCAGCCGGACCATACTACAGACGACCGTATTGTCCGCCGGACTGCCAAGTCCAGCGGATAATTTTAAAACAAAACTTAAAACCTAGTCTGCCGGACTTTTGGGAAAAAAAGTCGGTCGAAGGCCCACACACGAGGGGATTGTCCGCCGGACTCGAGTCCAGCGGATAATCCCGCGGGATAGTCCCTTCGTGTGTACGCGGCAGTACTGTACAACAAAATATTAGGGCGCATAATTTGCAAAGGCGATTTTGCAGATGCTGTGTATAATTGGTGCTACAGGCTCTTTGGGCCCCAATTATTTAGATCCGCCATATGATCCTCCCATGTGGGCCTATTGCATAAATGGGTGTAAGTCGGCCTGACCCCACTATCCGATTTCCTAAATTCTATTTTTCTATGGTTATCAATAAGTTGATGTTCCTTCACAGGGATTGGACTGTTTTCTACCATGCTAATGGACTCATGTTCACTGATACCCTCATTTCTTACATACTTTGCTCTCCTCTGAACTCAGAGTGAGTTCATTGAACAGTTCAGCTCCGGCATTATGGTTTAGATACGTACCCACTACATTGCGTGTGCAGTGCTATTTATAAGATTGTTTTGCTGTTAAGTTTCGTTTTCCACTTGGAAAGAAAAATGTTCCAAAAACGGATGAAACAAAAATCAGCAGAGTAATTATACCCTGGGTGAAATTAGATATGTAGCTTTACAATGACAATACTTTTACTTACACAAGCATTTCAGAGCTGAGGTAATATTATGCAATAAAGTGCTTTTTGGTAATACAGCACTTCCCAGTTAAATCAATTTAATTCCTTTAACATATTTATAGTTCTTGGCGTTCCCTACTGCACTAGATTATATGTCCTCTGTGTGTCTGTGAAGGTGTTGCTGCTTTTATTACATTAGTAACTGGCATGATTAATGGCAGCCAGTGTTCCAAAGAACACCTGTCATATGCACCCCATGCTAGGCTGGCCATTTATCAGATGGTTTACTGATACATGGGCAATGATGCCAAAGTGTTGCCTGTGTCTGAAAAAGGTAAATATAAGAAAAATAAGAGTTTAAAAACTATGCTAAATGTTAATAATTGCTAACGAAAGCTCTGAAGTACAATTGTTCACATAAATGAGGGTATTGTTATTACAGGTACAGTAAAAAGGGATCTCATGTATGAGCTGTGTGAAAGAAAAACAGACCATGCTTCCTCTCTGCAAACAATTAGCTGATCAATTACTGTCCTTCCTTGCTAGTACAGATTTGAAAATTAAATGGGGAAACTGATCTAAGCTGTGTTGATAGAAGGAGTGAAACAGGCAATTCTTTAGACACTTTATACATAACACTCATGCCGTGTACACACGATCGGAATTCCGGCCAGAAAAAGACAGATGAGAGCTTTTCATCGGAAAATGCAACCATGTGTAGGCTCCATCGGAATTTTGCTGGCCGAATTTCCGAGAGCAAAGAATTGAGAGCATGTTCTCAATTTTTCCGACGGAAAAGGTTTCTATCGGAAATTCCGATCGTCTGTAGCAATTCTGATGTGTAAAATTCATACGCATGCTCGGAAACAATTTGACGCATGCTCGGAAACATTGAACTCGGCTCGTTGTACGTCACCGCATTCTTGGCGGTCGGAATTTGGTGTGACCGTGTGTAGGCAAGACAGTTTGAGCGGAATTTCGTCGGGAAAACCATCAGAGCTTTTTCCGGCGAGAATTCCGATCATGTGTACGCGGCATTAGACCTCTCTTTATTCACTTGCTTACTGGGCACTTAAACCCCCCTCCTATCCAGACCATTTTTCAGCTTTCAGCGCTGATGCATTTTGAATGCGTGATCATACAACACTGTACCCAAATTACATTTTTATCATTTTTCCCCCCAAATAGAGCTTTCTTTTGGTGGTATTTGATCCCCAGTGCGATTTTTTAGACCAAATTTTTATTTTATTTTGTTATAAAAATTTTAAAACGGGTAATTTTTGTCACTTCTAGGTGGCATTGATAGGCAGCACTTCTAGGTGGCACTGGTGGGCAATGATAGGTGGCATTGGTGGGCAATGATAAGTGGCACTTGTGGGCATTGATAGGTGTCACTTGTGGGCATTGATAGGTGTCACTTGTGGGCATTGATAGGTGTCACTTGTGGGCATTGATAGGTGGCACTTGTTGGCACTGTTACATAGTATAAATGAGGCAAAATTGCCTCTTCCTTTTTGGGACCGATGTCCCTTTAAGATAAGCCAGTGACAGCTGATCACATGATGAAAACAAAAGCTCTGTGATCATTTTTTTTTCTCCTCACGCTGACAGCGGAGGAGAAAAAAAAAATGATCACAGAGCTTTTGTTTTCATCATGTGATCAGCTGTCATTGGCTGACAGCTGATCACATGGTAAGGGACCGGGACCGGCCCCTTACTCGGATCGGTGATCACCCGAGTCTCATTGACTCGGTGATCAGGGCGTGTGCAGGGAGCCTGCACAGGGGAGGCCGTCATATGACGGCCTCATGGGAACTCAGATCCGTGCTGTGGCCGTCATTCGGCCATAGCGCGGATGTCAAGTGGTTATAAAAAAAATTTATTGGACAAATGTCATAATAATAGTCCCCATATTTTATCAAATCTGTTTATTCGCTATAATTATTAGTTCCATCTAGTGGACATAATGCAGTGTTTTCGTGATTGAGGTACTGTATTTCAGGAAAATACTACATTATGGCCTCTAGATGGAGATTACGATCCTAGGAAATAATCATATTAGGCAAAATATAGGGATAATTCTTTACGGCTGAGAGGAAGCTTGTTATTTTGCCTTTGTTCCTCTTGGTCACATGGAAAATTATGCGATTAGTGGTTTACACAAAAAAGATGACATGGACAATGTATTTCTAGGAAAATCAACAGGTATTTTCTCTACTTGCTAAAAATGTTCTTAGCTTTAGTTTTAAAGTTTAGATTTCGTATTTTAGTGCCTTTAGGTTGACCCAGCCCACCCAATCAAATGGGACTTATGATCAACATATTAGACAAGGTCCTTCTACCAGGTATAAATCCTGTCTGTTATAAGATCTATTTTGGGAAAGGGTGTTGCGCAAACTGTTGGTGCTATATAAATTCTGTATAATAATAATTAAAAGGAATTTGCTTAGCAGACAGGATCCTGGCATGGAGCTTAATGTCAATATTTAGCAAAGATATTGGATGGTAGATCATACACAATGTTGCATCCTTTCCTGGTTTAGTGTGCATTGTAATATGAGCTTGCAGTGTCTATGGCCTGAAGTGTCCATCTTTTTCTCAGTAATGTTTCCTCTACTTCCTCCTACCTAAGCTGTATAAAAAATATGCGGTTGCTGCAGGGAAGAAGAGGGCAAGCCGACATTGTCCTGGCTCCCTGAGAGCCCATTACTACCTCATCATATTCTTCAGGACTCTGCTATTAAAGCTCTACAAACACTCTGTGGTACTACAAACCCATCATTCATGGATCAGTGGTTTTATACACTACTTTCACAATTTGTCCGCTCCCTACCTCAGCCTCTTTAATTAGTGAGAGACTTAAATCCTATCAAATTGATCTTCAGCCCTAAGGATCCTCCAGTATGTAGCGTTTCCTTGTTTTACAAAGCTCTGCTGACCCTACAGGGGCCTCAATACCCTGATTATCTCACTCGCTGGGAATTAGACCTCCACGCCACTCTTACGGAAACACAAAAGCAATAATGAAATGAACTCCTGTTTACTTCAGCCATCTTTGAAAAATAGAAGAAACTATAAATTGCTTACCCATTGTCTTTACACACCTGTGAAGCTACAATCTATGATTCCATCTTACTCCCTTCTATGTTGGAGAGATTGTGGTGAATCCGCCTCTCATGCACACAAATGGTGAGATTGTCCACTTATCCACCCATATTGGCATGCAGTGCTTCGTTTGATAGCTTTGAAACAAGGTTGTATTACCCAGTTTGATCCCTGGATAGTGATACTCCACTGTACAATTGAACCAATAGGCCAATATAAACGGTATATAACCCCTCATTTGTTGAATGCTGTAAAGTCTCTTATTCTCTCCCTGTGGGACAAAATTCTGTTCCCTCTGTAGCCCAATGGCTTTGTAAAGTTGATGACATATGTCTCTTGGAAGAGCTTAAATCATTCGTCATACCAAGATAGATTCGTAGGAACCTAAAGTCATCTCCAAATATAGGCTTGTTAGTATGGGTTTAAAACTTCTGCTTTATAAGTCATAAAACAGATATACCATACCTTAAATCAGGGGTGCCCAACCGCTGGCCTGTGGCACCCTCTTATGTGGCCCGCCGCCTCCTGCTCTGAGATGGCGGGTCAGCAAGCCCAGATTGTGTGTTCCCGACCTGCCATCTCAGAGCGAAGAATGGAGCCAACGCTTCCTGTATACTGCCGACTCCTGTCACAGGCAGATTAATACCAAATGCATTCTGCCTCCTGGGACAGCAGCTGACCGTGATACCCACCCTGGGGGACAGCCAGCAGCAGCCGCCAGGCATACCACCCCTGAGGGAATGACAGCAGCAGCCCCCCGCCATGCCCACCCTGGGGGATGGCCAGCAACAGCCACCACACATACCCGCCCTTGGGGACAGTCAGCAGCAGTCACCAGCCATACCTGCCCTGGGGGTCTGTCAGCAGCACCTGACAGCCATACCCGCCCTGGGGGACAGCAGCCACCAGCTATACCCGCCCTGGGGGACAGCAGCCACCAGCCATGCCTGCCCTGGGGGAAAGCAGCAGCCACCAGCCATACCTGCCCTGGAGACAGCAGCAGCCACTGTCATGCATACCCGCCCTGGGGACAGTCAACAGCAGTCACCAGCCATATCCGTCCTGGGGGACAGCAGCAGCTGCCAGCCATACCCACCTGGGGAACAGCAGCAGCTGCCAGCCATACCCGCCTGAGGGACAGCAGCAGCCGAAAACCATACCCGCCTGGGGACAGCAGCAGCCAGCGATACCTGCAGGAATCCTAAGGAAGAAGTGAATATTGAGGTCAGTTTTTAATTAAAATCAAACAGCAATGGGCATATCTGTTCTTTACACTGGTACACTAGCTACACTGGGCCGCTTTCAAACTGATCCGTAAGTGTAGTCATAGATTTCTATTATATCTTGCAGGTGTGGTACACTTTCTGAAAGTGCACCAAACCAACAGATTTCTATGACAAAGTGCAACTAACCTGTAGGAAAGACACAGGTGCATTGCACTGCACCGGCAATGCGGGTTAACCACAGTGCACCAGTGTGAAAGCAGCCTTAGGCCCCTTTCACACGATCAGTCCGACTGGGTCTTTCAGGTTGAACCAATCGGCCCCTTCATTCACCTCTATGGAGCGACATATGTAAACTGATTTGTGTCCGTTTAAAAACGTGTTAAAGACCCCCTTATCAGTGTCCAATAAAACATCCTCTGTCTTCTCAGGGAACCTCTGAATGTGCACAATATTGTTTCCTGATCGTACAGCTTATGTAATGTAATATGTTGTGCATAAACCATCTGCATACTGGTTGCTTGCAATTCACATATGGCTTGATGTGAGATCTTAGCTTCAGTGCTTTTGACTCCAATGAGAAGGTGTATTTCTTACCAGGTCCACCATCTCCAAACTTTGGTGGTCTTTAGTATTGCCAGAGGGATCCAGGCAGCAGGATATGTCTTGGTGACTTGTGGCTTAGCGAGGTCAACCTGCAGCTTCATGGTTGAGACAGCTGTTTAATGAACATTGAAAATAGGGTTTTACAGTTTCCTGCTGAATGTTCCTCTTCTCAATCTACACTTTGTGGCAGCAGGAAGTAAATTGAGGAAAGCCCATTGGAAAAACCACCATTCTCAAGCAAGTGTTCCCCCAATTGCTTTCCTTAGCCAAATGAATTGAGTTGAGTCATTTTACAATACCATTAAAAAAAAAAGATTTTCTAAAGAGTGTGGTTACTAGTGTCAAAGACCTGATATATTTTCTACACCCACCCTGATCATCATTCAGTACATCCTGTGTACAATCAATTAATGCTGGTTTATTCTGCATATAATTAACCTTCCCTGGTACCCCACCCCAACAGTATAGTCATGAAATTTGTAAAAATAACACCTACATGTGATGCTGAGCTTTTATCACTGAAGAATTATCAAGTGATGCCAAGGATTAAACTTACCCAGCTAGCAAAGTCATACAAATATTTGGCAGTGGCAATGGCATGGTCAGACCACTCCTCGATCCAAGTCATACTAACAAACCTATGGTCGAAACCACAACCACCTTCTTGGCGACTAAACAAGTCTTTATTAAATGACCCTATTATTGCCAAAGAAGTTGAAACGGCTCTCCGGACAATCCCCCCTCGTCATCCACCCCAACCATGATTTGGGCGGCCCATAAGGCCACCATCCGCGGTAAACAGATACAATTAGCCTCCAGAGCGAAACGGGCACGTGAACAAACGATCAATCAACAAAATGAGGAGCTGCAATGCCTTATGCGTGAACAAAAAGCCAAATAGCATCTTGATCTTAGAGGCCAGATTGATGCAACCCGCATGGCCCTGAACATGAGCCTCACCACTAAAGCAGAAAAACACATTAGATGGTCCAGACACCGATACTTCACCATGGGAGATAAACCTAATAAACCATTTGCACCTGCTCTACCTAAATTGCGGTTGCAGAACGGCCAGACAACCCAGAATCCCCAGCTAATACTGCAGGAATTTTTTAATTTCTACTCCAAACTATATGATTCCCCTACCCATCTCCACAAGGATAGGGCGGAGGAGTTCCTCCGAGACATCCCGCTCCCTACACTAGACCGCGATCATGCAGAGCTGATGGAAGCAGAATTTACTGCAGGAGAAGTAGTAGCAGCCATTAAAAATCTAAACCCATCCAAGGCACCAGGCCCAGATGGATTCTCTGACCACTATTATCGCAAATACACAGAGGTTCTGACCCCACATCTATGCTCTTTTTACAAAAAATTAAAGCGGTTCTGCACACATTTCATTTAGTAAATCTCTTTGCCTTCCAAATCAGGCAAAGAGTACTAAATGAAATGTGTTTTTTTTTTTTTTTTTTCACTTACCTTGTAATCGATGACTTCCTGTCTTCTGTCTCTTCGGGGGTGGGCGGGGTCTGTGTGGGGATCCTCGTCACGCCGCACTGTCTCCTGGGATCTGGTGTCATTGATCCCAGGAGTCTGTGCGGGCATCTTCCGAAATCTCGCGAGATTTCGGCCACATCTTCCGAAATCTCGCGAGATTTCGGACACATCTTCGGCAGATGTGCCGTTACTGCGCACGCGCGAGTAACGGCGGTGCATGCTGGGCCATCTAAAGTGCCTGTGGTGTTTCACATGCCCACAGGCAAGATGGCCCCCAGCACAAAAGAAGAAGATGAAGAATTTTATCGGAGGAAAACCGGCTGCGATCGAGATGGAAGATGGAACAGGTAAGTCCCCCAATTTAGCTAGATGGCCTTGGCATATCCCCCCCGCCCCCCCAAAAAAAAAAAAAAAAGCAGTGCAGAACTCCTTTTTACTACCACACAAAAATAGTGCCTTTATTCACATTATACCCAAACCGAATAAAGACCATGGGGACTGTGCGAATTACCGCCCAATATCGTTAATAAATGTAGACCTCAACATAATGACAAAGATCTTAGCTACTCACATGAACTCGTGAACACCCAGACCAGGTAGGGTTCGATTCCAATAGACAAGGCCCAGATCATACGAATTATCAATATCATATCTGCTCTGAATTCGGGCTGGGATGGTGGAGGACAGAGGGGGTGCTATTACTCTCATTAGACCTACACAAGGCCTTCGACTCCCTATCCTGGGACTATCTGTTCTTCATCTTAGAATGCTACGGGTTCGATCCAAAATTCTTGACGATGCTTAAAACCATATATAATGCTCCCACAGCATACCTCATAGTCAAGGGCTATCAGTCACAAAACATAGATATTCACCGAGGGACCCGACAGTGATGCCCACTATCCCCTTTATTGTTTATTATGGTGTTAGAACCATTAGCCATCAAAATTTGAGATCATCCAGATATACAAGGAATTCACTGTGGAGACCGCGAACATAAATCAGTGTTGTTCGCGGATGATATACTGCTACTTCTCTCCTCCCCAGTCACTTCTCTGCCCACTCTGCCCACTCTAAACATAGTACTACAACACTTCACTTACAGGCCTGCAAGTGAATCATTCAAAGTCTCAAGCGCTCAATATATCCTTAAGAACACACATAATTCAGGCTTTGCGAAGCTCATTCTCATTTAAATGGCAGAACGAGGCCCTTCCATATTTCTCCTTAACCCCCTCCACACTATATAAACGAAACTACCCTCCACTGTTTAAAAAATTAACAGAGGATCTCAAAATATGGTCAAATAACCCCCCCATTTGGTCGACTGTACTCTAATAAAATTACCATTCTACCTAAGGTATTATATTTTTTCCAGACTCTTCCAATATCAATAGTAAGAGCTGATCTAGCGAAGTTTCAGACAAAACTGTTGGAATTTATATGGGGAAACAAAAGACGCAAGGTGAATAGACAAACTTTGTACACACCAAAACTGAGGGGTGGTCTAGGAGTACCGGATCTGATCAAGTACTAACACGCAGCGCAATTGTCCCAGCTGATTCGATTCCACACGCGACAGTCCAGACTACTCTGAATGACGATGGAATCCGATGGAGTAGAGAGATTAGTCACTTAATGTGGATGAAAGGGAGAGATAGACCGACATTATTGTGTCCGACTCTATCTTTCTCTTTAAACCTATGGGACTGACTGGTAGCTACATATAAATTTAAATCCCTGCACACCCCATTAGCCCCATTGTTTAGCAATCCCTCATTTACCTCGGGTCTTCACCCTCATGACTTTACATGGTGGACTAACAAAGGTCTGCTACGAATAGCGGACTTTTGTTACCATAGAGGTGCTTTGTCGAAACAGGTCCTCTAGGAAAAGTACCGTCTCCCAAATTCTGAACTATATCGCTATGCCCAGATAGCTAATTTCCTAGCGACATTAAACCGCACTTTGGATCTAAACACTTCTACCCCAATGAAAAATTTTTGCAGGACCCTCGACAAACACACCGGTCACATATCACAGATTTACAGTATTTTAACCTCGACTTCTCAAAAACAGTTTTACATGCAAAAACGGAAGCAAGATATAGAAAGCAACTTAGAAGCTGAAAAATAGAGCAAAATGACGCAATGTGCATCCAGATAATATATCAATACCCCGCTGATAGAGTGAAACTATAAAGTCTTGATGAGGTGGTACATGGTCCCAGCGAGGATAGCAGCCTTTGCCCCGGGGGCCTCCCCACAGTGCTTCAGGGTATGTAACATAGACGGCACCATGTTCCATACATAATGGTGGACATGCCCAAAAGTGCGAAGGTTCTGGATACAAACATATCATTTCATATATTCACTGACTGTGAATCTCACTAAGTCCCCCCTACAGGCACTGCTGGTATGCCCAGTGGAGGGGACATCAAATCATATGAAGAGACTCATTGCCTTCATATTTGTAGCAGCAAGAATATCGATTGCCAAAACTTGGAAATCACCAATGATCCCTTTTCACTTGCTAAAATCTAAACTATCATGGATAATGGTGAATGAACGCCTCTCTGCAATTTTAAATGGTAAGATAGCTTTGACAAAATATGGGAACCCTGGATTAACTACCTCTCGGCTACATAATGAAATGGGAGTGGCTCGTGAGTACTATTCTTCAGGGCCAGAGTGCACCTGCCTCCACTATCCTCTACTCTTCTTTCTCTCATTCCTTTCCTTTCTCTCTTTTCTTCAAACTTGAATTGGCCACTAAGGGCCCATGGACCGATTATGGCCCCTGGGTCCACTTAGAAGTTAACCTAGTAGACTATGCCTAGTAGTGGTGACAGAGGATGAGGTTCCCCGTGCTACATGTTAAAGCATGCCTGTGCACCACCTAGAGGAGGTTTTCTTTTGTATTGTTTTGGTTTTACATTTATTTTTTCGGTTTAGGTCTGACCGGAAGTTGGGCCCCCCTCCTCCTTCCTCCGCTGCTGGACCAATTAGAAAGTGCAGGGCAGTAGGGAGCCGGCTGTGAAGCCAAATGGCTTCACTGCAGGGTTCCCTTACCAGAATGGCGGCAGCTGCACCCAACAGCCAGTCCAAAGATAGGCTGGGGGGCCGATATCGCAGTCTCCCTGAACAAGTAAGTGTCTTAATATTAAAAGTCAGCAGCTGCATTATTTGTAGCTGCTGACTAATCATTTTCCGTGGGGGTGGCTGGACCTCCTCTTTAAATGTTAGATCTTTTATTTATATGCTGAACAAAATGTTAAGCAATTCTATTTCACATTTTAGTTGTGTTTGCTTGTTTTGTTTACCATAAAATAACTTTATTGAGAATGTGCAATAACTAATTCTGTGTACATTGGGGAAATTAAATAAAACAAAAAACAGCCTTTGTTTTACTATTTTGCAAATCTGATCACACATACAGACCATGCTGTGCTTCACAATATAATCATAACATCTACAGTCTACAGTGAAAGATTAAGTATACCCCATGGAAAGCATTGACCTTTTCAACCTATTTGAACACGCAAACGTTAGATCTTTATTCAAACAGAGCCAACAGATAAAGGTGATATACTTAAAGTGGTTGTAGACGCTTACATATACCCAGTGAAGTGACTAGCCTCAGATGAAACACAGAGATGAAAGAAGTCCTCCTACATAAGATGTACTTGTTTATCTGCAGCCTTTTGTCCTGGAATTCCTTGTAAAACTCAGAGATAAAGAGGATTTTTTTACAGACCCACAAACCAGGAGGCAGAGCGCTGAAGTGACAGTGTCTTGCAAAAGTAGTCACCCCTCTTGGCTTTTTACCTATTTTGTTACATTACAGCCTTTAGTTAATTTTTTTTTAAATCTGAATTATATGTGATAGATCAGAACACAAAAGTTTAAGTTGGTGAAGTAAAATTAGAAAAATATATTCATAAAACTGTTTTTCAGAAATAAAAAAATGATAATTGGCATGTGCGCATGTATTCACCCCCTTTGTTATGAAGCCCATAAAAAGCTCTTGTGCAAGCAATTACCTTCAGAAGTCACATAATTAGTGAAATAATCTCCACCTGTGTGCAATCTAAGTGTCACATGATCTGTCATTACATATACACACCTTTTTGAAAGGCCCCAGAGGCTGCAACACCTAAGCAAGAGGTACCACTAACCAAACTCTGCCATGAAGACCAAGGAACTCTCCAAACAAGTAAGGGACAATGTTGTTGAGAAGTACAAGTCAGGGTTAGGTTATAAAAATAAATCGAAATCTTTGATGATCCCTAGGAGCACCATCAAACCTATCATAACCAAATGGAAAGAACATGGCACAACAGCAAACCTGCCAAGAGATGGCCGCACACCAAAACTCATGGACCGGGCAAGGATGGCATTAACCACTTCAGCCCTGGAAGATTTGGCTGCTGAATGACTGGGCCATTTTTTGTGATTCGGCACTGCGTCGCTTTAACTGACAATTGCGCGGTCGTGCAACGCTGCACCCAAACAAAAATTGACGTCCTTTTTCCCCACAAATAGAGCTTTCTTTTGGTGGTATTTGATTGCCTCTGCGGTTTTTATTTTTTGCGCTATAAACAAAAAAAAGAGCGACAATTTTGGAAAAGAAAAACACAATATTTTGTACTTTTGCTATAATAAATATCCCCATTTTTTTTTAAAAAAAAGCTAATTTTTTCTCAGTTTAGGCCAGTATGTATTCTTCTACATATTTTTGGTTAAAAAAAATCGCAATAAGCATATATTGATTGATTTGCACAAAAGTTATAGCCTCTACAAAATAGGGGATAGATTTATAGCATTTTTATTATTTTTTTACTAGTAATGGCGGCGATCTGCGATTTTTATCAGGACTGCACTGATTACTGTATAAAAGTGACTGTCAGGGAAGGGGTTAACACTAGGGGCGATCAAGGGTTTAAATGTGTTCCCCGCTACATGTTTCTAACTGAAGGGGGACTGACTAGAAGAGGGGACTGACTAGAGGAAGTGACGGATCGTGGTTCCTAGCTAATAGGAACACACGATCTGTCACAGAACAGGGAAGTGTTTGTTTACACACACTGGTCCCTGTTTTGTCTCTCCTGCTCGCGATCGCTCGTGGTTGGCAGTCATTGCGACCGTCGGTCACAAGCATCGGGACCCCTGCTGTGCAGCGAGCACTCGCTTGCCTGCAATCTCTATCCCGCGAGCCGACGTATATCTACGACGGTTCACGGGATCGTGCTGACCTGCTGCAGTAAAATGACGGTGGCTGGTCAGCAATCGGTTAATCAGAGAGGCAGCTCAGAGACCTAAGGTAACCCTGGAGGAGCTGCAGAGTTCCACAGCAAAGACTAGAGTATCTCTACATAGGACGACAATAAGCCGCTGTACGCTCCATAGAGTTGGGCTTTATGGCAGAGTGGCCAGAAGAAAGCCATTACTTTCAGCAAAAAACAAAATGACACATTTTGAGTTTGTGAAAAGGCATGTGGGAGACTCTCAAAATGTATGGAGGAAGGTGCTCAGGTCTGATGAGACTAAAATTGAGCCTTTTGGCCATCAAAGAAAACGCTATGTCTGGCGCAAACCGAATCACATTACCCAAAGAACACCATTGGGACTGGAAAACTGGTCAGAGTTGAGGGAAAGATCGATGGTGCTAAATACAGGGATATTCTTGAGAAAAACCTGTACCTCTCTGTGTGAGATTTGAGGCTAGGACAGAGGTTCACCTTTCAGCAGGACAATGATCCCAAACACACTGCTAAAGCAACACTTTAGTGGTTTAATGGGAAACATGTAAATGTGTTGAAATGGCCTAGTCAAAGCCCAGACCTCAATCCAATAGAAAATCTGTGGTCAGACTTAAAGATTGTTGTTCAGAAGCGCAAACCATCCAACTTGAAGGAGCTGGCAAGGTCATAGAGACTTATCCAAAGCAACTTGGAGCTGTGATAGCCGCAAAAGCTGGCTCTACAAAGTATTGACTTTAAGGGGGTGAATAGTTATGCACATTGACTTTCTGTTATTTTGTCCTATTTTTTATTTGCTTCACAATAAAAAAATCTTCAAAGTCGTAGGCATGTTCTGTAAATTAAATGATGCAAATCCTCAAACAATCCATGTTAATTCCAGGTTGTGAGGCAAAACACGAAAAATGCCAAGGGGTGAATACTTTTGCAAGGCACTGTACAGGAACAGAAGGGAACACACCCCCCCTCCTTGCAACACACCACAATCCTCAGCTCTGCATGATTTCTGTCACAGTCTGTGTGCTGGAGCTCCCTCCTGGGTCACCCTTTTTTCTCCTGGTGTTGGGAAAACCTGTTAGAAGTGACTCGTGCTGATAGCAGAGGAACTAGACAGCAGAGAGAAATGACACTCAGAAGTGCACAGTATAGAAGAATTTGCTTTGTTGATATTTTATATCTGAGGTTTACAACCATTATGGGGGTCTGGAGGTCCCTTTCACATTGGGCCATGTAGGCTGATGTCGGACATCCATTCAAAGATGCCTAGAAAGTGCAGGACAGTGAGCCAATGTTTCAATTGAAGGATGCGATAATGTTCTCTGGCCGGTGCATCATCTGTTTCTCGGTCAGTCTCCCAGGATAGAAAGGAGCGGGAGGATAGGAAAGCGGGAGGGAGGATAGGGAGGATAGGGAGCGGGAGGATAGAAAGTTTTGAACCCGTGTGTAGCCGTGAGAGAGCCACCAAGAGAATGCCTGAGGCTCCTCAAGACCTGGAGGGAAAAGAGGATTGTGAGTGATAGGAAGTAGTGGTAAAAAAGAGGACATCAAATTACCAGAATAGCAAACTGGGTCCCAAATCTGCAGGCCATTCAACAGCATGGGGCTCGAGGGAGGGGGCGCAACTTGTGAGAGAGTCAGAGCAGGGCTTGGAGTGAGGGCAATTCAAGTAACACCCAAAGAGGAACATCCATAGCTGGGGGGAGCATAGTCAACGGGGAAATCTGCGCTGCTGTATAGTACTTAGAGACATTAGCCTCCTTGTAGTCTATGGGTATAAAGAGAAGATCTAGGGACTCTGGGACGTTTCTGCGCCCAGATAAATTGGAGAATCCGATTTTGCAAAAGTCGAAGAAAGAAAGAGGGTACTCTAACTGGCAGAGTGCAAAAGTAATAGAGAACTTTGGGTAGGAGCGTCATTTTGACTGCAAAGATCCTTCCTATCAAATGAAAGGGTGGGAAATTGCCACGCATGCATGAGGGCAGTCAAGGCCAACAAGGGGTAGTAGTTGGCAGAGAACAAGGAAGAGTAAGAAGGCATCAGTTTGATGCCTAAATATTCAATTGAAAGTGATGCCCAACGATATGGGAAATGTTCCTGAATACACTGTACCACATCAGCAGGAAGGTTGACATTCAGCGCTGTGGTTTTGAAGGAGTTAAATTGAAGGCCGGAGATGGCTGAAAATCGGTCTAATACAAGTTGCAGGTTGGGAAGGGAGATGAGTGGGTTTGACAGAAGCAGAAGCACGTCATCTGCAAAGAAATTGGCTTTATACTGTCTCCAGCATAATGCACTCCTGAAATGTCAACGTTGGCCCTGATCGGCGCCGCCAATGGTTCCAGCGCCAAGATAAAAAGCGCTGGGGACAGGTGGCAGCCCTGCCGAGTACCCCGAAATATAGGAAATAAGTGGGAGAAAAAGCCTGCATATTTTACAGACGACGATGGCAATGAATATAGAGCTTGAATCCATGATAAGAAGTGTGTGCCAAATCCCCACCGAGTCAGAACATATTGGAGGTAGTCCCAAGAAAGCAAATGCTTTGTAAATATCCAAGGAGAGCAAAAAACCTGGGATTTTACACTGACGGAGGATATGGATAAGGTGGATTACGTTGTGGTCGTTTTCTCCTGCCTGACGACCGGGCACAAAGCCCACCTGGTCCCTGTGAATAAGGACCTGAAGGTATTTATTGACCCTTGTGCTTAAAATTTTCCCCAAAACCTTCAGGTCCACATTCAACAGAGAAATAGGATGACAAGATTGTGGGTCAGTGGCCTCCTCAGCTGACTTAGGAATCATATAAATGTGGGCCTTAAGTGAGTCTGGTGAGGGCCTTGCGCCAGCATGCCAGGAACTGAAATAAGGGGTCAGGTAAGGTGTGAGTAATGTTGCAAATGTTTTGTAATACAGTCCGGTGAAGCCATCCGGACCTGGGACTTTAGATGGCTTAACAGATTTGATAGCTTGGGTGACCTCCAGCTCAGAAATAGGTGCCTTAAGGGTGTTTTGGGCCATCAAGGACAGCAAAGGGAGGCTTAGTGTTTGGAAAAAGCTCTCAGCCTTGCTCAGATCAAAAGATGCAGGTCTGCTGTATAGGGATGACAAAAAGGAGGCAAAACTAGAGATTATCTTAGAAGGGTCTGAGGTGAATCCACCTCCCCTTACCTGTAGCCGAACCGGCCTACATGAGCGCCCCACTGAATTAAGTTTCCTGGCCAACATAGGACCAGGTTTGTTTGCACTACTATAAAATTTGTATTTGGCCAGCACAAAGCCTTTTCAGCCTGGACAGAGGGGAGCAGATCCAGCTCAGTGGCCAGATTGTCACAGGCCTTTCTATCTGTCACCGTACGGTGTGCTTTCCAGGCTGCGTCTGCTACCTCCAACAGGGAGGACAATTCCTGTACCTGTTGCTCTCTGGCGCGTTTCTTACAGGATGCAATCTGAATCAAATGTCTCCTTACTGTAGCCTTGTGGGCTTCCCATAAGGAGACAGGAGATTCAACTACATTGTCAGTAAAATATGTTTCAATCTGCGTTTGCACCTGAACACATGTATCCTGGGTAATTAAGAGGGATTCATTAATCCGCCAAAGATAGGCTGGACGGGTCAATCCAGTGAGGGAGATTCCAAAAACCAAAGGTTTGTGGTCAGACCATGGAGAGGCAACGGCAGAGAGCAAAGTGGCAGAAACACATGGTCTATTCTGCAAAAACTCTGAGGAAGATTAGAGAAGAAGGTAAAATCCTGAGAAGAAGGATGTCGCTCACATCCACCAGGATATATGACTGAAAGAGAGTGCACAGTGCTAGTTCTTGAGAGGCATCGTGGGATGGAGGTACTTCCTTGGAGCTACGTCTGTCCAGAGTACAGTTAAAGACAGAGTTTGAGTCTCCCATCAGAATAAGCAGGCCCTTCTGGCGTGAGAAAAATCTCTGCTTAGGCATAATAACCTACCAAGGTGAGCTCTTGATCCCACAGGGTGCCCTGCAAGAGCAAATATCTAACTGTGCGGTCCGCTATCTCTGTAGAGCAGTTGAATGGGAGATTACGCCGGAACACTATCAGCACCCCTCTGTGTTTCTCTGAGGCGGAGGCCGTGTAAAACACTGGAAAATGGGAGAACAGGTATCTGGGAGATGAAGATCTATGGATTGCGATTTCAAGTGGCGGAAGATCTTTGATCGTTTGATAGGAGAATTAAAGCCATGGATATTTTGTGAGAAGAGTTTCAACGTGTTGCGAGCCATCATATTAACATCTCCAGTCAGGCGCCCCCAGCCAGGGAATGCCGGAGGGAGGTCTATAATAAAGGTCCCCAGCCATAGCTTCTACTCAGGGGCACCACGGAACCTCTGGTGACCCAAACTACCCCCAACGGGGGAGAGGGCCAACTGAAGCACAAGGCATTACCCCATGGCGGACGATCAATCTGGAAGACCATTGATATAGGCACAGTACTGATATCAAAACAAAAAAAAAACAAAAAAAAAAAAGGGGGGGAGGCAAGGTGGGAGGGAGAGGGAGAGGGAAAGGGGAGAGGGGAAGAGGAAGAGGAGGGGGAGGGAGAGGGAGGGAGAGGGAGGGAGTGGGAGGTGATGAGGGGGAGGGAAAAATTGATGGGGTGGTAAGAATAGCAGGTCTTTTCAAATTTATATCATATAAATGTAGTGCATGTAATTTTTCTTTGCTAAGGCCTCCAAAATGGCTCAGATGCCACCAGTGTTTTAACTCCCACTCGACCTCCCAGGTGCCCGGGAGCAAATTGAGATCCTAGATTCATCTCAGTGAGTAAAAACATTAGTCCTGGGAGTGTCAGTCCACTAGTAAGGCAACAGGCCAACAGAGGAATATATAGGTGGACATGCTGACTTGGTCAACAGCGCTATACAAACAAGAAAAAGAAGAAGAGAAAAAAAAAACACAATCATTGCAAAACTGGCAGGTTTCATCATTCATCCTGGGTCGGAGCGAGGGGATCTTGAAAGCGGTGGGTTGCTAGGGAGGGTGTGCTTACGGCTGCAAACTAACTCACATGGGACCCAATTGTTTGGAAGAAGGCTGGGGGTCCGAGGCCCTCACCTGGCTGTTGGAGGCATCCGGAGGGGACATCAGGTGAAGTGCCTCAAAGGTCCCCTGGGCCTCCTCCACGTTGAGGCCCAGGTGACCTTTGAGGCTTCGCCCTTGGTAAATGAAGGTGAGGCGGAAGGGGAAGCCCCAAACATACTTAATAGGACGTTCCATCAAAATTGAGGTATATGGCTTCATCTGTCGCCGCTTTTGTACTGTAGAGGGTGCCAGGTCCGTGAAAAGCTAGTACTTGTGCCCTTGGAAGCATAAATCAGGCTTGTCGCGCTCTGACTTAAGGAGGGTCTCTTTAGTGCGAAAGTATGTGAACTTAAAGATAATGTCCGGGGGGCCCTCTTCTCTCCTTGGCCCCAGAGCTCTGTGGATACAATCGAACTCCATGCGCTCTATGGGGATGGCAGGGGCCAGTTCTTGGAACAGAGCGGTGGCAGTGGAGGTCAGGTCAACAATGGTTTCCGGGAGGCCCCGTAAGCAGAGAATCCCCCCACTGGACTTATTCTCATAAACCTCCAATTTTAAAAGGCCTGCATCCAGTTCCTTACAAAGGTCCTGCAAATCCTGTTCATGTTGGTCTATCATAGTCACAGCAGCATCCATTTTGTCCTCTAAGAGATTTGTGCAGTTGCCCAGCTCCTGGATCTCTTTTGTGAGGTGTGTAGCCAGCTTTGAGGTGGCAGAAGATAACTCACCCTGGAGCATAGTTTTAAAATGAGCCAGCAGGTCTGCATCCCTCAAAATTGGTGTTGGATATGGCAGCTGGGCCCCATGAAGACTCTCTGCATCCAAGCAGGCATCTGGCTCACCTGAGAGTGGTGGGGGTGAGGGCTCCATATCAGAGGCCGGTGTCTCCAGCAGGACGTCTGGTGGGAAAGCCATAGATTTGGGCGGCGGGCGGTGTGCTTCGCAGTGGAGCTCTGAGCCGTGCCCCTTCTGCACCCCATCCAATCCCCAGGGGGTGCGGGAGATGCTATGCCTGCAGAAGCTGGGATGAAAAGCTCTCCAGGCAGCGTTATATCGGCCGATGTGGTCAGTAGCAGGGGTGCGGGATTACCCTGTGGCCATCTTCGTGCGCTGCTCACCGAAATTGCATTTTTCAACATATTTTTTCACATGACTATGTTCTTAAAAGAAAATTACAATTTCTATCAGGGAGGTTAAACAACAGATGCAGTGTGCATAGTTTTGACTGACTTAACATTAGAATTAAAGGGGTTGTAAAGGCAGAAGGTTTTCTATCTTAATGCATTCTATGCATTAAGATAAACAGCCTTCTGTGTGCAGCAGCCCCCCTAACACTTTCTCAGATATCTGAGATTCTCCTTCCTGATTGGCTGAGACAAAGCAGTGGTGCCATTGGCTCCCGCTGCTGTCAGTCAGCTAGCCAATCAGGGATTGAGAGAGGGGGCTGGGCCAGTTCAGGACTCCTTGTCTGAATGGACACTGGGAGCTGTGACTCGGCTTGGGTGCCTCCATAGCAAGCTGCTTGCTGTGGGGGCACTCAACAGGTGGGAGGGGCCAGGATCACAAAAGATGGACCCAGGAAGAGGAGGATCCGGGCTCTACTGTGCAAATACACTGCAACAGAGCAGGTAAGTATAACAAGTTTTTTACTTTTCTAGGGAAAAAAACAAGACTTTACAATCACTTTAATATCAATATGTTTTTATTGAAGTAGAATGAATTGATACAATCACAAAGCATACAATAGCTGTGATGGGATACACCATTAATACATAAAAACATCATAACTGGATAGGCCCAAATAAATCAAGCTAATAAGAATATAGGAGAGAAAAATGTAATCTTACAAGGCACTTGATATACACTGGTGAGGTTTATTCACTGTTGCGAGAAAGTAACAAACTGGGAGGTGACCGTCTCATCCATTTTTTGGCTATAATTTTTCTAGCTGAGAACAGCTTCTCATGAAGAAATATTTTCATATATTTATCAATTGTGTCGGGTAAAATTCAGAGAAGGCATTGTTTTGGGTCTAATGCTAGGGGTGAGCCCATTGTATCATGCAGCAATGTTACAATTTGCTTCCGCAAGCCTTGTATCTTTGGGCATGCCCAGATCAGATGGAAGAACGTGCCTGTCTCTTGTCCACACATCAGACATATTGTGGATTGAGTGCGTTTGTATCTTGCCACTCTAATGCCCTGTACACACGATCGGACATTGGCTCAAACTTGTCTTGCATACACGCAGTCACACAAATCTTGTTGGAAATTCCAAATGTCAAGAACGCGGTGACATACAATACGTACAACGGCACTAGAAAAGGGAAGTTTAATACCAAGGACGCCACCCTTTGGGCTCCTTCTGCTAATCTCGTGTTAGTATAAGTTTGGTGAGAGATGATTCACGCTTGTTCAGACTCGTGCTTGTCAGATCGTTACTGCTCTTCAGTTTGTGCTTGTGGGTTCGTATCTGGTTTTCAGTGCGTGTAGCCAGTTCGCATTTCTTTTTCAGTGTGTATTTTATAGTACATATTTGATTTTGCAGTCCGTTCTTGTCCGCTCGTTTCTGATTTTCAGCTCGCTCTTCTCAGGCCTTTCAGTTTTTCAGTGCGTTCTGTTAGTTCATTCTAACCAGCCGACCGGTTTGAAGCCATGTGGCGGTTACGTACTCCTCGTAGAGTTTGTGCAATGCAGGGGCTTGGTGTTGGGGTTCTTATTACTTTGACCCAAGCCCAGTCCATGAACAGGGTGGGGAGGAGTTCATGGACCAAGAATTGGTTACTCCAGCATGACCAATTCTCTCACCTTTGTTGCGGGAGATCCAGGAGAATAATCCTGATGATTTCAGGAATTATCTCCGTATGACAGGCCCTGTTTTTCACCGTCTGTTGGCTTTGCTGTCCTCTTATATTACCAAGCAGGACACCTGCATGCGGCAAGCCATCACTCCTGAGCAGAGGCTAGTCACCATGTTGCGGCACTTGGCGATGGGGAGAAGTCTACAGGACATCAAGTTCTTGACAGGCATCTACCCCCAGGCTCTGGGGATCATTATTCCAGAGACCTGTTCTGCCATCATTCAGGTCCTGCAGAGGGACTATATTATGGTAAGATTTCTCCTTTAACATCACATTCTATGTATTTAATGTTTGCTAATGTATTGTATTTCTTTCATCATTCCCTAATTACCATGATTGTAATATGCTGTGAATGTCGCCTTGCATGCTGGATTTTTTTAAACTTCCTTTTTTGTCCTTCGTGCATATTTGCCTTCACTAACCTTCACAGCATGCTATCCTGGGCCCATACCCACCTAGCCTAGTCACTCAACAATGTATTTTGTCAGGTGCCTAGTACTGCTTTACCCTAAACACCCCTAAAATGTGTTTAAATGTTAAAAAAAAAGAAAAAGCTGAGCAAATACGCTGAGATATATGAAGTGACAAAATATAGTGTGTTACACCAACTTAACAACTCATAAATACCAAATAAAATTTGAATAATAGTTGTAATAACAAATCCTCAAAAAAATATATCGAATAAATATTAAGAAAATAGTCCAGTGAGGTGAAAAATAAATAAAATGAATTCTTCTGTACAGACCAAAAAAACACTGATAATTGTGACCTCCACCACACAAAATATGCGCTTACCAGAGGGCATGCAATATCAGGACTGTAGTTAGACTCAGCATCCGGACACCAAACCAACAGCAGCAGCAAATCCCTATATATATGCTGGAGACAGGCCATGAGATCAAACCTCGGTAGGTATACCAACAGCCAGTGGTCAGGGTCCCAGGAAGAGGAAAAGAAAACTCACCATAGTGGGAATCCGTAAATCATCGGTTTATTAAAGATAAAAGTTGCACTTATATTTGCATAAG
Source organism: Lithobates sylvaticus (assembly GCA_028564925.1). NCBI lineage: Eukaryota > Metazoa > Chordata > Amphibia > Anura > Ranidae > Lithobates > Lithobates sylvaticus. The sequence goes on along the minus strand of CM053028.1, from coordinate 147,740,627 downwards.
AAGTAAAAAGCTTGTAAAAAAATGCCGGCCAGCTTGCAGAGAACCGTCCACACATACGCTACACCGCGATGACATCAGCACGTCTGCATCCCGATGTACGTTTCGTCATAAAATTACTTAGTCATGGGGAACGGGAGACACACTGACTCATCGCTATAAATACAATACCAGGCAACCAAGCCTCATTGTGAATCATAACTGGCGGAACCGGATTGCCTGATTCCAAGATTAAAAAATTAAATAAGTAGGTAGTTACCTAAAAATTCCCCAAAAAATTTATAAAAAATATATTATCATGTTTACTACAATAAATTGAGAATTATGGAGGACGGGAACATATTAAAAACATTAAATGATTATAGGCATGAAACGTCACATGTGAAGCAAAAAAAATCATTGTTTGTGCTTACAGCCGTAACATGCCAAATACATTGGATGATGCGGGTGAAATTCCACAGTGTCTCCTAGTGGGACAGATAATAATTACACTCCAACCATCCTGAATAAGGCAACCTCCACCGGTGCAATCTACCAACAGATAGTATGTCCACACCGAGGGAGAGGAAAAGTAGGTACACAATATAACTATTCCATATACCTCAAAAATAGTGGCAGAAATTTATTTATATAAATGCCATATAAAAGACCGTTGGGAACTGGAGGTAATCTCCCAATTCCCATCAGTCAAAAAAACAGGCACCAATCCATGAATGGATAACTGGAAATCGCTTCCCAATCACCATCAATCAGCTGGCACCAATATGGTACATAGATAAATCCAAGATATAAATTATATTAGAAAACAACTGACAAGAAAAATACATATAAATTTGGTAGGTGCAGCCACTGAGGGTTCACAGCAAGTTTACAAAAAATACCAAAATTTAAGAATTATCAATAAAGGCATTTAGAGCAATATTTACATTCAACCCGAAAGGGGTTTAACATTTTATTTTGTAGATCCAAGACATCTCAAGTCTCGAGACACCACGTACCAAAAAAACACCTCTCCAATGGGGGGTATATCTATCAATCCCAAGGAAGATGGTCTTGGCAGGATTATTGTTATGGACTTTTATATGGCTTTTATATAAATACAATTTTGCCACTATTATTGAGGTATATGGAATGGTTATATTGTGTACCTACTTTTCCTCTCCCTCAAAGTGTTTAAATGTTATTTGTGTGCTTAAATTCATGCAGAGTGCCAGAGGCTTTTTTTGGGGGGACCCAAAATCATTTGGAACCCTCCCTCCCCCAAGAGGGTTACCTGTCCAAAACATCTCCCCCTTAAAACTTTTACAATGGGCCATCAGAGGGGGCGAGGAATCTGATAAGTGGACCTTATACTTTTATCTTTAAATACTCCTTAAAATAAATGTTAATACTGATGTTGGCCAAGAATGTTTGTGTCTAATCTGCTTGCAATGTTATGTGCAAAATTACTTTTTTTTTCTTGTTTGACTCCACAGTTTCCTTCAACGCCACAGAAATGGCAGACTGTGGCTTCCCAAATTTTCCCAGCGGTAGGACTTTCACAACTGCGAAGGGGCAATTGATGGGAAACACGTCCACATAGTCCCACCCCCCCCAACTTGGGGTCATACTATTACAACTATAAGGGGTTTAATAGTATTGTGATGTTGGCGGTGGTGTCGGCGACATATGAGTTTCTCTATGTAGATGTGGGGAAAAATGGCTGGATGTCGGATGGTGGAGTCATCGATCAGACCAAGTTTTACAGATGGCTCCAGAATGGTGGCTTGGGATTTTCACCTGCTGAAGAGAACGTGGAAGAACTCCCGTTCGTCTTTGTCGCTGATGAAGCATTTGGACTGGGTGATCACCTGATGCGGCCGTACCAGAGGGTTTTTAACTACCTGCTGGCCAGAGCCAGAAGAGTAGTGGAGAACGCTTTCGGGATAATGGCCAGCCGGTTCCGCCTATACCTCACTGCAATAAACATGGCGGAATATAAAATCAATCACATCGTTTTGCATGCTGCATATTACATAACTTTTTAAGAAAAAATGCATCAAACTATGTGGCCTCAGTTGGGACTGAGGTCGGCTTATTACTGGATCCAACACATCTGATGGCTCTTGAAGCTGGGTGTCCTGGATTGCCCCCCCAAAGCACCCGCAAAGTTTGCAAAAAGTATCTAGAGTACTTTGTGGGTAGGATTGATATGCCAGACAGTGGGGGTTATTTACTAAAGGAAAATACACTTTGCACTGCAAGTGCAGTCCGACACACCGCAACACCGATCTAGGTAAAGAGTCTCTGACGGAGACTCTTTATTACGTGATCAGCTGTGTCCAATCACGACTGATCACAATGTAAATAGAAAGAGCCAGTGATCGGCTTTTCCTCACGTCTGACAGACTCGAGTAGAGGAGAGCCGATCGGCGGCTCTACTGACAGGGGGGTCTGTTCTGATTGTTCATCAGCACAGCCCCTCGGATCCAGGACCAGGACCACCATAATGCCGCCCAGGACCACCAGGGACGCCACCACACTGGACCACCAGGTATGCCCCCCAGACCCCCAGGGAAATGCACACCTGTGCCCAGGCAGCTGCCAATCAATGCCCAGGCAGCTGCCAATCAGTGCCCACTGACAATGCCTACCACTGCCAGTGCCACCAGGGATGCCCATCAGTGCCTCATATCAGTGCCTTGTATCAGTACCCATCAGTGCCCATCAGTGCCACCCATAAGTACCCATCTTTTCATTCTTTCAGTACCCATCATTGTCGCCTATCAGTGCCCATCAATGCCCACCAGTGCCCACCTGTTCCACCCATGAGTGCCCAAGAGTGCCGCCTGTCAATGCCAATCAGTGCTGCATATCAGTGCCACCCATCAGTGCCGCCTACCAGTGCCCATCAGTGCCGCATATCAGTGCCCGTCAGTGCCTGCTCATTGGTGCCACCTTATCAGTGCTCATCAGTCCTGCCTTATCAGTGCCCATCAGTGAAAGAGAAAACTTACTTATTTACAAAATTTTATAACAGAAACAAAACCAAAACTTTTATTTTTTTCAAAATTTTCTGTTCTTTTTATTTGTTTAGCAAAAAAAAAAACACAGAGGTGATCAAATACCACCAAAAGAAAGCTCTATTTGTGGGAACAAAATGATAAAAATGAAAAATGATAACAACTTACTTTTTTGAAGAACTCTCTTGATCCTTTTGTACTAATCGTGCTCCCTCAATTTCTGGTCTGACCAGTGTTTCCTCAGTTGATCCTTGGATCGCTGTACCCCAAAATTCCGACACAGACTCTTCACAACATTAGCCATGATCTTGACCTTTCTCACATTTGGGTTTGGGTAAGGTCCATGCTTCCCTTCATAGTCGGTCCTCTTCAAGATGTCCACCATCTCCACCATCTCACCAAAGGACATATTAGAGGCCTTAATATCCTGGATCAGGACATTTGTGGCTCCGGGCTTTCGTTGTCCTCCTCGTTGCTGCTCTCCTCTGTATGCACTTGCTCTGTCTCCGCCATGTGCTCTCCCACTGTGCCAAAAGACAAGGGGCGGGGAATAGACTAGAAATAACTCCAGGGGCAGGCGGAGTTTCACGCATGCGCAGTGTATATAAAGCGTAACACGTGTGCGTCGTACGTACGATCTGTGAGCGGAGGAAGGAGTATCGGATAAAAAAAACAGTTATCCCCATAGCAAACATCACCTATTTAAAAGCCAAAATTGGTAGCCTGAGGAGCACTTATAATTGGGAGCACAATAAGGTCCAGGATTCCCAGAGATTAGTAGCAGCAGCAGATGCCATTTATGTCCCCAGGCTGTGGTACTATGAGAGACTGCGGTTTCTGTCAGACCAGACTCTCCACTCTTCCTTCCATTTCCTTCCACTCCAGCTGAGGCTTCCGCCGTCAAATCTGGGCCTTCCAGCATAGGAAAAAGAAGTGGAGGCGACCAGCTTGAGTCAGGTAAAGCATTGTTCAACATATTTCTGGTTGTAAAATGAATGTTAACTAGTTGTTATTATTGATCACTAATTGCTGATTTAATAAAGTGTTTTACATATCAATAGACAGTCGTGGCAAAAAATGTATGGGACAAGAAAGAAAAATGCTGGGGTCAGAATGATAGTCTTTTCTATGTGTTGTGCTGTGCCTCCAAGGTCAGCTGGGTTCTTGGTTTAAAAAGGGCCTCTAGGGATTTGAAATATTTCAGGGGTAAATATATTGGGGTGTGCAACAGAACATACAGTATCTTAGGGAGTAAGACCATTTTAATTAAATTTATGCGGCCCCATATCTCCAGTGGGAGTCGAGACCAGATTCGTATTTTAGTTTTAACCAGAGAGAGGAGAGAATCAATGTTGAGGGAAATGTAGTCTGCAGGGGATCTGGAAATATGAATCCCAAGATATTTGATGACCATAACTGGTTGTAATGGTAGTCTGGCCTGGGATTCCGGGGGTGGGAAGCTGTCGATTGGTAGAATTTGAGACTTACCCCAATTCATTTTTAACCCTGAGAATGTTCCAAATTGTTCAATCGTGTGAAGTGCAGTATGTAGAGATGGGCCTGAATCTGCCAAATATAGCAGCATGCCATCTGCATACATACTGATTTTTTCGATTAGGGATCCCATTCTTAGTCTCTTGATCTCTGGGTTTGCTCGGATGGATATCGCAAGGGGTTCTGCCCACGAGGGCATAGAGCAGTGGGGATAGAGGACAGCCCTGTCTTGTGCCTCTACTGAGGTCAAACACCTGAGACGGCCACCCATTGGCCACCACTTTAACTGTGGGAGCCTGGTACAGTAGTTGAACCCACTTGATGTAGTTGGGACCGAAGCCATAGCCATCCAAGCTTCTCCAGAGATACTTACACTCCACTGAGTCGAAAGCTTTTGCTGTGTCTAGAGTCACCACAACTCGTGACCCACCCTCCTCATGTGTGGCTTGTAGATTTATGTATAATTTCCTGAGATTAAATGAGGTATTATGGCCAGGCATGAAACCTGCTTAGTCTGCGTGTAGGGATAAGATGACCTGATTGAGCCTGATGGATAGTACATTAGCCAGTATTTTGATGTCGACCTGTAAAAGGGATATGGTGCGGTAAGATTCTGGGTAGCCCAGGTCTTTTCCTAGTTTAGGGATGAGGACTATTATTGCCTCTGTTATGGATGGGGGTAATGCACAGGTCTCGAATATATGGTTGTATAAAGCTAGTCATTTAGGGGTGAGTGTTTTGCCAAATTGGGAATAACATTCAATGGGGAGACCGTCTGATCCCGGGGATTTAGACCTGGAAAAACTGTCAATGGCAGTCATAATTTCGTCTGTGGTGAGAGGTGCCTCCAGGAGGTCTACCTGGTCTTTTGTCAGCTGTGGGAAGGTGACTCCCTCAAGAAAGAGGAACATTGAATCCGTCTCAAGTCAGCAAAGAAGTCCCTAAACATGGACGTTACCTTAGGTGGGTCTGTAATTTGTTGTCCTCCCGGGCCCTGCAGCGTGATAACTTCCAGGGGCCTATCTTCGCTATGTACCAAGTACGCCAACAACCTGCCTGCTTTTTCCCCATGCTCAAGCATTTTTTGTTTAGAGAAAAATTGTTTTTGTCTTGCTTTTTGAAATTGGAGCTGGGTGACTACTCTAGTTTGTAGTTTAAGCAGGTTTGCCATTGCTGGAGTCAGGGCAGAAGCAAAAGGAGGACAGGTCCGCCACCACCTTATCAAGTGCAATGGCGGAGTCCGTCTTAATTTTATTAATGCCTGAAATTAGTGTTGAGTAGGGATGAGCCGAACACCCCCCCGTTCGGCTCGCACCAGAACCCGCGAACGGACCTAAAGTCCATGCGAGCTTTAGAACCCTATTAGTTATAATGGATGCGAACGTTCGCCCCTCTCGCCTGAACCGTACCAGGCCACATGCCCTCAACATTGGGAGGATGCTTTGGGGGTCTAAGACCCCTAAAGCACCTTGTCCCCATGTTGATGAGGACAAGGGCCTCTTCCCCACAACCGTGCCCGGTGGTTGTGGGGGTCTGCGGGCGGGGGGCTTATCGGAATCTGGAAGCCCCCTTTAACAAGGGGACCCCCAGATCCTGGCCCCCCCCCTGTGTGAAATGGTAAGGGGGTACAAAAGTACCCCTACCATTTCACCAAAAAAGTGGCAAAAATGGTAAAAATGACAGGAGACAGTCTTTGACAATTCCTTTATTAAAATCTTCTTTCTTCTTTCTTCATCCTTCGGTTTCTTCATCTTCTCCTTCCTTCATCTTCTTCCATCTTCTTCTTCCATTTTCTTCCTCCGATCCGCTTCTTCTTGCGCTGGTCTTCTCGTCCTTCTCGTCCGGCATCTTCTTCCGTCGGCGTCGGTGTCGGTGTCTTCTTGGGCCGCTCCGCGCAATGGGAGGCTCCCGCTGTGTGAGGCTCCGCTCCATCTGACAGGTCTTTTAAAACGGAGGGCACCTGGTGACCCCGCCCCCCTCTGACGTCATGGGGAAAGCCATCATGGAATTCCCCATGACGTCCCTGTGCGTCAGTGGGGGCGGGGTCACCAGGTGCCCTCCATTATAAAAGACCTGTCAGACGGAGCGGAGCCTCACACAGCGGGAGCCTCCCATTGCGCGGAGCGGCCCAAGAAGAGACAGAGACACCGACGCCGACGCCGACGGAAGAAGATGCCGGACGAGAAGGACGAGAAGACCAGCGCAAGAAGAAGCGGATCGGAGGAAGAAGAAAATGGAAGAAGAAGATGGAAGAAGATGAAGGAAGGAGAAGATGAAGAAACCGAAGGATGAAGAAAGAAGAAAGAAGATTTTAATAAAGGAATTGTCAAAGACCGTCTCCTGTCATTTTTACAATTTTTGCCACTTTTTTGGTGAAATGGTAGGGGTACTTTTGTACCCCCTTACCATTTCACACAGGGGGGGGGGCGGGATCTAGGGGTCCCCTTGTTAAAGGGGGCTTCCAGATTCCGATAAGCCCCCCGCCCGCAGACCCCCACAACCACCGGGCACGGTTGTGGGGAAGAGGCCCTTGTCCTCATCAACATGGGGACAAGGTGCTTTAGGGGTCTTAGACCCCCAAAGCATCCTCCCAATGTTGAGGGCATGTGGCCTGGTACGGTTCAGGCGAGAGGGGGGGCCGCTCTCGTCCCCCCTCTTTTCCTGCGGCCTGCCAGGTTGCGTGCTCGGATAAAGGTCTGGTATGGATTTTGAGGGGGACCCCACGCCATTTTTTTTGGCTAGGGTTCCCCTTAAAATCCATACCAGACCTCAAGGGTCTGGTATGGATTTTGAGGGGGACCCTACGCCATTTATTTTTTTTTGGCTGGGGTTCCCCTTAATATCCATCCCAGACCTGAAGGGCCTGGTTATTGAATTTGGGGGGACCCCTACGCTTTTTTTTTTGTTTTTTATTAATGAATGACAGTTCTCTGTGTTACAGGAGCCATCAATTCATTAGCCGCGAGTGATTTTAAATAGCTTTTTTCCTGCAAAAATGACACTTTTTTGCAGGGAAAGTTCTAAGCACAGGAAACCTGCCCCCTTCACAGGCCACCTATAGACACCCCCCAGATGTGATACTGCAATGCTGTTCTAACAGCATGCACACACAAATCCCCAGAAATAGAGCACATATTGTTGTCAGCAGTCAGCAGCACACTGACACGCTGACACTGACTGAAACATAATATGCGAGGCCGCCGGCGCGGCGGCCTCTTATACCGTGGGGCGTGTACTAAAGCCCCTGAGCTATAATTGGCTACAGGCATCCTGCCTGTAGCCAATTATGGCTCTCCTCGCTGCCGGCGCTGTGATTGGCCAAGCATGCGGGGTCACAGTGCATGCTTGGCCAATCATCAGCCAGCATTGCACTGCGCGGGCCGCAATGCATTGCGGGGCCGCTCGCCTCACACGAATTTGATGCGAGCGGCCCCAATAGTTCTGGGCTCGCCGAGCGAGCGAACACCCGGTGCTCGATTCAAACATGGGTTTGAATCGAACACCGGGCTCATCCTTAGTGTTGAGTGGGCAAACAACTTAAAGGAGTCCCAAACTGCAGAAGGTGATGCAGAGTGGTCATGGGACTGTAAGTCGCACATTTTATTATTCTTAAGAAAGAAAGAAAGAAAAGAAAAAACACAACCAATTTGGCGATTAAATGGCCACGGCACCGTTATTGGTATAATAAACAAATAAATAACTTTATTCAATAGAAATCAATAAATGAATAAATAAATTCTATTCAAAATATTTTATTACAAACCAACTCTAAATTCGCTCAGTCATAGAACTCAAGCTATAAATGAATAAATCACCGTGGCCTGTTCAATGCAAGTTTGAAGACCTAAATTAAAGATGTCTAAACCGACATCTGAAAGATGAATACCATCTTGTCTATATAAACTGGGGAAACCTCCTTCCAAATCAACATGACGGAAAGAAAACCCCCCCTGAGCAATGGCAAGAATTTTTCAATAGAGTGATTAATTATTTGTTTGATCTTTTCAAGTGGTTTACCAATTGTTGAATCTAACCAAGGTAAATGAGAAATCATCTCAGAAAAAACAATACATGTATTTGGAAAGGAAAGTTTTAAACAATGTAAATCCTGTTTTATTAAAACCATCAATTCTAAAGTTTTCAGTTTCCCAACATCATTACCTCCAAGATGCAAAATTAAAATAGATGGAGAAGGCCAAGAATGAAACAAGGTAGAAAGATGAACGAATAGATCCGTCCATTGTAGCCCTCGGATGCCCTTCCAGAGAATTTGGAACTTATTTGAAGGTAAAGATAAATTGGAACCGTAGCAACATTGTGAAGCTCTTTTATGAGCCCAGTGTATATATGAATGACCAACTATCCATATGAAAGATTTGACACCTAAAATTAAAGAGATAAGTTAGGGTGAATGTACATATTGAATCTGCTAGATTCCCATCTACCTAATCTCATAATAACTGAATCACTCAAACCCAATCTAGCAGCTTCCGTAGTGACTCCAATTCTGAAAAATGAGTAGAAAATGTAAGGCCTAAGTGGTTAAAACAGCGCTTTACAACGGAAGAAAATTGAAATTTAGTAATGGGGGAAGAATCTAAATGAACTAAAAAATGATGTCCTAAAACAGGTCTAATAGAAAAATATTTCTTGAGAATTAGGACAGGACAGATAATGGTGTCGCCACAGGCAAACAGATTGAGGCAACGGCCTTTGCCAGTTATGTCTGTTTTTGATTTTTTTATAAAAATAAGAACCTTATTCTTTAAAATAGAAACTTCTGATAATAATAAACCATCTAGACTATTATTGTTGTTGGGTAACATTTCGGAAATACGTAAGGCAGCAAAGAACATTAAAAAAAAGGCTGCATGAAATAATATAGCTTCGTATTCCGAGATGCAAAAACAAAAGAAGTGCCTGAACACAACCTAGATAGGACATCTAGTGTAATTGGTCTGCGCATGTCTGTAACCAACCTTACTTTTCTCAATCCCTTTAAGGCCTGTCGAACGGAAAATAAACTATTAGGCCGGAAAGTTATGTAGTTTAAAGAAAAAAATTGTAATAGCTAGAAAAACTGGATTTAGATCAAATCCCACAGATGACTCGGACAACGATAGCCAAATCATATCTGCATGGGGAAAAATCAAGGAGAGGGGCGCCTCTGAATATATATCAAAATATCATGTATTATAAAGAAAATATCCACTTACATGAAAAACTGCAACATTGCGTTCAAACACGCTGACTTCATCCTTAACCTGGTGTGCTACTATTGGAAGAAAAAAGGAGCAACCGTTGTGCTGAACCACCTCACTCCATCCTCATCAGATTTGATGTGCTGCCAGCCGTATATGGACCTGCTGTGACTTGTAGTCCACCTCCTCTCTTCCTGTCCAGAGATGTGTTTGAATGCAATGTTGCAGTTTTTTCATGTGAGTGGATATTTTCTTTGTAATAAATTATATTTTGATATATATTCAGAGGCGCCCCTCTCCTTGTTTTTTCGTAGCTCGGGGGGGGGCGGGGCAGGGGGGGGGGGGCGGGCGGGGGGCGGGGGGGCGGGGGGCGGGGGGGCGGGGGGGGGGGGGGGCGGGGGGCGGGGGGGGGCGGGGGGGGGGGGGGGGGGGGGGGGGGGGGGGGGGGGCGGGGGGGGGGGGGGCGGGGGGCGGGGGGGCGGGGGGGGGGGGCGGGGGGGGCGGGGGGGGGGGGGGGGGGGGGGGGGCGCGGGGGGGGGGGGGCGGGGGGCGGGGGGGGGGGGGGGGGGGGGGGGGGCGGGCGGGGGGGGGGGGCGGCGGGGGGGGGGGAGGGGGGGGGGGGGGGGGGGGGGGGGGGCGGGGGGGGGGGGGGGGGGGGGCGGGGGGGGGGGGGGGGGGGGCGGGGGGGGGGGGGGGCGGGGGGGGGGGGGGGGGGGGGCGGGGGGGGGGGGGGGGGGGGGGGGCGGGGGGGGGGGCGGGGGGGGGGGGGGGGGGGGGGGGCGCGCGGGGGGGGGGGGGGGGGGGGGGGGGGGGGGGGGGGGGCGCGGGGGGGGGGGGCGCGGGGGGGGGGGGGGGCGGGGGGCGGGGGGGGGGGGGCGGGCGGGGGCGGGGGGGCGGGGGAGCGGGGGGCGGGGGGGGGGGGGGGGGGGGCGGGGGGGGGGGGGGGGGCGGCGGGGGGGGGGCGGGGGGGGGGGGGGGGGGCGGGGGGGGGGGGGGGGGGGGGGGGGGGCGGGGGGGGGGGGGGGGGGGGGGGGGGCGGGGGGGGGGGCGGGGGGGGGGGGGGGGGGGGCGGGGGCGCGGGGGGGGGGGGGGGGGCGGGCGGGGGGGGGGGGGGGGCGCGGGGGGGGCGGGGGGGGGGGGTCGGGGGGGGGGGGGGGGGGGGGGGGGGGGGGGGGGGCGGGGGGGGCGGGGGGGGGGGCTTCTGGACTTTGCTTCTGGTCTTTTCGGTGGCAGCCCTGACAGACTTATGTATGTATATATTTATATATATACCCACCCCTGCCCCCTTGGACTATTAGGAACTCTTTAATGAGGTATTGTTGCATTGCGCCTTTTTACTTGTTTAAATATCTGCATGGGGCAACGTCTGAAACGAGCCATCTGGAATCGAGATAAAGCATCGATGATATTGAGTTTACCTGGTACATGTTTCGCTTTAATCCAAACATTCAATTTTAGGCATAAGAGCACTAAATAACGTAAAAGTTTAATAATGGCATAGGCAGTTTAACGCAAACATCACGCCCCTATTATCTGTATTAATAATGATGCATTTATTTGCAAAATGCTGTCCCCAAATTTCTAAGGCAACAATAACTGAGAAAAGTTCAGACAAAACTATATTTTTTATAATATTGTTGGAAATCCAAAAGGGGGGCCATGCACCGGAGCACCAATGAGAGCGTAAAATAGCAGCAAATCCATGAGAACCAGCTGCATCTGTAAACAACTCAATATCTGCCACAAAAACAAATTTGCTTTGAAAAAATCTACCATTATAATAATTGAGACCATACCAGCAAATCATCCTTCATGTCACAAGTTAATCTAATGTTAGAAAAAGAAGACTTAAAGCCGGACATGGCCAATGATAATCTTCTGGAAAAAATTCTGCCCATGGGCATAATGCGTGTAGCAAAAGCCAAAAGACCCAAAAAAGATTGAAACTCTTTTAATAGAATCTTTTTGCGACGCAAAAAGAACGAAATTTGGGATAGAAGCTTACTAATTTTAACAGCAGGGAGTTTATACTGAAATAATAAAATGTTAATATCTATACCCAAAAATTTGATGATGATTGGAGATGGGAATACCGAAGTATTCAGACATGCGAAAAAATAACTCTAGAATTAGGGAACAAACTGAAGAACTAGGAGGGCCAATAAATAGGAAGTCATCTACATAATGAATTATTCCAGAATGACCGGATTCAAAGTTCATTACCCACTGAAGAAAAGATGCGAAAATCTCAAAATAGTAACATGACAATGAACAACCCATCAGGAGGCATTTGTCATAAAAGAAATAGCCTTCAAAGCAAAAACCTAAAGAATGGTGAGCTTCTGAAGCTTTTGGCAATAATCTGAAAGCTGATTGGATATCTGCCTTTGCCAATAATGCACCACAACCAAATTTTCTAATAATTTGAATAGCGTCCTCAAAGGTAACATATTTAACAGAAGCAGATAATGGGTCAATTTCATCATTCAGAGAATTGCTGGAAGGGAAAGAAAGATGATGAATCAGACGGTAAGAATTAGGTTCTTTCTTAGGAACTAAACCCAAAGGGGAAACATGAAAAGTATTAAAAGGGGGAATAATAAATGGACCCGCGATCCTATTGGCTGATATTTCTTAAATAATTTGTCCCTAACTATATCAGAGTGAATAAAAACTGATTTTAAATTATCTGACAGCTGGCAACCTGAACCTGAAAATATAGGAAGTTTAAAACCTAAAGAGAGGCCATTAATTAACAGCTGAGCTTTCTCCCTGTCGGGATATAACATTAACCATGGGTGTATTGCGGACAGCCTCACTGGTGTGCAGGCTTTTTGAATGATCCCTATTGACTTGACTGTTGGACATTTTTTTGAAACACTTTGCAACTGGATGATTGCCAAAATAAAAAGAACATTCATGTCGACAACGACATGAATTCAACCATTTGCATTGCAATTCATTGTAGGCATAGCATGTGCCTTTCTTATAAGCTGAATTAGGAGCATTCGGTATAGATTGTGGTTGTGGCCTTGAGAAAGCAGGTTTCTGAGGGATAATAAGATTCAGCCACAATCCAACGTCTTTATTACCCCATTTAAGTTTAGGAGAAATTGCAATTTTTTGGTGAAAGGATTCATCATAGTTAAACCAACCCATGCGGCCAAAACTCTTATAAGCTTCAAGAATATGCTCTAAGTGTTGGAACAGCCCAGCAACGCACACTTATTGCTGTTTCTCATTTGGTTATGTAGCACTTTGCAACTAATAAATTGATTCCATTACACTTTTTGTGAGCATGTGCCAATCTCTTCCACCTCATATAAAGTCCCAGGGCTTGTGTTCTCCTCCTTTTGCGTATTTCAGGGATGGAGGTGGTAGAGTGGTTCTTCCAGACCTTAAAATTTCTTTTTTTACATATAACCCGGGTGGTAGACACCCATTTAGCCCACAATCTGGTCTGTTTTAACTGCTGGTTAGTGTTCACTATTGCATTTAATGCAGCATTTGTTTTGCCCAGTTTATTTTGGTCTCTGCTAGCTTTCATGGGGTGTACCCTGGGCTGTTCTGCTCCCCTCTCGCTTTGTGCCCCGGTTGTGGCTTTGTCTGCCCGGCTCGGGGGCTGCGTTGTGCATAAGGGAGGCACTTCTGGCCTCCTGCTGTCCCCGCCTGTCCTTCTGGACGGGTGTGGCCACCTGCACTTCGGCGTCATGTTTTCCACGCCCAGAGTGTGTGGTCTTCTGACCTCACTTTGCTTTGGGCTGTGTGGAACATCCTGGATGGAGGTTAGGTGTTTGCACATCATACCCCCTGTGACGGCTGGCGTCTACGACGTCAGTCCGTCACCATCCGTACATGACGCTGGGGGCGGAGCTTGTGGATCCGCCGTTAGGTATATCCGGATGTCCGGCGCGGCAGCAGCTTGCGTTTGCAGTCTGCCTGGTCTAGTTTCAGTGGTGATGTTGGAGGCATGTACTCTTCACGCTTGGGGTTCCTACTCTCTCAAGGTAATACACAACTGTCTTCTCCTACATGCATTTCTATCATACAATATAAGTTACTGATACATTCTAACATATACCTTATTCATTTATATTGTAATGTTTATTTTTCTAGTTCTGCATAGCCACCCTGCCCATACCACTACTGTCATGACCAGCTTAACATACTACCATCCTCTAGAGTGTCTGTTATATCTCACATACATATATAGACATGGGGCACATTATGTTCTATCAATCAATTTTCCTAAGGATATTAATTCCAACTATGGGAGTGTACCATCTTACATTTCCCCCATGTTTTTAATTTAATTTTTTCTTTTTAGACATATGCTCTATATATACTCTATATACATATATCTTTTAGACACACACTTGGCACACCTGAGACCGCTGAACGCATGCTGCATGTAGTCGTTGCTGGACGTCCTGGTTTTTTCCTGCTGCGGTTCACTTGCTGCGTCCCCTCAGCCCCCGAGCTGGACATTCCTATTGCTGCAGTCTCGTCATTTGGCGTTGGGTGACCTAGCCCAGTGGATTGGTAAGTAGGAGGTCTGAGTCTTCTGACCCCTTCTACCAAAACTTTTTTCCCCCCCTCCACCCACCCCGCTGCTTATATACTATATCTGCAATATATACCCACTCTTACTATTTTCTGTTTCAGACATACTAATGGTGCATCTGCCCCTGAAGAGCGAGCAAAAGACTCGTGAAACGCGTAGGGCACCATCGATGCATCCTTGTCATTTTCTCCATAATGTTTGGGTATTTCTGCAATTTGGCATCATTGTTCATACAGTGTTTTTATGCATGCACAACTTCTACCCCCTATGATATGTATATACATCAACTGGTTCATCAACTCAAATGTATTTTACTATTGTTCAATGAATATATATTTAATGTAATGAATTGATATTTTTCTTTGCTTTTGTTCATAATCTGGCCACTATGCCGGGCAACGCACACTTATTGCTGTTTCTCATTTGGTTATGTAGCACTTTGCAACTAATAAATTGATTCCATTACACTTTTTGTGAGCATGTGCCAATCTCTTCCACCTCATATAAAGTCCCAGGGCTTGTGTTCTCCTCCTTTTGCGTATTTCAGGGATGGAGGTGGTAGAGTGGTTCTTCCAGACCTTAAAATTTCTTTTTTTACATATAACCCGGGTGGTAGACACCCATTTAGCCCACAATCTGGTCTGTTTTAACTGCTGGTTAGTGTTCACTATTGCATTTAATGCAGCATTTGTTTTGCCCAGTTTATTTTGGTCTCTGCTAGCTTTCATGGGGTGTACCCTGGGCTGTTCTGCTCCCCTCTCGCTTTGTGCCCCGGTTGTGGCTTTGTCTGCCCGGCTCGGGGGCTGCGTTGTGCATAAGGGAGGCACTTCTGGCCTCCTGCTGTCCCCGCCTGTCCTTCTGGACGGGTGTGGCCACCTGCACTTCGGCGTCATGTTTTCCACGCCCAGAGTGTGTGGTCTTCTGACCTCACTTTGCTTTGGGCTGTGTGGAACATCCTGGATGGAGGTTAGGTGTTTGCACATCATACCCCCTGTGACGGCTGGCGTCTACGACGTCAGTCCGTCACCATCCGTACATGACGCTGGGGGCGGAGCTTGTGGATCCGCCGTTAGGTATATCCGGATGTCCGGCGCGGCAGCAGCTTGCGTTTGCAGTCTGCCTGGTCTAGTTTCAGTGGTGATGTTGGAGGCATGTACTCTTCACGCTTGGGGTTCCTACTCTCTCAAGGTAATACACAACTGTCTTCTCCTACATGCATTTCTATCATACAATATAAGTTACTGATACATTCTAACATATACTTTATTCATTTATATTGTAATGTTTATTTTTCTAGTCCTGCATAGCCACCCTGCCCATACCACTACTGTCATGACCAGCTTAACATACTACCATCCTCTAGAGCGTCTGTTATATCTCACATACATATATAGACATGGGGCACATTATGTTCTATCAATCAATTTTCCTAAGGATATTAATTCCAACTATGGGAGTGTACCATCTTACATTTCCCCCATGTTTTTAATTTAATTTTTTCTTTTTAGACATATGCTCTATATATACTCTATATACATATATCTTTTAGACACACACTTGGCACACCTGAGACCGCTGAACGCATGCTGCATGTAGTCGTTGCTGGACGTCCTGGTCTTTTCCTGCTGCGGTTCACTTGCTGCGTCCCCTCAGCCCCCGAGCTGGACATTCCTATTGCTGCAGTCTCGTCATTTGGCGTTGGGTGACCTAGCCCAGTGGATTGGTAAGTAGGAGGTCTGAGTCTTCTGACCCCTTCTACCAAAACTTTTTTCCCCCCCTCCACCCACCCCGCTGCTTATATACTATATCTGCAATATATACCCACTCTTACTATTTTCTGTTTCAGACATACTAATGGTGCATCTGCCCCTGAAGAGCGAGCAAAAGACTCGTGAAACGCGTAGGGCACCATCGATGCATCCTTGTCATTTTCTCCACAATGTTTGGGTATTTCTGCAATTTGGCATCATTGTTCATACAGTGTTTTTATGCATGTACAACTTCTACCCCCTATGATATGTATATACATCAACTGGTTCATCAACTCAAATGTATTTTACTATTGTTCAATGAATATATATTTAATGTAATGAATTGATATTTTTCTTTGCTTTTGTTCATAATCTGGCCACTATGCCGGGCAACGCACACTTATTGCTGTTTCTCATTTGGTTATGTAGCACTTTGCAACTAATAAATTGATTCCATTACACTTTTTGTGAGCATGTGCCAATCTCTTCCACCTCATATAAAGTCCCAGGGCTTGTGTTCTCCTCCTTTTGCGTATTTCAGGGATGGAGGTGGTAGAGTGGTTCTTCCAGACCTTAAAATTTCTTTTTTTACATATAACCCGGGTGGTAGACACCCATTTAGCCCACAATCTGGTCTGTTTTAACTGCTGGTTAGTGTTCACTATTGCATTTAATGCAGCATTTGTTTTGCCCAGTTTATTTTGGTCTCTGCTAGCTTTCATGGGGTGTACCCTGGGCTGTTTTGCTCCCCTCTCGCTTTGTGCCCCGGTTGTGGCTTTGTCTGCCCGGCTCGGGGGCTGCGTTGTGCATAAGGGAGGCACTTCTGGCCTCCTGCTGTCCCCGCCTATCCTTCTGGACGGGTGTGGCCACCTGCACTTCGGCGTCATGTTTTCCACGCCCAGAGTGTGTGGTCTTCTGACCTCACTTTGCTTTGGGCTGTGTGGAACATCCTGGATGGAGGTTAGGTGTTTGCACATCATACCCCCTGTGACGGCTGGCGTCTACGACGTCAGTCCGTCACCATCCGTACATGACGCTGGGGGCGGAGCTTGTGGATCCGCCGTAGGTATATCCGGATGTCCGGCGCGGCAGCAGCTTGCGTTTGCAGTCTGCCTGGTCTAGTTTCAGTGGTGATGTTGGAGGCATGTACTCTTCACGCTTGGGGTTTCTACTCTCTCAAGGTAATACACAACTGTCTTCTCCTACATGCATTTCTATCATACAATATAAGTTACTGATACATTCTAACATATACTTTATTCATTTATATTGTAATGTTTATTTTTCTAGTTCTGCATAGCCACCCTGCCCATACCACTACTGTCATGACCAGCTTAACATACTACCATCCTCTAGAGCGTCTGTTATATCTCACATACATATATAGACATGGGGCACATTATGTTCTATCAATCAATTTTCCTAAGGATATTAATTCCAACTATGGGAGTGTACCATCTTACATTTCCCCCATGTTTTTAATTTAATTTTTTCTTTTTAGACATATGCTCTATATATACTCTATATACATATATCTTTTAGACACACACTTGGCACACCTGAGACCGCTGAACGCATGCTGCATGTAGTCGTTGCTGGACGTCCTGGTCTTTTCCTGCTGCGGTTCACTTGCTGCGTCCCCTCAGCCCCCGAGCTGGACATTCCTATTGCTGCAGTCTCGTCATTTGGCGTTGGGTGACCTAGCCCAGTGGATTGGTAAGTAGGAGGTCTGAGTCTTCTGACCCCTTCTACCAAAACTTTTTTCCCCCCCTCCACCCACCCCGCTGCTTATATACTATATCTGCAATATATACCCACTCTTACTATTTTCTGTTTCAGACATACTAATGGTGCATCTGCCCCTGAAGAGCGAGCAAAAGACTCGTGAAACGCGTAGGGCACCATCGATGCATCCTTGTCATTTTCTCCACAATGTTTGGGTATTTCTGCAATTTGGCATCATTGTTCATACAGTGTTTTTATGCATGTACAACTTCTACCCCCTATGATATGTATATACATCAACTGGTTCATCAACTCAAATGTATTTTACTATTGTTCAATGAATATATATTTAATGTAATGAATTGATATTTTTCTTTGCTTTTGTTCATAATCTGGCCACTATGCCGGGCAACGCACACTTATTGCTGTTTCTCATTTGGTTATGTAGCACTTTGCAACTAATAAATTGATTCCATTACACTTTTTGTGAGCATGTGCCAATCTCTTCCACCTCATATAAAGTCCCAGGGCTTGTGTTCTCCTCCTTTTGCGTATTTCAGGGATGGAGGTGGTAGAGTGGTTCTTCCAGACCTTAAAATTTCTTTTTTTACATATAACCCGGGTGGTAGACACCCATTTAGCCCACAATCTGGTCTGTTTTAACTGCTGGTTAGTGTTCACTATTGCATTTAATGCAGCATTTGTTTTGCCCAGTTTATTTTGGTCTCTGCTAGCTTTCATGGGGTGTACCCTGGGCTGTTCTGCTCCCCTCTCGCTTTGTGCCCCGGTTGTGGCTTTGTCTGCCCGGCTCGGGGGCTGCGTTGTGCATAAGGGAGGCACTTCTGGCCTCCTGCTGTCCCCGCCTATCCTTCTGGACGGGTGTGGCCACCTGCACTTCGGCGTCATGTTTTCCACGCCCAGAGTGTGTGGTCTTCTGACCTCACTTTGCTTTGGGCTGTGTGGAACATCCTGGATGGAGGTTAGGTGTTTGCACATCATACCCCCTGTGACGGCTGGCGTCTACGACGTCAGTCCGTCACCATCCGTACATGACGCTGGGGGCGGAGCTTGTGGATCCGCCGTAGGTATATCCGGATGTCCGGCGCGGCAGCAGCTTGCGTTTGCAGTCTGCCTGGTCTAGTTTCAGTGGTGATGTTGGAGGCATGTACTCTTCACGCTTGGGGTTTCTACTCTCTCAAGGTAATACACAACTGTCTTCTCCTACATGCATTTCTATCATACAATATAAGTTACTGATACATTCTAACATATACTTTATTCATTTATATTGTAATGTTTATTTTTCAATTTTCCTAAGGATATTAATTCCAACTATGGGAGTGTACCATCTTACATTTCCCCCATGTTTTTAATTTAATTTTTTCTTTTTAGACATATGCTCTATATATACTCTATATACATATATCTTTTAGACACACACTTGGCACACCTGAGACCGCTGAACGCATGCTGCATGTAGTCGTTGCTGGACGTCCTGGTCTTTTCCTGCTGCGGTCTGGCCACTACCCACTTATTGCTGTTTTCATTTGGTTATGTAGCACTTTGCTGATTCCATTACTTGAGCATATACCTCATATAAAGTATTTTCAGCAATAACCCATAGCCCACAATCTGGTCTGTTTTACCTGGTTAGTGTTCACTATTGCTTACATTTGTTTGCCCTGTTTATTTTGGTTTGCTGTTTCATGGGGTGTCCCTGGGCTGGTGTTTGCTCCCCTCTCGCTTTGTGCCCCGGTTGTGGCTTGTCTGCCGGCTCGGGGGCTGCGTTGTGCATAAGGGATACTATCCTTCTGGACGGGTGTGGGCACTTCGGCGCATGTTTTCCAAGCCAGAGTGTGTGGTCTTCTGCTTTGCTTTGGGCTGTGTGGAACCTGGATGGATGGTTAGGTGTTTGATCATACCACCTGTGACGGCTGGCGCGAGTCCGTCACACCAAACATGAGACTCGGACGCGTCAAGGTAATACACTGTCTTCTCCTTCATGCATTTCTATCATACAATATAAGTTACTGTATCATTGCCCATCACTACTGTCATGACCAGCTTAACATACTACCACTTAGAGCGTCTGTTATATCTCACATACATATATTGGGGCACATGGGTTCTTCCGCTGCTTATATACTATATCTGCAATATATACCCATACTATTTTCTGTTTGTAATATCTGCCCTGAAGAGCGACAAAATGAAACGCGTAGGGCACATCGATGCATCCATCAATGTTTGGGTACTCAAATGTACAGTGTTTTTATGCATTTTTACCCCTATGATATGTATATACATCAATGTTCATCAATATGTATTTTATATTGTTCAATGAATATATATTTAATGTAAATTGATATTTTTCTTTGCTTTTGTTCATAATCTGGCACCTTGTTCTCTCCAAGTGGTTCTTCCAGCCGGGTGGGCAACATTTAGCCCACAAAAAATTAATCCTTCTGGAGGGTGTTGCAATGTTTTCCTTCACTTTGCTTTGGGCTGTGTGGAATGGATGGAGGATTGCACCATATGTACACAGAGCTTGTGGATCCGCCGTAGGTATATGATGTGCCAAGCTTGCGTTTGCAGTTGCCTGGTCTAGTTTCAGTGGTGATGTTGGAGGGCATGTACTCTTCAATAATAACTGTCTTCTCCCCAGCTTGTTTAATTTTTCTAGTCCTTTCTCCCTGTCGGGATATAACATTACGTCCTGGTCTTTTCCTGCTGCGGTTCACCATGACCCCTTCTACCAAAACTTTTTTCCCCCCTCCACCCCCCCGCTGGTGTATTGCGGACAGCCTCACTGGTGTGCAGGCTTTTTGAATGATCCCTATTGACTTGACTGTTGGACATTTTTTTGAAACACTTTGCAACTGGATGATTGCCAAAATAAAAAGAACATTCATGTCGACAACGACATGAATTCAACCATTTGCATTGCAATTCATTGTAGGCATAGCATGTGCCTTTCTTATAAGCTGAATTAGGAGCATTCGGTATAGATTGTGGTTGTGGCCTTGAGAAAGCAGGTTTCTGAGGGATAATAAGATTCAGCCACAATCCAACGTCTTTATTACCCCATTTAAGTTTAGGAGAAATTGCAATTTTTTAGTGAAAGGATTCATCATAGTTAAACCAACCCATGCGGCCAAAACTCTTATAAGCTTCAAGAATATGCTCTAAGTGTTGGAACAGCCCAGCACATTTTTCTGGATGCTTCTTACCCATTACCGCTGAAAAGATGCAGAAAGCCTGCAACCAATTAAAAAAGGACCTAGGTACATGACGACGTCTATTATCATCAATGTTATCATCAGATGTTTTATCCAGTTTAGTTAGAAAATCTTTTGAAATTGGTAACAAAGATAATAAGTCTAAGAATTCTCCTTTCCATATTTTTTCCTTAATGGCTATTGGTAAATGAAAGCCTAACGGAGACATTTCGCACCGGAGTACCTTTTTAAAAACATGTCTCTGGGACAGCAGTAGACAGGATAGATAGATAGGAATATTAGTAGATGTTGTGATAGGGTTAATATTAGTTTCTGCAGGATGACCAGACCAAACATTAGCAGGGGAAGGAGATGCAGATACTGATTGAGTAACACATAAATGATCATTAAATCTAGATAAAGAAGCCAGTAGTTGATTAATTAAATCATTATGAATAGACTCACCAGCAAGATTAGTCTCTGAAGGATTACATACAACCGGGATTTGGGTTCCTACTGTTTCTGTCTGGCTAGCCTCTGGACCTGTATAGGATGAAGAAGACAAAGGGGCCCTTCACCGCATCCAGCCTGGATAGTCTGGATGCCAGTGATGCCGTAGCTCTGACCTGCGATACCTGCCTGGGACGAGATCCGGAATGCTGTGGAGACATCGCTGCTCTGGGCGGCGCTAAAGGCGGTGAAGTGGGCAGAGCATCTACTGGACTGCGCAGTGTCATCTCCACCCTGTGTGTACCATGCCTAGGGGATATTGACGAGCGGCGAGCACGACCTCTGCCTCCTCCAGAGCGGATAGGGAACGGCGAGAAGACCCGCCTACTCCTCTTGCCGCGTCGACTCATGCGCTGAACTCTTTGTGAGGCATCCTCTTGATCCCCTGTAGAGAGAGACCTATTCCCACTCACCGATGCCAGCTCTAAAACTGAATGTTCCACAGGTAAGATTCTCTGTAGAATTCTGCGAGATGGTGAGCGCTGGGTTGTGGTATTGGTGACCGGCCGGGTACCAGCAGCTGGCTCTAAATTTCTCTGAGAAGGCTGCAGTTTTCTTCAGTGAGAGCCAGACACCTTTGCAGCCACTCATTACCACCCTCAGCTTCTGCCCGCTCCAATACTCTGCGAACCAGGGACTTTATTTCATGTGACGGCTTTGGACAGCTATAAAATTCTAGTGAAGCTCATCCAGTCACTCAGGTAAACTGAGAGTGGGCTTGTGACACAGGGGTTTTATATAGCCTCTCCACACCTGGTGCTCACATTTTTCCAGCTTGCTGCCTTGTGACAAGCCCGCTCAAATTTTATTTTTATTTTTTTAAATACAATTTAAAAACTTTCTTGCCACATGTGGGGGAAACAATCCCATGTTGTGAGCCCTTTAATTGTGCCCACTTTCATTCTCTGTAAAGTATCATTTCCATTTGTTCGCAAGCTCATCATCCTCTGGTAGGAGCGAGAGCCAAAATGGGTTTAAACGCCAAGAACATGGTGGTTTATTGATGAGAAAGCTTAAGCCCCATACACACGCTCGGATTTTCCCGAGGACCAGGTCCGTCGGATCATGTCCGTCATACTTTGTCCGATGTTGGTTTTGCGTACACACGGTCGGACAAAGTTGTCGGAAAATCCGATCATTCTGAACGTGGTGACGTTTGTTGCCTATGACGGGACTACGTAGAGGCTAGTAGCCAATAGCTTTGGTCTTGTAATGTGATCTGAGCATGCGTAGCACTTTGTCCGTCGGACAACGGTACACGCGATCGGATTTGGTGTGATCGGACCGTGTTGTCGGAAAATCTATCCAGCAGGAGATAGGACTTTGTCCGTCGGACAATCCAACGTACACTGTCCGATGGTGCATACACACGGTCTGATTTTTCAACAACATTGTCCGATCGGACAGAATCCATGCGAAAATCCGACCGTGTGTATGGGGCTTTAGAGTGATCCAGTAGGGACTATGATCTGAAAGTACTCTGTGGCAGAATGCTGCCTCTAGTAATCGCGGTGTCAGTCAGTATGGGACATGAATATGAAATCTATGCGGGACATGGAATTATGAGTGGATGAGAAGCAAGAGTATGACCTTGCTTGCAGAAATGATGGCGCCATGTGTCTGTTAAATGAAAGGTGGAAATAAGCTTATAGAACCTAATTTCATTGGGTTTGCTTGGGGTGTGTGAAGTCAGTTGTAACTCGTCAAGGGCTGGATTTAGTGTGGCGTTAAAATTGCCCAGCCAGAATGCAGATATTGCAGGGTTGTGGGCCATAAACGACAATCCCTCTTAAAATTTTGGTAATGTTGAACAGGATAGTACATCCCGTTCAACATCAAGTAAAGGATTACATCCTTTACTTGATAGTAATATTGTTACATGTCTTTGTATGCTTCGGTCTATTATGTATTTTGTTAGTATATAACCTGTAACAATGTAGCAGGGTACAAATATGTCACTTGTAATATCTGTTATTCTGTAGAATGTTGTGTTTCTACAGATACAAATCTGATTCTCTTCTTTACGTTAGTCCATGATGCCCTGCACACCCAGAAGGGGACCAATGCTGGATCACCTAGCAGGCAAGCTTACGGTTGGACAGCTGCGGAGAGGGGTTAAGTACCAGAGCTGTATTTTTTATTGTATTAAAGCCATGAGCAATGTTAAAAAATGGAATAGTGGCATAGGAAGTTAGGAAGGTCTGTTATAAACAAACTGAGATTTCTGTTTTATTATTAATACTGTTACATACAAAAATATCTGGATTCTCTTTATTAGTACAGTCTTTGGAACAAAAAACAACATTTCATAATGTTCTGGCTCTGTAACAGCAAACAGAGGCTGGCTGGAGAATGATGATATCCTTTGTATCTATAAACTGCAGCAGGACCTTAACCACTTCAGCCCCGGAAGATTTGGCTACTCAATGACCAGGTGATTTTTTGTGATATGGCACTGCGCCGATTTAACTGACAATTGTGCGGTTGTGCGACATTGTACCCAAACAAAATTGATGTATTTTTTTCCCACAAATAGATCTTTCTTTCGGTGGTATTTAATCATCTCTGCGGTTTTTATTTTTTGCGCTAAAAAGACCAAAATTTTGAAAAAAACACAATATTTTGTACCTTTTGCTATAATAAATATCCCCAATATTAAAAAAAAAAAAAAGCTATTTTTCTTTCTCAGTTTAGGCTGATATGTATTCTTCTACATATTTTTGGTAATAAAAATCGCAATAAGCGTATATTGATTGGTTTGCGCAAAAGTTATAGCGTCTACAAAATAGGGGAAAGATTTATGGAATTTTTATTGGTATTTTTTTTACTAGTAATGTGGCTGATCAGCGATTTTATCAGGATTGCAACATTATGGCGGACAGATCGGACACTTCTGACACATTTTTTGGACCATTGGTATTTATACAGTGATCAGTGCTATTACTGTGTAAATGTCACTGGCAGGGAAGGGGTAAACAGTAGGGGGCGATCAAGGGGTTAACTGTGTTATCTAGGGAGTGTTTGTAACTGTAGGGGGATGGGACTGCCTGGGTGAGGAGAGCGATCTGTTGTTCATACTTAGTATGAACAACAGATCACTCTGACAGCACGGAGATCTGTCTGTTTATATTGACAGAACTCCGTTCTGTCTCTGTGTGGAGCATCGGCTCCAGCGGCCTGCGCGCATCCCCTGGTGGTCAAAAGGCGAGACGACGTATAGCTACGATGGTTCGCCCACTCACTGAGCTTGCAATCAGCCTTAGACAATGCCAAGTGTATCTAAATACAAAAGTATTTTTCAGTTTGGATAGAGAAAGGCATATTTACAAACTATAGTTACTTTTTCTGTTTTTGACACGAAAAAGCTAAGAATGTCTGTATGGCAGATGGTTCTACAGAGAACTGTACTTATCTAATTCCAATAAAAAACAAAATAATAATCATCCCAAATCGTACAAGAATACACTCCTGCACTGTTCCTTCTCGTGAGATTTGGGTTCCACAGTGTTCCCCAGATCTCAATAAATCTCTGAGTATGCTATGCAGGCAAACAGTCTAGAAGCAGGGGTGGGTTTTTTTTTTGTTTTTGTTTTTTGGTCTATTGCAGGGATATGCAATTAGCAGACCTCCAGCTGTTGCAGAACCAAAAGTCCCATGAGGCATAGCAAGACTTTGACAGCCACAAGCATGGCACCCAGAGGCAGAGGCATGATGGGACTTGTAGTTTTGCAACAGCTGGTGGTCCGCTAATTGCATATCCCTGGTCTATTGGGTCTAGTGAGCTGTGGCCTGCAAGCTACTTACTATAAAGCACCCTATCCTTACAATTAGAAAAGTAATTGTGAATTAAGATGTTTTGTGATATTCTTTTTTTATTTAATTCTACAGCTTTTGTAATATTTTTATTTTTATATAACTATTCAAGTGCTGAAGTTAAAAGCTTATTTGCAGCTGTTTTGTGACTCAGAGGTGGGTGAGTTCCAGCTTTCCTTTCCCAGTAGTACTGGCTGCAGTGTTGTTTACAAGCAATATATAGCCATTGGCATATACAGTAGTACTTCATGTTTATATTATAGCACATATAACCAAGTTTTATAAAGAACAGTTATATGCACTAACCCAAATGAACCAGAGATCAGCTTAAAGATTACTTATTCCATGTATTGGTACTATAATGCTTAAACGTATTTATAGATTTCAGCCAAAACATTTTTTTTATGATTAAAAAAAGGCTAATTTTCTCAACCATTTAAACACAAATAATAATGGCTAGGAAAAAAATGGACAGTGAAAACGGTGTTCCCTTACACTGGTAGCCAGTGGAGAAAAATTCACCCCCATAGGACATAGTGGGTGCATTTTACAGAATCGAAGGAGATAAATGGGTGGCGATTCTTCACAAAGTATGTTTTCAAACTTCAAGTAGTTGTAAACCCTTTTTTCTTTTGTACTAAAATAACAAACATGCCTATTACTTACCTGCTCTGTGCAATGGTCCTGACTCTCGCTGCTGCTTCTATTGACACAGACAGCGGGACTCGACCCCGCCCCCTCTCAGCTCCCGTGTCACAGGATTTGATTGACAGCAGCGGGAGCCAATGGCTATCAATCTGTCCAATGAGGAGAGAGACAGTGGCTGGAGCTGCTGCGCTCGTGCACATCCCTTGTTTGGATCAGGCTCAGGTAAGAAAAAAGGAGAGTCTGGGGGGACCGTTTTTTTCACCTGTATTAACATGAAAAACCTTAATGCCCTGTACACACGATAGGATTTTCCAATGGAAAATGTGTGATAGGACCTTGTTGTCAGAAATTCCAACCGTGTGTAGGCTCCATCACACATTTTCCATAGGAATTTCCATCACACAAAATTTGAGATCTGGTTCTCAAATTTTCCAACAACAAAATCCGTTGTCTGAAATTCCGATCGTGTGTACACGATTCCGACGCAGAAAGTGCCACGCATGCTCGGAATCAAGCAGAGGAGCAGCGCTGTCTATTGAACTTCATTTTTCTCGGCTCGTCATACGTGTTGTACGTCACCAAGTTCTTGACGTTCGGAATTTCTGACCAACTTTGTGTGACCGTGTGTATGCAAGACAAGTTTGAGCCAACATCCATCGGAAAAAATCCCATAGATTTTGTTGTCGGAAAATCCTAGCGTGTTTTACAGGGCATAAGGCTTTACAACCACTTTCAGGATTGCTCAGATTTTAGGGAGTAGGTCAGAAATAACTGAAATACAATGTGGAAATAATTATATAATGTTATACTTTACTCATATATACAATTTAAATCTTTCTGTGCAACCGACTTTTTGCATTGATTATTATAACTATGCATTGCAATGTATGGGAGTTATAAATTGGTAAATTATTTCAAATCAGATATTAAATCAAATATTAAGACCCCTTTCACACCAAGGGCATTTTGCAGGCGCTATAGCGTTAGAAATAGTGCCTGCAATCCGCCCTAAAACAGCTGCACCATTGTCTGCCAGCAGCTTCTTTGGAGCGGTGTGTTTACCGCTCCTCCACCGCTGCTCCCCATGGAAATCAATGGGGCAGCGCTGTAATACTGCCGGCAAAACGCCGCTATTGCAGCATTTTTCCGATGGGTTTAACCCTTTCTCGGCCGCTAGCGGGGGGGTAAAAGCGCCCCGCTAGCTGCCGAAATGCGCAGCAAATCCGACGGTAAAACGCCGCTAAAAATAGCTGCGTTTTACCGCCAACGCTATGGGCGGTGTGGTGTGAAAGGGGTCTAATGCATATCTACCAAATGAATAAAATTCCTCTACAGAATGATTAAGTGACACCCTTCCCTTTTTAGACCTCAGGGAAGTTTTTAGCTTTCTTTTGCTGTGCATAGTCTGATTTAAGTTTTAGTGATGTATTATTACTTAACCCTGGATAGTTAGAATTGGTGACTGGAATGCACCATTATACTTTTAGTTTCATTATTATACAGTATATCTAAAGAATTCTGTTATTGCTCTTATTCAGATCACAGATGCAGGTTTGCCTAGCTGCCAAGAATTCACACACTGCATGAGGACATCATATTGCTTTCCTGTCAGCAGCACATATCTTAGACTGTAGACCCATCTTCTCTTGGCCTGAATCGTAATTAGTCACAGGTGCTGGTGATTTTGATTGGATCAAGGAAGAAAAAACTGACCTGGCTTTCATTCAAATAAGAATCCTTGCAGTCACTCGGAATTTGCAAATGATAATTCTGCAAATAAGTAGAAAAACTGTCTGCAATGCCATGCATATGTTTCTCCAGACTGTTTTTTTTTTTTTTTTATAACATCTTAAAATATAGGTATTTCCTCTCCTACAAGGAGAACTCAGAAACATTCAGGTCTACTTTTCTATCCTACAGGCCACCAAATAAAAGAAAAGGGACAACGTTTAATATTTTTTTAAACAAATACAAGCCTTCTAATTTCGCTAAACACACTCTCATTTTGCCACAGATTTCTTGCTAAAGTTAGCTGCAGATGAGATCAGATAAAGGAAAAAAAAATAAAAAATATAATAATTAGTAAATTTTAAAACTTGCTACTACATCTATGATGTCCCAAGCCCCTGGTTCCCAACATGTAGCCCACTGTGTTTCAGCACCTGGCACTGAAAAACTACCTGGACTGACCACTTCCCAACAGTATGTGTATACTTTTGGCCCTAAGGGGGTAGGGAGAAAAAGAGAGAGCAGCTCTGGTGTGTGTTTACAGGTAAGTAAGCACAAACCACAAATGCAAGGGGAGAAGGGGTTAATAATAACCCCCAATGCAGGGGAGAAGTGTTAATAGTACTGCAAGGAGAGAAGATGGATCTAAAATTTTCCGACAACAAAATCCGATCAGACTTTTTCCGATCGTGTGTAGATAATTCCGATGCACAAAGTGCCACACATGCTCAGAAGAAATTTGGAGACGAAAGCTATTGGCTACTGCCCTGTACGTAGTCCCATCGCACGTTTTGTACGTCACCTTGTTCAGAATGATCGGATTTTCTGACAACTTTGTCCGACTGTGTGTGTGCAACATCAGTTTCAGACAAAATCCGTCGGAAATTATCCGACGGATTTGGGGATCGGAATGTCCGACCTTGTGTACGGGGGCTTAGAGTTACTATTAAATAAATTTGTGTTTTTTAAATATACTACACTATGGAGGATCAGTCTTTTTTACCCTAATACGAGGATTGGGCGTGGGAGTAGGATCCTTAAAGGGACAATTACCACGTAATCACCAGGATACTCTAACAACCCAAGATTGATGTAACATCACCCGTGCACTATCACCTTAAAAGGCAATATAATAAGCCTTGTGGTTAGAGTTCTGGGAGCATAGAGGTGACACAAAAAGGTGAAAGCACATTGTTTCAATCATACGCACGGAAATTACACTTTTCAAATTACTAACATACAAAGGAGCATGTGATTACAATACAATAACAAAAAACGCATATTTGTACAGGAAATCTAGAACTGAAAAATACCATGGATATACAATAACTCTGTATCAAGTGGGATGCTTGAGAACCACTAAGAAATGTTGGAGACATATCACTCAAAAGGGAAACCTTAAAGCGGAGTTCCACCCAAAAGTGGAACTTATGCTCATTTGTCTCCTCTCCCCCTTCAGTGCCACAATTGCCACCTTTCGGGGGGAGGGGGGACAGGATACCTGTCTGACAGGTATCCTGTTCTCACTTCCGGCAGTCCGGGCCGTGGCCCATGACATCACCATGGGGCTCCCTCCTCCTCCCTCTCACTGGGCCAGTAGAAGAGAGGAGCAGGGCCTCGCGCATGCGCAGTAGGGCTCCCGGCATGAAGCTGTAAGGCTACACTGCCGGGTACCCTTACCCGCAATGGCGGCGGCAGCACCCGACAGCTCATGGAAACATCAGCTTCGGTGCCGACATCACTGGACTCCAGGACAGGTAAGTGACCTATTGTTAAAAGCCAGCAGCTGCAGAACACCGCTTTAAAAATGGTACTGTACAGGGAGATTTGTAGAAGTTAAGAGATGTGTGACTAGAAAGGGGAGGAAGAATCAAAAAAAAGCTTGAAGAAACCTCAAGAGGCGTGAACCAATTATTTTGCCACTAAAGCTCTGAAAGTGGAAGAATTACTAAAGGCCTGCCAGCACATCCACGTGGTGTGTATCTTTTCAGGATTGGGGCCATCTTTCACAGCCCAAGTTTCTATTGCCATGATCTGATTTCAAATCTGGACCCATTCCAAGAGGTGAGGTAAAGAGGTAGGTTTTCAGTGTCAGGATATAGCCACCCGAGCCAGTAGTAAACAATGTCGTAAGATGCCCTTTTTCATTTTGGAGATGGACTCAGGGATTACCGACAATAGGGCGATGGTCAGGGTAGGCTGGATATTAGAAATGCGCATGGAGTTGTAGGAAAGGAAAATATTCTGCCAGAATGGTAAGAACAAGTTGCAGCCCCACCAAATGTGAAGGTAGGAACTTTTAGATTCCTGGCATCTCCATCAAATGTTCCTACAATTCTCTTCAGAAAAGGAGGTACCAAGATACATTTTACACCTTGATTGAGATAGGAGATCCCCTCCGGAAGTCCTCCCTCTCAAAATTAAATACTGTAAGCTCTCATGCCTAAATGAAATGAGTTAGGTCTTACAGACAAGGCCAGACAAATTGGCACCCCCGCATTTCTGTCAGATAAAGCACCACTTTGCCCAGACAATTGTTGCAATTACAGTTGTTTAGGCATTCTCATGTTTCATTCTCATTATTTCTTTTGTTTTTTTTATTGGTATGACACAGAAAAGTGGAGAAACAAAAAGCCAAATCTGACACATTCCATACAAAAATCCAAAAATGGACTGGACAAAATGATTGGCACCTTCTCAAAATTGTAAGAAATAATTGCATTCCAAGTTTGTGATGCTCCTGTAATTTTTAATATTAAACTCACTTGTATCAAATAACAGGTACTGACAATATAGAAATCACACTGGCAACCAGTTAAAATGGTGAAAAATGTACTCAACCTTTCTGTTGTGTGTCTCTGTGTGCCACACAGAGCATGGATAAGAGAAAGAGCAGCAAAGAATTGTCTGAGGATTTGAGAACAAAAATTGTGGAAAAGATTGGACAAGCTCAAGGTTACAAGTCCATCTCCAGAGATCTTATGTTCCTGTCTGCACTGTGCGCAGCATTTTCAAGAGGTTTGCAGCCCATGGCACTGTAGCTAATCTCCGTGGACAAAAGAAATAAATGAATCAAAGAGTTTGCCAAAACTTACATCAGGAAGCCAAAATCCAAGGGAGAAGGTGCCGTGGACAGACAAAACAAAATTACAGCTTTCTGGTAAAGCCCATCATTCTAATGTTTTCAGAAAAGGTATTAGGCCTGTAAAGAAAAGAATACAGTCCCTACAGTCAACCATGGTGGAGATTTACTCAAAACAGCAGTCGGCAAAAGAAGAGTGGTCCAAAATTTCAATAGAGAGATGTAAGAAACTCATTGATGGTTACAGGAAGCGATTGATTTCATTTTTATTTTTTCCAAGGGGTGTGCTACAAAATATTAAATTGAGGGTGCCGATAATTTTATCCAGTCTATTTTTGGAGTTTTGCGTGGAATGTGTTAGATTTGGCTTTTCCTTTCTGCATTTTTTTGTGTCATACCAATACAAACAAAAGAAATAAACAAGAGAAGGCCTTTACATTTTTAATTGCAACATATTTTCTGGGCGAAGTAAAGCATTATTTGACAGAAATGCAGGGGTGCCAATATTTTTGGCCATGGCTGTAGCTCTGTAGGTAGTAAAAAAAAGCACTGTACAGTAGCATGGACATAACTATCACTGCCTAAAATCACTATCAGCTGTTCATCACTACTCCAACTCTGCCGCCTGGGATTCACTTTTGGCGTCCTGGCAAACAATCTATGAATTCACTGTTTAAATAAACTGTAAACAAGCAAAACTCTCCATAAACCAAACCCAGCAGTGAACCCGAACCTCATACCTAGCCTACAGCTATGGAAAAAAGTCAACAACAGTGCTTTCTATACTCCTATCCTCACAGGTGCCCATGAAGCCATGCCTACAATGGTTTATCATCTGAATTCTCATGTTATATAACACTTGCCGCATTATGTATTTTTAGCCAAAACCTTACCTTTCTATATATTTCTTAGAATTTTTTGTTTAAACTGGAAATACATATTCAATTTCCAAGATAGTTTTAGTCAACTCGTGTGTATCTCAGATCCACTTGTCTGGGAAAACACATAAACTTTGTGTGTTCTAGTATACTGTGGAAATAGTTGATGGGTTCACAGCCTTGACTTTGTTTACAAGATGACTATATTATTTGTGTAACTTGCTAGAGTAGATGAGAGAGCAGACAGAGAACACCATATGTTAACACCCAGCAGGAAATATTGACTCTATTATTAGCAGGTTGACCTGAATGAGTTATTACATGCTTTGACTGGTATACTGGTGTAGACCTGTAGATACATCGCCTCTAAGATTTTTTTTTTAAAACAGAGAAAACAAATGTACAGTCAATGTCTTCCTATTATCTGTAGAGCTATTTATTAGGAATTTTGGTTAGCCAGTTCATTTAGACCCAATAATAAACGTGTTGCATATCAAATCAACAAATAATTTAATTTGCAAGCAACCTCCTGAAGAAGTAGTAAATTGAAATTAGAGTAAATGTATCTGTGGTGTAGCATTAAATCTTGGTGTTTATATTGAAAAAACATAATTGGATTCCTAACTTTAAAGAGAATTTCACTATTGAGGCATTCCAAAACAAATGTGCAGCAAATGTATTTCATTCAAAGCCATATGACAGAGGTGTGTAAACTATGGGGCCCATAGCAGTTATATGGTCTGGCACAAATATAAGTCATAGCCTGTTGCTGTAACAATCTGACAAACAACAACTCTATTTAATGGCACCACTGCCAGCCTAGTATGAACTTCAAATAGATGTACATGGGTTGACGTAAAATACTCTGATTTATTAAAATGGTGCCATCTGAGGCAAAAGGATCTCTTACAAGCTCACCAATTAGAAATATCAACTTTTTATATGGTGAAATTGCCAGTCACTAGCCCACTAATCATACAGGATCAGTCAGTCAGAGCCTGCACCTTCTACCTCACCTATTGGCTCCTGTCTAAATTGGCTCCAGTATGAATGGCAGTTAGGCACCTTAGATTGTAAGCTCCTTGAGGGTGGGGGACTCATGTGAACAATATGTATGTAAAGTCAAAGAAGAAAGGGAGGGACTTTGGACTTTTTAGGCACCAACGACAACGTATAGTTTTTACAAAATTTATTTTATATAAAAAAAAAAGAAAAAGCAAATATACAACAAAATACGTTTAAAAACCACATCTTGTCAAAACTTCAATATAGTCAATACGAGCCACACAAGTAACCTATGATAACAAGCCTTAGGGGCACCAGTAAGGACGATCAGCTAGGATTAGCAGGTCCAGTGGTTGTAAGGTGTCCAACGATGAGGCGAGGGTACAGTGGGGCGAAAATATTCGTGAAGATAGCTCTACATGTTTCGCGTTTTGCGTAAACGCTTCATCTGGAGCATGACAGAAAGATCACTGACAAGAGAATGATAGTTTAGAAAAACACATAATGAGTATATAAGTACAGTGTATGATTTACATAAATTATAATAATGGTAGTGTACATTTTATACAGTTTGATAACTTGATAGCTCTGCTGAAGGGATATCAGACCACCAATCGTAGCCGCACAATTAAGGCCACTCATCCAACACTCAATGGGGGCGTATATGATATAATGAAATACTATACAAAAAGTATAAAAATATATGAAC
The DNA here is from genome assembly GCA_028564925.1 of Lithobates sylvaticus. Lineage (NCBI taxonomy): Eukaryota > Metazoa > Chordata > Amphibia > Anura > Ranidae > Lithobates > Lithobates sylvaticus. The sequence continues at coordinate 147,707,302 of CM053028.1, read as the reverse complement.
CAAAACTTACTGAAGTTTAAAGTGTGACTGTATAATGTGGTAGGCAAAGAAGTATGTCCCAAAACATCCAGTGCGCCGTATATGTATGTAAAGTGCTGTGTAAATCGTTGGTGCTATATAATTACCTGCAATAAAATGATTTTTCAAAGGGACTAGTTTTAACATATGCTTTTTAAGGACTTCACTCTCATTTGCAGATTAGAGTAGGAGAAAGAGAGAGAGCAAGATGAAGTACACAAGAAAGTGAGAATGAGAGATAGAGAGAAAAAGAGCAAAACAGAAAGAACGAGAGAGTTCGATTTTTTGCATTCACATAAGACAAAAACACAAAGGGCTTCACTGCTTAGCAAATGTTTTGTTGGTTACATCAAATTATATCATGAATGATTATGATCAAATACCTACAGTATGTGTATTGCCAAAATCAGCTCCTTCCTCGCCAGATGTCCAGACTCTGTACTCAGGCTGGGGGAGCCAGGCAGCTGGTTCAGCTCCAGTTCCCACTCCTTAGTCAGCTGCCAGGGTTTGTGCACTCCATGAAGATGTTATAAAGCATGCAATAGGCAACAATAATCCTGGCAGCTTTTCAAGGAGAGTAGAGCAGCTCACCCCAGGTCAGGCCAAGCAAAGAAAAATGGATTTGAGGAAACCAACCATGGTCCCCACTACTCTCTACTTTCCCTACGTTCTATGTTCCCTGCAAGGCCTTATTGTGGTTCCCACTCCTTAGTCAGCTGCCAGGGTTTGTGCACTCCATGAAGATGTTATAAAGCATGCAATAGGCAACAATAACCCTGGCAGCTATTCAAGGAGAGTAGAGCAGCTCACCCCAGGTCAGGCCAAGCAAAGAAAAATGGATTTGAGGAAACCAACCATGGTCCCCACTACTCTCTACTTTCCCTGCGTTCTATGTTCCCTGCAAGGCCTTATTGCAGCAGTGTTCAGCTGGGAAGCCATGTGCCAGGTAAGCTTCCCATAGCCTGAATCCCCTATTATTTACAAAAAAAAAAAAAAGAGACTGTTTCAACACATTAAGGGTACATCCTAACCCACCCAAATACAGTTTGGCACCACAATCATGGGACATGTCCTACAGGACATGTTCAAATTAGTCACTAAGCTCAGTGATTGTTCATTCTACTAGGAGACCAGTTAGGTCCATTTCACATGAAGGGTCTGATCAGGTCCACCTGCTAGTTTTTCAGGCAGACCTGATCAGACCCTCCATTTACCATTTTGGATCGGTGAGACTAAACTGACTTGTGTCTGTTTATAGTTGCCTACCTCCAATCTGATCTGGTCTGCTAAAAACAAATCAAAGGGGTTCCGTTCCCTTCCGTATAAGCAGATAGGATCGGAGGGCAGTTGGGTGTACACAGACAAAAGGAGTTAATGTTGTGTAATAGTTAGTGTAGATGTGTCATACATGTATGTCCATTGGTTCAAGACTAGCCATAGCAATTTTTAATTATAATCTTATATTTGCACTGAATATTTTTTATATATTTTTTTTTTTATTTGAGAAAAATAACATATGTTACTGTTAAAACAATTGTCCAATCCTTAAAAAAATACAATTAAAAAAATGGTACTGAACTGACTCGAACCCTGGACCTTATGTTTACTAATCAAATGCACTAACTATTGCACCAGAAATGAAAATTTTGAGTTGATAACAAAGTAGAAAAACTGTGCTGCCCACAGACTCATGGGAAGATTAAATGGCAGATTAAAAGTGATGTGGGCTGCCTGGTTTATCCTCAAACAAGCACAAGGGGACCTGTATTGAATTCAACACAGAGTGATGATTTCACAGTGATATTATATTGTATATCTACAAAATAAACAATCATTAAATCAATAAAAGTATTTTATGAAGTATATATTTTGAGAGCTGTGACTAAGAGCTGAAGATAATCCTCAAGTTGGGCTTTAGCTTCAAATAACAGTTGAGAATGTACTGTTTTGAGAATACACCAATTTGCTATACCTTTATCACCACTCACCTAATATTGAGTAAGTCCCTTTTTTGCAGCCAAAACAGCCCTAAGCCATCAGAGCATGGACTCCACTAGACCTCTGAAGCTATGCTGTGGTATCTGCACCAAGTTGTCAGTAGCAGATCCTTGAAGGCATTCAAGGTAAATTGTGAGGTGGGGCCTCCTATGATTGGACTTAATACAATCCAGCAGCTGTGGGATGTGCGGGAAAAAATAAAGATTTGCATAATTTAGGGGTCTACGTCAACACCTCACCTCATTGCGGCAGGGTGCATTATCCTGCTAAAAGAGGTCACTGCCATTAAGAAATACTGTTTGCATGAATGGGTGTACTTGTTCTACCTACCTAAAGATTGTTGTTGGCCATGTTAAGTCAACTAACATCCACATAAATTGTCAGGACCCAAGGTTTCCCAGCAGAACTTTGCCCAAAGCATCACACTGCCTCTGCCGGCTTGCTTTTTTCCCATAGAGCATCCTGGTACCATCTTTCCTCCATGTAAGCAATGCACATGCACCCAGCCATCCACATGATGTAAAAGAAAACAGGATTTACCAGACAATGCCACCTTATTCCATATATCCATGGTCCAGTTCTGATACTCATGTGCTCATTGTAGGCACTTTGTTTTGACTGTGGACATGAGTCAGTGTGGGCACTCTGACCAGTCTGCCGCTATGCAGCCCCAGACACAACAAACTGCGTTGCCAATTTTTCATCTTTTAACATATCAACTGTAGGGACAACATATTTACTTGCTGCCTAATATATCCCACTGACTTTCAGATGTCATTGTAACAAGTGTTCATAAGGTTATGGCTGATCAGTGTGTATTGTCAAATTATAATCAAACCCTGCACTAGTTTATAATTTAACAATGAAATGGGACCAAATGCATAATTACACACACAAAAATAATTGTAAAAAAATATATAAATAAAAAAAAAGAAATCAAGAAGAACACTTAGATTCATGTAGAAATGTGGCCATGCTGCTGATAACAAAATATTTAAAAAAAAATGTGTATTGCTCTACATTGGCTTAGAGATACCCAAGGTAATACATACCATACAGGGAAAGGAGGAGCTTCAGGTGTCTCAAATGTCAGAAAAAAGCCTACATATCTAAAATGTCCATATATATTAGCCCGAAAACATGGTTGGTAGATACGTATTACACCTGAAAAATATACATTTTTTTAAAGCATAAAGTCTATTCTCAGGATTAAGAAATGTATATCAGTGTGCATGGATACCTAAAATGGATAGCTGCATAGATAGTGGACCATTACACAGTTCAGGGCAGTTTATATTTTAATTACATTTTGAGAGATACCTGAAGCTCTCTTCTTTTTGTATGGTATTTATTATTTTAAAATACAGGTCTTCCGCATACCTTTGGAAACTCAAGATAACACCACATACTAGAAATGAAAAGGGTTATAACCAAAAACCGAATCAAACTACAGCAGGACAGTCTAGGGATGTGAAACATCCAACTGACTGTCTCCCCAGGATAGCCATGCTTACTATAAAGGTTTATTAAAAAAAATGACAGACAGCAATAACTAATCTCATTTATAAATAGGGCTAGACAATTATATAAATGAATCCAATGATAAAAGGAACATACACAATATAAGCATTTTACTCAAACCAAAACTATAGAAATCACCAGCTATGTACATTACCAAACAATAAGAACACGTGGTTATGTCCCAAAAGGTTTCCCAGAAATCAGTTGGAAGCAACTGGAGTATTTACCTTTGACCCAGGGTTAGGTAGCTAACCCTGTAAATTTGTTTTTGTGTTTTTTTGCAGGCTTGCTGGTAATCGTGCTGTGAAATTTTTGTTTGTTTGTGATGTGTGTTGCCTTTCCCTGTGCACTTTACTGCAAAGGCTAGTTATAAATTGGGACGGTTGCCATATTTTGTATAGCTTGTTCGCTGGATATAGCGTGGGAACACATTGGATGTCTCCAGCCGCCATTGTGCTCTTGCTGGGCATCTAATGTATCCCTGTGCCTAAAGAGGAGTAGCAAACCTGCTATATATGCTCTAACTTGGAGACTCTCAAAAATGATGGCGTTAAGACCGCAGTACAGACGTAGACACTGCTGCTTACCCATATATTTGCAACGAAAAACCTCTGTTTGAAACGTGAATTATTAGACAGGGTCAATTTGTTTGTTTTTTGCAGGCTAACTGGTAAGTTGCTGGGAAATTTGTGTCTGTTTGTGCTAGCTACCTAAAACAGTTACTGTATATACTCGAGTATCAGCCGAGTTTTTCAGCACATTTTTTTGTGCTGAAAGTGCCCCCCTCAGCTTATACTTGAGTCAAACACTTTTCTGCAGCAGATAATTACATTTTCCAACCCGATTATGGGGCCCCGTATCTCGGAACCCCAAATGTGGTGTGCAAACCCAGTGGAACTAGCTCTACAACATATCCAAATTTGGGATTCCTAGCACCAAGTGGCCCCAAGATACAGGGCCCTAAGTTCGGTCAACTGTGTTCATCTGTGTCATTTCGGGACCCTTTGGGTCCAGAGACCCCAAATTTTGGCTGCAGCTAGGGGGCATCAACTACCAAGTTTGAAGTTCGGGGGACCTATGGCTGCAAACGGGCACAGTGAGGCTGCAAATGGGCATTGTTGACCCTCTTTTCCACTTACAGTAGCTGCGCATTGCTCACCCTAGGCTTATACTCGAGTCAATAAGTTTTCCCATTTTTTTGTGGTAAAATTAGGTGCCTCGGCTTATATTTGGGTAGGCTTATACTCGAATATATACGGAATGTATTCTTTTGCCATTTATTATTTTCACACTCAATCCTCCCCCAAAGTCAATTAAAACTTAGTTAAAGGGTAACTCCACTTTCATGGGAAAAAATATTGTGAATAAAAAAATAATATAGCATATATGATTGCAACACAAACCACATTGTAATTTAATGTTAAAAATGATCTTTCCACTGAAATTTGCTATAAAAGTTGCCGTACAGAATATCCTCATAAATGTAATTTCCTACTTGTGTGATTGGCTCACTAATTTTCTCAGAAGTCTGATCTGAACAAATTAATGGGGTGGGCAACTACATGGCAAATGAGGTTCAATGTAAAAATGTTTTAAATAATGCGTTTGGGTGGCAAAAATATGAATGCAATCTATACACTGGGGGGAGAACCTCGGGGGGAATCTAGGATGGAAAAGGACCTGGGAGTCCTAGTAGATGATAGGCTCAGCAATGGCATGCAATCCAAGCTGCTGCTAACAAAGTAAACAGAATATTGGCATGCATTAAAAAGGGGATTAATTTCAGAGATAAAATGGTAATTCTCCCGCGCTACAAGACTCTGGTCCGGCCGCACCTAGAGTATGCTGTCCAGTTTTGGGCACCAGTCCTCAGGAAGGATGTACTGAAAATGGCGCTAGTACAAAGAAGGGCAACAAAGCTAATAAAGGGTCTGGAGGATATTAGTTATGAGGAAAGGTTGCGAGCACTGAACTTATTCTCTCTGGAGAAGAGACGATTGAGAGGGGATACGATTTATATTTACAAATACCATACTGGTGACCCCACAATAGGGATAAAACTTTTTGCAGAAGGGAGTTCAACAAGACTCGTGGCCACTCATTAAAATTAGAAAAAAGAGTTTTAACCTTGAACTACGTAGAGGGTTCTTTACTGTAAGTGCGGCAAGGATGTGGAATTCCCTTCCACAGGCGGTGGTCTCAATGACCAAGAAACTATTAGATAAGCACCTGAACGACTACAACATACAGGGATATACAAGGTAATACTCACAGATAATCACACACATGGGTTGGATTTGATAAACTTTTGTCTTTATTCGACCTCACCTACTATGTAACCCTACGATGTAACTATGTCTGCACCAAGATCAGATTTTAGGCTTCCTCTGCAACAAAAATGTCTGTTGTGGCGAGATACTCCTAAAGTGTTAATCACTTCTTAAAGAATGCAGACCCTGCCATTCTCCTCATTAGAGTCCTGCAAGTGCATCAGCTGAAATATAAAGTCACTCCCATTCACAATCAATATCCAAAGGACATAGAAGAACAAACAGCTTTTTCTTTACAGCAGAAACAGGTAGGACTCTGCAACAAGCTTTGTTAAAATCCATGCCATGTACATTGATCAACCAAGGGGGATTGTTTCTTTCTCAACAAAAGTCGAGTTTCTACTTAAAGTGGTTCTAAAGACCCTTTTTGCCACCCGTGCCGTTTCTTCAGAAGCGTATGCAGTGACTGGCGGCTCCCACGCACACGCGTGGGAGCGACATCACACATCTCCGGACAGTCACACAGCTGGAGTCCGCGGACCTAGAAGGAAGATGGGGAAAGACTGATGTGGCCTCCAGCGGGGTCGACAAGGGCTTCATTTGCAGGTAGGTGTCACATAATATGCTAGTATGCAATGCATACTAGCGCGTAATGCCTTTACTTTGCAAGGAAGAAAAAAATAAAATATTTTAGCGTTTACTTCCTCTTTGTGGTAGAAAATGTTTTAGCTTTAGAACCAATTTGAGCATTCAATTCAGCTTGTTATGTATGAAAGGAAATCAGGAGTGCTCTGGAAGCAACAATCCAAAATTCATACAGTACATGTCCAAAGCTTTCTAGAGACTGTAGATTTGTATAAGCAATGTCATTAGAGAGTAGCTCAGCCTGAGTTGTAAAAAAGATGCAAGTGACTACCAAAACTACAGGAATAAAATGAGCAGGCAAGCAAAGTTATAACAATTCTTATGTGTTACACTTAAGAATAACATTCCATAAAAAGTAGCTTATATCCAGCAAGTAAATATCCAAAGCGTTTGGAGCCATAGAACTGTATAGACAGACAGAGCTTTCTTTTGGTATTTAATAACCCTTGTTTTTTTGTTTTTTTTTACTATACAAAGAAAAAAGCCTTGCAAATTTGAAAAGAAAACGGCTTCCCTTATTTTTTGTTACAATAAAAATGCCAGGACAGTATGAACACCCCTAAAATTACCCTTTTTTGGAAAGAAGACACCCAAAGTAGATCTCATTTTTTGCCACAGTTTTTTGGAAACATGGTGATATTGAGGGGGGTTAGAACATGGAGCTTGGTAACGATGCACTAGATATAGCGCATACAGGTCATACACAGAAGAGGAGGAGATAATGGTGTTAGTGTAGAGGTCACATACATTAGGAAATTGGAGATGAAGGGGTTAATGCACAGATGTGCAGGAAACAGGAGATAAGGGATTATAGTGGTTCTAAAATCTATTCTTTTTTTTATACCTTAATGCATTCTCTACATTATTGTTAAAAACGCCTCACTACTTACTCACTACTCCCCATCTCTAAACACTTACCTGATTCCTGTCACCACTCCAGCATTGGAGGCTCCTGCTACGGTCAGTCAAACGTTTGTGAGGCAGGAGCGGGTGCATGGCTTACTGGCTCTGAGTATGTCTATGGATGCACACAGCCTGGCTCGGAAGCATGCACACGTGGGTGCATCCTTAGCACCTGGCTTGCTAAGAAGGCACTCGAAGGAGAGATGAGCGGACAGCACTAATATGAGACTGCCAAAGAAGAGGTAAGGACAACAATATTGCACAGAGCAGGTAAGTATAACCTATTTTTTATTTTAACTGAAAAAAAGTCTTTAGTATCAATTTCATATACAGTACACATGTAGAATCAATGTGGATACCAGATGTAATAGAAAGGGGTGAAAAGGTTCAATTTTGTATAAATGTGATGGTGCCATGATGTCTACATTGCTCAGTATCTAATGAATGATTAATTATTTTATTAGTTCCTGACCCCCGCCCCCCCCCCCCCATTTCTCCATTGTAAGAATAAGGGGAAGGATATTAGACATACACACACAATGTTTTTAACATGTGATCACTGTGTGGCTAACTCACAAATTACCCAATGTGTCAAGGAGAACACCTCAGCAGATCCCAGTGCCTCTAGGTCACATAACAGGCCATCCTCACATCTTCCTCACAGCAAGGTATGGTCTTCGTAGCTATGCCAAAGATTAGCTGATCTGGAAAGCTGTGAAAATTAGCCCTTCTGGCTTTGCAGCAACCGCAAAAACCTGATAAAAGAAAATATGGAACTTGATAAAAGTAGTCATAGTCAAAGAAATTGGTTTGCTTCTTACTGAGGCGAGAACAAGTCGTTTTTGTTTTTTAACTTTTATATTTAGCTTGGTTTGAATACAGAAGCAGTATCTTAATCTGAATAATTTCATCTTCAAAAAAAATGGCTATTTAGGTAGTTTTGGCTGAAACAACTGATCTTTTATTAACCACTAATAGACCTGAATTCAATGGTGAAAGTTGTAGCCACAACAGAACTAAAAGCCAGAGGTAAGTTTACCCTTTAAAAAATTAAACTACAAAAGTTTAATAAAATGTCAAAATAATGTCAAAAGCACAGCCATACATTCCCAAAACTCTCATCTCTGTATCCTCAATTATTCCCCAAAAAAAAAAAAATGCAGCACTTTTTTTGCAGCAAAGATTAGAAATTGGTATCTAAGGCAACACTGTATCCTGGCCTAGGCCGACAAGGCCCAGGCCTAGGGCAGGGGGGCAGCACAGAAAGAGTCCACGGGGCCTCATGTGGCGGACTGGGCTGAGAGGCAAATTAGTCTGTGGTCTGGTACGGTTCAGGAGGGGGGCCGCTCTCTCCCCCCCCCTCTTTTCCTGCTGCCTGCCAGGTTGCGTGCTCGGTTAAGGGTCTGGTATGGATTTTGGGGGGACCCCTACGCCATTTTTTTTATTTTGGCGCAGGGTTCCCCTTAAAATCCATACCAGACCTGAAGGGTTTGGTTTTTGGGGGGGACGCCTACGCCATTTTAAAAAAAAATTCCATATCAGACCTGAAAATATTATAATAAAATAAAATTAAAATACTAATATTTAAACGAATACGAATTTATCCATAGTTACGAATTATCCGAAATAACAAATGCTGCATCTAAACAAATGGAACGTAATAAATTAATAATAATAAATAATAAAACATTTTTTATTATTATTATTTATTATTATTAATTAGTTACATTCCATTTGTTCAGATGCGGCATTCATTATTTCGAATAATTCGTAACTTCTGATAAATTCGTATTCGTTATGTTCACTAACAGCCAAATTTGAAAGGAAATTCCAATACTTATAATTTAATAGTTAGTAATAGTTATTATTAGTTAGTTAGTTATTTAGGATTTTCACATTTTTAAGTTTACGAATTTTTGGATTTTCGTTCTTATTTCTGGATTTTCTTTTTTTTTAATTTTCAGATTTTCATTCTTATTTTCGGATTTTAGATATTTTGAATTTTAGAATTTCCGAATTTTCTAAGTTCGAAATTTAGAATTTTTGGATTTTTGAATTTCAGAATTTTCCTTTTCGAAAAAATTTGTTAAATGGGTTTTTGTTAATTCGAATATTTCCGAATTAACAAATTTGTTGAAAAACAAATTCAAAACGAAACGAATTGCACATGTCTACCTTCAATCCCACCCCACTCTTGCTCTTAAACTGGCTACTCATTTCTTTAAGGAATCTACAGACCTTTTGTAGCTCACCCTGCTGTGACAATTACGTGCTTTTGTTATACTTAAGGCCCCTACACACGATCGGACTTTTTGACAACCAACATGCAAATTAGCTGTTTTGGACCAACATCCGACCGTGTGTACGCTCCATCGGACCAACTTTTTCCAGGTTTCATCTGACTTTTGTTGGCTGTGCGAACGGACCAACTTTCTGCCAACAAAAGTCTGATGGACCAAAGTCCGACCGTGTGTACACAAAACCAACGGACTTTTGCACAAACCAATGCAGAACCAATGCAAAAGATCAGACAACAATACAGAAGTTGACCAAAGGTGGTGGTAAAGAGCAGAAAAACCAAGTGATTCGGTGAAAGTTGGCTGAAAAAGTCCTGCCGTGTGTATGCAATACCAACTTGGGGCCAACGCCCTTTGGACAAAAATCCACGGGAAATTGGTCCATTGTCCGATCGTGTGTATGAGGCTTTAGACTAGTTGTTTCCTCAAAGTTAGATCATACTCCTCTGCTATTTTTTCACTGTGTTCTATATAAAAATTACCTGACAGGTTTAGACTATTTGCCTTCCCGAGGACATGGACACCAGGCAAGCCAAGTTGGCTGTACGGTGCAGATGTACCAGATATTCTGTTAAAGTTGAGTGCCTTGGTTTGCTTCCATTTTCTTTTTGATCAGTTTTACTTCATTAAGGCCTATTCCTTTAAAAGTCTGTTTATGTTGGTCCCTTTGCAACATTGTCATGATGGTGGCAAAATGTGATGTTTTTTTGTTCTCGTCAAATCTTTTGTAACATGTACGGCCATGAATAAATATGGCAATTTAAATCAATGGAATGGAACAAAACAACCTCCACTGCTCGTCCTTGAATGGCAAATAAACACATTTTCATTTAACTTAAATGTTTCTACTAAATTTGTTGTACATGATAGGATTAAATACCCAGTTACAAAGATTTTAAGTGTAGATAAATGGCACAACTAAATAAAGTTATAAACAGCATTTAAGACTTTTTTTAGGGGTCTCATGATCCACCGAATAGATGTACAGGTTTCAAAAGTTATTTCAGAGGTGAAACAAATATTAGCAAAAGAGTTTACAAATTTTTATTTAACACTAACAAATGAGTATTATACTACTAGTCACTTCTAATTTATCCAGACACTATGCATTAGATTAACAAATATAATTATTTAAAAGAGCAATGACAAATGAAAGCAATTTGCCCCTAGTGTTTTCTTGACAAGTCAAAAAATTAGAGGAAAGCCCTGGTGGTTACACATACATATATATATATATATATATATATATATATATAAAATAGCATGTTGTCTTCTGTGAGGTTCGTAACACAAGCCGGATCGGTGAGATCATTCTAAAAACAAACATAGGCCAGCCAAATACAAGCAACTTGTACACGTTTGCACATAAGCATTTATACCCTCTCTACAAGAGGCTTTGAATCATTCATCATTTGACTTTAATACTTCACATTGTGCCAAAAGTGACTTAAAATTAGATCAATTATGGCTAGACTTGAGTAAATTTAAAATGACTGGAAACATAAATGTTATTTTATATTTTAGGGCCTTAATTACCTTAGAATACAAATTACACATCAGGTACTCTAGGATGGCAGTGGATGGCCCTGAAAATAGCACGTAAAATAATATACAGAATGAGCACATTTACATCATCTATCATGATCCAGTTTTCAGCAACACTGAGGAGGACAGGAGCACTCCACATTAATGCATAGGCTGGTTTGGTTATATGCATGTATACAGAGGATAATTTGATAAGACAAAGAAGCTTACATTTTTTTTAACATAAATTATTTGGTATTTAGCACACACCAGGTAAACGGCTAATTACACCATTGAAATACATATAGTATCTTATAAAAGTGAGTACACCCCTCACATTTTTGTAAATATTTTATTATATCTTTTCATGTGACAACATTGAAGAAATTACATTTTGCTACAATGTAAAGTAGTGAGTGTACAGCTTTTATACCAGTGTAAATTTGCTGTCCCCTCAAAATTTGTAAACCGCTGGCAACAAAAGTGAGTACACCCCTAGGTGAAAATGTCCAAATTGTACCCAATTAGCCCTTTTCCCTCCCGGGTGTCATGTGACTCATTAGTATTACAAGGTCTCAGGTGTGAATGGTGAGCAGGTGTGTTAAATTTGGTGTTACCACTCTCATTCTCTCATACTGGTAACTAGAAGTTCAACATGGCACCTCATGGCAAAGAACTCTGTGAGGATCTGCAAAAAAAAGAAATGTTACTCTACATATAGATGGCCTAGGCTATAAGAAGGTTGCCAAAACCCTGAAACTGCAGTACGGTGGCCAAGACCATACAGCGATTTAACAGGACAGGCTCCACTCAGAACAGGCCTTGGCATGGTCGACCAAAGAAGTTGAGTGCACAAGCTCAGCATCATATTCAAAGGTTGTCTTTGGGAAATTGACGTATGAGTGCTACAAGCATTGCTGCAGAGGTTGAATGGGTGGGGGGTCAGCCTGTCAATGCTCAGACCATACGCTGCACACTGTGTCAAATTGGTCTGCATGGCTGTCGTCCCAGAAGGAAGCCTCTTCTAAAGATGATGCACAAGAAAGCCCACAAACAGTTTGCCGAAGACAAGCAGACTAAGGATATGGATTACTGGAACCATGCCGTGTGGTTTGATGAGACGAAGATAAACATATTTGGTTCAGATGGTGTCAAGCGTGTGTGGAGGCAACCAGGTGAGGAGTACAAAGAAAAGTGTGTCTTGCCTACAGTCAAACATGGTGGGAGTGTCATGGTCTTGGGCGGCAAGAGTGCTTCCGGCGCTGAGGAGTTACAGTTCATTGAGGGAACCATGAATGCCAACATGTGCTCTGACATACTGAAGCAGAGTATGATCCCTCCCCTCCCTTCAGAGACTGGGCCTCAGGGCAGTATTCCAATATGATAATGACCCTAAACACACCTCCAAGATGACCACTGCCTTGCTAAAGAAGCTAAGGGTAAAGTTGATGTGCTGGCCAAGCATGTCTCCAGACCTAAACCCTATTGAGCAACTGTGGGGCATCCTCAAGCGGGAGGTGGAAGAGCGCAAGGTCTTTAACCACCAGCTCCGTGATGTCCTCATGGAGGAGTGGAAGAGGACTCCAGTGACAACCTGTGAAGACTGTGAATACTGCAGTTATAGGCCCAGTCTGATGAGTTCATCTCTGTGTTTTTACTACTATGTTTATGTTCCCATGTACACTGTGAAAGGAATAGAGCCCTGATTGACTCATACTGCTCCTATATCAAAAGAGAGTCAGGTACTTAGTTGTATAAAAATTGCATGCATGATATTGGATTACTTTTTTAACTTATGCTAGTCAATCCAGGCATATCAATTTTTTTTATACACCATGCTTTTAATAATAATTAAGTAAAAGTTTGTTCAGTAACATTTTTGTACATATTTTGGTCCTACTCTTAAATCCAAGAATCAAGATTTAACTGGGCAGCACAGAGGGTAGCACTTCTGTCCAGTAGCAGTAGGGGTTTGGTTTGGTTCAAAACTCAACCATAGCACTACCGGTTTGGAATTTGCATGTTGCCTGTCTCTGCATGGGTTTCCTCTGGGTACTCTGGAGTGTGGGAGGAAGCTAAAGACATGCTGGTAGGTTAATTGGCTCCTGTCTAAATTGGCTCTAGTATGTGAGGTTAGGGACCTTAGATTGTAAGCTCCTTGAGGGCAGGGACTGATGTGAATGTATAAGCACTGCGTAAATTGATAGCACTATATAAATACCTGTAATAAATAAATAAATCCTTAGAATTGCAACAAAATAAAGGAATCCCTCTCCAACAAATATTTACCGGCTACAATATACCTATGGCCTATTTTATGTGATATGGTGGTTTCAAGAAGAGTCTTCATTTAAAAAAAAATATCAATGACTCTAAATTCAATAAACTGTGTTATATAACATGAATGATGTGTGTTTTTTAGCACCCAAGGTATAAAACATACATATTTAAAACAGTTTACAAATAAGTAAAACATATATTTAAAAAAAATCACAAATTGACTATACCCAATGCATTCTGTCAAACAAGTGGCTTTTTCAGGGGCTCCAATTAAACTCTTATGCCGCGTACACACGGTCAGACTTTCCGACGGGAAATGTTCGATGTGAGCTTGTTGTTGGAAAGTCAGACAGTGTGTATGCTCCATCGAACATTTGCTGATGGAATTTCCGGCCACAAAGGTTCTCAAATTTTCCGCCAACTTCACTTTGTTGTCGGAAAATCTGATCGTGTGTACACAAGTCCGCCGCACAAAAGTTCACGCATGCTCGGAATCAAGCAGAAGGAGCCGCACTGGCTATTGAAAATCCTTTTTCTCGGCTCGTCATAGGTCTTGTACGTCACCGCATTCTCATGTTCGGAATTTTGGGCCAACATTTGTGTGACCGTGTGTATGCAAGACAAGTTTGAGCCCACGTCCTTCGGAAAAGAATCCACAGTTTTATTGTTGGAAAGTCCGATCGTGTGTACGCGGCATTAGTTTTGATTAATGAAGAGCAAGGGTTGTTTTTTTGGAGAGAGCATCCCTAAAGGGCAGGAGCAGAGAGGTGTGGTTCAGTGAGTCCCATGATGGGAGTTTTGAACATAGAATATGGCCCAGCAGAGCGGAAAGAGCTGCAATATGCACTTTAGAGATCTTACTTACACCTTAGGTGTGGGGAAATCTAGTGTGGTCAAAGTTGTTATAAGTCACCTGTAAATGTTGATATCATTATCAGTAATAATCACCTGTAAATGCTGATGTCATATCAATAGAAAACTTAAGAGGTCTTTTAGTAACTTAAAGCAATATTAAACCCAAAGAACAAAATTTACTAAATTGAAACTTACCATTTCTTAGATGTGGCAGCTGCATTTGTTTTCTTTTTTTTTTACCTGGTGATCCTGCCAGTAAGTCTGTTATTTTTCAACTTACTTTAACAAACCAAGCTGTCCAGATGAAGACATTAAAGGATTGAAACAAATCATTTAACACTGACGGGGTGCTTGCAGTGGTCAACTTTTATCTATTTAGGTGAAAATGTTAGCCCCCCCCCAAAAAAAACTGTTTATTGTAACTGATCATAAAGTGTTAGGTGGAGTTCAGATTCAATTTGTTTGTCAAGTCCAACTTATGCGGCGTACACACGTTCAGACTTTCCGGCGGGATTATCCGCCGGACCTAGTCCAGCGGACAAACCGCCGGACTTTCCAGCGGAGTTCTGCCGGACTTTCCGAACGTGTGGACTTGCCCACACACGCCCGGACTTTTCCAGCGTACAATCCGCCGGAGTTTTGACTAAAGTCCGCGGGACTTTTGAAATGAACGGACTTGCCCACACACGGAAAAATGTCCGTTCATTTAGAACGTAACTCCAGGTAGACGGGACTAGCGAAGGCAGTGAATGCCGCCGCGCTAGCCCTGTCACCTGGTATGGATTTAAAGGGGAATCCCTACACCGAAAAAACGGTGTGGGGGTCCCCCCAAATCAATATCAGACCCTTATCCGAGCACGCAGCCCGGCTGGTCAGGAAAGGGGGTGGGGACGAGCGAGCGCCCCCCCCTCCTGAGCCGTACCAGGCCAAGTGCCCTCAACATGGGTGGTGCCCTGGGGAAAGGGGGGGCCCCCACCCCAAAGCACCTTGTCCCCATGTTGATGAGGACAAGGGCCTCTTCCCGACAACTCTGGCCGTTGGTTGTTGGGGTCTGCGGACAGGGGGCTTATCGGAATCCGGGAGCCCCCTTTAATAATTATTAAAGGGGCCCCCTGATACCAGCCCCCCACCCTATGTGAATGATTATGGGGTACGATGTACCTCTACCCATTCACCTAAGGAAAAAAGTGTAAATAAAAAAACGACACAATTTTTTAAAAAATATTTTATTGCACAGCTCGGGGGTCTTCTTCCGTCTGGGGGGGTCTTCTCGCCGGACTCCTCCGCTATCTTCTGCTCTTTTACTAGCTCTTTCACTAGCGGAGGAGCCCGGCTTTCTTCTTCGTCGCCCACCACTGTCTGGGGGTCTTGTTCCGACTTCGGGGGTCTCTTCTGTTCTTCTTACCGGGCCTCCGCTTTCTTCTTCCAGCTCTTTTACGAGTGGTGGCCCGGTCTGTGTTGCGGTCACCGCCTTCTGCTTTTGCTTCTCCTTCTTCTTGTTCTTCTTTCTTCTTCTGATGTTGACTCGTCGCCGTCTCCTCTTGTAATGGCTCCGACGTGTTGCGCTGCCAGTTATATAGGGAAAAGGGGCGGGTCACCTGCTCATGTCACATGGTGACCCCGCCCCATTATGATGTCACAGTTCCAGCATCCCCTGGGACTGTGACATCATATGGGGCGGGGTCACCATGTGACATGAGCAGGTGACCCGCCCCTTGTCTCTATGTAACTGGCAGCGCAACACGTCAGAGCCATTACAAGAGGAGATGGCCACGAGTCAACATCAGAAGAAGAAAGAACAAGAAGCAGAAGAAGGAGAAGCAGAAGGCGGTGACGGCAACACAGACCGGGCCACCGCTCGTAAAAGAACTGGAAGAAGAAAGCGGAGGCCCGGCAAGAAGAACAGAAGAGCCCCGAAGTCGGAACAAGACCCCCAGACGGCGGCGGCGACGAAGAAGAAAGCCAGGCTCCTCCGCTAGTGAAAAAGCTAGTAAAAGAGCAGAAGATAGCGGAGGAGTCCGGCGAGAAGACCCCCGAAGCTGTGCAATAAAATATTTTTTAAAAATTGTGTCGTTTTTTTATTTACACTTTTTTCCTTAGGTGAATGGGTAGGGATACATCGTACCCCATACTCATTCACATAGGGTGGGGGGCCGGTATCTGGGGGCCCCCTTATTAAAGGGGGCTCCCAGATTCCGATAAGCCCCCCGCCCACAGACCACGACAACCAACGGCCAGGGTTGTCTGGAAGAGGCCCTTGTCCTCATCAACATGGGGACAAGGTGATTTGGGGTGGGCGGGCCGCAGGGCCCCTCTTTCCCCAGGGCACCCCCCATGTTGAGGGCACGCGGCCTGGTATGGCTCAGGAGGGGGGCGCTCACTCGTCCCCACCCCCTTTCCCCACTGCATTCACTGCCTTCGCTAGTCCCGTCTACCTGGAGTTACGTTCTAAATGAATGGACTTTCCTCCGTGTGTGAGGCAAGTCCGTTCATTTCAAAAGTCCTGGGGACTAGCACACAGACGGCGGGATTGTCCGCCGGACTGCCGAGTCCAGCGGACAATTTTAAGTCTAAACTTAAAACTTAGTCTGCCGGACTTTTGGGAGGAAAAAGTCCGCCGGAGCCCCACACACGGTCGGAATGTCCGGCAGACAATCCCGCGGAAAAAGTCTGCTCGTGTGTATGCGGCCTTAGTCTGCTTTCAATTTTTCTATAAGTAATATTTATACCTTAACTGGGATAAAACGAGGTAACATAGTTGAAGGTTTCTTTCAGTGTCATATTTATGCACACTGGAGCAACAGTTTCAGGCTGAATACCTCTATTACAGATGAGAGCACATTGCCCTTTGAAGCCTTTTTTAGAGAACCAGAAACCAAAATACAACGCTGAGGGAAATAGATAACCTTAAAAAGAGTATCCTCACTAAGCACAGTCAGGCTGGGTTCACCCACATCCAATTCTGTGTGATCGATGTACATTGCTGGGATTTAAACAAACTTTGTTGCAGAGTCCTACCTGTTTCTGCTCTGAATGAAAAGCAGTTTGTTCCACTATGTCCTTTGGATACTAATTCTGAATAGGTGGGTTTTGGTTTGGTATAATCAGCTGGTGCACACTCCTTGTTCTGATGAGAAAAGCAGTGTCAGCACCACTTTAGACATTTTTTTTCAAATAACTTTTTATTGAAAGTTTTATAGTTTTACATATAACAATACAAACAAACAAATCACAAAGAACAGAAAGAAAAAAGTACCAAATAAAAATATGCTCTCTCAGTTATCTGGGGCTGTAATTTCTTATTATTATTCACAGCAAATGCTATCAGTAGGAATAAACATTAATGTGTACACAGAGATATGCACAGCATATATAAAATTGCTCAGATAGTATATTCACCCTGATAGAACTATAAAAAGATGAGAAGTACACCAACCGTTTACCCATAAAAAAAGGGGGTGGGGTTAATTAAACATAAACCAGTTGCCTACTTCATAATACCACGAGTGTGCATCACTATCACAATCACCTACATCCTTGATCCAACAATCCACCACAATTTCCCAACCTGTATTTAACATTGTAGGAGCCTTGTGATACTAAGGTCATTGGGGCCAGGCCTGGAGTCTGTAACAAGGGTTCCCATAATTTATCAAACTTGAAGCTTAAATATTTGTTTTTCTTTAAGCAAAGAAGAGTTTACTTGTGTGCACCAGTCCTCAGATTTGGGAGGCATTGAGGCAATACATTTCAGCAAGATACATTTGCAAGCCAAAAACAGTAGCCTAGATATAGCTGTTCTAGCAAGGGGTGTGTATAACTCTTCATCCAAATATCACAATATGCAGGTCAACAGATCATTATTCAGAACCACTTGAAATGTCTGATTAATAGTAGCGATTATCCAATTCCAATACCGCACCAACTTAGGACATTTCCAAAACACGTGCAGGTGGTTGGATGCGGGGTCGCCACATCTAGGGCATTCTGGGCTGTCTCTACGAAACCATTTATACAGTGTAAGAGGTGTGCGGTGGACTCTATGAATTATAAAGTGTTGCAATAGTCTTTGGGTAGGGGATATGGATACCACAGAAACTTGTTCTAACACAGATTGCCATATTTCTCTATCTAAGGTTGAGATGTCCGTAGACCATCCTCTTCTGCCTGGAAGTTGTATGTTACCTTGTAGGCGGTTCAATAATGACCCATAAAGAGAAGATATAAGGCCCTTCTTATCAGTTGTAGTAGCTAATTGGTCTATAAGGGGAGTATTGATCTGTCTAATGGGCATAAGCTTGGCCTGCAGTGAAAGGGCATGTCTAAGTTGGAGGTATTGAAAAAAACGGGAAGATGGTATACAAAATTCAGTTTGTATTTCAATAAAGGATTTCAGGTGTTCATTCCTATACAATTGGTGAAAAACTGTATGCCTTGGGAGTACCATTCTGAAAAGCCCTGCAATTTCTCCAACTCTACAAGACTACCTTTCTCCCATATGGAATGATAACTAGATATGCCAACATATCCCATGATTCTCTTCATTTCGTCCCAGTCCTTAGCCATAAGGATCAAGGTAGGGAACTGAGGAAACTCCCAGAACCCCCTGCCTCCAATTGAGCCAATAAGTGATACTTATTGGATCTGGCTAGCAAAGCAGCTTGGATGGGAACATCAATAGTCCCCCAACTGGAAACATGTTGTAACTGGGCCACTAAAAAGTAAGTTCAAACAGAGGGAACAGCCAAACCCCAATCATCCTTAGCAGTGATGTAAGTAACTGAGTTAAAATAAACTGAGTTACGTAACTCAGTTACTTTAGAGGGTAACTAGTAATCTAACTAATTACTTTTCCCCTCATGGTAACTCAGTTACCATTACTTTGGCTTAGTTACCCCAATTACATCTACTGCCACTAGATGGCAGTAGTGTAATTCCGATGTCCTGCCGAAAAAGTTCCCCCTGTACTGTGCAGGCGCAGGGCTTGCGCAGTACGAAGGACTATAGAGCTTCCGAAAATTGCTGAACCTAAACAGCTCTGAGTGAACTCTACACCGCTCAGGCGCAGTTAACATGTAATTGTACGAGGCGATGCCGCACGCTCCTGATGCTCGTGCTACTCTACAAGGGGCGTCTATCGTGTAAGTAAGGGGCGGGTCTAGTATTACTGTAACCAAGGGGCGCATTTATTAATATTAGTATATATAGAGCTCTGCCCATTAATTTAACATTCGCCCTCTTCTGTAGCCATCCGCCCCTTACACGATATAATAATAATAATAGACCCGCCCCTTGCTTACATGCTATAACAGATCTGCCCCTTGGTTAGAGTAATAGAGCAGCCCCTTGGTTACACGATATATAACAATAATAATAAATGCGCCCCTTGCTTACAGTAATACTAGACCCGCCCCTTAGTTACACGTATAGAATATTTAAAAAAAAAAGTCAGTTACTTTGCTGTGTAACTAATTACTTTTCCAATGTAGTAACTGAGTTACTAACGCAATTACTTTTTGGAGAAGTAATTTGTAACTTAACTAATTACTTTTTTAAAGTAGGATGACCAACACTGATCCTTAGGTAGCTGGAGGCTGGGTAAACAAATCCTGGGTTGTTACTCTTTCCATATTAAGATTCTGAAGAGAGAATCAATCTTTTTAAACCATTCCTGTGGTAGCCATACTGGTGAGTTGTGTACAATGTATAGCAATTGGGGGGGGGGGGGGGGCAAATAATTTTAACCAAGTTCATACGACCCACCACAGATAATGGGAGTTTACACCATGTCTTGCTTTTAATACCCAAACACCCGGGTGTTTAAATTCTGGTACAATCCTTATCTGTTGGGCACATATGTGAAGTACAACTGATTGGGCATCCAGAAGAAGGAGTACCAATTTGTCACAATTATTCACAAATATGGAAAAGGATCCAAAGAGCTTAACAGGGGATATGAGAGAGGAAATAGTACTCTGCATCTCCCAAAAATAATAAAGCGTCATCTGCATAAAGTGCTAATTTGTCCTCTTCTGAAACCAACTATGGAAACATCTTGGCGATTTGCCAGTGCCAATGGTTCAATCACCAGGGAGAACAAGAGAGGGGAAAGGGGACACCCCTTATGTGTTCCTCTGTATAACCTAAAGTTAGGGCTAAAGTCGCTTGAGGGTTAGAGTACATTAATTTTACTGTAGTACTGTAGTAGTGGCCAGCACTTTAGCAAGAAGCTTAACATCTGAATTTAAAAGTTAAATAGGGCGATATGTTTCAGGATGCAAACTATCTTTTCCCAGTTTGGACAACACAATAATACTTTCCATGTTCATTGAGTCAGGAAGCTATTGAGACTTGTAGGCCTTATTTAAAACCTCTAGAAGTTCAGATAGAAGGATGTCACCATAACTTTTTAGATTTTGTAAGGAAGACCATCCAAAACCCGGGTCTTAATTATTGTGGGACTCTTTCACCAGTGCCCTCCCTTTTTAACCCTTGTAGAGTATCTCAGCCAAACTACAATTTTTATTGCAGGGCATGCCTGAAATCTGACTTGTATCTTAGTGCAGACTTTCGGGCAAATCAGTGATCCCATCACACAAGCAGGAAATTACATAAAATTAATTAGTATATCTAAATGCAAAAGGTATAGTGAATTGAAGTGTTTGTTTAGAAATATCAGAAGTCTGCTGAGCAACTTAAAGAAAGAATATGAAAGATTTTCTTTATGGATGAGTGAATTTAAAAGTGTAACAGCAAAGGGCTTTGGAGAAAATTGGGCAGGTTAAATGATTTAGATTTTTGATAATCTGTAAGAATGTAGTAGGTCTTTATGCATAGATGCTACTGTTCTGTGTCAAGGACATTCAGCTAAACCATTCTTATCCCATAAACATGATACCATATTTCTTCGATCGCAGTTTATTGGAACAAGCTAGGTGAAACTACAAATAACAAGAATAAACCTTAGTAAGTACAATATCCCATACATTTCGCATACATTTCAAAGACAAATATACACAGTTCAATATGAGACAGTAAAACTTACTTTTTTTAAGTTCAATAAGGGATTGATGGTAAGAGATTGAAACAAGACATCTTGCAGTCTTGAAAAGCATGGTGAATGTGTCTCTTCCTGTGAGACTTTACCCAGAATACTTTGCCTTCCAAGTACTTCCTGGGTTATAAACTTTAATAATAACATGTACACAACAGAAACAATACCAAAAAGGGACGCTAGATGGCGCCTACGCTCTGCAAATGATTCCTATAGAAAACAACAACATTAAATGTCATTTACAACAACACAAATGCAGATAATCAGAATATATACATCTGATGGGCAGAACACTCCCCGCCTGACGTCAAGTGACGTCACTAACAGAGTCCTCCGTAGAAAGTAACAGAACAAGTTCAGTCACTGGTCTTAAGAACACTTTGGCCTCATTCTGTTGAAAGGTCTTGACCTCAACCTTACAGACAAGATTATCTTTACTTGGCAATACCTTGGTGACTAGACCTAAAGGCCACATGTTCCTTAGTGTCTGGCAATCTCTCATGAGCACAACATCACCAAGTTTAAGATTAGGTTTTTCCGAGTGCCACTTCCTCCTTAGTTGAAGAGTAGATGTGTATTGCTCCCTCCACCGACTCCAGAAGGTATTGGCAAGAGTTTGAACTTGTCTCCATTGACGTTTGTAAAGGTCCTTTTCACAAAACTCTCCAGCTGGAGTACCTACAAGACCAGTCTTTTGCGTGAGCAACATGGTAGGTGTGAGAACCATTGGATCTTCAGAGTCACTTGAAATTAAAGTTAAGGGTCTGGCGTTAATGATGGCTGTAACCTCTGCCATAAATGTCACTAAACACTCGTGAGTAAGCCTTGCAGTTCCTACTTGTAGAAAGATAGAGTCAAGAATTCTGCGGGCTATGCCTATCATCCTCTCCCACACACCTCCCATGTGAGAAGAGTGAGTTGGATTGAAGATCCACGTGCAGTCTTGCTTACTCAAATACCTTTTTACACTGGGGATGTCCAAGTTGGAAGGAATTTGCAGTTCTTTCACTGCTCCTACAAAGTTTTTTTTTTAACTTTATATCTTTATTGGCTTTTTCTCGTATAACAAAAATAAACATTCTGGTACACCTTCATTACAATTTATATACATTCACATACATCATACCTACATTAAACTGTATAAAGAGACTACAAAAGGTATTTTGCAAAACATGTTCCCCTCTCGCTACCCATTCGTCACCAACTTTCTCTCACCCACCTTCCCCTCCGTCCGCTCCCTATCATTCAAACCTCCTATAGTAATCGACATCATACACCTCCTTTTGCTACATGGAATTTTTCTCCAACCATAGTTTCCATATCAACTGAAATTTAGTAAGGTTTCCCTGTTTGATGTATGTTGTTCTCTCCATGAGAATCACTCTCTCCATATTCTGTTCCCATTCGTAGATGGATGGTGGAGTTGAAGATTGCCACTTTTGGGCAATCAATTTTCTAGCCTGAAAAAGGCATCTAACAATAGCCAGCTGAACCTCATATGACCTATCCTCTTGCTCAAGCCCCCCCAGTACACACAGGGTGGGGTCCAGGTCAAGATTGGTATTGAATACCCGAGCAATCCTATCTACCACCTCTTTCCAGTATCGATATAGTTTTGGACATCTCCAAAACATATGGATAAGGTCTCCACCCGGCCTCCTGCATCTAGGACATGTATCGTTTTGTCTACAGCCAAACCTGAACAGCTTAGCTGGGGTAAAGTAAGCCCGATGCAGTAAGAAAAGGTGTGACATCTTCTGGGGGTATGAGAGAGAGACCCGTGGAGCAAGAGCGAGGATCCTTTCCCACTGTGATACAGACATACTACCCACGTCTCCTTCCCACGAGGATTTATGGATTCCTGTTTGGGCAACTTCCCGGTTCCCCTTATGCATATGTATATATAGTTTAGATATCATCCCTTTTCGAGTGTCCGACTCAGCTATACTCTGTAATACCGGGATTTTGGTCCATTCAAAGGCCGTCCCTTTAAACTGTTCGGTAAGGGCATGCCTTACCTGCAGGTATCTGAAGAAGGACCTCTTGGGGAGCCTATATTGGTCTCTTATGTCCTGAAAGTTTCTTAGCTGACCCTCCTGGTAGAGCTGGGTGATAAAATTCAGGCCCAATCTCTCCCATTCTCTAATGGTCCCCATTTTTTTTAACTTGCACAGGTTGTTATTTTCCCACAAGGGCGAGTAATCTGTAAAACCTCTATACCCCAATATTTTTTTAGCAAGTCCCCAAACTCTTGCAAGCAAGTCCTGAGTTGGTGGCCCTTTTAGAAAAGACCCTGCCTCTAAGACTTCCATCAGGGAGTTATGAGTTGATTTGTAGAGGATGGTCTTCCACTCTTGTCCTTCTCTCGTGGCCTCACATCCCCCAATATGTTGGAGCTGAGAGGCCAAAAAATAACTCAGAGGGTGCGGGAGAGCTACTCCACCAGCGTCATTTGGAAGTTGCAGCGTGCTAAGACGAATACGTGGTGTACCCCCCTTCCATATTAAATCTCTGAATAAGGTATCTATCTTCCTAAACCATTTTTTATAAATCCATATTGGGAAATTATGGAGTAAATATAGTAGCTGTGGCATAAGTACCATTTTGATTAGATTGCAGCGACCTGCTACTGACAGGGGGAGTTTTTTCCAGGTTTGGATTTTACCTTTAAATTTTTTCAAGAGTGGGACAATATTATCCAGAATAAATTGTTTGGGATCTCTCGAAATATTTATCCCCAAGTACTTTATCTGATGGACTACTTGTAGCTGAGCTGCCTCTTGGGGGAGGGGGGTATCTAGTGGGTCAATTGGGAATAGATTAGATTTATCCCAGTTAATCCTAAGACCCGACAGGGATCCGAAGTTTTCAATTCTACACATGGTCTCCTGTAGTGAACCCTGTGTATCGTTGAGCAAGATTATTAGATCATCTGCGTATAGTATCACTTTTTCTTCTATATCACCCCTTTTAAAACCTTTAATTTCTGGGGACTGTCTAAGGGAAAGAGCCAAGGGTTCGATTGCGAGGGCGAAAAGGAGGGGGGACAACGGGCACCCCTGCCTTGTCCCCCTCAGCAATCGAAACCTGGTGGAGTATTCGTTGTTCACTTTTACTCTTGCCCCAGGCGCACTATATAGTAATCTCACCCAGTTAACAAAGTTTGGCCCAAACTGGTATTGTGTCAATATTCTCCACAGGTAGTTCCACTCCAGAGTATCAAAGGCCTTGGCAGCATCAAGAGATAGCATGGCCCTATTTCCATGATCCTCCGTTGGAATTTGAAGGTTCAAGAAGAGCCGTCTAATATTTAAACTGGCGGACCTTCCTGGGATAAACCCCGATTGGTCCGGATGTACCAGCTTACAAATAACTTTCTTAAGTCTAGCTGCCAAGACCTTTGCTAAGACTTTCATGTCCGAATTCAGGAGCGAGATAGGCCTATATGAGGTAGGAGAGAGTGGGTTCTTATTCTCCTTAGGAATCACAATTATTGTTGACTCCATCATCGACAGGGGGAGTGCGCCCTCCTCCATCGACGAGTTAAATACCTTCAGCAGCTCGGGGAGAAGCACCTCCCCGTAGCGACGATATATTTCAATGGGAAGGCCATCTGGTCCCGGGGACTTCTGACCTGCCATTTCCCGAACGGTCCGCTGTAACTCCTCCAGGGTGACAGGGCTGTCAAGGACAGCCCTGTCCTCCCGGGAGAGACAGGGGACCGCCGATTGATCGAAAAATTTGTCCCACTCTTCGCTTTTATCCTCCTGACTGGAGTAGTATAAGTTCTCATAGTAGACTCTGAAGGTATCCACTATCACTGGCGTGTATGAAGATGTCTTGCCATCACCAATATCTATCATCGGGACCATCGATGATGGAGAGTTGGTCCTGACCAGATGGGCAAGCATTCTACTTATTCCTTCCCCCTCCCCAAAAGCTGCTTGCTTCTGGAAGATATATTTTTGTTCTGCTTTACTCAGCAGGACAGAGCGATACTTTCTAGCTGCGTTCTCCTCCCTCTCCCTTGCTTGTTTTTTTATTCTAGAGATTTGCTGAATCAGCAAACCCCGGAGAATAGCCTTTACTGTATCCCAAATTACCCCCTGGGAAGTCGATTGGGCATTCATATCGAAGCTTTCTCTCAGAGCATGTATAACCTCTTGTGGGTCGCCCATTAATTCCAACCAGGAGGGGTTGATTCTCCATTCCCGATACGTAAATCTCACCCCCACCTCCATTGAAGCTGTCAACGGGGAGTGGTCGGAGAGACTTCTTGGCCTATACCGGATATTATCTAGCAGGTGACTAGACCTAAAGGCCACATGTTCCTTAGTGTCTGGCAATCTCTCATGAGCACAACATCACCAAGTTTAAGATTAGGTTTTTCCGAGTGCCACTTCCTCCTTAGTTGAAGAGTAGATGTGTATTGCTCCCTCCACCGACTCCAGAAGGTATTGGCAAGAGTTTGAACTTGTCTCCATTGACGTTTGTAAAGGTCCTTTTCACAAAACTCTCCAGCTGGAGTACCTACAAGACCAGTCTTTTGCGTGAGCAACATGGTAGGTGTGAGAACCATTGGATCTTCAGAGTCACTTGAAATTAAAGTTAAGGGTCTGGCGTTAATGATGGCTGTAACCTCTGCCATAAATGTCACTAAACACTCGTGAGTAAGCCTTGCAGTTCCTACTTGTAGAAAGATAGAGTCAAGAATTCTGCGGGCTATGCCTATCATCCTCTCCCACACACCTCCCATGTGAGAAGAGTGAGTTGGATTGAAGATCCACGTGCAGTCTTGCTTACTCAAATACCTTTTTACACTGGGGATGTCCAAGTTGGAAGGAATTTGCAGTTCTTTCACTGCTCCTACAAAGTTAGATCCTCTGTCAGAGCGAATGAGTTTCACTGGGCCTCGGATTGCAATGAAACGTCTAAGAGCATTAATGAAACTTGAAGTGTCCATGGTTTTCAGGTAAGCTACAGCAGCAATTGCTTTAACAGAAGCATCCGCAAACACACAAAGTCTTTGCATCTGAACATCTGCAGATGACAGAGGAGCATATAGAAGCCTTTCCTGTCTTGGACAGGAAAGGCTTCTAAAACTTTTCTACTGTTGGAAGCAATCTTGTGGAGCCTTAAGTTGGAACATGCAAGCATTGCCTGAGTTCTTTTGAGGAGACTGATTGCGGCTTCATTTGTGGGTAGTGATTTCAAGCAATCGTCTACATAGAAATCCTTGTCCACAAATTGTCTGACATCTGACCCATACTCTGACTCTCCCACTCTAGCAGAGTGTCTGAGGCCATATATAGCAACCGCAGGGGAAGGGCTGTTGTCAAATATGTGCACCTTCATGCGGTATTCTGTGATGTCTCCAGAGGGGTTGTTGTCCCTGAACCAGAGAAACCTCAGAAAGTTTCGGTGTTCTTCCTTAACAAGAAAGCAATAGAACATTTGTTGTATGTCTGCCATGAATGCGACTGAATCCTTGCGGAAGCTGAGAAGTACTCCCAATAGTCTGTTGTTGAGGTCAGGGCCAGAAAGAAGGACATCATTCAGAGAGACACCTTCATGCTTGGCGCTGGAATCAAACACCACTCTAATCTGCCCTGGCTTCTTAGGGTGATAGACTCCAAATATGGGTAAGTACCAACATTCTTCTGAGTCTTTGAGGTCTGGAGCTACCTCAGCATGGCCATTTTGGAATATTTTGCCCATGAAGGAAAAGAAATGTTCTCTCATCTCTGGTTTCCTTTGCAGATTGTGTCTTAAGGAAGTGAGGCGTTTATATGCTAGTTCCCTGTTGTTAGGCAAACGTTGTCTTTGTGGCCTAAAGGGAAGAGGTGCTACCCAGTTATTAGTCACGTCTTTCTCCATACTGCTTTCCATAACCTCTAGGAAGATCCTATCCTCAATGGACATTGCTACCTGGTTGTCTTCCTTTGTTCTCCTGAACACTGAGTGTCCCAAGTCGCTTTGGTCATCGTCATAGGTATTGCTGTCACAGAGGGGACTTAGGAAAGGAAGAGGTACAGGGTTGTTGTGAGGTAGCTCCTTTATGAGGATGCGATTTTGACAGGGTTGGAAAAGAGAACGACGACCATTCTCAAGGGTACTAGTGAGCAGATTATTAACAGATGCCGGCTTGTGTGCACCTCCCAGGCAAACATCACCTATAATGACCCACCCAAGATCCAGTTTTTGGGCATATGGAGCACTTTTAGGACCGTTAATCAGTTTCCTTACTTTGTGGACTTGCAAGATATCCCTCCCTAGGAGTAAGATTATCTGAGCCTGATCATCAAGTTCTGGTATGAGATGTGCTATGTGCTTCAAGTGAGTCTGGTGAGCTGCTGCGTCTGGTGTGGGAATCTCTGATCTGTTGTCTGGCATCTGGCTGCACTCTATTATGGTCGGTAAGGGTAGGCATGTCTTACCATCCATAGATTCAATTTGTAGGCCGTCAGCCCTTCTCCCCGCCGTTTCCACTGTACCTGCACAAGTCCTAAGGGAGTAGGGGCTGCTGGGGCCTTTAAGGTTTAGAATGTCAAAAAATACAGGTCTAGCTAGTGACTTATTACTCTGATCATCCAAAATGACGTAGAGCTTGACTGCTTTGTCTCTGCGTCCCTTTGGGTAAACTTTCACTAGACAGATTTTAGAGCAGGATCTGCCACCTGTACTTCCTTTGCAGACTTCAGTGCACTGTGAAGTGATTGCTGTGGTATCTGTACTAGAGTCTTTGGTCTCCCTGCCTTGCTCCTTGTCACCATGGACAGGTGGGAAGGTTCTTGGAGTAGGCCTTGGGTGTAAAGCTGTGTGGTGCTCTGTGCTGTCACACTCTGTGCATTTGACACTGACCTTACAGTCCTTGGCGAAGTGTGTAGACGAAGAGCAGCACTTGTAACAGATGTTGTTCTCTTTGAGGAAAGCTTTGCATTCCTGGATGGTCTTTGTCCTGAAGGCTCGGCATTTCAAAAGAGGATGTGGCATCTTATGTAGAGGGCAGAACTTCGTAGGGTCATTGTCTTGATCCTCTGGCTGAGACTCTGCAAATCTGTGGGAAGAAATGTTAGTTTTGTGCACTGCTACTGGAGCCCTGAGTTGCTTAGGGCCAGCAGAAGTGATGTAAGACACTGGAAAAATGAAGCTGGGGTCATCTTTCGTTCCTGCTTGTCTGTCTACAAAGTCCACAAACTCACTAAATGGTGGAAAGAGCACATTGTGTTTCCGTTTGTAGTTACAGCCATGAGCAATCCATCTTTCGTGTAACTCATAAGGAAGTTTTTGAGCTAAGGAGTTAATACCTCTAGCAGAGTCAAGATAAGAAAGGCCAGGTAAGTCACCTTCTGCTTTAGCAACTTGTAACTCCATACATAGGTCACTGAATTCTCTGAGTCTTTGGTAACCTCTGCTAGGTATTTTTGGAAAGTCTTCTATCCTTTTAAACAGTGTACTCTCTATAGCCTCTGGTGAGCCATAACATCCATCCAGTCTGTTCCAGATGTTTGTAAGGCCTATCTCAGGGTGGTTTATATTAATGTCTCTGATCCTTTTGGCGTGTTCAGCAGAATCATTGCCAAGCCACTTTACAAGGAGTTCTATTTGTTGTCTGCAAGATAGATCTAGACCTTGGATAACACTCTGGAAAGAGGATCGCCACGCCCTGTAATGTTGAGGGCGATCACTAAATTTGGCAAGTCCTTGGGTAACTAACTCGCGTTTGGCCAGGAACTTGGCAAAGTCTACAGTAGCCTGATTGGCATTGGGGTAGGCTGCTGGTGTATTGTGGTGCGGTGTAAAGGCATACCTGATAGAAGTCTCTTCTTTAGGCTCTCTGGGCTCTAACTTGCATACGGTTGGCAGTTCATACCGGCTCGTTGCATACACCTTTGGAGTGAAGACAGGCGTTTGATGTTTGTATGAAGGTTGAGTACCTTTTGGAGTAGGTTTGGTTGAGACTGGAACGTCTGGAACTCTGTCAGATTTTTCTTGCCTGTAGCACTGGGGTCCAAGGTCGTCTTGTTGCTGCTTGATTTGGTGTGACTCCCTGACATCATGTTTAATTTCTTGTTGTGGGATGCTGCTTGGGTCACAGTGCTGGTAGACATAATCCGACGTGCGTTGCGAGGAATCTTGGTGGTCTTCCTCTAGGCCTGGTATGCTGCTACCTGCTCTTGGCTCATCGTAGACGGCTGCTTCTAGAGCTTCTGCTTCTGCAATGGCGGCGGCAGCGTCTCGTTCCACTGCCAGCTTCTCTATGTTAGCGTCTAAGATAGCTTGCTGCAGTTTCAGAGATGCCTCCTGCTGAGCTCTTTCCTTCTCTCTCTCTTGTTCCATGCATACTCTTTCTTGCTCTATGCGTACTCTTTATTGCTCTCTCTCTTGTTCCTGTCTCACCCTTTCTGCTTCAAGGTGGGCCTTTTCTTTTTTCATCTGCAGCTCCTGGTCTACGAATGCGGCCCTGGCTCTTGCTGCTTCAGCTTTCGAACGGGCGATAGCTGCTGCATTTGCGACAGATGACCTAGATGAGCTTGCTTGTGATCGTGTTTTGTAAGAAGATGTTCTACTGTGAGACATGGCTGCGGGAAAGAAGCTGTCTTGCTGTATAGAGACCGTTCTAGTGTCGGTACTGCTTTTCAGAGCGCGTCTCTGTGTAGCGTGGCTGCTTGCTTTGCCTCTCACAGGCCTGCTTCTTTAAGGCTTCTGACTGTATGGTACTGTGTAGCCCCAGGCTGTACAGACTTCCGAAGTCAGCTTATCTTCCCTTCAGAGGTCAGCTTAAAAATTTCACTGTTCTGTCTCAAGGACATTCAGCTAAACCATTCTTATCCCATAAACATGATACCACATTTCTTCGATCGCAGTTTATTGGAACAAGCTAGGTGAAACTACAAATAACAAGAATAAACCTTAGTAAGTACAATATCCCATACATTTAGCATACATTTCAAAGACAAATATACACAGTTCAATATGAGAGAGTAAAACTTACTTTTTTTAAGTTCAATAAGGGATTGATGGTAAGAGATTGAAACAAGACATCTTGCAGTCTTGAAAAGCATGGTGAATGTGTCTCTTCCTGTGAGACTTTACCCAGAATACTTTGCCTTCCAAGTACTTCCTGGGTTATAAACTTTAATAATAACATGTACACAACAGAAACAATACCAAAAAGGGATGCTAGATGGCGCCTACGCTCTGCAAATGATTCCTATAGAAAATAACAACATTAAATGTCATTTACAACAACACAAATGCAGATAATCAGAATATATACATCTGATGAGCAGAACAGCTACAATGATGCTTTGGCTGTCACATGCCTTACAATATTAAATTACTACAAATCAGTTATGGTCGTATGATCTACAACTTTGAACAGACACATATTAAACATTTTTTATTTCACAAATGAATAAACTTCTGGATTAGCATTGTTTATGACACTTTAGCCCATGATTGAGTATATCATTTTGATAGTGGAGATGGATCCGCGTGACCTTTATATAAGTAAAATGGCGCAACCTAATTATTGTCCATTTGTTTATGATTTTTGCCCATTTTATTTCCCCATGGTTCTGACTTCCAAATCTTTTTGAAATCTCCCTTCCATTATTGAAGGTGAATGTCAGAACCATTGTATTTTTATAGATACGTATTGTATGTTATTTCCACATGGTATTAATAGTAGAAATAAGTTAGTAGTAGAAATAAAAATAGGAAAAAAGTTAGTAGTAGAAATAAAAAAAACTGTCTGGGGTTCTTTTTTTTTTTTTTTAAATAAAAATCTTAAATTCATTACATTTTCCCCACAAGATTTATATAGTAAACATCCAACTCTAACCCATGGAAACAATTAAAAATTACTCATTAGTAATCTTCCGGCACTTTAATTAACATTGACTTCATAAAATACGGGTCTACAAATTCTCAACCAACCATTAGCTCTCTGTAATATAAATCAGGATTCCATTATAACACTGGAATCCCCCCAACTTAAATCCATCCAAAACCAATTTCATCCCTAGTTTGCAAAGTATAAATCCATGCCCTTTTATTTTTTTCATTTTTTTTTTTTAATCTTTATTTAGAATTTTTCAACAGATACATTTCACATTAAAAATCACATTTCACTTTTCCACCCCATATCCCCACCCCTGCCTTGCACGCCAACTCAAAAAAAGGTCTCATATCACACCCGATCCCGCTGTTTTATTTCTCCCCTGGAAGGAATCTAGACATTATCATAATCTCTTCTACATATTTCCATGACTTTCTGAAGTCATCCCAGCACTCCCACCTTCCCTCCCCCTCTCCTTCTCTTTCACCTTCCTCCTCGTAAAGTTCTGAGCTTTCCAATTTTTGTTGCACGTTCACTCAGGCTATCCATTCCCTTATCTTCGGACTCTCAGTATCCTGCCATTTTTTCGGGATTACGTTTTTAGCTTCATTTAATAGAATAGGAATTAATGACGCCCTATATTGTCTCAAGGGGATGTCCGTCCCGTGGAACAAAACCGTCCATGGGTCCTCCGGGATAGTTTTTTTAGTAATAATCTTAATTAGATCGAGAATTTGTTGCCAATATTTTTTAATTGTGGGGCATTCCCACCATATATGGGCCATCGTGCCTGGAACTCTGCAGCCACGCCAGCACTCGGGGGACTTTCCTTTTTGATACCTACTGATTTTGACCGGAGTCAAATACCACCCAGAGAGGCATTTATAATTTACTTCTATCGTCTTAATATCAAGCGCAAACCCGTGCATTAATTTAAATATTTTTTCAATTCAACTGCTATTGCAGGGAATTCCCAGTTCCCCTTCCCATCTCTTGACGCATGGAGGGAAACCCAATACTTCTTCGCGGATCAGTATTTTATATATCCGCGAGATGTTATTTCTAGTTGAGAGTCCGATACATATTCTCTCCATTGTCATATAATTGTCACCGTCTGGGGTTCTAGCCTCCTGCTAGCCTACTAAAGAAAAACATTTCTAGTTACAGTATGTCTGTATTGCTATTGGAACGTTATCCTCACTTCTTGTGTGGCAAAACTTCGTCAGCAAGACAGGAAGTGAAGGTAAACTTTGCTAATGAAGCCCCGGATAAGAGTAAAAACCTGCGCAATAAGTAACCCAGCACCTTTGCAAACATAAATTTGTAATACGTGTACAAATTAATATTAATATTGTTGTGAGAGCTGCATGTTATAAAACAAAATAGCTTGATAACAAAAAAAATAAATATATATACATTTTTTTTTAATATTCTTTATTTATTCAAAAGGAGGCAGAACATCTAATTTCACATTAATTCAAATTTCCAGTAATAATTACATACACATTTTCTTCTGACTACTATTCATTTCATACTAGCTTAATGTTCCGTAATTGTCTAAACAAACTTATATATATATCTTAATTTACCAATACCTATGTGTATGTCCCTACAAAGGGAGAGGGGAAGGTAAGGTATCTCCGCCTTCACTTCATCTTTCCCCTCAATTAACTCTGTAAACCTCCCTTTAATTTTATCCTTTACTAAACCCATTCCTGTCAAAACCAAAAAAAACAAAACCAAAAAAAAAAACCTTGTCTCTTTCCCCTCCTCCCTCCCCCCTCCCCCCTCCCCCTTCTGTCCAACCCTCTAGATGGAGGGATTTGATATATATATATACGTACATATACATTCACCTCTCCCATATGCATACATGTACATAGTTACTGGACACCTATATATATGTATATATACATACATATACACCTACACATACATACACAAACACATATACATACACACCTACATACATATATATAACTATACATATATATACATACACATACCTACACACGCATGCACACCTACACATATATTTATACACACACCTGCCTATGCACCCTATATAAATAGACATACGGGCAAACCTCTACTCCCCCAGATCTTCTGTCATCCTCTTCTTTCCCTCATCTGAGTATACAAATCGATTCCATTCTGACCAAGTTTTATTATATTGTTCTTTCTTGTTTTGGGCCGAGAGGACTAGATCTTCCATGGCCCCTAACTCTCTGACCTTATTTAACCATCTTGCAATAGTGGGCGGCCTAGAGTCCCTCCAGCACAAGGTGATACAAACTTTAGCTGCATTTATCAAATGGCACAACACTGACTTCTTGTATTTCTGCAACGGAATTTGTGAACTGTGTAGTAGAAAAAAGGCGGGGTCTGGTGGTATTTTAAAGTCTGTAAATTTTTGGGAAATCGACTGGACATCTGTCCAGTACTGTCTGATCTTAGAACAGGCCCAAAAAATGTGAAACAACGTTCCTCGTTCCTCCTCACATCGCCAACATCGATCTGAGGCCCCTATCGAGAATCTACTAAGTCTTGATGGAGTAAAATACCATTGCGTCAATACTTTATAATTACATTCCTGGACTCGTGTGCACATTGACGTATTTAATGTAAGGTAAATAATATTCTTGCGCTGTACCGGGGTAAAGGTCTTATTAAGGTCTTTTTCCCATTTATTTATACTTGGCATTACATAATCTTCTGCGGGGGTATTTAGGAACATATACATTTTAGAGATGACCCTAGGGAGTGGCTCTTTTCCTTCAAAGCATTGTTCGAATGATGTTAATTTGCGCCGATAGTTTATCGGTGTTCCCAATGATCTCAGAAAGTGACTTAACTGCAGCGCCTGCCAAAGTTTTATTTCAAAGGGCCCTCCTGATTGTGTCAAAACTGCGATTGTAGGCCAGGACTCTGAGGAAAGAAAATGTGAAGCTTGAAAATTGAAAATATCCCCTATTTAACAGTTTCCTAAAGACTCCTGGTTCCATCCCTGGTGGGAAGTCAGGGTTCCTCAGGATAGGGAACATAGGAGATTGTCTCGATGAATATTTGTGGTTACGACAAATTTTTGCACTTATTTGCAGCGTAGGTCCTATTGTAGGATGCTTTTTAAGAGAGGCCGGTAAAGCTGCATAGCACCAGGGTGCTCTTTGCAGAGGTACCGGGCTAAGCTGTTGCTCCATGTCTACCCACCGTTTTAATTCTTTATGCCTGCACCAGTCTACTACCCGGCCGAGATGGACTGCTTGGTAATATTTAGATATATCTGGGGCTGCTACTCCACCGTAACCTTTAGGCATCGTCATCAAACCTCTACTAATCCTTGGCCATTTCCTTGCCCATATAAATTTAGTGAAAAGTGAACTAATTTGGCGAAGAAAAACTGCCGGGATCTTAATTGGTAGTGCCTGAAAAAGATATAAAAATTTTGGTAGAATACTCATTTTAATAATACTACAGCGACCAAACCATGAATGTAGTCCATGATGCCATTTATCCAGTAAGGACCCTACTGTTTTGTATAACGGTGGAAAATTTATTCAGTGCCCCCGTCACCCACTTAAACTTAAAATTTGGTTGGATGGAGTTACGCAGACTAGGATGTAGTGCAACCCCCATCGCTTCCGATTTAGTATAGTTTATTTTCAGATGTGATAGGGTACTGTATATTTCAAACTCCTTCATAAGGTTGGGTAGTGATACGTGGGGGTTAGACATGGAGAACAGCAGGTCATCAGCATACGCTGAGACTTTATAATTCCTATCTCCCAATTGTAGACCCTGAATATCCGGGTTTTGTCGGATCTTACTTAATAATGGCTCTATCGATAAAGCGAAAAGCAACGGTGATAGAGGACAACCCTGACGTGTACCGTTTGAGATCTTAAACGGTTTTGAAACCACTCCGTTCACTCTCACAGAGGCTTGTGGGGTGGTATAAACACTTGAGATCCACTGAATCATATGCTCCCCCATTCCCACATGCCTCAGGACTTCAAACAGGAAACGCCAATTTACCCTATCAAACGCCTTTTCGGCGTCGGTGCTCAGGAAGACACAGGGAATATTTATTTTGTTAGCATAATGGACCAAATTGAGTACCTTGATGGTGTTGTCTCTTGCTTCGCGCGAAGGAATAAATCCTACTTGGTCTAGATCTATTAATTGGCCCAACAATGGCTGCAATCGTGAGGCCAGTACCTTCGTAAAAAGTTTCAGATCTACATTTAGTAAAGAAATAGGCCTATAACTGCCGCATTCCGACGGGTCCTTCCCATTCTTTGGGATTACCGTAATATATGCTAAAAGCGCATCCCGTGGGAATGCGGCAGTCTGGCCCATCTCATTAAACATCTTTATCATCTGTTTACCCAACAATGGGAAATTTTTTTTATAATATTGTATGGAGAATCCATCCGGGCCTGGAGCCTTCCCAGGTTTAACTGTTTTTAAAACTACACTTAATTCCTCAAGGGAGATTGGTGCTTCCAGTTTTTGCCGCTCTAATGATGATACCCGCGGTAGACGCACTGAGCAGAGATATTCCTCTAATAGGGCCCTGGACACTGATGTTGGAGTTAAATTATATAAAGAGGAATAATACTCTCCGAATGCTAGAGATATTTCTTTTGGTAGTGAAGTTAATCTTCCATCCTTCCTCTTTATTTGGGATACGTATACTGTAGTATTTTTTTCTTTAAGTTTCCCTGCCAGTAATTTACTGCATTTGTTTCCCAATTCATAGGATGCCTTTCTACCAAATTGTAATGCGGCTTTCGCTTTAAACCGGAGGATATCTGTAATCTGTCGTCTCACATGTGCCAATTCTGTCCCCAGAGCGGGTGCTTGCGTCCTCTTGTGCTGGAGCTCCAGGACCCGAACCTCCTCCAACAATTTCCCTAACTGTCTTTCTCTGTCCCTCTTCAATCTTGATCCATGTTTGATCAGAATCCCTCTGATCACCGCCTTATGTGCCTCCCATGTCATACCCGGATCACTCCCGGAGTATCATTCATCTGAAAGTACGCTGTCATCTCTTTTGCTACATCTTCCCGGATATCGGGGTTCTGTAGCAAGCTCTCATTTAGGCGCCATCTTCTCTCCGGGGAATAAACCGCGTCAGATAAAGAGAGGCACAGGGTGACTGGTGCATGGTCTGACCACGTTATATTTCCTATCTGGACTTCCAATACTGAAGTAAGTAGATAATGTGGTATCAGAAATAGGTCTATGCGGGAGTACACCTGGTGGGGATTAGAGAAAAAGGTATAATCTCTTTCGTTTGCGTGCATAATCCTCCACACATCTACTAGCCGTTCCTCATATAACTTCCGCACTATACCCTTCCTGATACCCCCTGTTACAGTGGACCTTCCTGAGGATGTGTCTAAACAGGGGTCTAAGGGGATATTTAGATCTCCCCCTAGAATCAATTTCCCTTCTGTAAATTCTGTTAGTTCTGACAGTACTTTTCTCATAAAATGATGACTTTTTTTTATTTTTTTATGTATTTCTCCCCCCTTTTTCTTTTTTTTTCTCGCCAAATTTTCTCCACCCCAGGTCCCTTTCGTTAAATCTCTCCTTCCCTTTACTTCATCTTTTTTTTTTTTTCTCTCTTTCCCCCCACTTTTATTTATTTATTCCTATCTATCTTGGTCCCCATTACACCAAATACATTTCATCAACCCCCTTTTTTTTTTTCTCCTCGAACTCTCTACGCCGGTTTGTTAAGGCCTCGTATTACACGGTGGAATAGATAGTAAAGATAATATTGTCCAATTGGACATCACAGATATCACAGATAATATACAAATGAGTGACATGTATGTATTATGTGCACAAAATTGTTTTAAATGTTTCTTTTCTTCTTAGAGGTAGAAATGGTTGTATCTGGGACATGAGGGGGGGGGGGGGGGGGGTTGGAGTTGCCCAGATATGGGTTGGATTTTTAATTTATTTATTTTTTTCTCTCTCTTTTCATTTTTTGGAGTTTAAATCACCAATCACTAATCACATAGACACTAGATGTAAGAATTAAGGTATTTTTATTTTTTTTCTCAGATAATGAGACCCAAAATGAGGAGTAAGCAGTAGGGGAATGGTCCCCAAGTAAATGAAATTTTAGGGGTCGCTTGTCAAGGGAAAGGAGAAAAAAAAAATGAACACTTAGAAAAAAAAAAAAAATCAACAAATGAATTAAATAAGTTATAAGTGTTCATTTTTTTTTTCTCCTTTCCCTTGACAAGCGATCTCTTTTGGCAATACACAATACACTTTCTTGTGGTTACACCGATGGCCTAGCAGACCGACATCCGAGTTGTGGATATCGGAAGTAGACTATATATTAGGGGGAT
Organism: Lithobates sylvaticus; assembly: GCA_028564925.1. Taxonomy (NCBI): domain Eukaryota; kingdom Metazoa; phylum Chordata; class Amphibia; order Anura; family Ranidae; genus Lithobates; species Lithobates sylvaticus. The sequence goes on along the minus strand of CM053028.1, from coordinate 147,669,722 downwards.
AAATTGAGGAAAGTAGACACAGTAAAATGGATATGGATCTTAAATACTATGATCCAAGGAAGAAGGAATAAATAGATATCCTAAGAACTTAATACTAAAGTTGGACATTAGTCAAACTGAGGTACCAGGTATGGCCCATAAACGGTCAAGGGGTTTTTGAGACATACAGGAGGAGAGCAAGAAATTTATTTGATCAATTTAATTGGTGTATGGATTGATATTAAATTAATTGATTGCTCTATTTATTTATTAATTGATTGATTAATTGATTTCCTAATGATGGGGAGGGAAGAGGGGGAGTGGGGAGAGGTGGGAGGGGATAGATAGAGAGAAATGGGAGAGATAGGAGGAGAGAGAGGAAGAGGTTGGAATGCAGTGGCACTATATTATATTTTGGGATTATAAAGATAGTCGGGTGGATGGACGGGGGGAGCCGGGCTCCCCTGCCAACTTAGATCAAGTACCCCATATAGTTTAGCACCCACGGAAACCACAGGCGAGTGGTGTAGAGGTGGGTGCCTTTTTTTTGGAGGGGGGTAGGGGATTAGGTAAGGGAAGGGGGGAAGTATTTGAATTTTTTTTTATTATTATTTTTATTTTTATTTTTTTTTTAATGTTCGACCCTTGAGAGATGGAGGGAATAAAGGTGACTTCACTAAATGTTAAAGGGCTAAATGTACCAGAGAAGAGAAGGATGCTTCTTAATGATCTGAAAAGGTGGGGTACGGATATAGCATTTGTCCAGGAAACGCATTTCAGGGAGGGTGGACTTCCCCTCCTACAGAATAGATTTTTTCCATGTGTATATCATGCCTGTAATCAAGAGGCAAAATCTAAAGGAGTATCTATTTTAATTTCCAATCAGATTCCATGGTTACTTACAGATAAATGTTCAGATAAAAATGGTCGATTTCTCTTCCTTAAAGGGTCTATAGGAAGTGTTAAAGTAACTCTGGCCACGTTGTATTCACCAAATGCCCACCAAAAAAAATAAATATTTTATATATAAAAAATATTTAACCGCACTCTTGTTAAATTGACAACTATTAATCAAAGTGACAACATATTGTACAATGTCCTTGAAGGTGAAATATCTTCTAAAGTGAAATAAGGTGCTTATAGTCCCATAAAATCCAGTTCAGACATAAAGTGCAATATACTTAACACTCATTTAAGTGCCACAGTGAGAACACTTCACTAGTGACCATGTGTCTCCTCTCTACTAACATTCAGGTATACATCCCACTCACCGGAATTTTTTGGACCCCCATGACAGGTAGTCAAAACCAGCATAAATTTCAGATGTTTCCAGAGGAGCAACCCAGGACTGGCTGTCAGTGGCGGTACTCCTACGCATCTCCTTATGTGCGATCTACACTCCGAACTGCCAACCAGCCACCGATCCAATGCTACACAGGTCCATCATGCCCCCATGGGGGTAAAAAAATTTCTGGCGACAACTTTTAGTCGTGCACTCCACAAATCTGGCCTTTATGGAAGAGTGGCAAGAAGAAAGCCATTGTTGAAAAAAGCCATAAGAAGTCCCGTTTGCAGTTTGCGAGAGGCCATGTGGGGGACACAACAAACGTGGAAGAAGGTGCTCTGGTCAGATGAGACCAAAATGTAACTTTTTGGCCTAAAAGCAAAACACTATGTGTGGCGGAAAACAAACACTGAACATCACCCTGAACACACCATCCCCACTGTGAAACATGGTGGTGGCAGCATCATGTTGTGGGGATGCTTTTCTTCAGCAGGGAAAGGGAAGCTGGTCAGAGTTAATGGGAAGATGGATGGAGAAAAATACAGGGCAATCTTAAAAGAAAACCTGTTAGAGTCTGTATAGACTTGAGACTGGGGCGGAGGATCACCTTCCAGCAGGACAAGAACCCTAAACATGCAACCAGAGCTGCAATGAAATGGTTTAGATCGGAGGTCGGCAACCCGTCAATCGCGATCTACCTGATGATCACAGCGACCTGACAGGTAGATCGTGACCTGACATACCTGACATCCTGATGGCACCTGCCAAATGTAGATAGAACAGCCGAGCAGCTGTCCCGATCACATCCCACAGCACACACGCAGAGCTGCAGCAGGGTGCAGAGTGCGCTCCTGCACTCGGCACTAGTGTAGACAGTAATACGTTCTGTCAGGTGGAGTGATCTCCACCCGACAGATGATTTCTAGTCCCCGGCCTCTGACTGGATGTCATTCAGAGGCCAGGAAGCAGGAGAGGAAGATAGTGTGGCGCTGGCACAAGCACAAGCACCGTAAATGCAAGTAAAAAGTTTGTTACAGTCAGGGGGGAGGGGATCAGCGAAGAGGTTAATGGCGGCATGTGCCATTGTTAATTACCCCTTTATTCTGGATTAGAGGTCATTGGCAGTGTTTAATAACCCCTTCATGCTGCAGCGCAAAGGAGTTAATTAACACTGACAATCGTGCTACTAATGCAGTTAATGGGTTAATTAACGGTGACTGGTAACTAATGCATCAGTGACCAGTAGCAGCATATTAACCTCTTCATGCTGCATTAGTGGCACCAGTGTCAATGTTAATTAACCCCTTTATGCTGCAGAAACAACTATTTTTAGCCTATTTATAGGCCACTCAGGTCATGTTATCTCACCTGTGTGAGCCAGTGGTGTATGCAGGGGAGAGGAGCAAGCACCAATAACAGCTGTGACATGGGAACCTATGGGTGACACCACTGCTCCAGGTTTTACCAGCCATTGTCAAGCGCTGTTTCCTCTGCAGCAGCAGCTGGCTGACGCAGGAAAGATCTCATGACCGGACGGGGGCAGGCTGAAAATAGGTAAGTTTGTCCTTCTTCTTTTTTTTTACACAGTGACATTTGTTTATTTATATTTTTTATACGCTTTCTTTATGCCATTATTTTAATTGGGGCCTTGCTAGTTATTATCTTAACAAAAAAAAAATGTAAAAAAAAAAAAACATGATCTTTGGTCTCTTCCATGTTGCTTAGGTAGATCTCCACTTCTCAAAGGTTGCCTACCCCTGGTTTAGATCAAACATATTCATGTGTTAGAATGGCCCAGTCAAAGTCCAGACCTAAATCCAATTGAGAATCTGTGGCAAGACTTGAAAATTGATGTTCAGAGACGTTCTCCATCCAATCTGACAGAGCTTGAGCTATTTTGCAAAGAATGGGAAAAATTTCATTTACGAGATGTGCAAAGCTGGTAGAGACATACCCAAAAAGACTTGCAGCTGTAATTGCAAGAAGCTTCCTGATGACGCAATGGGTATTGCGAATCGCGTAGAGGCTGTTGGGACTTTGTTGTTGTGCAATACGGACGCCGGTAGCCGCTAGCAGGGGATTGGAACTTGGGCTTCATGCAGTAGAGGGGAACACATGCTTATCTAAGTAGAACCCACATATATGGCTGGATAAGCTTGGTGTTGGCTTAAAGACACCGCAACATGTGAGTGCAATCTGTTTTTATTACTTTTTAATAAACTAGTTGAGAAATACTACACTATGATGGTCCCATATGTTCTTTTATAAGTTTAAATATCCATGGGTTTTGAACCATTGAAAGTTGATCGTTGGGAAGGAGTGGTTATCCGTTTAAATGAACCAAAGGCGAGCATTTATTTGATCTCTGGTGAGTGGCCATTTCGCAAGGTGGTGGTGACACTTAAGGGTGAAAATTGATGTGAAAGCAGGAAACACACACAAAGAGCGATTAAAAGTTGTTGATTGTTCAAGGACTTTATTCTGATTATGGATCCCAAACGAAGACATCACACTATATATATTATATAAATGTTATATATTTGTATATATATACATTTTTTTCTATATATTTCTTTTTCACTTATGACTATTAGCATTAGGTTTATTGTAGGCTTCTGTTCCTAATGGCAACCTAGTAACACTGTTTATATACCATTTTTTGGGGATTAATGGTTGAGCAATGGTGGTATTAGCATATGTGCGCACAGAGTGTTAGAGCAAAGCTATATGATTTATTTGAATGTTTTTTTTGCAGTTAGCACAGTCCATTTTCTTACTATATATTTAAAAATTGACACATTTCACACATCTGCAGGTGCTCAATCTTGTGACTTGGTGTACATCAGACACTACAATCTGTACTTTGTCATGTAACTGTGTATATATTCCTTAAGCCCCTTATAATGTCTCCCACCGATAGGACTGTGAATGATTCATATCCTCATAGAAAAAAATGTCTTGGGCTGGTTAGAACATAGAAAGGTGTGTGTGCTGAAGGAAACAAAGACTGACGGAATTCTGATGGGCGGCTCACTTCCTTCGTACTTAAGCTTGCTATAGAGAAGATCTGGTTCATAAGCTGGTTTGCACTGAGCAGTAAAATAAAAGTGTGCACACACAGATTGAGTAGATTGCAGTAAATTCTAGGCTACAATGTGTCATAATAATAATTAACTTTAGTTCTATGAAGTAAGGCAAAATGCCATGGTTATGCCTTACTATCACTGGCTTAATTCAAGTAATATATATCAAATTCGGCCATAAATGGTCATATATCACTGATTATTAATGTGGTGTTCCACTGTCTATAATGTTTTTTTTTTTCATAATTACAATCATTACTATAAAAGAATATAGCACTCACTTGTTCCTTTTATAATTACTTCAGCATGCCTTTTTCGCCCCTGAAATTAAGTTATAAAACCGTCTCCTGATGGTTGTCATCTTGCCTGTGGGCATGTGAAGCCCACAGGCATCCTCTTCCAGGATACGGTGCTGCTGATCGACCAGAATGCACCACCCGTTCTTTCCACGATCTTGCGCATGCGCAGTAATGCGCCGTTGTGGCGCTGTAAAGTATACAAGTTGCCATAACAAAGGGCGGCGTCTTAGGAAGTGCCCGCCCCATTGTTATGGCAACCTAGCCCTCGGTGCTGCTCAAAGACTCCTGGGAAATGGTGACACACATCTCCCAGGAGCCTTAGCGAGCCGGGCAGCCGAGGGAAGTGACGTTTCTAGCCCGGGCTATGGAAGAGGCAGATTTCGTGGGACCACCTAGCAACAGGGAGAAATAGGTAAGTGCATTTTTTTTATCCAATTATTGTTTATCAGATGTGATGCAGATATAAAAAAAGTTGTAATTTTGGGGGAAACACCACTTTAAGCCGTTCTTGGCCATCTTGAAATCAGTAGGGGCCTTCAATGGCTAAAAGAGTAATTCTTGTACAGATAGATGCTCCATTCTGTTTTCCTTTAGAGTGGGTTCATTCTTTTCCCTGATAAGCAGAAGAACAGAAGAAAGATTGATGTTCCTCACATGCACAGCTAGAGTCAGGTAAGTTTTCCGGGGATCTAGAAAGCTGTAGCAAGCATGTGGCATATGTGTGAAACAGTGAACTGACCCTGGAACATGAACACCTGCAGACTGTGACACACAGAGGTGGCTGTGAACTGTCTGAGAGAAAGGTGAGGGTGTCCATTGCCAGAGATGAAACAGAGGCTTGGTTTATGAAAGTTCTCTGGAAAAACTAGCATGGATCCATCTGGGAATGCTAGGTGAACTTTTTAGAGGTCAATATCAACTGTGTAACTTTTTACACCACCACTGAGGAGTTTTTTTTAGTATCCTTTTGTAGTGGAATTGTTGGTGATAAGAAGCCCTTACATTCTTTCCTGCAAGTTTAACGGTTACATTTGGTGGGGTGTTCTTTGAGCAGCTGCACCTGAGCTGGGACAGTACAATATTCACTTTGTAGTTATGTGATTTAAATGTATTAGTTTGAACTTACTGTCAGAGGGATGCTGTGTCATTGGCATAATGCAAGGGAGGCTGAGGCCATGTTAGCTTGGGTGTACCTATGGGATTGATTTACTAAAACTGGAGAGTGCAGAAACTGGTGAAGCTGTGCATGGTAGCCAATCAGCTTCTCAGTTTGTTCAATTTAGCTTTGACAAAAAATCCTGGAAGCTGACTGGTTTCTATACAGAGCTGTACCAGATTTTGCACTCGTTTGAGTAAATCAACCCCACATGTCCAAAGCCAGAAAGTACTTGCCCTAGGTTTCACAAACAATGCTTGTTGGGGAGTTTAAAAACGTAAAGCCCAAACTAACAAAAACATATACCTAAACCTAAAAAGGTTTGCAGTTTTTACTTTAAACCGTACCAAATTTTTGGTTGTAACTCTGCTTATGCAAAGAAAAGTCCAACAGTCACTGAGTCCAAACCACTTTTAGGGAGCCCAAAAGTGTATGATAATTGTCATCATTCAAGCACAAGTAGGTGGTGAGGGGTGATTCCCAAGATAAAGAAGGGGTTATGTGGGGGACAAAGCTCCTAGCCTGGCAGCAGTATTCCAGAAAGAAGTACTGGATGGCTGTGGTGAAGAATGTAATTAAAAGCAGCACTCAAAACTCTCCTCTGGGTAGGTCGCTTCAGGGAGTCCATCCATTCACTGGCAGCCAGTGGATTATCAAAGAACTTGACCATGCTGCTGTGTGGCACATGCAGCTTATATGCTATATTGACGCTTCGGCCCCACAACCACCTCCTTATTTCAGTGAAGGATCTGTGATATTTTTGCATTTCCACAGCAAATTCTAGGAACAACAGAAATGTTTTCAACAGGGATCGCAGGGAGTGCACAGGTAGCCAGTTTTAGTAAATCAACCCCTGTTACTTACTTAACTAACTAAAGGCATTTCAGCTTCTAGTAGGGTGTGTTGCAAATTTGGCCTTATTATTAGACCACAGAACTTAGGACTTCACATGCCTCCTGGCAAACTGTATATGAGATTTTAGGTGAGTTTTAGTGGTTTTAACATCCATTTTTAAATAATAATTCTTATTTGTTCCTTTGATATATATTTGTATGTCTGATTGTTTTCTCTGATTTATACAAAAATTTGCAATCCAGAATTCATTCTGCCATAAATCCTAAGTGGATTGTTCTTAGATATACCCACTTTTTTACAAGGAAGAACTTTTTAATGTATTCCTAATTATGGTAAAACAAAAGAGCAGTGGCAAAATGTGATGTGCTGTGTGTTCTTTAATAAAATTGTATTTTGTAATATAACTTTATGACAGTTCTGAAGACCAGGTAAACCAGAAAAACAATATTTAGAGTTACCGGTAACAGATATTGAGATATAAATGTGTATTCTTTAATATAAAGAATGGTTTTAGCAAAGAATAAATAAATAAACGTCAGAAGCGACTATACATTAAAAAGGAAGATGCTTACCTCACTGCTGTCCTAAGCAAGAACACATCCACAAACCACTCTATTGTTGTAAAGTTTTAGCACAGGAACCGTTTCTAAAATAACATTTTGTCACACTGATGCGAACCGGCACCATTATCGATTTCCCTTGTCATGTGATTCTGTGTGACTCAAGTCGCATTAGAATATGCACCGATGTGAACCAGCACTGAGTATCAGTGCATCAGAGTGGCCAGGCTTTGGCACAAAAGGTGACAATTCAGACCATAAGTTATCCTGAAGTCACAGGTTTATTGTCTTTTTATATTTCGATTTGGAATAGTAAGTATCATAAAGGTTTCTGTTTGCTCGTTGTACCATTTTATGTCTCTATACCTTTAAAACAGAAAAACAAAATTCCATTGCACTGTTGACTTTGTAACCCGCGGATCAGGAAATTCAATTGGTGGACTAGAAATAAGCCATCCAGGCCTTTTAAATGAATGGCCCAAAGAAATAGTGCAGTCAGGGAACACCAGTATACACAATTCAAATTCCTTACATTCGGTATAGTAGTATAACTCTTCCCTGTAATTAAGTACAGGATCACATTGTATTTACATACAGTCACATATTAAAAATCTGGCAACAGTTACAGTAACACATTTATACTGTACTTTCCTGGCCAATTATGAAGATTTATCTAAGGAGATTAGCTGGACTGGCCCCAGTCTAAGCTTTTAGAAAGCAGTTTATTCAGCTTAGCAGACTTTAAATTTGTCTCTAGCAAACAACAGAAGCTTTCTAGGAAAGCCGCTGTCAATCATTGTTATGAAAAGATCTTCTGCTGGATTTCTGTACAGTTGTACAGTATAATGGGGGTCTGTGTGCATCTCTCTTGGTGCATCTGACCAAAGCAGCACCATGGCTTCTAGCTTTATATGAACAATTTAGGAGATTAGGAGAGAGGAGAGATTAGTTTGAAGATTGCAATAAACAATCATTTTGTCCCGTGGATTTGTTACTTGTGGAAAAAAAGTTTCCTTTTTTAATTTGTATCTACCTTTGGACAAATGCTTTAGTATACTGCACATCAGGGGTGCTGAAATTAATCGATGCATCGCGATTCGGATGTCCCCGATGTGGCAATGATGCATACGACTGAAAAATTTGATTGCCGGGTGATGTCATCCTGACTTGCCCCGTCCCTCCTGGGAGAGCGCTCTGAGCGTATAGTTGATAAAATTACTGTTTTAATAAATCCTGTGTTACAATCAAGTGCCCCACTGTATGTGCTATTTAAAAAATATGGAGCTTCATACCTCATTTCTCAGTGTGTGTGTACATGCAGCTCATGTGACTGTCCGGCCCACCTCTCTCCTCTCACGTCTCTCCTGATGTCAGCGGGGAATTTTCAGCCTCGCCCGCCTCTCTTCTGATCTGATAGCTACAGTCAGCGGGCGGGGCTGAGAATTCTCCGCTGACGTTAGGAGAGACGTGAGACGTTATAGGAGGATAGGAGAGAGGAGAGAAGTGGGCCGGGCAGTCACATGAGCGGCAGGTACACACACACTGAGAAATGAGGTATGAAGCTCCATATTTTTTAAAAAGCACATACAGTGGGGCACTTAATTGATTGTAACACAAGATTTATTAAAACACAGTTATTTTAACAACAGTAAGTAGAGTACAAATGTGTTTGTACTCTACTTACACCTCATACACACTGTGCTGATAGTTCCCTGGCTTCCCCATTTGCACATTCCCCTGTTAACTCCTAGTGTGCTGAAAGGTGCCAACGGGGAAGCCAGGGGAACTGTCAGCACAGAGACAGTACAGGGAACTTCACAGGGCTGTTTGTCAGCTGTGAATTGTAATCCCTCCTGACCTCCCAGCAGCAGTGTGTGTGAATGACTGTACCCTGTAGTGCACCGGATTAGTGCACTTTTTAAGGGAATGAGGTTATTTTTAATTCAAAGAAGAGTTCCAGTCATTTTTTTGTTTATTAAAAGCCAGCAGCTACAAAAAAAAGTGTACCTTCTGACTTTTAATAAAAAGACACTTACCTGTCCCACAATCCAGCGACTTGGCCACCCAAACCCTCCCTTCTCTCCCCCGCCTGTCCACGGCGCCTGCCGATACTACTGTGGGCATCCGGCTTGCAAACTCTGGATAGACTTGTGCCCATTAACACTGATGTGCTGAAACAATGCGCACCACTGCAGCACACAAATCAATGTGTTGTGGTGCACTCTATAAAAAAAAAATGCTGAACAATTAAAGCGATAGTAAACAAAAAAAATCTCTGCAAGGCAATATCATAATGTGACTTACCTTAAAACAAAAACTCTTGACTGCTGACAGGGCTTCCATCTTCACCTGGTCTTCTTTCCATGTTTGAGGGCTCTGGCTGTCTTACTGGCCAAGCCGCAATGACGTCCTTCCCACGTATGCGTACGTGAGTCTCGGCCGCGCACACAGTTCTGACGGAAAGGCACGGGTATACCGTTCCTTCAGAGCGCACTTGTTTAGGAGATATTAATTTTACCTACAGGTAAGCTTTATTATAAGCTTACCTACAGGTAAAAATAAAAACAAGAGTTTACTACCTTTAAAATATGAAAGCAAAAAAAATCACAATACCTTGCAATACCCTGCAAATAATCACTTCCCCCAGCGCTCATATTTTCCAATTAACAAACCAAACTTCAAAAAAAAAAAAGCAACTACTATAAAATATAACGTGAAATATATGCTTCAACTTCCTCAAAGAAAACAAAAGCATTAGCAGCACTTCATATAAATATTTAAAAAGCCCTAAAACAAAGGTGATTGTATTGCATGCAGTGAGTCCTAAATTGTTCACATCAGGCTGAGTGGGATATGATGTCACAGGTATACTTCATAGGTCCCTTCACCACACCTCATGGGATACCACTCCCTGTCGATATTGAATTCACCAGATATCAAAAACAAATACGTGTTAAACTTCATGCAAATTGCATATAGGAATCCTTCTCTCATCAACAGATCATTGGATGGACTACACCTTTAACACAAACACCTTACTCCAACAGAAATCACCTGTATAGGAGGATCCTCCCCTCATTAGCAATGATTTTAATGCATAAAAAGAATGGTCTCATAGCGTGATACTATTACAAAAGTTTATTGCCAAAGCAACCCCCCTAAGCTAGTTAAAAGCATATAAACAAATCGGGTCACACTTCAGACTGTGTATAAAATCTCACAGCTCCTTGGACTGACTTGTCGTGGGGATTCCCGGGTTGAGCTGCACAATCATTGACTGACCCAGTAGCCACGTGGTCACGTTTTTCATCATTGACTTCATCAGAGGGCATGGCCACCAGGTGCGGCTCATTCTATTTATAGGCTAGCGCCAGAGTATTTAACCCTGCATGTGCTCACTATTCAAAAATCAAGACAGAACACCGCCACATCCTGTCTGCGTGGACATTCTGGGATCAACTATATGTGGTGCAAATAAACGTCATCACCCCCCCCAATGGATGGCGGTCACATATTAAACCATCGCATCCATCGGTCCACGATTCCGATGCAGCACTCACCCCACATACTAACAAATGTTTCCTGAAATAGGTTTATGCCAATTCCAACTTCCAATTCCAACCGGATCATGTATGGGGCTGTATACGCGTATATTTACTCATTGTAAATAGGGAAATAGCTCTTTATGAGCTCCCATTAAAAAAAAAAAAAACTCAAAATACACCACATACATTGTCCCATTTCTCACTCTAACATATACATATACGAGTTTCTGGATGTTATTGATTGGAATTAAGTAATTTTATATAGCTTCCTTGCACGATTTTATATATATACAGCCCCATACATAATCTGATTGAAATTCGAAGTTGGAATCGGCATATGCTTATTTCAGGAAACATTTATTAGTATGTGGGGTGAGTGCTGCATCAGGATTGTGGACCGATGGACGCAATGGTTTAATATGAGACTGCCATCCATTAGGGGGGGTGATGTCGTTTATATGCATCACATATAGTTGATCCCAGAATGTCCCCGCAGACAGGATGCGGCGGGGTCCTGTGTGTATTTTTGAATGTCGAGCACATGCAGGGTTAAATACTCTGGCGCTAGCCCATAAATAGAGTGAGCCACGCTGGGTGGCCATGCCCTCTGACAAAGTCGATGACGAAACGCATTGGTGCGTGACCACGTGGCTACTGGGTCAGTCAATGATTGTGCAGCTCAACCTGGGAATCACCGTGGCAAGTCATTACGAGGAACGGTGACAGCGTATATACACAGTCTAAATTGTGACCTGATTTGTTTATATGCTTCTAACCTTTTTGTATCTTGTAAATGCAATTGCTTAGGGGGTTGTTTTGAAAATAAACTTTTGTAAAAGTATCATGCTTTGAGACCATTCTTTTTGCATAGGAATCATTGCTAATGAGGGGAGGATCCTCATATACAAGAGATTTCTTACAAGAGAAGGTGTTCGTGGTAAAGACGCTACTCCATCCAATGTTCGGTTGATGAGAGGAGGATTCCTATATGCAATTTGTACAGAGTTTAAGCAGTATTTGATTTTGAGATCTGGTGGATTCAATATCCACAGGGAGTGGTATCCCACAAGCAGGGCAGGACTCAGGGTGGTGGGGGCCCCTGGGCTTGAGTCACTTTCGGGCCCTAACTTCTATACATTACCGTATTTATCGGCGTACAACACGTGCCGGCGTATAACACGCACCCCAAGTTAAGGAGGGAATTTTAGGGAAATTTTTTTTTTAGGAGGGAGGTTTAAGGAAAAAATGTACATTTAAATGCCCATCAATGCAGCCTTATCAGTGTCCATCTGCAGCCTTGCCCATCCATCTGCAGCTTTGTCCAGTGTAATTGCAGCCTTGCCTCAGTGTCATTTGCAGCCTTGTCATTGCAGTCTTGAAGTTTAAAAATGGGGCCACCGAGATACAGAGTCCTGTGTATCTCGGCGGCTCTCGGGTCCTCTCGCAGTCCCGAGCAGAGCAGAGAGTAGCCGAGTGAACTCGGCTCACAGTCACTGTGCTTTGTCCATCATAGGGCGGGACTGGGCGTGACTGTGAGCGGAGCCGAGTACACTTGAGCCCAGTCAAGCCCAATGGTAAGTCCGACCCTGCAAACAAGGTGTGGTGAAGGGACCCATGAAGTATACCTGTGACACCATATCCCACTCAACCAGATGTGAACAATTTAGGACTGCGTGAAATACAATCACCTTTGTTTTGGGACTTTTTAAAAATTTATGTGAAGCGCTGCTAATGCTTTTGGTTTCTATGAGTAAGTTAAAGCATATATTTCATGAGAGTTTACTACCACTTTAAAATCTGTGTTGTGTGTTGGCAGCTAATTTAAAGGAAATAGGCTCTGCCTGGCCCAAAAGTCTGAAAGAGCTCTAAACATTTAAGGTTAGTAACATACAGTAGAAGCGGCTAACTCTGAGATTAAAGCGGATTTCCAAATACAAAAATACTCCAATCTGATGAGGGTCTCTGTATAAGAACATAGGACCCCTTATTACTGCAGCCTAATGTTTTCAAAGTCCAGCTGTGAGTGAGATCCAAATGTGATGGTTAGAAAGAATTATAAAAGAAAATGTAAAACACAGCAATGAAACTAGATTGTGGAGGAAGGTAGAAGTAACAGGACTAAAGCCTGGTACACACTTACCGAAAGTTGGCCAGTTTAGCAGGAACTTGCCAACCTTCTGTATATGTATACCGCTGTTTGTTCAACAGAAGCCAATCTAATCTCTGGCTTCTGTCAAATGGTCTTGCTGGAAAACCAGCACAGTTTTTTGTTTTCATTCACCCACCCGCTGGTTGAATAAAAAAAAAAAAACTGTGTGTGTGTATACCCAACTTTAGTTGTAGGAGGAGGGGAGAGCAGGCAGCAGAGGCTGGATAGTAGTGGAGGAGGAGCCAAAAAGATCACATTGTGATTGGATAAATATATCCTTTGCTCCTCTGTGGGTCCGTCAAAAAGATTTAATGGAAGAGGTTTCATCTCACTCTCTCTCTATAAATAAAACAATTCTGCTATCCCATTGGGACTTCAAAGTTGGGCCCTACAATCAAAGAGAGCAGATCGCTATATTATGGTTTGCACTTGCCATTGACTGCAAGTTCTACTGTGATTGATGTCCTAATAGACACCAGCAAAAGATAACATATTTGTACTGGCCTTGGGGGCAAATTCTCACCTGGCCTAGTCCTTTCATGGCAACACCCTATGTAAGTGAATCAAACCTGCTGCATGCAGGGAGAAAAGCATTGAGGTACAAACAGCTAGGCTGCTGAATGTGGGTGCTTGGAAAAAAACTTGGTGTGAAAGCTTTATTAACCACTTCAGCCCTGGAAGGATTTACCCCATTCCTGACCAGAACACTTTTTGCGATTCAGCACTGCGTCGCTTTAACTGACAATTGTGCGGTCGTGCGATGTTACACCAAATCAAAATTGACCTCCTTTTTTCCCCACAAATAGAGATTTCTTTTGGTGGTGTTTGATCACCTCTGTGGTTTTTATTTTTTGATCTATAAACAAAAAAGGAGCAACAATTTGGAAAAAAAAAGCAATATTTTAAAATTTTTGCTATAATAAATATCTCCAAAAAATATATAAAAATGTATGTATTCTTCTACATATTTTTGGTAAAATAAAAATTGCAATTGCGCAAAAGTTATAGCGTCTACAAAATAGGGGATAGATTTATGGCATTTTTATTATTATTTTTTTTTTTAAATTAGTAATGTCGGGATCACAGACCCTTTTGACACTATTTTGGGACCATCATCATTTATACAGCGATCAGTGCTATAAAAATGCACTGGATACTGTGTAAATGACACTGGCAGGAAAGGGGTTAAACACTAGGGGGCAATCAAGGGGTTAAGTGTGTCCTAGGGAGTGATTCTGTGGGGGGATGGGCTCACTTCAACATGACAGAAATAACTACTCCCGATGACAGGGAGCAGTAGATCTCTGTCATGTTGCTAGACAGAACAGGGAAATGCCTTGTTTTCATCTCCCCGTTCTGCCGATCCGTGACACGATCCCTGGACACCGGCAGACAGAGTCTGCGGGACCCGCGGGCACGGTCATGCAGAACGCCCACTAGCCCCGCAAATTAAAGGGGACATACAGGTATGCCCATTTGCCCACCGCTGCCATTGTGCCAACGTATATAGGAGAAATCTATAACTGAACAGTTATCACTGAGTAGATCTTAAATCTCCCCATCGGGACCACTTATTCTGGGAACTACTCTTAAATGTTAACTCTTAAATCTGACGCTAGGTCCATTTACAATTGAGCATGCTTGAGTAAAATATTTGTTAAATGCAAACTACAGTATGACAATGGTGCAGTGAATAAAATACTATCACAGCTAAAGGAATGTTTAAATGGGGCTTTTCATTAAGGAAAGAGGTGCTGAGTTAAGATATTTGGGCCAATCCCCCTGTGCACTCTGTAAACCATCAGTGATAAGCTGACTCTACATTTGGCTTACTGTGAGCTTACTGAAACAGTAAAAACTGATGAACACGCTAGAAGAGGGCAGAGTCTAATTACAAAAAAAAATGGTGGTTGCAGTAATTTGGCTATAAATGGGTCCCATGCTTCAATGTGACATATGTTCTTCCAGGTCTCCAACTGCTATCATGCCCCAGCCAGCAGTGTTATGGACAGGACACATAATGCCTTAAGTGGCAACTTTTAAAAGTATTTAATTATAGTATCTGCTAAAAAAAACACCTCATTAGTTTGGGAAAACAGATTTGCAATACTAAAAAAAATCTGACAACTAGATTTGAATTCACTTTATTGCTCTCCATATGATACCTTTTATTGATCTCCATGACATTAAATCTGGGTAAATCAGAGGCTATGTTAGGAAGAGATACCTTGAAGCCTTGCAGTCCCATTTTATTTATGGGTGGGTTTACACTGGTTTCACCATTTGAGTCCCCAGGCTACACATGTAGCAAAGATCTTCTATATACTCACCTAATATCAAGTAAGCCCCTCTTTCGACACCACAACAGCTCTGAGCCATTGAGGTATGGACTCCACTAGACCTCTGAATGTGGGCTGTGGTATCTGGCACCAAGTCATCAGTAGCAGATCCCCTAATACTTGTAAGTTGCGAGCTGGAGCCTCCATGGATTAGACTTGTTTTTCCAACACATCCCACAGATGCTTGATTGGATTGAGATCTAGAGAGTTGAGGCCAAGCTAACACCTCAAACCATTCTTGAACCATTTTTGCAGTGCCGCGGGGTGCATTATTCTACTGAAAGAGGCCACTGCCATTAGGGAATATGGTTTCCATGAAGTGGTGTACTTGCTCAGCAACAATGTTTATGTAGGTAGTACATGTCAAAGTGACAACCACATGAATAGTGGAACCCAAAGTTTCCCAGCGAAATTTTGCCCAAAGCATCAAACTGTCTCCGCTGGCTTGCCTTCTTACCATAGTGCATCCTGGTGCTATCCCTTTCTCCAGGTAAGCAACGCATGTGCACCTGGCCATCCTCATGATGTAAAAGAAAACGTGATTCATCAGACCAGACCACCGCCTTCCACATTGCTCTGTGGTCAAGTTCTTATGCCCACTGTAGGTGCTTTTAGCTATAGACACAGGTCAGCATGGGCACCTTGACCAGTCTGCAGCTAGGTAAGCCCTATATTTAATAAACCGTGATGCACTGTTTGTTTTGACACCTTTCTTTTGGAACCAACAACTTTTTCAGCAATTTGAGCTGCAGTAGCTCTTCTTTTGGATAACACAGGCCAGCCTTCGCTCCCTACATGCATCAATAAGCCCTGGCCACACATGACCTTGTCTTCAGTTCTTCAGTTCTTCTTCCTTGGACCACTTTGGTAAGTCTGGACCACAGACAGGGAACATACCACAAGAGCTGCAGTTTTGCAGTTGCTCTGAACCAGTCGTCTAGCCATTGCAGTTTGGCTCTTGTCAAAGTCGCTTAAATCCTTATGCTTGCCAATTTTCTGCTTTCAACGCATTAACTGTAGGGACGACATGTTCACCTGCTGCCCAATATATCCAACCCACTTTCATAATGTTAAGGTTCATTGGTGTAAAGTCCTGTGAAAAAGTATTTGCTCCATTCCTGATTTTTATTTATTTTTTTGCATATTTGTCACACTTAAATGATTCAGATCATCAAATACATTTTATTATTACAGAAAGATAAGCCAAGTAAATACAAAATTCAGGTTTTAAAATGATGATTTCGTTTTTTAAAGGGGAGAAAATCTGTCAGAACCTGCCTGGTCCTATGTGAAAAAGTAATTTCCCTCTTAACCTAATAAATGGTTGTGCCACCCTTGGCGGCAACCACTGCAATCCTGTATATATATATATATATATATATATATATATATATATATACACACACACACACATATACACACTGAATATATACATAAATATATACATTTCAAGCATTTTTGTTCTTTTAATTTTGATGATTATGGCTTACAGCTAGTGAAAACCCAAAATTCAGCATCTCCGAAAAACAGATTATTACATAAGACCAATAAAAAAAAAAAAGTGTTTTTAATACAGAAATGTTGGCTTACTGAAAAACATGTCCATGTACAGTATAGTATGCACTTAATACTTGGTCGGGGCTCCTATTGCATGAATTACTTCATCAATGCGGTGTGGCATGGAGGCGATCAGCCGGTGGCACTGCTGAGGTGTTATGGAAGCCCAGGTTGCTTTGATAGTGGCCTTCAACTCGTCTGCATTGTTGGGTCTGGTGTCTCTCATCTTCCTCTTGACAATACCCCACAAATTCTCTATGGGGTTTAAGTGAAGCAAGTTTGCTGGCCAATCAAGCACATTGATACCATGATCGTTAAACCAGGTATTGGTACTTTTAGCAGTGTGGGTAGGTGCCAAGTCCTACTATAAAATGAAATCAGCATCTCCATAAAGCTGGTCAGCAGAGGCAAGCATGAAGCACTCTAGAATTTCCTGGTAGAGGGCTGAACTCACTTTGTACATGATAAAACACAGTGGGCCAACACCAGCAGATAACACGGCTCCACAAATCATCACTGACTGTGCAAAATTCACACTGGACCTCATGTAATTTGGATTCTATGCCTCTCCACTCTTCCTCCAGACTCTGTGACCTTGATTTCCAAATGAAATGCAAAATGTACCTTTATCCAAAAAGAAGACTTTGGACCACTGAGCAACAGTCCAGTCCTTTTTCTCCTTAGCTCAAGTAAGGCCCTTCTGATGTTGTCTCTGGTTCAGCACGGACACCAGCCGTAGTCCACTCCTTGTGAATTTCACCCAAATTCCTGAATGGCCTTTGCTTCACAATCCTCTCAATGCTGCAGTTATCCCTATTGCTTGTTCATTTTTTTCTACCACAATTTTTCCTTCCACTCAACCTACCATTAATATGTTTGGATACAGCACTCTGTGAACAGCCAGCTTCTTTAGTAATGACCTTTTGTGACTTACCCTGTCAAGTCAGCAGTGTTCCTCATGATTGTGTAACCTACATAAACCAGGCTGCAAGACCATTTAAAGGCTCAGGAAACCTTTAACGTTCAAAAGCAGATCACTTCTTGTAGTAATCTATTTCTGTCTGCAATCAGCAGTTATCTGGGAGATGCTGGACAAAGCTGTAAGAACTCTGTCCCAGCCTCTATAATGATAGGAAGTACTGTGATGTCACTACACTACACAGAAGTGTTGTGTTTACAATGGTGTTTATAGGGAGCAGTAAGTAGAAGAATCAATAAGCCCTTGACCCCTGCTGCTGCTGCCAGCCAACAGTTCCAGCATTAATGCCATCAGGGGCCCGCTGGAGCCCCTGAGACTGACTGCCATTTAAAAATGGCACTGAGGATTAAAACTGTGACTGGAACGTGGTTCTATGCATATACTGACAAAAATTACTATAGTGTTTTAACCTGTGTGGCTGGTGCAGACGCATTAGGCAAGGAATGGATTTCAATAGTTCTCTGAACCCTATACATGAATTGCTGTGAAATTTGCTTATGCTACATAAACAATATGTAGGAAGGCTGGCCGCAGGCCAGCCTGAATTTGTGGGAGGAGCCCGGGGCTATATAGCCCTCCCTTCTCTGCCAGGTCAGCGTCGGCTCGAGTTCCGGGTCAGCGACGTCATTTCCTGTCAGACTGCCGGTTTGCGTTCCAGGGGATCTCGTGCATCACGGCACCACGGCTACTCGTTCCTAAAATCGGGCGATAGGTAGGAGAGGAGGGGAAGGTACAGCGCTGTTGGCTCGGGGGGTCGGGTGTCAACGAGGCAGATCCGGTGGCCGCGATTCGGGCGGCGGAGGAGGGGGGGGGTGTGCAGGCAAGGAGGGAGGGGGGGGTGATCCACATCACTGTCGGTGGCATGGCTGGGCGGTCGAGAGGCTTCAGCATAGGATTGCTGAAGCTTCTACTCAGAAGCGTCAGGAGTCATCTGGACGGCCTGTGAGAGGCTGGGCGCTGGGGGGATGGATGGTCTGACATCCAGCATCTGGGGAGGGGGGGGGGGGGGGGGGAAATCGGACAAGCATCAGGGACAATCTGTCCTGTTGGTTGTCTATTACATCTCAGTTAGACCCAGTGACACCAGCACTGGGTCTCTGTGCGTCTCTAGGCATGCAGGGGGAGAGGGGGGTGTGTGTCACACAGCAGGGATCACCATGCGCAGTGTGGGTGGGGCTGCAAGCATGTTCAAGCTCCATTCACAGGACACGGCCCTACGTTTCTTTCTCATTCAGGGGTTCGCTCCCCTCAGAGGGGGTGGCTCTACCGCATCAGGTGGGTTTTTGGTTTGATCTGCCATTTTATTGTTATTTTTCATGTTTTATTGCAGGTTCTGTTCCCTTTCAGGTGTTTGGTTTGGTTCTCAGGGATCCGTGCATTTCTCAAACGTCAGGTGTGTTCAGGGGTATGGTGGGGGGGGGAGGGGCGTCAGCTTGTCAGGGGTTTTTTCTTGTGTCTACATTCCTGCTGCAGGGTAAGTGATGTACTTGGTTTTTTCTCTGTCTGTCATGTTACCATGTTTTAGGTTCATCACCACGCAGGTGATTCGGTCATCTTGTCCAAAACTCACGCTAAAGCGGCAGGTGTGTGCGTCTTTTTTTCTGGTTTCAGGGGTTTACCTGTGTACAGGTCTGGGTCTATCACGTCTTTAGATCCTTACGGGCTAGGATTCACAAGTTTTGTACACAGGTTTTTTGGCCGACATTTCATACGTCGCACTTCATTTCCTACTCTTATTTCTGTACCCACCACGCTCTGTGGGTATCGTA
This sequence comes from Lithobates sylvaticus, assembly GCA_028564925.1. Taxonomy (NCBI): domain Eukaryota; kingdom Metazoa; phylum Chordata; class Amphibia; order Anura; family Ranidae; genus Lithobates; species Lithobates sylvaticus. Next base: position 147,650,167 of record CM053028.1, on the reverse strand, counting down.
GCCCTGAGTGGTCGTTATTAATTGCCTGTCCCAGCGTCACAGGTTGCTCGGGCTCACTCAGTACATACACTTAAGAGGGTTGCACTTCAGTTTTTCATTCACGCGCTGTTTGACACATGACTGCACCCACGTTTTCTGTAGGCCCGTCCAATAATGGGAGGTTTGGATGGTTGGTACGTTTCATTTCTCACGTTTGTTGTGTTTTCCACCTCAGATTTACCATGTCACACGTGTCGGAAAGCGACGAATTTGCGTTGATTCCTCCATCTGTTACCGGGGGGTCGGCGCACGGCAGCACCCCATCGTTGAGGAGCTGGACTGTGCCCAGGCTCACGGCGGAGCTTCGTCGTAGGGGTATTCCTTTTCCGGCCACGGCCAGGAAGGCAGAACTTTTTAGACTTTTGTCCTCTAGCCCGGCACAGCCTCTCCCTTCTACCAACATGTCGCAAATGTCGGTGCAAAATTCACTCACGCAGATCCATGCGTTATTAAACACGCTGTCGACTTCCATGTCACAGATGCAGGACAGAATGGAGGCGGTGGAAGCACATGCGGCCAGTGCGCAGGCGCCACCCGTGCCCCCACCTCCGGTCCTTCCCAGTGCTCCCGCAGGTAACGCGGCCATTTCCCTGCCTGTGGCAGCTCCTTGTCCATTAGCAACGCTCCCGTCCGTGTCTCCAGCACACTTCATTCCCGCAAATTTGAAGAACGACATTCTGGAGGGGAAGGATGTGAATTTGGCTTCATTACTCATAGCTTCACAGGACATCACGGAGAACAAATCCTATGCTTGCGGTGATGTGTCGGTTGTGCTGAAAAGCAAAGACCCCAGACTCAATCGCAAACTGAATGTGGCTGAGTTTGTGCTTGCATTCGGCATATTCCGGGACATCATCTGTGCGGTCAGTCCCGACAGGAGGGTGGAGTTGGATCTGTGTCTTCATAAGGTAGTTGATCTGGCGCATAAATATGGGGGATGCAGTTTTTATGACTACCACCGGTCTTTTTCAGCCAAGGTGGCGGCCACTTGGGCACAATTCCAGGTGGTCATGTGTTGGAGCAATGTAGACATGGAACTGTTCTGCAGACATTTTGCCAATCAGAAGTCCCCGGTTTGCAGCTCCTGCCAGTCCTCGGCACACACCTCTGCCTGGTGTCCTGTTTTTGAGGCCCCAGGCCCATCAGGGGTTAGTAAGCAGGGGGTTGGTGTCGCTTCCACGGGACCTTCGGGCCAGGTGGACAAGCTGGGCAGGACCATCCATTTTTTAGGGAAATCGCAGGTTTGCAATAACTTCAACCATTCCGGATGCAATTACAACCAATGTAGACTCCTTCACGTATGTTCTAATTGCTTCCGGGCTCATCCCAAATCTTCTTGTCTTGTAAAACCATTCAGTGCGGTATGACTAAGCCGAGTCAATGTTGCCGCTTTAGGGGTTTATCTAGAGGGGCACCCATCTGCAGATATCAGGCAATTCCTGATAGACGGATTCACATTCGGGTTCCACACAGGATTGATCACCTTGCCGACAGAGACATTCGAGTGTAAGAATCTTTATCTGCTGACCATCATGCCATGTTAGTGGACGATTTGTTGGAGATAGAGGTAGCCAAAGGTTTTGTGATTGGGCCTTTCACGGCATCACCTTTTGGTATGTGGAGGGTTAGCCCCATTGGGGTTGTATGTGGGAAATTTTCCAATAAATACCGTCTCATCTACGATTTGTCCGCACCTCATTTCTCACACGTCCCGAGTCTCAATTCACTGATTCCCTCGGAGGAGTTTTCTTTGAAGTATTCTTCCGTAGATTCAGCCATTCAGCTCATCCTTCAGGCAGGTAAAGGGGCTTGGTTGTCCAAGGTGGACGTTGCCGATGCTTTCAAGTTGCTGCCTATCAGTCCCACGCTGTGGCAATGGCATGGCATCAGGTGGCGGGGTCGCTATTTTTTCGCCACTAAGCTAACCTTTGGGTCCAAAAGCAGTCCCTGTTTATTTGATATTTTCGCCCAGGCTCTCCATTGGATCCTGGGTCATCACAAAAGCTGTCTGGGGGTGGTGCACTATCTGGACGATTTCTTGCTCGTCGAGAACCCCTGTCGGCCACCCAAGGACCTCCAGGGTCTCACGGATTTATTTGCCGAGTTAAATGTGCCACTGGCTGTGCACAAAGTGGAAGGGCCTGCCAATACCATCAATTTCTTAGGCATCACTCTTGATTCCAGTCGCATGATTGCGAGTTTGCCCAAGGAGAAGCTGGATAGAATTCGTTCTACTATCCATGCTTTCGTTCGGTCTCCGGTCCGCTCAAAAAGGGAGTTACAGTCACTCTTGGGCATGCTCAATCATGCGATGCGAATTATTCCGCAAGGCAGGGCTTTTGTTTCCAGACTATTGGCCCATTTGCCCCTGGTGCAGGACGTTGACGCATGTGTCAGCTTGCAAGCTGACGCACGTGCCGACTTGGTAATGTGGGACCAGTTCCTCCGGGACTGGAATGGCATTTCTTTGCTCATTCCTCAGCCTTCCAACTCTTCACCCAGGGTGTTCACTGATGCAGCTGCGTCAGTGGGGTTTGCGGCCATATGTGGGGCTGAATGGCTGGCTGGCCTTTGGCCCCAGGAGGTGTTTCAGTTGCCTAAATTTGCACAGACTTCTGCTTTATTTGAAGTCTACCCGATTGTGGCAGCGGCGGTCACTTGGGGACCAGTCTGGGCGGGAAGCTCAGTTATTTTCTTCACGGACAATCTGGCCACTGCCAATATCATTAACAAGGGTAGGTCAGGGTCCCTGGTCATCATGACCTTCATGCGCAGGTTGACTTGGTTGGGTTTGACGTACAGGTTCCATTTTCAGGGGGAGTTCATCAGTGGGGATTTCAATAGGGCGGCTGATGCTTTATCTCGTTTTAAATTCGACCATTTTTTCTTGCAGCACCCGGAAGCAGAACGGGTGGGCAAGCCGGTCCCCACATTTTCCCTGCTCACCATGGACTGACAAGGTTCTGGACTCAGGCGATTGGTTTGGCTAATACGTCATTATCCAGCAACACGTTCAAAGCCTACTCTACAGGGTGGAGGCAGTTTCTCAGCTTTTTGAGGCATCATCCTGCCACCGGTTCGTGGGATATCAAAGCGGTAATGGCGTTTGCAGCCTATTGCCACAGTGAGTTGGCTTTGTCTGCCAGTACCATTAAAACCTATCTCGCAGGTATACAGCATTTCAAATCCCTCCAAGACCCTTCTAGTCCGTCTATTTTTGCCGCTCACCCTCTCAAGGCCTTGCTGAGGGGTATTCTGAAATCTCAGGGTCCAGCACAGGCTTCCAGACTACCCATATCCGGTCAGATGGTTCGGGATATTTCGGATTTACTGTCGCTGTCCCCCTTTGGTGTAGGTCCCAGTCTGGTGCTCAAGGCGGCGGTATACTTGAGTTTCTTTGGGTTCCTCAGACCAGGTGAGGTTTCACGGGTCAACAACCATGCACCTTTTCTGTCCAAAAACAGTCTCCGCAGGTTCCCGGATCATTTCGCCCTACAGCTTAACAACAACAAAACTAGACAGGTGGGGCAGGGCTACGTGGTCAAGTTTTACAGTACCAATAGCAGGTGGTGTCCACTCCAGGTACTTGACTCTCTTGCCACGTTTTTGGTCACATCTCCGCCAGACAGGCCTTTGCTGCCATTTCCCTCAGATCCTCTAACGACCAAGCAGTTCATAGTTCACGTTAGGATATTAATCGCAAAGTTGGGTTTGAATCCTAAACTATTCACTGGCCACTCATTTAGAATTGGGGCAGCTTCTGCCGCTTCCAAACAGGGGGTGCCTCCGTTCATCATCAAACACATGGGGCGATGGAGATCCTCCTGTTTCATCAGGTACATCCCTGAACCGCATGCGGAGGTCAGCAGGGCGTTCGCTTGTTTATTGGATTGATTTGCTATCTTATTTCTATTAAACATTCTGTTTTTTGTCCTCACCTACTCATGTGTCTTTTGCCCTCTTTTCAGGTATACCGACCTATCAGGCCAAGGCACAACGCAGGTCTTGGGTAAAGTAGTAATCGGGTCTGGGAGGGCTCTGATTACAAGTAGGAAGGCTGGCCGCAGGCCAGCCTGAATTTGTGGGAGGAGCCCGGGGCTATATAGCCCTCCCTTCTCTGCCAGGTCAGCGTCGGCTCGAGTTCCAGGTCCCACCCTCCCGGTTCCCACAATCTTTTCATTCATACTCACTCAGTTCATCCATACAGGGTATGCCCTCTTTTCAGGTATACCGACCTATCAGGCCAAGGCACAACGCAGGTCTTGGGTAAAGTAGTAATCGGGTCTGGGAGGGCTCTGATTACAAATATTTGTGATTCATTTTTGAGATGTTATTTTTGATGATGTGGTTGATAATATATGGGGAAAAAATGATACCACTTAACCAGAATTCCAAGTTCATGTATTAGTCTGCATTAACTAATGACTGACCCATATCACTAGTTTTAAAATATTAGTATAATAACTCACCATTGCAATCATGCGGTCTCATGATTAATAGTGGAAAACTGCACAGATCTCTGTTTGGTGACATAAAAGATGACTTTTCCAGCCATCAGCAGTTTTAATCTGTGGACCTTAGCCAATTAGTTGATGCACTCATGTAAAACTAATCCCAAACAAGTACCGTGTAAATAATAAAACTGTAGTCATTCCAGGGTGTCCAAAACCATTATGTATAGGCCAAACCCATGATTCTTAAGGAGATTATGGGTCTGTAGCAAAGAAGAGTGGTAATCACAACTAGCCAAGGTTTTTATGAAACAAAACATTTATTGTACAGTAGATTTTGTTACACAGCGAATTCCAATTCAGTATTGATTACGCAGGTGATTACTGATTTCTTGAATTTCAGTAATAAGATTGTCCATTGTTCGAACTTCCTCAGCTAATTCAGTTGACAGTTCTCTACTTGCCACATCTGTAAAAATTTGCTGTAAAAAAAATAAAAATAAATAAACATATTTTACAAAGAAAACATTAAGAATATATGTGAATATACATAATAGCATTCAAAAAGTCTATAATAACCCAGAAATGTCCATGTTTTTGATAGCAACTTATAATTTTATTAACCAAAGTAGCATTAAATGCATCGGGAAGTACAGCCAATACATTAACTATGTCACAGCATTCTTCACATTCTATTCATCAAACTTTAGGTTCATCAAAGAATCCTCCATTTGCAGCAATTACAGCCTTGTAGACCTTTGACATATTAGCTTTCAAGAGGAAGTAAAGGCAATGAAAAAAAAAAAAAATGCAACCTGCAAGGCAAAGGCATAATGAACTAGTATGCATAGCATACTAGCTCATTATGAATAACTTACCTGAGAACGAAGCCCCCCAAGCGGTCCTCCTTCTCCACCACTGCCATGTATCCCAGAGTCACTTCCGGGTCTAGCGGCACCGACGCTGTGATTCGCCGGAGCCGCGATGACGTCACTCCCGCGCATGCGCACGGGAGCTACCACTAGCGGCATATCGTTGTTAGCAGCGGCCTGCTCAATGTGCTTGCCTATCTTTTTGCAAATATCTCCTTAACCGTGTGCTTATGTCTATTTAATAATTGCCTGTATGTGCCATTGAAACATCTCCATCCAAAAACTAACACAGCTATCTGCTTTGCTTATGTCTATTTAATAATTTCTGGTAAGTTATTTTTGCTTAACCGTCTGTAGACCTGTCCACATTACAATGCTTTATTATCTCCCTTGTCTTACCCAAAACTATGGCCCGTTAACTTTAGTGCCCTCTTGCTAGTCTGTTTCTGAAGTAAGAATTTTGCCCTGTTAGAGAGGAAGTAAAGCCTCTTCCCAAAAAAAAAAAAAAAACGGAACCTGCAAGGCAAAGGCATAATGAGCTAGTATGCATAGCATACTAGCTCATTATGAATAACTTACCTGAGAACGAAGCCCCTGAAGCGGTCCTCATCCACGACCTTCTCCGCCGCCATCAAGCCCGGAGTGACTTCCAGGTCTCGCCGCTCCAGCGCTGTCATTCGCTGGATCGGCGATGACGCACGAAAGCGGCATATCGCCGGGATCTCGGCATGCGCAGTGCGCCTGCGCGCTGCTGTCTACGGCACATGCGCCGTAGACAGCGATACCTCTTTTTTTCTAAATATCTCCTTAACCATGTAGGTTTAGAAGATATTTCTTGGACCTACAGGTAAGCCTTAATCTAGGCTTACCTGTAGGTCAAAGTGGTCTGTAAGGGTTTACAACCACTTTCAGTTTCTTAAGAAATTTAGAAAATGTTAACATCTTAAGTAGGACATGATTTTTTGGCATTAAAGTGAAGCTCTTCCCACAAGAGCTTGATAAGATTAGGAGCTAGTGATTGTGCCAGTCAGTTCATCAAAGATCGTATTCTGGATTCAACACCAAATAGCTTTTGCATAGCTTAGGACGGAGGTATGCTTTGTATCTTTGTCCTGTTGCTGGATGAAGTGTGCTGACCGCATGACATTGTTCAATAAAGTGATAATTATTCTGGTTCATTATTCTTTCACTCTGCGTAAATCTCCCATCATACTGTACCAGAAACCAGTGGCGGCTGGTGCTCAATATTTTGGAGAGGGGGGTGACAAACAAACCTGTCCCCTCACTCACACGCCCCCCCCCCCCCCCCCACATGCACAGGTTGGCCTCGGTACACACTGCTCCCCACTCTCCGCACCGGCTCCCGCTCATCCTCCCGTCAGCAATCTGGGCAATCTCCGTATCCGTCTGCCCCCCCCCAGGCAGCTCTCGTTACAGAGATGACATCATCCCTTCAGACATGCAACTAATTCTCAGGATCTGGCCCCTCTTCCCACACACAGGTCATTGTTTTTCTGAAAGGGGTATCTCGGGATTCGGGCTGCTGCAATCTCCCCCTCGGCGGTGGGAGTGTGGCTTCCCCTGATGGAGAGCTGCAGCCAATACATGCTTCTGGGCTGGGTTTCTGACTGGGAGGACCGGCTCGTTGGTGCTATGGGCTCTGCTAGAAGGATGGTGCCCAGTGTAAGCTCTATGGAGCCGGGAAGGCAGCGATCAGTCCTAGGAGGCCAATGCTGCTCCCCATGGCCAAACCAGAAGTGGGTCTTAAGACACGATTGGCTGGTAGTCTTAAGACTTCTTAGCCAATCGGTTCTCAGGACCCGATTCCTGATTGGCCGGGAGGAGAAGCAGGAAGACATTAGCAAAATATTAATTTGCTAATGTCACACAACTGGGTGGGCTCAGTGCCCCCCCCCCCCCCCTGAGCCCACCCTTTTTTGAAGCCAATTAGAGCCTCCACCATTGAAATCCATGCGTTCGGAACCCTGCATGTAAATTAGGGAACAGGCGTATGGATTAGTGGCACCCCGGCCACCCTAATGGTGCAGCCGCCACTGACAGCACCAAAGGGATCTCATAAATGTCATTACATTTTCTCTGCCATGCTTGACAGAGGGCAAATAGCACTCCCCCATAATTTGCTGTACATCTCACATATACTGGTTTTCCTTAATCCAAACACCTCAAACCCAAACTCATCCATCCATAAGGCAATCTTCACACTGCTGCACTGCGGTTTGGCAGGTGTACCAGCAGTTTTCGTGCATTTAACCCATGGTTTTGCATACACTTTTTATTAGATCACATATTTTTGGTGCTTTACTGAAAGCACCAAAAGTCATACATGCTGCATTCTTGGTACGCTTTCAGATCTAAGAGAGAGTCTATAGGAAAACTTGAGTTAACTGCACAAAAACCATGGGTACACCTTGGCTGTGGCCACAGCACAGCAGTGTGAAACCGGCCTGATACTCTTTTGCAGTTGTTCACTGTGAAATGTCTTTTGTGCAGCCTAATATTTTTTTTTTTTTGTCAATTTTTAATCCTTTTTTTTTTTTTAAACTCTGACTCTGAGGCACTATATGTAAAACTATAGAGAAAAAAAGATATCCAGGTTAACTACATACAATGTGAAGAATTAAGCAAACTTCCAAAGAAAGTGGGAGCCCTGCATGGAACTGCCTGTCTGCTATAATCACATGGTCAGTTTAAGCATTGTATTATTACATAAATGGCTTTTAACATCACAGGTACAGCAAGTAATCTTCCCCCTTTCCCCTCCCAGCTTCTTCTTCACCCAAACATCAGACCCGGTTCAAAGAATGAAGACGTGATTTAACAAAAGTTTTCTTAGGCCCTCATCTGCTCCCTTCATCACAGCTGAATAGTCATAGGTGGGACAAAAAAGCGGAGGTCACTAAAAGAAAAACCCAGTAGCAGTAGGCAGGAGAAGTGCCAAGCACCACCGTAAGAGGGGAAGGCAACCAAGAAATATACTGCATAACCAGATGACAACGTATAAATTTATTAGGTTGAAAGGCAAAGGGACACCAACCCACCCCAGACACTTTGTATTTCATGTTGTTCAATAAATCAACAAAGAGAATTAAAGATTCATAAGATATGTAGCCAGGTGCTGGGCTACAGCAATATAAAAAAGGAAACATTGCATTTTATTAATCACCCCCTCTACTGTGGTACTGATGTTATGCTGAACTATTCTTCTCTGGACAGCAGGGGGAGAGCTAAAACCAAGCAAGCCCATAGACTTCTATGCAGTGCGCTGAGAATCCTGAGAGTTGTAGTTTGGGATGGACTATTTGGACTACAAATATGTCAGGGACCGATGTGACCAGAAATATGTGGACTGTCACAGAAAATCCAAGCACAGTTTCAGTATAAATAATTTATTAAAAGGTAAGTGAATATACAAAGTAAACGCCCCTCCAATATGGCAAACAGTGTACAAACCAGCAACCAAAACCCCAGTGACACACAACAAATGACTACCAAAAACATACATATTATTATATATATATATATATATATATGTGGGATACAATCATTATCGTAACAAGCCAGGGTCATACACGGGAGATCAAGCAAATAGGGGTTGGGAGGAAGACTGGACAGGGAGAGGGTAACAGGAGACAGAAAGAACAGACGGGAAAGGGTCCGGCTGTAGGGCAGGGGTCCAGGAACGGATGCCGAGTACAGGATACAGGATTCAGGCTACAGAAACACAGGTCTGGACACATGGTCAAAATACCAAGGCGAGGTGTGCTAGTAATCACCAGGTTTAAATGTGCTTCCTGCAATCAGTATCTGGTGATGCCTGATTACAGGAGATGATGTCAACTACAGACTGCCGAGATTCACCCACTGGTGGATGCTGGAACTGCAGCCCATGAAACCTTTTCCTGACAGTACTCCCCCTCGAAGTTGCGACCTCCGAATGCTCCAACCAATCGTAGGTGAAAAAGTCACGAAAAAAAAAAAAAATAAGAATGTCTCGTAAAGGCCAAGGAGCGCCGAGTTCGAAATCAGAAGCCTTGTTGCCGGGATACAAAATGAAGCCAAGTGTTCCACCACCTGGGTCTGGTAACTGGCTAGGTACCCCACCACTGGGGCTAGGATACTGGCTAGGTATCCTGTTGGACAGATTCTTAGAAGCATAGGTACGTTTATCCCTCAAAACATCAGGCATCCCAATACTGGGGTACCATGGGTCATTCGCAAACTTAGCCCTGGAGTCAAGTGACAATGCCGTAACTCTGACACCGGAATGTCTGATTACAACCATGTAGCTTGCCTGATCTCCAGGACTTGTTCCACACTGCAACGACCATCTAGGTTTCCAAAGGCACTGGTTACCCGACATGGGACCCTTAATGCACCTGAAGTTGTGGCGATCGCATCCGGGTTGTGGCAAGGCACAGGTGCTCTACAACTCCCCATGAAGCTCACCACTACCAAGGTCATGAAGGCAACTGTGGCTACCAATTGTGAAGGGTATGGTGCCATCAGAGCAATGTACTATAGGAGGGACCCAATTGAGGCAACTGAAAAAAGAACCTTAGGCAAAACAGGTAACCCATACCAGGTACCCAAAGACTCAGATGTGTCAGACCCAATGGCAAATGGAATCCTACCTTCCACATGACAATCCGGCAGGGCAGTAAGCATAGAGTCCATAACATCAAGCCGATCTTTGGTCAAAGGATCAACAGAGGGGGGCTGGAAAGCAAGCATTGGATCAACAGGCACAGGATTAACAGGCTGGGCAACGGTTAGAGACACATCAGGCTCGGCGACGGGCACATAAGGCTGGGCAACAGGTAGGGGCACATCAGGCTGGGGCACATCAGGCTGGGCGACAGGCAGGAGCACATCAGGCTGGGTTACAGGTAGGGGCACATCAGGCTGGGCGACAGGCAGGGGCACATCAGGCTGGGCGACAGGCAGGGGCACATCAGGCTGGGCGACAGGCAGGGGCACATAAAGCCAGGCTGCATCACATCAAGCTGGGCAATGGGCAGAGGCACAGCCGGCTGGGTAGCGGGAACTGGAACATCAGGCTGGGCAACAGACACAGAATCAGCAGTTTGGGCATCAGGAACCAGATCATCAGGCTGGGTATGAAGAACTGGATCATCAAGCTGGGCATCGGATCATCAAGCTGGGCATCAGGCACTGGTACAACAGGCTGGTCAGTGGGCACTGGAACATCAGGCTGGGCAACAGGATCAGCAGGTTGGGCATCAGGAATCGGATACACAGGAACTGGATCATCAAACTGGACATTGGGCACCAGGACAGCAGGCAGGGCAGCAGGCACCGGAACAAGCTGGACAGTGGGCACTGGAACAGCAGGCTGGGAAGCGGGCACCGGAACATCTGACTGGACAGCGGGCACTGGAACATCAAACTGGACAGCAGGCACTACAGGCTGGACAGTGGGTTTGGGTCTATCAGATGAAGGCCCAACCCTATTGGTCATCCATGAGGTAGAGGTTTCTTTTTAGGTTTTGCTACTGAAGAGCTGTAAGCGACTGCAGGGCTGTAAGCAGGAAGTGCAGCTAATGGAAAAGAGCGGGAGGATGGTAAACAAGAGGGAACAGTAGCTAAGGAGGATCTTTGAGGGATGGTTGCAGATAGCGGAGAAGAGGTAACTGGGTTGAAGCCAGGGTAGGTGCAGCAGGTGTAAACAGGGTACTGATATTTTATTGGTAGCAGGGTATACAGGGCTGCAACTGGGGTTGCTTTGGGTGATGGAGAAAGAGACCACTGAGCAGGCAGGTCTCTGGCAGCAGGAATGGGCGGTTGCAATCTGACTGAGGCTGAATGTAATAAATCTGACCATGCCTGTAGTAAAGGTTGAACCAAATTCAGATTACATACTGCCTGCCTAACCAGAGACTGCACTGCGTTAATACACTCTACCAACACCTGCTAAAACATGAGGAATAGTGCTCAAAGAAATAAACTGGGTCATCCTCCAATAACCACACCAGAGATTCAACCTGATCTAAACTGAAGGGGGGAGAAAAATCATCACTGCCTTTTGGCGTACTGGACAAGGCTAGCTCTGCACACACCTGAATCAAAGGCTAAACATCTTCAAACAGCATACTGCGCTGATAAACTAGAGAATGAGAAAGGCGGATACATTCTATAAGCTGGTCCTTGGCCCACTCCTTCAATATCTGATGGCAATACTCATTATGGTCTGTCACCGGTAAAGAAAAATAGACAATCTCTTCCGGATGCATTTTAGCACAAACAGCAGAACCAAGATGGCTCCTCTGTGCAGCCACTGATCAGGAATGGTCTTGGTATTATGTCAGAAACCGATGTGACCAGAAATATGTGGACTGTCACAGAAAATCCAAGCAGAGGTTCAGTATAAGTAATAGAATTTATTAAAAGGTAAGTGAATATACAAAGTGAACGCACCTCCAATATGGCAAACAGTGTACAAACAAACAACCAAAACCACACTGACACACAACAAATGACTACCAAAAACATATATATATATATATATATACACACATCTATAGGTGTGGGATACAATCGTTATCGTAACAAGCCAGGGTCATACACGGGAGATCAAGCAGATAGGGTTCGGAGGAAGACGTCTGAGCCACTGAGAACAGGACACCAAGTTTACCCTATCCATACTGTGTTCTATACTGCTCTTATTCCAAACGTAGACTGCACCTATACCAACCCTAGATTAAACTTTACTACTGCTCACTGCTGCACTTGAGGTGGCCATGCTACTGTATATGTTGATCTGGATGCCAAATGTAAATCTTATGCCTAGTCCTTACTGTTAATCACGTTGTTTGTTAAATTGTGTTATTACTATTGTAATGAGTTAATGTCTTGAGAAAGTCAAGGAAAAGAACAGAGGGCTCACCATATCCAGCGGCTCCTATGGTGAAGTGCTAAATATACAATGGGTAATTTACCAGGATAATGTATGGTTAAGGGGAAGCATAAAGACAGCAGTGTATTACCGAGAGAGTAATCTGTGAGTTATCATTGACATAGGAGACCAGGCTGGGGGAGTCAAGACAGTTGCCCAACAGTTTTCCAAATTAAAAGGGACAGCCTCTCCATTTTGGTCCAGGATCAATTACAAAGTTAGTATGAATATCACTATTGATAATACCCAATACAGCATTCTAATAGTGCAGAAACAGTTGGGCATCTCAACATGTGAATGAGATCCCCTGGGATCTGCTTTGATCATCATATTATATTATGACTATAGTGGCACACATGTCGTGGGGTGCAGTATGCTCTGTGCTGTATAAAGAGCTTAGTTCGTTTTTCTGACAGCTATAAGCAGGGCCCGAGTGGCCTACCGGGATACCGGGACATTTCCTGGTAGGCTGCCTGCCCTGGGGCCGCTTTGATCTTTAAGGGGGCGGGACTTTTATCACAGCGCGGCCAAACTTTTTACACTCAGCTCCGTGATACAGCGGGATATGCCCCCTGTGCGTAATGCACGCACTGACTGGTGAGGCTGCAATGAGGGCACAGTAAGGCGGCAATGATGGTGAGGCTGCAACGAGGGCACGGTAAGGCTACAATGATGGTGAGGGAGGCTGCAATGTGGGCACAGTAAGGCGGCAATGATGGTGAGGCTGCAATGAGGGCACGGTTAGGTGGCAATGAAGGCCACAGTAAGGTGGCAATGATGGGCACGGTGAGATTGCAATAATGGGCACAGTGAGGTGGCAATGATGGGCACGGTGAGGCGGCAATGACGGGCACGGTGAGGCGGCAATGACGGGCACGGTGAGGCCGCAATGACGGGCACGGTGAGGCAGCAATGACGGGCACGGTGAGGTAGCGATGACGGGCACGGTGAGGCGACAATGACGGGCACGGTGAGGCGCCAATGACGGGCACGGTGAGGCGGCAATGACAGGCACGGTGAGGCTGCATTAATCTCATGTATCATGTCTGCGTTCTCTGACCATCTCTTGTACCATGTCTGCAGGCTCTGACCATCTCCTGTATCATGTCTACATTCTCTTAACATGTTTAGTATCATGTCCGAAGTCTCTGACCATCTCCTGTACCATGCCCGCAGCCTCTGACATCTTGAAATCTCCTGTACTATGCCCGCAGCCTCTAACCATCTCTTGTATCATGTCCGAAACCTCTGACCATCTCTTGTCTTATATTATGTCTGCAGTCTCTGAGGGAGTCTGGAGAGCAGTCAAGAATGGGAGCACCTTCGGGATGGGGATCATGGGAGAAGTCAGACGTGTGTGGACTGTGGAGAGGAGACTATAGGAAAACCAGAGCCACCAAGCTGGAGCCAACTGACTGATCCCTGCAAGGTGCACCTGAGAGGTCAGTGACAGCACCGCCAGGCCAGTCTGGGGGGGGGGGGGTCACTGATGTAAGGAGGAGTAAATACAATAATGTAAGGGGGCACTGATATAAAGGTTTCCCCCCTTTCCCCCCTATATCATTAGCCCACACCCCCCCTTACCCTAGTGTATTCTTTCTGCGGAAGGTGGTCTCTGGTCAATAGAGTCCCCCCCCCACATTCCCAGAGTCCCAGGTGTCCCCCTTGATGATTGCTCCACTTTTAACTGAAATTTACTGATTATATATATATATATATATATATATATATATATATATACACACACACACACACAGTGGGGCAAAAAAGTATTTAGTCAGCAACCAATTGTGCAAGTTCTCCCACTTAAAATGATGAGAGAGGCCTGTAATTGTCATCATAGGTATACCTCAACTATGAGAGACAAAATGTGGAAACAAATCCAGACAATCACATTGTCTGATTTTTGAAAGAATTTATTTGCAAATTATGGTGGAAAATAAGTATTTGGTCAATATCAAAAGTTCATCTCAATACTTTGTTATATATCCTTTGTTGGCAATGATAGAGGTCAAATGTTTTCTGTATGTCTTCACAAGGTTGTCACACACAGTTGCAGGTATGTTGGCCCATTCCTCCATGCAGATCTCCTCTAGAGCAGTGATGTTTTGGGGCTGTCGCTGAGCAACACAAACTTTCAACTCCCTCCAAAGGTTTTCTATGGGGTTGAGATCTGGAGACTGGCTAGGCCACTCCAGGACCTTAAAATGCTTCTTACGAAGACACTCCTTCGTTGCCCGGGCGGTGTGTTTGGGATCATTGTCATGCTGAAAGACCCAGCCACGTTTCATCTTCAATGCCCTTGCTGATGGGAGGAGGTTTGCACTCAAAATCTCACGATACATGGCCCCATTCATTCTTTCATGTACACGGATCAGTCGTCCTGTTCCCTTTGCAGAGAAACAGCCCCAAAGCATGATGTTGCCACCTCCATGCTTCACAGTAGGTATGGTGTTCTTTGGTTGCTCAGCATTCTCTCTCCTCCAAACATGAGTTGTGTTTCTACCAAACAGTTCTACTTTGGTTTCCTCTGACCATATGACATTCTCCCAATCCTCTTCTGGATCATCCAAATGCTCTCTAGTAAACCTCAGACGGGCCCGGACATGTACTGGCTTAAGCAGGGGGACACGTCTGGCACTGCAGGATCTGAGTCCCTGGCGGCGTAGTGTGTTACTGATATTAGCCTTTGTTACGTTGGTCCCAGCTCTCTGCAGGTCATTCACTAGGTCCCCCCGTGTGGTTCTGTGATTTTTGCTCACCGTTCTTGTGATAATTTTGACCCCCATGGGGTGAGATCTTGTGTGGAGCCCTAGATCGAGGGAGATTATCAGTGGTCTTGTATGTCTTCCATTTTCTAATTATTGCTCCCACAGTTGATTTCTTCACATCAAGCTGCTTGCCTATTGCAGATTCAGTTTTCCCAGCCTGGTGCAGGTCTACAATTTTGTTTCTGGTGTCCTTCGACAGCTCTTTGGTCTTCACCATAGTGGAGTTTGGAGTGTGACTGTTTGAGGTTGTGGACAGGTGTCTTTTATACTGATAACGAGTTCAAACAGGTGCCATTAATACAGGTAATGAGTGGAGGACAGAGGAGCCTCTTAAGGGCTCTTTCACACAGGACGGATCCGTAATGATCCACCCCGTAAACATCCGCTGCTCAGCGGGGATCGCTCCGCTGATCCCCGCTGAGCCGGCGGATGACAGGGCCGTCCCTGCACACTGTGCAGGGACGGCCCTATCAGATCTCCGCTCTCCTCTATGGGGGATCGGATGAACACGTACCGCCTGTCCATGTTCATCAGATTCGCTCTGCAGACGGATAGAAAAATAGGATTTTTCTCCATCTGCAGAATCAGACCATAGCGGAGACAGGCGATATCGGGTGTCAGCCGATGTTCATCGGCTGACACCCGCTATCCCAAAGGGATGCATGTAAGTCCGTATTTCATCCGAAAAAGGATGGATGAAATACGGACATACGGTCCGCATGTGTGAAAGGGGCCTAAAGAAGAAGATACAGGTCTGTGAGAGCCAGAAATCTTGCTTGTTTGTAGGTGACCAAATACGTATTTTCCACCATAATTTGCAAATAAATTCTTTAAAAAATCAGACAATGTGATTGTCTGGATTTGTTTCCACATTTTGTCTCTCATAGTTGAGGTACAGTGGTGTGAAAAAGTGTTTGCCCCCTTCCTCATTTCCTGTTCCTTTGCATGTTTGTCACACTTAAGTGTTTCGGAACATCAAACCAATTTAAACAATAGTCAAGGACAACACAAGTAAACACAAAATGCAATTTGTAAATGAAGGTGTTTATTATTAAAGGTGAAAAAAATCCAAACCATCATGGCCCTGTGTGAAAAAGTGATTGCCCCCCTTGTTAAAACATACTATAACTGTGGTTGTCCACACCTGAGTTCAATTTCTCTAGCCACACCCAGGCCTGATTATTGCCACACCTGTTCACAATCAAGGCATCACTTAAATAGGAGCTGCTTGACACAGTAAGGTCCACCAGAAGATCCTTAAAAGCTACACATCATGCCGAGACCCAAAGAAATTCAGGAACAATTGAGAAAGAAAGTAATTGAGATCTATCAGTCTGGAAATGGTTATAAAGCCATTTCCAAAGCTTTGGGAATCCAGCAAACCACAGTGAGAGCCATTATCCACAAATGGCGAAGACATGGAACAGTGGTGAACCTTCCCAGGAGTGGCCGGCCGCCCAAAATTACCCCAAGAGCGCAGCGACGACTCATCCAAGAGGTCACAAAAGACCCCACAACAACGTCCAAGGAACTGCAGGCCTCACTTGCCTCAGTTAAGGTCAGCGTTAATGCCTTCACCATCAGGAAAAGACTGGGCAAAAATGGCCTGCATGGCAGAGTTCCAAGGAGAAAACCACTGCTGAGCAAAAAGAACATCAAAGCTCGTCTCAATTTCTCCACAACACATCTTGATGATCCCCAAGACTTTTGGGACAACATTCTGTGGACCGATGAGACAAAAGTGGAACTCTTTGGAAGGTGTGTGTCCAAGTATATCTGGCGTAGAAGGAACACTGCATTTCAGAAAAAGAACATTATACCAACAGTAAAATATGGTGGTGGTAGTGTGATGGTCTGGGGCTGTTTTGCTGCTTCAGGACCTGGAAGACTTGCCGTGATAAAAGGAACTATGAATTCTGCTGTCTACCAAGAGATCCTGAAGGAGAATGTCCGACCATCTGTTCGTGTACTCAAGCTGAAACGAACTTGGGTTCTGCAGCAGGACAATGATCCTAAACACACCAGCAAGTCCACCACCGAATGGCTGAAGAAAAACAAAATGAAGACTTTGGAGTGGCCTAGCCAAAGTCCTGACCTGAATCCTATTGAGATGTTGTGGTATGACCTTAAAAAGGCCGTTCATGCTCGAAAACCCTCTAATGTAACTGAATTAGGACAATTCTGCAAAGATGAGTGGGCCAAAATTCCTCCAGGACGCTGTAAAAGCCTCATTGCACGTTATCGCAAACGCTTAATTGCAGTTGTTGCTGCTAAGGGTGGCCCAACCAGTTATTAGGTTTAGGGGGCAATCGCTTTTTCACACAGGGCCATGATGGTTTGGATTTTTTTTCACCTTTAATAATAAACACCTTCATTTACAAATTGCATTTTGTGTTTACTTGTGTTGTCCTTGACTATTGTTTAAATTGGTTTGATGTTCCGAAACACTTAAGTGTGACAAACATGCAAAGGAACAGGAAATGAGGAAGGGGGAAACACTTTTTCACACCACTGTATATGATGGGCACAGTGGCTGCATTTGCAGGTTATTTTTACCAAAGATATGTAGCAGTATAAATTTTGGCCCACATTTATGAAGAAAAATTACTTATTTGCAAAATTTTACAATAGAAACTTAAAAAAAAGTGTTTTTTCCCCCCAAAATTTTTCGCTCTTTTTTCACTAGCAAAAAATTAAAAACCCAGCAGTGATTAAATGCTACAAAAAGTAAGCTCTATTTGTGAGAAAAAAAATTATAAAATTGTTTGGGTACAGTGTAGCATGATTGAGTAATTGTCATTCAAAGTGTGAAAGCTATAAATTGTCCTGGGCAGGAAGGGTGTATTGAAGTGGTTAATTAATAAATCTAACTCAAAAGATATAGAGACCTGCCAATGGTAAAAGCTACAGACATCAGATGGAGACCAGGCAGAGCTGTCTCGGCAGTAGCCTACCAAAGACAGGACACAGTTTATAAGCTGCTGTTTTCCGGTAGTCCTGTAAAAAGCAGAATGTGTGTCACCCAGATTATCACCAAAGGGTGTAGGATGAAACTGAAATAAAAACCAGTACTGAGAGTGTGGTTATCTTCAAATATCTCAATATTTTTTACTAACTCCAACTCAGAAACCCGGATCTCTATATTTGTTCTCAGTCAGTGATTTAGAAAACAATTTAAATAACATAACCACGTAATTAACATTTTCCAAAGGAGATATGAGCAGTGGTAGCCCCCCCCCCTTTTTTCTTTTAGTTACAGGCTTCCTTTCTTAGCATATTCTCGCCAAATTTAATGTAAACTCCAGGTAAAGCACCGTGCACTGTCATGAGGTTTCAGAAGCACTGCATTTTTGTAGGGTACTATTTGATTAACTGCATGGCAAAACATATGGAAATGCACGCACACAGAATTTAGAATATGCATTTCAACCTAATACTGTATACATTCACTGTTCTGAAATGTATAATCTAGTTTTTAAACAGTTAAATTATTTTTGTTCAAATTCTCTACTTTTCCTTAGTATCAAATAGTGTTGCATCTGTCAAATCTCCATATACATAATCATTAAAAGGGGATATGCAGCTGCGCGGTGCCTGGTCGCTCTCTGCTGGAAACGGCAAAACCCACCCTCCCAATCAGAACTATACGCTAGAATAAAGGATGTAGAACTGATGGAAAAGATGACAGCCAGGATACAAGATAGACTTGAAATACACGACAAGGTCTGGGAGGACTGGCGTAAATTTGAGGGTCCGCCCGGAGCCGATGGTCGAGCCACACCACTACCCCCTTCCCCCCCTCCTCCCCTACCTTTTTCTTCTTCTTCTCCCCCACCAACTGTGTCTTCTCACACCCTCTCTGCCCCCACTTAGACTGGGAAGAGAACCGAGTTATAAACGTATGCCTTTTTGAAAGTTTACATATACTACTGAATAACGACACTAAGTTTGTTGATTAAAAAAGAAAAATGTAACTTATCTGTATTACCGAACCCGATTGGGCACAAACGTTGCTGTATGGAAGATACCATAACGCTGTACTGTTATTTCCTTTCATTTTTTTTGTAAAACAATAAAAAAAAAGTTAATTGAAAAAAAAAAAGGGGATATGTATCATGATAAAGATGAAAGTGCTCACAGTAGTTTTATTTTAGCTGACGACAAACTCATTCAGGAAGGAACGTCTGGCTCTTCGAAGCCTGACTGCTGGGGATGTTTTTCCTTCCTTTTCCTGAACAGAACAACAAGGACAGCTCAAAAGCTTTAAGATAAACTGGCCTTGATAATATACTACTTATGTCACACCCCCTGATGTTGTAAATTACCGTTACCACAATAGGGTTCAAACACAAGGGTGGGAACATCAGTGAAAATAACTCATGACCTAATGAGCTTTTGCAAATCTCAGTGATTGCACTATGAGAAAATTTCTTGGTACTGTACTGTGTCTCTCTGTCCCCTTCAGCAACTAATGTAGTAAGTGACACATATGGAGCAAAATGTAGGTATTATCAGATTCAGTCAATTGATTTAGTACATTTCATGTTATAAATTAATTACTGATCTTACCAACCCCCAAAACATAATATGAATCAATATTACAAAAAAATATAAAATTATTAAACACAAGTAAGTAAAATAAAGAAATGTCTATATGATAAAGTCCACATGAGGAGGACGATTAACCAGCTCTTATGTACATATCAGAAATCCACCACCACAATAATTCCTAGTGATCCATGTGACTGCCGCAACCACCACCAAAGTACAGATGTAGGCTTACCAGCAATTCATGACCCAAGTCATGAAGTCAAAAGGAGCTTAGGTTTAATACATTTGGATCACACTATCACTCTCAGCTCGCATCTGACACCACATCCATCAATGGTCCAGCCAGTTAGATGACACTCCCGTTTCCACCCTAATAGCCACTTGCAGTATATATACAATTCCCAGAAGAAAACAATATGCTCGACATAGTGTAAAATCCTTAAAATCTGATTTAATATATTTATATTGCACTTACATGTGGATAAAAGCATTTTTGCATTACAGAAATTAATTTGGCTGGCAAACAAAGCAAAACTTCTGCCACTTCCGGTAACACGATGACATCAGCTCGTAGCTCCACCCAACACATTTTGTCATAGATGACTTCTTCCGGAGCACTGTAGTGTCATCTGCCTGGACCATTGATGGATGAGGGTTCAGATGCGAGCCGAGAGTGATGGTGTGATCCAAATGTATTAAACCTAAGCTCCTTTTAACTTCTCTAGAATTAGAGGGTCATGATTTGCTGGTAAGCCTACATCTATACTTTGGAGGTGGTGGCAGTCACGTGGATCACAAGGAATCATTGTGGTGGTGGATTTGTGATACGTGCATAAGAGCTTGTTAATCATTTACTTCACATGGACTTTATCTTATGGACATATCTTTATTTCACTTATTTGCATTTATTGATTGATATTCTTTGTATTATTTATTCATATTGTGTTTTGGGGGGTAGACAAGATTAGCACAATAGGTTTATTTAATATTTGTGACACTGTGATAAATATGTCATAGTGCTGTTGCACCTTTTGCCCACTGACAAAAAAACGATCAGTCTATAATTTTAATGGTAAGGTTTATTTTAACAGTGAGAGACTGAACAACAACAAAAAAAATCCAGAAAAACACATTTCAAAAAAGCTATAAATTGATTTGCATTTTAATTAGTGAAAAAAGTATTTGACCCCTTCGCAAAACATTGGACTTAGTGGCTAAACCCTTGTGGGCAATCACGTTCAGACGTTTCTTGTAGTTGGCCAGCATGTTTGCACACATCTCAGGAGGGATTTTGTCCCGCTTTTCTTTGTGGATCCTCTCCAAGTCATTAAGGTTTTGAGGCTGACATTTGGTAACTCAAACCTTCAGTTCACTCCACCTATTTTCTATGGCATTAAGGTCTTGAGACTGGATAGGCCACTCCAGGGCCTTAATATGCTTCTTCTTGAGCCACTCTTTTGTTGCCTTGGTTGTGTGTTTTGGGTCATTGTCATACTGGAATACCCATCCACGACCCATTTTCAATGCCCTGGCTGAGGGAAGGAGGTTCTCACCCAATATTTGAGGGTACATGGCCCTGTCCATCGTCCCATTGATGCAGTGAAGTTGTCCTGTCAGAAAAACACCCCCAAAGGATAAATGTTTCCACCTCCATGTTTGACAATGGGGATAATGTTCTTGGGGTTATAGGCAGCACTCCTCCTCCTCCAAACACGGCAAGTTGAGTTGATGTCAAAAGAGCTTGATTTTGATCTCATCTGACCACAACACTTTCACCCAGTTCTCCTCTGAATCATTCAGATGTTCATTAGCAAACTTCAGATGGGGCTGTACAAGTGCTTTCTTGAGAAGGGGTACCTTGCAGGCGCTGCAGGATTTCAGTTGTCCGCGGCACAGTGTGTTACCAATTGTTTTCTTGGTGACTATGGTCCTAGCTGCCTTGAGATCATTGACAAGATTCTCCTGTGTAGTTCTGGGCTGATCCCTCACTGTTCTCATGATCATTGAAACTCCACGAGGTGAGATCTTGCATGAAGCCCCAGACCGAGGGAGATTGACAGTTATTTTGTGTTTTTTCCATTTGCGAAGAATCGCTCCAACTGTTGTCACCCTCCCACTAAGCAGAGCTGCACCACATTCTGTGTGCACCAGATTTAGTAAATCAGTAATGTGTCAGTGCAAGTCAACACACAATTGCAATAATGGCAGTTTGTGGGAAGACTTGCACTGACACATTAATGATTTACTAAATCTGGTGCACACAGAACGTGGTGCAGCTCTGCTTAACTGAACAGGCTGAAGTTAGAAGCTGATTGGTTACTATGCACAGCTGCACCAGTTTTAGTAACTCTCCCCATTAGGCTCTTGCATTACCACAGATTGTTAATGCATGTCAGCATGTACCAGTCATGGCAACATCTCAGGGTAAGACAGTTTTTTCTGTTGTTTTTGCTAAATTCATTTTGTGAGATTTATGAAGGATCAGTACATTTTGTAGTTTTCATATGATACATTTTTTTTTAATTATACGCTACTTAATTACGCTACTTAATTAAAATGCAGTTTGATCAAAATAGCAAATGGTTGCTCACTTTTACAGGATATGTTTTACTGTGATCTGAAGCACTGATGCGTTGCGCTGCAGAACTACTTATATACAGAAATAAACACTGCAGTGTACAGAAGAAATTAATCCTTAATAGGCTTTGTTTAACCACTTGCCGCCCGCCTTATAGCAAAATTATGACGGCAAAGTGGTAGCAATAACAAGACCGGACGTCATGTGACGTTGCCAGGATATCGAGCCGCTGTGCGCCCCCGGGGGCACGCATCATGGCGATTAATGTTGCAGTGTGTCAGTCTGACACACCGCAACACCGATCTAGGTAAAGAGTCTCTGACGGGGACTCTTTACCACGTGATCAGACGTATCCAATCACAGCTGATCATAGTGTAAACAGGAAGAGCCGCTGATCGCCTTTTCCTCACTCGCGTCTGTCAGACAAGAGTAGAGGAGAGCGGATTGGCCCACCAGGGATGCCTACCACTAGTCACCACCAGGTATGCCACCCATGACCACCAGGGATAACAATCAGTGCCCACAATGCCTGTCAATCAGTGCCCACAATGGATGCCTGCCAATCAGTGATGCCAATCAGTACATGCATTAGTGTACATCAGTGCCACCTATCAGTGCCCATCCGTGCCGCCAACAGTGTCCATCCGTGCCACCTATCAGTGCCCATCAGTGCCGCCTATGTGTACCCATCAGTGCTGCATATCAGTGCCACCTATCAGTGCCCCATCAGTGCTGCATATTAGTGCCCCATCAGTGACACATATTAGTGCCCATCAGTGACGCATATTAGTGCCCATCAGTGACACCTCATCGGTGCCCATCAGTGCCCGTCAGTGCAGTGCCTTCAGTGAAGGAGAAAACTTACTTATTTACAAAGTTTTGTAACAGAAACGAAAAAAAAAAAAAATTTTCAACTCTTCGGTCTTTTTTTATTTGTTTATCAGAAAATAAAAATCCCAGAGGTGATCAAATACCACCAGAAGAAAGCTCTATTTATGGGAACAAAATGATAAAAATGTAGTTTGGGTACAATGTAGCATGACCGGGCAATTGTCATTCAAAATGCGACAGTGCTGAAAGCTGAAAATTTGTCTGGGCAGGAAGGTGTAGAAGTGCCCTGTATTGAAGTGGTTAAATAAAATGTGAATTTACTGCAAAGGAATGTCCTTTTGTACACAGAGAATCTAGACCAACTTATGTGGCCATTAACATTATATTCATCTAATTTCTGTACACAAAGTTACCCAGATTCTGAAAAAATGTGCAGTTTAGAAACAGAGCTCACACAGTTCTTTAAAGTCTCTTAAACATATGATCTTGGTCCTAAATATGTCTGCTGACACCGGATATTAGCAGTGAAATTCCTAAAAAGCACAACATATATTATGGTATAAAGAAAAGTGGTGTGGTAATGTGTGCAAGAGCTTTTAAGTTCATAATTAGGAAACACAATCAAAAAATGTTAAGTAGAGTGGAATTTCCTGTTGACAGTTTTACAATTAAACCAGAGAGATTGGGTTTAGGTTGATACCCACAGTAGATTACCATTATAGTGCGCAATCACTTTCATTAGCTCATAACCAATATTACCACAAGGATTTACACAACCAGGTTTAACAAACATATACTGGAGAATAAATAAAGAATTAGCCCAAATTGTTACCAATGGTGAATGCAGTTACTCTGCATTATTATTATTCTGCTCTATCCTGGTTCTCTGCCTATCTATCACAGCGCTCATTCAGTGTCACCTACAACTCTGTCTCCTCCTCTCCTTTCTGTAGGGGTCCCCCAAGGCTCTGTTCTTGGACCCCTTCTCTTTTCTATCTACACCTGCTCCCTTGGTCACTTGATAACCGCCCACGGCTTCCAATACCACTTATACGCTGATGACACCCAAATCTATCTGTCTACTTCTCACCTCACTCCTTCAGTCTCCTCTCGCATTACTAACTTACTAACTGACATATCAGCATGGATGTCGCACCACTTCCTTAAATTAAATCTCTCTAAAACTAAGCTATTAATATCCCCCCGCCCGTGCCCCCCTCCATGACTTTTCCATTAAAATCAACAATGCAACCATCAGTCCCTCCACTCACGCCAGGGTACTCGGTGTAATCCTAGACTCTGACTTGTCATTTCAGCCTCAAATCCAATCGTTGTCAAAAGTTTGTAGACTTCACCTCCGTAACATCTCTAAAATTCGCCCCTTTTTAACAAATGAAACCACCAAGCTCCTCATTCACTCCCTTGTTATATCTCGCCTTGACTATTGCAACTCCCTTCTCATTGGCCTGCCTCTCCATAGGCTATCCCCTCTTCAGTCTATCATGAATGCTGCTGCCAGACTTATACACCTTACCAACCGCTCAGTGTCTGCCAGCCCTCTCCTCCAATCTCTACACTGGCTCCCAAACACCCAGCGAATTAAATTCAAAATACTAACCACAACATACAAAGCCATTCACAACTCTGCCCCAAGCTACATCACCAATCTTGTCTCCAAGTATCACCCAAATCGTCCTCTCCGCTCTTCTCAAGACCTCCTACTCTCTAGCTCTCTCGTCTCCTCCTCCCATGCTCGTCTCCAGGATTTCTCCAAAGCCTCTCCCATCCTCTGGAATTCACTACCTCAAGCGGTCCGGCTATCCCCTACTCTTGCTACCTTCAGGCGATCCCTGAAAATTAATTTCTTCGGGAAAGCCTATCAAGCCTCCAACCAATCTTTTACCACTTCCATCAGCTTATTCCCCACAGCTACAACCTTTTGTACGACCTGCCCCACCCTATTTAGATTGTAAGCTCTTCTGAGCAGGGCCCTCTTAATCCTCTTGTATTTTATTGTGTTATAACTGTATTGTCTCCCTTTTTATATTGTAAAGTGCTGCATAAACTGTTGGCGCTATATAAATCCTGTATAATAATAACTCTGTGAGCTTAAAGCAATATTTAAAAAAAAATACAGTCTATGAGTTAGTTTCTTCCCACAGCTGATATAATACAGGAGGAATGGATAAGCAGGAGTGAACATCTTAAAGAGGAGCTCCAGTCTCTTAAGTGAAAATTAAAAGTCAGCAGCTACAAAAACTGTAGCTGCTGACTTTTAATAAACAGAAACTCACCTGTCCTACGATCCAGTGGTGTGCTCATCCCAGCCATTTTCTCCCTCTGTCCCCTCTCGCTGACATTTTTACTAAGGGCACCAGGCTGTGACAGCTTGCAGCTTCACAGCTGGGTGCCCACTGTGTATGCGCGAGCGGCACTGCACTCCTGCAGTCTTCTGGGGCCTGTCATGTGTCCCAGAAGACTTTGGGAGGGAGGGGGAAGGAGAACTTCCACTTTCGTTCGTCTAGGTACCCACCACCCCCTCATCCCCAAAAGCTCCATTTCACAAACAGGAGTGGGGAAGGAGGCCTTAAAATAAAACTTCCGCTTATGTTTAATATCACTTATACAGCATTTTGTAGTGCCTGCTCTTATATATCTATTGTGTGCATCTTAGAAGCCCCTTTCTCCACAAATTGAAGTGTTATACCCCACTCTTCCCACTATCTCATCAAAGTGCCATCCATGAGACATTCTCATCTACAGAGGGATGATGGGGTTAGTCACATCTCTGAAGAGCAAGAAGTTGCGGCTTCCTTTAATAAATATTCCCCTGATTGGAGGGCTTCATGGTAGCAGCATAAAAAATACCCTAATGCCGCGTACACACGGTCGGAATTTCCAATGGAAACAGTCTGATGAAAGCCTTTCATCGGATTTTCCAACCGTGTGTATGCCCATCGGTCTTTTTCTGTCAGAATTTCCGACGGACTTTGGATTGAGAACCTGTACTTAATTTTTCCGACGGAAAACCTTTCTATTGGATTTTCCGATCGTGTGTATTCAATTCCGACACGCAAAATTCTGACGCATGTTTGGAAACAATTTGACGCATGCTCAGAAGCATTAAACTTCCCTTTTATAGTGCAGTCGAACGTTTTTTAAGGCGTGGTGTTATTGACCGTCGGAATTTGGTGTGACCGTGTGTAGGCAAGACAGTTTGAGCGAAATTCCGTCGGAATTCCGACGGGAAAACCATCAGAGCTTTTTCCGACGATAATTCCGACCGTGTGTACGCGGCATAACAGTTTGCTTTAGTGAAGAGCTTGAGATGGCAAATGGACATCTCTTAACTGGAAAGCAACATGTGTGAAATATTAGCTAGACCAGTGTTTCTCTACTCCAGTCCTTAAGGCGCCC
Source organism: Lithobates sylvaticus (assembly GCA_028564925.1). Taxonomy (NCBI): domain Eukaryota; kingdom Metazoa; phylum Chordata; class Amphibia; order Anura; family Ranidae; genus Lithobates; species Lithobates sylvaticus. The sequence goes on along the minus strand of CM053028.1, from coordinate 147,623,723 downwards.
CAACAGGTAATGTTTTCAGGCTTTCCATTATTTTGCACAGGTGATTTGATCAGTTTCACTGCCTTAGTGATTACCACAGCCGGGAAATCCTGAAAACATGACCTGTTGGGGCGCATTGAGGGCTGGAGTTGAGAAACACTGACCTAGACTGATGAATAACTAATCTAGATTTGTGAGCCCTACAATCAACAATCTTTTTCTGCAATTTTGTATTCTCATGGATCACCTGGTAAGATAAAAAAGGTTGAATATATTTTTTAAAATATAGTAAGGTTGTAAAGTTTTTTCTGTTGGACTAACCTTTGCTTTAGATGATAGGCCACGAAGATTAAGTCGCGCTGAGGACAGTATCTGCACAGCTTCTTGTGGATTAGACTTGTTCTTGCTGCATTTTATTGACACTACAATATACAAAGGGAGATACCATATCCAGTCACTGCATTTTTTGAATATGATTTTGCATATGACAAAATAAAGCAATGACAGATGACATACATGATGTGACAAATTAAGTAACCAATACATGACATATTATGCATTAAGTCAATAGTGTGGTGCCATGACATTGTTCCATACAGTCCCAAACAGATTATTTTAAGCGGGAAAACCTTAATTAGATCAATATAGAAAAGCTCTGAGACTACTGGGTGACTTAAGACATACAGAACAAGTACAGAATATAAACAGTTTATTGATAGCAGAAACAAATACTCTTGCGCACAAGTGTGTTAACCAGGTGGACTAAAGTTCGCAGTGGACAATGCCTCAGGCCTTGCTGCCCTCAAGGATAGGGGTATCCTAGCAGTCAAAAAGAAATAGAAAAAAGAGGGTGCACCAACTTTGTGCATTATCCTTAGATATATTTTATTAAAAGAACAAAATTAACTACTCACAAACATGTGAAAGAAAACCGCAATATAAAATAGCCTTCAGATGATGGCAATCGCTCTGACGAAAACAGTCTCCAGATGGTAATAGAAAAGACTCTGAGGGTCACTGCTGGCTGACGTGTTTCGAATTGATACCTTCTTCCTCAGAGCCCACTGGGCCATCTGGAGACTGTTGTCGTCAGAACGATTGCCATCATCTGAAGGCTATTTTATATTGTGGTTTTCTTTCACATATTTGTGAGTCATTTTTAATTTATTCTTTTAATAAAATATATATTTTTCAACAACCTTGTCCGATCGGACAGAATCCATGAAAAAGTCCGACCGTGTGTATGGGGCTTAAGGATAATCGAGCAAGGCCCTCATCTCTCATGATCATGATCTCTCCTGTATTGATTTGTATTGTCTGCCCTCATGTTGTAAAGCGCTGTGCAAACTGTTGGCACTATATAAATTCTGTATAATAATAATGCACAAGGTTGGTGCGCCCTCTTTTTTCTATTTCTCCAGTTGAATAGTAAAAGAAACAAGAAACATAAAAAACAGCTAACACGCAACCTATACCAGCTATGATAATAATACGATTTCCAAGCTAGCTCCCATAAAAGTAAGTCAGGGTGATGTCATGTTGACAGTAAGGAGTGCAAAGAGTTATCTTGGTCTCCATTTTTTGTTATAAGTTTTTTGTTGTTGAAGCTAGTGCTACATGCCGATTCTAAAAAGCCCTAGAAGCACTAACCTGGTGGAGTGCGCTTTGACAGGGAAAGGTGCAAATTTGTCCTTAAAGTCCATAGGCTTGAATGAGGAGTTGCTCAATCAACCTGGCAACAGTGGAACGAGAAGAAGGCTGTCCCTTACGGGGACCTTCAGGAACGACAAACAGAGTCAGACTGTTTAAAGGGCGCTCTAGCTAAATGATAGACATGAACTTCATGTACCCCATCCAGACAATTGTGGAAAATCTCCTTTGAATGTTGCAAAGTAGAACATAGAGAAGGAAGAACAATGTTCTGGTTAAGGTGAAAGGAAGACGCCACCTTAAGAATATAAAAAGGGCCTTGATCTTAAAGACAACCTTGTCTCTGTTTTGCACAGGACAGAGTTCTTTACAGGGTAAAGCAATATTAGACCCAAAAGTAAACATTTATTACATTTTAGATGTAATGGCTGGATTAGTTTCCTTTTTTTCCTCCAAGATTGTGAGCAGGGCCCTATAATTCCTCCTGTATTGAATTGTAATGTAACTGTACTATCTGCCCTCATGTTGTAAAGTATTGCAAAAACTGTTGGCGCTATATAAATCCTGTATAATAATAATAATAATAATAAGTTCACACTCTTGCGTTTCGTGTGGCCCTGTTTGCACAGGCACGGCAGCCCATTCAAATAAATGGGCTGCCGTGCCTGCGTTTCTGAAAAAAATGCACATGGACCTTTTCAAAAATGAAGCCGCAGTGAAATCGCATGGCCTTTTTGACCATGCGATATGCCTGTGGTTCCTACTCCCACACTGCAATTTTACATGTGTGGGGCTGCCATTCAAAATGAGTGGCAGCCCACAGAGCAGTGCGTTTTTTTCTGTGGGTGGTTGTGGGTGCAGAAATTGCTGCAATTCTCGCACCCCCAGCCACATGCAGAGATGTGAACATAGAGTTAGGCTTTCTTTCTTCTATTTTTATCTGGTGATCCCCCAGTAAGTCAGTTTTGACAGGGATGAGACCGATCATTTATCAATGGCAGGGGTGCTTAAAATAATCAGTGTTTATTTATGTAAAACCTTTAATCCAAAAATAGATAAAACTGTGGTAGCCGATTATAAAGTGTTAGGTGGAATTCAGCTTCAATTTGCTACTAATTTTAATCTGCTAGCATATCTAACACTTCCCTCCCCCCGGACTAACAATGCTGCTGTCCAAATCTGCCCCGTGTGCTTCTTCATCCAAAGTGGTGTTGGTATAATACAGGTGGTGTGTTACTGATCAGATCATCAAGAGAAACCGGAGAAAATTTTTCTAAAAATAGAAAACTAATGCCGCGTACACACGATCGGAAATTCCGCCAGCAAAAGACCGATGTGAGCTTTTGGTCAGAAAATGCGACCAAGTGTATGCTCCATCGGACTTTTGCTGGCGGCATTTAGGGCAGCAAAAGATTGAGAGCAGGTTCTCTATTTTTCGGTCGGAAAATGTTCCTATCTGAAAATGCGTTCGTGTGTATGCAATTCCGACACGCAAAATTCCTATGCATGCTCGGAAACAATTTGACGCATGCTTGAAAGCATTGAAATTAATTTTCTCTGCTCATCGTAGTGTTGTACGTCACCGCGTTCTTGGCGGTTGAAAGTTCAGAGAACTTTTGTGTGACCGTGTGTATGCCAATCTTGAGCGGAATTCCGTCGGAAAAAACATCCAAGCTTTTTCAGACAGAAATTACGCTTGTGTGTACGCGGCATAATACAGCCACTATATTTAAAGTGTTACTAAACCCACAACAGTAAAATCAGTCTGTATATACAGTAAAGCATGCTTGTTATACTCACTGTGGAACCTACGGGGTTAATCATCTGCATTGTGTAAAAAGGGTGTTTGATCCTGTCTACTCTGATCCTCCCCTACTTCCACAGTCCCCAATCTAGCTGTCTCTGATAGAACAGAGTCTTGGGGGCATCCTGCACATGCTCAATTTAGTGTGCATGGCTAGAGATTTTTTTTCTTGAGAGAGTGCATGTGATCAGCACAGGGCTTATCAGCACTGTCCAGACAGAGGGTCAGGGGTCCTGCAGCCTTATAGGACAATCAGAGGAGAATGAAAACTCCTCCTACAAGCTTTAACTAGACACTGATAGAAGACACAAGACTGCTCTATCTCCTGATGAGAAAGGGTATATATAGCAGTTTATATTTACTAAAAACAATTGCTTTTTCATGTTCTGTGTACTGTGGAAGTCCAGATATAGTGAATTCAGGGTCCTGTTTTTAGTAACACTTTAATGATTGGTAAGCTGCTATACAGTGCATCCGGAAAGTATTCCCAGTGCTTCACTTTTACCAAATTTTGTTATGTTACAGCCTCATTCCAAAAATGATTAAACTGATTTGTTTCTTAAAGATTCTAAAAACAACACCCCATAATAACAAACGTGAAAGAAGTTTGTTTGAAATCTTTGAAAATTAATAAAAAAATAAAAAATAAATCCCATGTACTGTACAGAAGTATTCACAGCCTTTGCTCAATACTTTGTTAAAGCACTTTTGGCACCAGTTACAGCCTCAAGTCTTTTTGAGTATAATGCTACAAGCATGGCACACCTTTTTTTGGGCAGTTACTCCCATTCTCCTTTGCAGGACCTCTCAAGCTCCATTATGTTGGATGGGGAGTGTCAGTGCACAGCCATTTTCAGATGTCCTTGGGACAGAAGATCTGGGAGGAGAGTCTACCAGGAGTCTAAAGAGGTACTTCAGGTCTTTTTTGAAGTTGCACATTAGTGCGATTTCCACTGCCGATTTCATTGCGGCTTGTGACTTATTTTAACAGAAGTCTACGCAAGTGACAATGAAAATCGATAAAAAAGTAGCGCAGGAACTTTTTTCATAATCGCTGATAATGACATTGTCGAAAAGGGGCGGTGCATGGGTGACCCTGAAATTATGCCCCCCCCTGAAAAAAGTTCTGCGGACGCCCATGCCTGGGAGAGACCTTCCTGGTGCAGTATAACTACCTTGTGTCTTCTTGTTGTGCTCAGTCTTGCCATGGTGTATAACCTGTGACATGATCTTCCACAACCTCACCTTATTAGCAGAGTTTGGCTGTTTCTCACCCAGCTTTTAGCCTCCTACACAACTGTTTCTGTTTCAGTTAATGTGCGTGTTTCAGCCTACATAAAAAATTGATGATCATTGGCACCTGCTTGGTATAATTGGTTAATCACACACCGGACTAATCCTACAAAAACCTTGACTTTGTGCAAGAGTTGATGCTGGTTTGAAGCCAAAGGGTAATCACACCAAGTATTGATTTGATTTAGATTTTTCTGTTCGCTCACTTAGCATTTTGTAAATTGATAAAAATAAGCAATTATATTATAGTTTTGAAAGCATTCTTATTTTATAGCATTTCTTCATATTTGCCTAAAACTTCAGCACAGTACTGTATATATTTTATTTGGACTGCATTTGGTTTGCGGATTCCCTGCTCGCACAACCCATGTCTAGGTTACTGTTTGTATCAACACGGATGTCGTCAAATTTTATGTAATCCACTAGTAATATGCCCAAAATCCACCCAAATTGTCATAGCTTTGAATAGGATGGTAAAAAATCTACAAGATACTGTAAGTGAAGCAAAACTTTTCATTTTATACAGGGTCCCCATTAAATAAAGAATTTGAGTAAATATTAGAGTAAAAACAGGATATATTATCATAGTAGATTCCTACTCCTAGAAGTTACTTTGTTTTAAACTACATGTTCAGTTAGTTAGGGCATCTCATCGAATGACAGCTGGTGCTCCACTTTTTTTTTGTGTTTTTTTAAACTTTATGTAGGAGCTGGTCCATTCAAAACTAAAATTTCAGTTTTTTGTTTTCCCTGGAGGACTTGTTGGATTCTCTATTGTTGACAATAAAGGAAACACCATCCTTTTGGAGTTTCAAACTATACCTCCTTGCCACCGCACAATCAGCAATGTGAAACAAAAGAAAAAAATCAGACAGTGATTCATATTCTGGCAACAGTAAGACGTTCAGTTCTGACCAGATCCGAGTGACCGAATCCACTAGCATCTATCCCAAAATGAAATATTAGTTGGAAGTGAATCGGACACGTGTATCTCCAGAAGTACCACATGTGCTTCTTTTTTTTTCTCTGCTTCTGTAAATTTAAGAAAAAGCTGCAGAATTCTCACTGTGCATGTGGGTACCCTAACTGTAGTTCTATAAACTTTGCAGTGCCAGCTACAGAGCTATGTATCCTACCCAATAATCAAGACCCTAACTAAAAATAAGCCCACATTAAAATGTCCAACAGTTCTATCTTACAGGCATTTTTATTGAAACGAATGTTAAGAAAAGCCCAATTCTTCTCAAATAAACACATCATTACAAAAACACATATCTAAAGAACACTGTGTTGAAAAGCATTCATATTAGAAAAATAAATTGCAGCAGAGGCACTGAGGAGTTTGATGATATATGAATCACTTATATTTTGATGACATATTTAGTATACATAAACATGCATACATACATGTAGCACACGGGGTCTGGTAGATGTTTCTAATGAATGAAATAATTAGCCATTGCCTAGTATGCTGATGACAAGCTTCAGAATCACAACTCAAGTAAAATATGTGACGCAAGTCTGCAGTGGGAGTAGGGCATAACTTCTGTTGTGGCTGACACAGTGAACTCAGGGCAGGAAGTAACAGTAAGACAAAAACTAATTACAGGATGCCTGGTAGCAGCTTTAATGAATCAATTAAGTAAAAAATGTGCTGGAAGAAAAATCCATAACGGAACCCAGCACTTTTTCTTTGAAAACCACATAAAAGTGAAGCTAACACTTAAAATGAGCAGAAATGACTCATTTAAAATGTGCAATTATTTTCTTTATAACAGAGACATTTTTTTCACTACATTATTACCATTGGTTGAATAAAAAAATGACATGAGTTGTAATACTGTATTTAAGAAGAAAGCTTACAGCACTGAGTTTTGTAAATGGTGTTAACAAAGAATTGTCTTCTTTTTTTTCAATTTACCTCTGTAGTCACTGTTGCCTGAATAAGTCATCTGTTTCAGTGTACTGAAAATGTCATCTACTCACCAATTGAGATAAGAATGCAGAACTATACCTGTCTCAAAGAGAAAGTTATCTGGTTCGCTTTACAGCTCCTGAGTCCAATCAAATAAAAAAAAATATTTGATTGCACTATATTATAGACACATGCATATGCACTGCAATGCACTGCATTGAATGAAGTATCACTTGCTTTCAGAAAGACAGGCAATGCTAGCGTCTTCAACATCTTCCAAGTATGTCAGATTCCTGCATAGCCTGGTGGCAGATCCACTTACCCCACTATGTCATTAGTGAATCCCAATACAGCTGCAGGGACACTCTAGTGACATACCAGTTGGTGGGTGGAACCATAAGGGGAAATGTAGGCATCCAAAACACTTGAAGTATTGGATGCTGAAGATCCTAATAGCCCCTGTAATTCTAGAAGACGTCTCTATTTAATGAAAGTAATAAGTACAGTAAACGTATTTTAAAGAGACATTGTCATTAGAATGCATGTATACTAACTAATACTCTCTTTAAACAGATTAAGCATGCAGATCTATTTGCAGAGACACAGTACTAATTACTGTACTATTCACCAAACAAAAGAAAGGGAAGAAGATAGCATGTTTCTGGACCTACAGAACCTTGTGGGTCATTTCAATAAACCCTGAAAACCCACTTTTCCTTAAAGTTCCTACAAATTATTTACCTGCAAAAGTACAGAAGTGGCCAAAAAATGGGGGAAACAAATAATAGATATTTTGTATATATACTAAATATTTTTTTCTCTTCTGCTTTCTCAAATAGCATACTTTGTAATTTTTACCCTGCCTTCCTAGACACAAGTATTACGGGATTTAAAACCCTACCTCATTAACCTGCCGAATTCTAAAACATTTTGGTCATTAGTATGAATGGCAGCAGTTCACATCAGCCACTAAAAGAGTTGCACCGCTCAAAAATGCACTAAACCAGAGTGCTCGGCTATCTAATTTATAGTTTAGCCAGAGGTATTATTGGCTAAACGTTAAATGAGATAGCCAAGCACTCTGGTTTAATGCATTTTTTGTGGGGAGTACAGTCTTATGTTTTCCATCAAGTCGGAATACTCCACGTTTTGGACCTGACCCACATCCACCGCATGCCGGTATAAGCTCATTTGACTCACCGCTAACGGCTTGTGAGTCCATCACCGCTGGTAAGAGTACCTCACCTCTTTCCTTACTTTTTAAAATTGAAGGCACCATCTAGAATGTCGGTTTAATCTTAGAACACATCAGGAGGCAATATAGAGATCCGGATTGAATAGCAATATTATTTTATATTTATCTGTATGAACTCTTTTTTCATATATTAACACAGACTTTATGTGTTAACAATATGTATGATACACTTATGCCGCGTATACATGGTCGGAATTTCCTATGGGAGCTTTTCATTGGATTTTCCGACCGTGTGTATGCCCATCGGTCTTTTTCTGTTGGCATTTCCGACGGACTTTGGATTGAGAGCCTGTTCTTAATTTTTCCGACGGAAAACCTTTCTAGCGGATTTTTTGATCGTTTGTATGCAATTCTGACGCATGCTCGGAAACAATTTGACGCATGCTCGGAAGCATTAAACTTCCCTTTTATAGTGCCGAACGCGTTGTATGTCGTGGTGTTATTGACCGTCGGAATTTGGTGTGACCGTGTGTAGGCAAGACAGTTTGAGCGAAATTCCGTCGGAATTCCGACGGGAAAATTATCAGAGCTTTTTCCAATGAGAATTCCGATCATGTGTACACGGCATTAGAGTTTGTATCACTGCCTCTTGAATTATTCTCAGAACTATAGGCACTTTGTCATATTGCTTAAAATTATCATTTTCAGCATTTACAGTTTCTATGTTATATTTACACCATTCATATGTTACAAAGTGACCATTTACGTACGCCTGAGAGAGTTAACATACAGGCTGTGGATTCACGGCCTTGACATTTCACTCTTAAACCATTTGCCACCTTTCAGATGCGATCTGGTGTGATTCTTGATCGCTTGTATATTTTATCATTGTGCAGTCCTGGTGGATTACACTTACTTGCTACCTATTTGTTATCTCTTTTCATTTCGAGATTTGATATAAGTGTGTGTGATTTCTTGTGACTTTATAGTTGCACTTTGTCATACATACTTCATCCAAACACCATTCATGCATGTTCACAACATTTGTATTTCACATTTCCATTATAGTGACTACATGCGATTTTGAATTGAGGCATAGTCGCATGATTGCATTTGCATATATGTTTTTTTATCACATACATATTGTTTATACACTCTAAATTTTAGAGTATTATATTATTATCTAAGGCACAAATTTGCATCACGTTTATTTACATGTTACACTCAAAAAATGGGTGTAATAAAAGAGAAAAATTATGTGGTCCATGGCACCATCAGTAATTGGCCTGCATCCCAAATTTGGCCAGAAAGAAGGAATATTTTGGTCTGGGGGCCTTTAAATGAGGCCAATCACTATGTAGAGTAAGCACATAGGATATAAAGCACAGTATTGCTTGTGTGAGTTTATTACATAATATCCAACAAAAAAGTTTTCTTTTTTTGGAACTTTGAATGAGAAATGTATACCAAAAAGCAGTCATTGCAAAGAACAAATATGATACCTTCAATATATACTACTGATTTTAATCCACAGAAGTGTTAGCTCACTGTCACCTATACACATTGTCTTTGGGGAATACACAGTGCTTCCGGCTTGTCCATGTGTCTCTGACTCAGCTCCCATGCCAGACATCTCAAGCAGCTCTGATCCTCTATTCACATCTATGCAGTTGACGTGAGTATAGGGATATCCATTCTGTCCCTTACACCCATTACTTACCCCTATTATTTAGCTACCATATTATACCATATGGTTATGTCTCTTTATAGACCACAATTGCATTCGCCCCTGAAGAGTTGGTATACCCCAACAAAATGCGTTGGGCCTACATAGATGCATGATGTCCATACAGATGATTTTATATGTTTTTGTTACATTGTTCCACTCAAGACTTTTAAATACCATCCAGTGGCCTATGTTGTGTATGACTTGTCTTCATTCCATGATATGTCAAAGTAACATGGTGTTAACCGCTTCCCGACCGCCTTACGCCGTTATACGTCGGCAAAATGGCACGGGCAGGCAAAATCACGTACTTGTACGTGATCGTGCATGTGCCTGCCTGTGGGTTGCGCGCGCGCCGCCAGCGGCGCGCTCGAGACCCGGTCGGGAGATCCATGACCACGGCCGCGGGACCAGCGGACCCGATCGCCGCTGGTATCCCGCGATCGGGTTACGGAGCTGAAGAACGGGGAGAGGTTTGTGTAAACAAACCTCTCCCCGCGCTTCCTACACTGACTGTCAGTGATCGGCTGTTCCCTGTCATCGGGAAAGCCGATCAATGACGTCAGACGTACAGCCACGCCCCCCTACAGTAAAAAAAAAACACAACACGTCACACTGACTCCTCCCCGCCCCCTAGTGGTTAACTCCTTCACTGCCACTGTCATTTATATAGGAATCAGTGCTATTTAAATAGCACTGATTTCTGTATAAATGACAAATGTCCCAAAAATGTGTCAAAAATGTCTGATGTGTCCGCCATAATGTCGCAGTCACAATAAAAATCGCTGATCGCCGCCATTACTAGTAAAAAAAAAAATATTAATAAAAATGCTATAAAACTATCCCCTATTTTGTAAACGCTATAACTTTTGCGCAAACTAATCAATAATCGCTAATTGCGATTTTTTTTACCAAAAATATGTAGAAGAATACGTATCGGCCGAAACTGAGGAAAAAAAATGTTTTTTTATATATTTTTTGGGGATAGTTATAGCAAAAAGTAAAAAATATTGCATTTTTTTCAAAATTGTCGTTCTATTTTTGTTTATAGCGCAAAAAATAAAAACCGCAGGGGCGATCAAATACCACCAAAAGAAAGCTCTATTTGTGGAAAAAAAGGACGCCAATTTTGTTTGGGAGCCACGTCGCACGACCGCGCAATTGTCAGTTAAAACGACGCAGTGCCGAATCGCAAAAAGGGGCCTGGTCCTTTGGCTGCCAATTGGTCCGGGGCTGAAGTGGTTAATATGTATATGTGGTTTTTAGCATGTCTTGCGTTTATGCGATTTTATGTATGCCTTTTTTGTCATTTAGTATACTGTATATCAGGGATCCTCAAACTACGGCCCTCCAGCTGTTGCAGAACTACACACCCCATGAGGCATTGTAAAACTCTGACATTCACAGACATGACTAGGCATGATGGGAATTGTAGTTCCTGAACAACTGGAGTCAGTTGCCTCGATTTCCGGTATTCAATGTAAGTTCGGTTTTACAGAGGGGGGGGGGGGGGACATTGCCATACCTAGGAATTAAATTGGCCCCCATCCCTTCACAAAATGTACTATACAAACTACCCTCAAGCGTTCTCCTGTATTAGACAACTATTGCAGACCTGGGCCCCATATCATATCTCCTTTCTAGGCAGGGTCCAGGCAGTTAAGATTTTAGGGCTCTCCCCTTATATGTTTCTTGTCAAATGATTGAACTGATTTCAAAGAGACATCAACAAATTTATTTATATGGCAGGGTAAAAAACCCTGCCTGGGCAGGAAGAAGGCATATAAACCACGGGCCATGGGTGGGCTGGGTTTGCTAAATCTTTGGCTATACTATCCTTCTGCCAGGTTAGTTCAACTGGCACAATGGCATACCCCCCGACCCATATCCCCTGGTTTAAAAGACCTGTCCCCTCTCAAGCTTCTGGTGGGTCAATCCCTCCATCTGTGGGCACTATACAAACAAACATTTTTTCACTGCTCCTGCCCAAACCCAGGCTGGCAACATTTCTGGGAGATCCTACTTTCCCCCAGGCATTTCCCTCCCCAAGAGATTTTGCTATTTGGATCTCGAAAGACCTCACTACCATGGACTCGTTATTGAGAGATGGGGTAATTTGTCTACAATTAAGCCATTCCCTTCCCAGAACAGAATTCTATAAATATCTGCAGATCAGACACTTTTTTAATTCCCATTACACCCTGGAAGGAGCTAACACAACTTCCACATTTGAGGACTTATGTGGGCCCTCATCTAGAGAGAGAGAGGCACAATATCCATTATGTATAATTATTTGAATGGACTCGGTCTCCCGGTGAAGTCTGCGGCTATGCTTGGCTGGGAAGCAGAGACTGGCCAGGAAACTCCCCCTGAGGACTGGGTAGATAAAATTTCCAATATGCACAAATGCACAAAGTCCATGACAGTGAAGGAAACGGTTGTTAAACTCCAAACTCCACACTAGGTGGTACTACACCCCTTTAAGGTTCTACCCCACGGTCCCCGAAAATTGCTTGAGGGGTTGCCCGGAAAGAGGGACACACTTGCATATCTTTTGGAGTTGTAAGACACTCAAGCAGATCTGGCAGAACGTGTCCTCTAAGGTCGCCATGATCACAGGTATGCAATTGACGCTGACATCAGATGTGTCTCTTTTTTGCTGACTTACCTGAAGTCTCCCTCCCAGAAAACAAATTGGCCCACACCCTGTTCAGTGCAGTTCACTGGGCAATTGCTCTGTTCTGGCACACACCAGGTGTTTCGTGGGATCAGATTCTTAAACGTATGGTGGCTATAGAGCTCGTGGCAAAGGTACATCCCACTATCATGGATACCATGCCCCTCTATGACAGAAAGTGGGAGTCCAGGTTAGCATATGGGTTATTGGGTATATAGACGCCTTCATTTAGAGAAACTGATTAAACCACAATGAATGTTTTGCTACCCTTGTGTTTCTTTTTTGTATAGTTTCTGGCACTCCACATAGGGTATATTCTCTACCGGGAACAGTATATGTGACAATCTATGATGTCCAAGTAGGAAGGTCCTCCAATGAGCCACTGACTATCCCTCGGAGGATTAGGAAATATATCCTCATGGATTGCAAAATGTTGAAACACATTATGTACAAATGTTTGTATGTGTTTTTTTGTAATGTCTTATTTTACTCTACAATAAAACAATTGCTGGTATTAAAAAAAAATTTAAATAAAGTATTTAAACAAACACAATTTTGCTAGTATTTACTGGAATTGGGGTAACTCATGCACATTTGTTCAATGTTATTCACAATACTTCAGCAGATATATTGTGTCCGTACAATAAATTATATCAGCCTTAGTTGCCCGACAGTCTATTATGCAACCATATAACATTGTGCAAATAAAAGAGCACTTGTCTTTTATACCAGTCTTAGTTGGTCTGGAAAATGTTTGTTCTCCTGCTGGTATGTGCAAACTCAAGAAGAATGCCAAACGAATGTCATTTTAGATAATAATTATAATAATTAGAAAATAAAATGTATACTTTTTAATAAGAGTAATACCGCGTACACACAATCGGACATTCCGACAACAAAATTCCATGTTTTTTTTTCCAACGGATGTTGGCTCAAACTTGTCTTGCATACACACGGTCACACAAAGTTGGTCAGAAATTCCAAACGTCAAGAACGCGGTGACGTACAACACGTACGACGAGCCGAGAAAAATGAAGTTCAATAGCCAGTGCTGCTCTTCTGCTTGATTCGGAGCATGCATGGTACTTTGTGCGTCAGAATTGTCTACACACGACCGGATTTAGTTGTTGGAAAATTTGAGAACCAGATCTCAAATTTTGTGTGATGGAAACTGTACGATGGAGCCTACACACAGTTGGAATTTTCGACAACAAGCTCCGATCGCACATTTGCCGTCGGAAAGTCCAACTGTGTGTACGTGGCATAAGACTGCTTCTTAAAAAAATTATTAACACTGGTTAAAAAAATTTTTTTTTCCATTTTTAAAATCTTTTTGGACAAAGATTACATCGAAAATAAAATAAATAGCTGTTAGGCCTAGAAAATAAAATAATTTTTGCTAAACAATATTGCCAAAACAAAATAATGTATGTAAATTTGTTATCCTAGGTAATATACACTGTATTAACTCAACATTGCAGAAACAAAAGCCTCTCTTGCTCTGCTGCAAAATAAAAATAAAGCAAACTACAAAAATGACTTGTTGCAATCAGTGAATTTTACACACCGTAATGCTTCCAATATCCCCAGTTGTCCGATTATATCCAAGAGTTATACTCCAATTATAACTCTAATATGAAATTCCATATAAAGCAAGTCTCCTCAACTTTAACACAGTATCGTCACAGCCAGTGATAAAATCTCAACAAAATATTTTCAGTCTCTTTTTATTCACTCCGCTGATGACTGTGCATCCTTCCACCCAAAACGAGCAACACATTTGCCAAGTCATTTGCCTCTCTGATTATGAAAAGGTGAATGCACGTAGGGTATACATCCTCAGGCTCACAACCCCTTCTGCTGCAAAGTCTTCCAATGTTTGATTAACATATAATTGATATCCTTTTCCCACTGTAATCTCCACAATTCCTATGCATGTATCTCTGCATCATACCCATCACCATATGTGGAAAAGCTAAGGAATCACACATATATGTAAAATCGCGTTTCTTGTGTCTGCTAGCACAATATGCAATACTGGTGTATATATAAGCTGATCACATTGGAGTTATATTTTAGGTAATGACAAAGTAACTGCCAAATCAATATGCTTATAGTACAAAATGTAACAGTTGTTCTGGCCCATAAGGGGTAAAAAGGTCCCAAAGCTGGAGTGGTTATATATGCCTTTGTCCATCAAAAACTGTGTGTTTGCAGGGATTTGGCCTCAAATTTTCAATAAGAACTGCATAAGCTCTGATGGACCTACTAAATCCAAACATTCTCCTATTTATGTCAGATATTGCACACTAAGAACATACTATTTAGAAGTAGTTTTGTAGCAAGTAAACCATCACTTTTAATATTATACGCATACCCAAAGGTAACAAAAACACTATTTGAAATACATGCATGTTCAGATCAGTAGAAAAGCAAGACCTTTACCATATAAGTGTGTCAGTTTCAGAAGTGATAAAAGCAGACCCCTGTAAATGTGCACTTAGAGCAACCATTTACTTTATTTTTTTTAAAGACCATTTCAAACTCCCAGAAGTCCTGCATTTATAACATTTCTTGCATGTCTAAAAATATAGTGTTGCGTAATAAATTGTAAATGTGCTCGGAGTGTAGCAATATAAAGTAAAAAAAACTATATTTCTAAATATATTTTTAAATTCCATACCTTTATTTGAGGTAGCTCACGAAAAAGACAAAGGGTGGTAGGTAGCACATGGGATTTCAACAAACAAGATTATTGGCTTTGTTTTTAGAACTTTTTGCATGAATATCTAGTTGACCAACACTGTTCAAAGGAAAAATACCCTTTAAATACTACCTTTCCATAACTTTAAATCATGGTTGCATGTTGGCAAAACAATGATCAGATCTTTTGTCTTACCTAGTAGGTTATTGACTAAATGGAAGGAAATGTGGCTTTTATTAAAGTGTAGTTTTAGAGTTTTGCTTTTCCACTTCTTACATCTTTCTGAAGTACTGTTAATGCAAACCACATTACTTGGGCACACGTTTGGAATTTTATGAGGTTCCCTAAAGACTAGAATTCTCTTAGGACTTTTGGCAATTATTTTTGGCCTTACAGTAATGACAGCAATTAAAGGTTTCTAACATGCACTGCTTTGAAGGTAATGGTGCTCTCATATATTTAATATAACATTTTGATGGGAGACAAATAAACTGTCTACAGTGCATGCAGAAGGAACCTGACTTAGCCCTAAACCCTTTACAGCAACAACTGTACTAAAATGCATGCAGTGCAGTTCCTTAGAAACTAGACCCGGGTTGTATATATATGGTTGTCTATTTTTTCATAGTTTGGATTAATTCTTGTAGCTTAATTTAACCCCAGTGTTAAATGTAATTGCCAAGCCTTCAGTGGGCATCAGAGACTCTAAAATTTGACAGCCTAAAGAAGGGTTGGGGCTTAGCAACAGAAAGGGGTTGACTTTAAAGAAACCTTTTTCATAAAAAAACATGGAGTTTTCATATAAATGGCTTTGTTATACTGTAGATGTGTTATCCACGTTATCTATTCAAAATTGTGTTATATGTTACACATAAGTTGTACCAGTCTTACCCCGGCATAACCGTTTCCTTTTTTTTCTGTATCCCCACTTATCTGTGCAAAAACTTCAATAAACTCAGAGTAAATAAAAATCATGGAAGTTGACATTACTGACTTCTCTTTCTAGTTGCCTTACTCTCACTTGCTCACACAAAGGCTTTAAAACGTATAATCAGATTTTATTAAGTTGGAAGTCTGTAAATATAAGAATAATGCAATAAATGAAAACTTCAAGGTTATGAAAATCTGAACGGCTGTCAATAAGTTCTATAGTTCAGCCACTCTCCAAAGCACTCACAGCTCATTGCCACACATTAAGCCTTTAAATACCCAAAGACTTATAGGCCTGTTCACACTATGTACGGTGACGTGGGGTGTGTCTGTACAGCAACTAGTAGGAAGACTTCACTACAACGAGAGACGTCCAAGCTGAATTGGCAGGTGTATCGGCAGTGTGGTGAGATATCGCCGGCTTGATATTCACTCCTAATTCCTTTAGCGCTTTGGTTGATATTTTCGTGTTCATTTTATTTATATACTTTGTAAGTGTAATGGATGAAGGTTTTATTTGAATAAACATTGGTGTGTTTGACGTTGTCATACTAGTGGAGTTTTTCTTTGTTATCTCTTCCCATGTGATTGCATCCACCCATCCATACTGTGTGGAGAGGAGCAGATCGTTGGTTTAACCCTTTTATGGGTAATATGCTGTTGCCGAACACGAGAGTGTAAGGCAATATTTTTTGGTGAGTTCAACACTGACGGGGAGTGGGTTGTGAGACATGAATGGTGTTGTGTGAAGACTATCACCCTTTGGAAGATTGTTCACTCTTTATGGACACTTTTTAGCATTTCTATGGTTTTTATATGGACTTTTGTCATTGAATTTTCATTCATTATCACTTTCCTGTGTTCTTATTGTTTATCATTTATAAGCGCTGCTAATCACTTTCGTTTTTTTGAGGTGATATTTTTACATTTGATTTATAAGTAGCTGCTATTTTATTCACTTAGAGGTAACTTTATCCTGAGCGCAACAGTGACCAAGTGATTATTTAATCATTGGTTCTTGTTTATATATGTATGGTGACTAAGGATGAGCTCAGGCGTGTTCAAATGGTCCACGTGCAGAGACCGACAGGAAGTCGGCGCAGCGCTGCGCTAATCACAGGCAGTGAGACATTGCCCCGATGTGCGGTTGCAGAGATCGGGCAATGTCTCACTGCCTGTGATTAGCGCATCGCTGTGCTGACTTCCTGGCGGGCTCTGCTCGTGGACCATTCGAACACGCCTGAGCTCATCCTTAACGGTAACTGCCATTTTTCATCACCGAATCAAAGGCACTCATCACAAAGGCACATAGAAGACAATTTTTTTTATGTGATCCATTCAAACCACAATGCTGGTGTCATTAGCAGTGTGGAAAAATGCAGCTGCATTCTTCTGCAACACACCGGAGTCCATCTGATGTCAGCGCCAGTCTCTGCACCACAGCTCCTCTGTGGTAGATACATGTGTACGGAATATCATTTCAAAAAAACATTATTGGAATTTTAGTGAGCTTTTTTCCATAGACATACTGTAGAAGACACCAGCCTGCATGATCAAATGGATTGTTTTAGTGTGCAGGCACATTTGAAAGAGCCCTAGAGTGCATCCAACCCCAAGAACAAAAATTTAAATTTTCAGCTTACCAGTCAGGCTTTTTTATAGTTATTTTCACCTAGTGAGTCAGCTAGTAACATGCATCCGGTCTTAAAAAGTGTACTGCCTCTATGGAGGAAAATCATTGTCACCCTAGGTCAGGAAGTTTGTTTGAACTACAGAATGCTTGCCTATATTTTTTTCCCCATAACTTGGGGTGTACTGTAGAACAATGTTTTTCAACTCCAGTCCTCAAGTACCCCCAACAGGTTATGTTTTCAAGCTTTCCATTATTTTGCACAGGTGATTTGATCAGTTCAATGCCTTAGTAATTACCACAGCTGTTTCATCTGAGGGAAATCCTGAAAACATGACCTGTTGGGGGTACTTGAGCACTGGAATTGAGAAACATTGCTGTAAAACTGGAACTGGAAACAATGAGGACAATGCAACATTTTGTTGTTGCACTTATAAAACAGATATAACAAAACACTTGCAATGGTATATTTAACATACCAAAAGTGAGCAAACAACAGAAGGTCATTATTACCATGGAACTTCATCTTAAAAGGGAAATTATGCTTTATCCCAACCACATGGGGATTTATGTATGCACATCCATTGTACTATAAATGTGAGTCTATGCTTTTGCAGCCCAGTGATGCATCACAGGGACTCTTGCAGCCACTAACAGAAGACCAAGAGAGAGGCCTCCAATATCAGGTGACTGAAGGGGGAAATGACAGCTCTAAAACAATGCAATGCATTTTATTTCACCCCTTTGCCAACCCAAAGACTAAAGTCACCTAATTTTAGTTAATAAAGATAGTCTATCTGAAAAATAACGTTTCATGGAGTTTTTTAAAGGTAACAACGTTAACAAAGTGCAGGATCCTTGTGCCTGCAAGTGTACGTTAGTCTTCAAATTAATCCATGCGTCTGTGGACATTTTGGTATTCGATAGCTGAATAAGAGGAGTATGGCTTAGCACCAGAAAGAATCAGTGCTTAGTTTTTACTTGTGCAAATACCTGAATCTCCATGATTTTGAAGACCAACATGGGTATTTGCAGTTACCACAGTGTGCCTGCACTTCAGTTATTGGAAACATTTTACACCAGGCCATGGTCACATTTAGGTGCACTATATTGTTTGCTTTTTAAAAGGCCTTTCCACACACAACTGATACTTTCTGGTAAATTTTACCATACTAAAAAACTCATTGGTGGGAAATTTATCAAAACGAGAGCAGCTAGAAACTGAAGCAGCTGTGAATGGCAACCAATCAGCTTCCATCTTCAGCTTGATCGGTTAAGCTTTGAAAATGAAAGAGAAGTCGATTGGTTGCCATGCAGTTTTGATAAATTCCCCTCATTGACTTTTCCTGGATAACAAAGCCTCAGCACCTGATTTGTCAGGTCTTCGACTTGGTGTAGTAAACCTGCAACTAACAACATATATACGTTGCCTGAATATCCAATTTAATTCCATGAGAAATCTAGTTTTATTTATCACAATTCCATAGATGCACAATCACAGATTCCCTGTCTTAAACCATGCAAAGGGTGGACATACCGAACACAGATATTTTATTGGAAATTCACCAATTACTGAAAACAACCAGCAAATGGCTTTGACAAAACAAAACATTATAAGTTAGGAGAGTTGATGACCAATGGTCTGGTAAAAGGTATACAACAAAGCGTTTTATGTAAAACAGATATTTTTTTACACATCAAATACAAAATATCCTTCAACTATGAGGTCATTTTTAATGTGGGGTGCCTTCATGCTTTGTGTAGCTCTACAGATTTTATTTTATTTTTTTTGAACTAACCACGAGGAGTCAGATAACTGTAGAGCTACAGAGAAGCCTGAGGCACCCAACATTTAACGCAGTTTTCCAAGTTTTCTTTCACTTTAATAGTTAGTTTGGACCAACCTGGTCCAAACAAACTATTTCCTTCACTAAGTCCTGCAGCAGCTCTAAGAACTGTATTTAATAATGCATGTAGCTTTAGCTACATACAGTACACAGTGCTTGGTCCTGGCTGTGAGACAGAGATTTCCTGTCTCACACCCGGGTGGAGAGGTGGGTTAAAGATGTCATGATCTCCAACTCAGCCAATCAGAGGAAGCTTTGTATTAATTCACAAAATACAAAGCTGCCTATTAACGGCTGAGCTCCTCTCAGATTAAATATTGTTCCAGGTGTGAGATGAGATGTCTCTGTCTAATAGCCGAAACCTAGCACTGTGTACTGTATATAGCTGCAGCTACATGCAGTACATACAGTGCTTAGAGCTGCTGCAGCACTAAATAAAGGAAATCATTTGTTTGGACCAGCTTGGTCCAAACAAACTATTTAAAGTGAAAACATAGAAATCAACTTTATTGTCAGTCCAACAGAGTTTTTACATGGTATACTTTTAACTACTTGCTGACCGCCCACTGCAGACATACTGCGGCAGCTTGGCTGCGCGAACTGACGTACCCATACGTCGGTCTGTGCATGTGATCGTGTGGGTGCGTGCCACCAGCAATCGCTCCTCACAGAGGCAGAACGGGGATCTGCCAATGTAAACAAGGCGGATCCCCGTTCTGACAGGGGAGGGGAGAGAGAATTGCTGTTCCTAGTGATCCGGAACAGCGATCTCTCTCTACTCCCTGTTAGTCCACTCCCCCACACAGTAAGAAAGCACCTCCCTAGGGAACACTTAACCCCTTGATCACTCCCAAGTGTTAACCCCTTCCCTGCCAGTGTATTTATACAGTGATCAGTGAATTTTATAGCACTGATCACTGTATTGGTGTTACTGGTCCCCAAAAAGTGTCACTTTTGTCCGCCGCAATGTCGCAGTCCCGCTAAAAATCGCAGATCGCCACCATTACCAGTAAAAACAATAAAAAAAATTAAAAGTCCCTAAATCGATCCCCTCTTTTGTAGACGCAATAACTTTTGTGCAAACCAATCAATATACGCTTATTAGTTTTTTTTTTTACCAAAAATATGTAGCAGAATACATATTGGCCTAAACTGATGAATAAAATGTCAGTCTTTTTTTGTTCATAGCCCAAAAAATAAAAACTGCAGAGGTGATCAAATACCACCAAAAGAAAGCTCTATTTGTGGGGAAAAAAATTCTGTTTGGGGACAGCATTGCACGACCGTGCAATTGTCAGTTAAAGCGATGCAGTGCTGTATCGCAAAAAATGGCCTGGTCATTAAGTGGGTAAATCCTTTCGGGCTGAAGTGGTTAAAGTGCACATCTGCAGAAGACAACTGAACAGCTGTCTATCAAACCTGCACCCACACAGTTTTGCTGCTGCAGTGGAGGAACCCTTGAGCCAAGTACAATATGTGCCAGCAACTAAATAAATATGAAGTTGATACCTATATGTGAATGGTTTTACCTATAAAATAAATTGAATCTACTGTTTACACAGTGCTGAGATTCCCACAGCTCAGTCACATAGCACAGGGAGGTTCTTGAGCTGAGTTTTCTCTACCAAAATCCAGTACAAATAGGTCACCTCCCTCCCTCTTGCCTGTGAATTGACAATGAAGGAGCAGCAGCAGACAGACGAGTTCTTCCTTCCCTTTCCTCCAGCGAACAGGTTACACATTAGCAAATTGTATGCAACACACCTGATTGGCTCCTAATGTTTCCCTCCCTCTCTGAGTTCTACTGCTCAGGGGTTCTAACAGACTAATACTAAGACAAATACTGGACATTACCCTAGTTGTAGTAACAGAATACCAGTCCATAATACCCCTTAATTACGAGGGCATTTCTCAATTTTCAGTGGTGTGATAGCTTGCCTACACTGTACCCAAATTCATTTTATATCATTTATTTTTAGACGGACATCATTTTTTATAGTTGCATTTAATAACAGCTGTGTTTGGAATTTATTTTACTATATAAAGGAAAAAAAATAAAAAAATGGAAAAACAGGAAATAAAAATGCCAGACATGAGGGAAACCCCCAAGAGGATTTATGTTTTGGAAAATAGACACCACCAATGTAATCTCATTGTTTTGCCATAATTTTTTTTATAAGTTAAGAAACCTGCTGGTATTGAAGTGGTTAAGCTTAGTAACGGTACACTAGATACAGTGCATTATTAACCCCTTGCCACTGAATGTACACATATATGTGGCCTCACTGAAATGGGTCTTCTTCTGTGAGGCTGCATATATGTGTTTGTGCTGGGAGCATGCCGCACAGTGCACTCCCAGCGCAGAGATTAGGCTCTCACTGAGAGCCCAGGGTCTTGTAGCAACGATCGGTAACCAGGCCTCCCTGATAACCGATAGCCTCTGATTGGCTATGACAGTGATCAGTCACAGCCTGCCCATGTGTTTTTTTTTCCCTCCTCTGAATGGAGAGACATACATTATATCTTTTTCTCCCTGCCAGAGGAAAAATGTAAACAAATAAAAATGCCAGCGTTAGGGTCAAGGGTTGAGTCAAAGGTCAGGATCAGTGTGTCAGCATGTTTTTGGCAAGATAACAAAAAACAACCCAATGTCTTCAGGGATTTTATGATGGACGCCTGTGGTGGGGTACACCCACCAGGGCAGTTTACAACTCCATTGTACTCTGGGTATACTTTATCTGTTTTATTGCAATGTTTGACATTGTTGAAAACTGCTGTTTTGTAAAAAAAAAAAAAAAAAAAAAAAAAAAAAAAGGTTTAAGGAAAGCAAAATGCGTACCCATTGTTTCTGCGCCCTACTATGGGTATAAACAACAAAGAATATACACAAATGTGGTACTGCTGCGATCGTCAGGAGCAGGAGAAGTTTTTTTGGGCTATTCTTTGGCGTTAGGTTATGGTGAAAGCAAGAAATATACAGCTACATTTACAAAATATATCCCAATATATCCCAAAATATATCCCAAACCGTCCTCTCCGCTCTTCTCAAGACCTCCTCCTGTCAAGTTCTCTTGTTTCCTCCTCCCATGCTCATCTCCAGGATTTCTCCAGAGCCTCTCCCATCCTCTGGAACTCGCTGCCTCAACCTGTCTGGCTATCCCCTACTCTTGCTACCTTCAGGCGATCCCTGAAAACTCATCTCTTCAGGGAAGCCTATCACGTCTCCAACTAATCTTTTACCACTTCCATCAGCTCATTCCCCACAGTTACAACATTTTGTACCACCTCCCCCACCCTGTTAGATGGTAAGCTCTTCTGAGCAGGGCCCTCTTAATCCTCTTGTATTTTATTGTATTATAACTGTATTGTCTCCATTTTCTATTGTAAAGCGCTGCGTAAACTGTTGGCGCTATATAAATCCTGTAATAAATAAAATAAATATATATTTTTTTACTATTTTGGACCTTTTTTTTTTTTTTATACTAAAAAAATTAATCAGGAGAAATCCATTACCATTTACTACCAAATGAAAGCCAAATCTGTCCTGAAAAAGCAAGGCATAATCCACCTTGATACACTAAGTAGTTGCCATGATATGTACGGTTTTACAATGTTGCAAAACTGTGTTCGGGCCTTAGGATTTGTTTTACTGTTATCATGAAGGGCTTAATGTATAGGTCATACACAATGGGAGAAGGCAGTGAAGGGCTTAATGTACAGCTCACATACAGTGGGAGGATAGAGATGAGAAGTTAATATGCAGAATAAGGAAGGTGAAGACATTAATGGGCACAATGGCTACCTGGGAATATTTATAAACGTCTAATACTTTGCTGTTCTTGAATGAATGATGGTAGTTAACTGGTTAAAACATTTTTTTATGCTTTTACTTACAAAATAACCACATTTATTGGGGATATATTTTTTTTTATATCTGCCTAGAGCTCATTTTCAGGAGTGAAAAAACAGTGCATTTGGGTTTGGTGTGATTTCTATTTTTGTGGTTTTGTCTGTATTGTGTCAATGTCATTTTCATATAAAATAATAAAAAAGGTTTGATAAAAAAAAGAAAAAGAAAAAACTGTGCAATACTTGGTTATTTTGTCAGCACTAAAACCGGTAGTCATTTTTGGAGGTCTTAGAAGTTAAAATAAAACTGACCTAAAATTAGAATGCATTATCAAGATCACTTTTATATGCTATGCTTTGCTGTATTTACATAACAAAATAACAGCACAAGTACAAAGTACCGTATTTATCGGCGTATAACACGCACTTTTTCCCCCTTTATGTGTTATACGCCGATCCCCACTGTCTGTGACCCAAAAAATATCAAGCGGCGCCGAAAAATAGCGAGCGCAACCAAAAAATGCTGAGTCCCGCCGAAAAAGACCGATCGCCGATGAAAAAGACAGAGCTGACTGCTCGGCTCCGCTCGCAGTCCCGCCTCCCCGCTGTTTCTGGAGCGAGCGATGCCGAAAAAGACCGAGCCGACTGTACTGTGTACTCGGCTCCGCTCCGCTCGCAGTCCCGCCCAGACTGGCGGCACACTATTTTTTTTGGCGGCGCTCGGTAATTTTCGGCGGCGCTCGCTCGGTCTCGACGGGAAATTTAAACGTGGGCAAGGCTGCAAACGGCGCTGGGCAAGCTGCAAATGACGCTGGGCAAGGCTGCAAACGGCGCTGGGCAAGGCTGCAAATGACACTGGGCAAGGCTGCAAATGACACTGGGCAAGGCTCCAAATGACACTGGGCAAGGCTGCAAATGACACTGGGCAAGGCTGCAAATGACACTGGGCAAGGCTGCAAATGACACTGGCAAGCTGCAAACGGCGCTGGGCAAGCTGCAAACGGCGCCGGGCAAGCTGCAAATGATGCTGGGCAAGCTGCAAATGACACTGTTCATTCTGCAATGATGGACAAGGCTGCAGATGCACACTGATAAAGCTGCATTGGTGGTAAGTACCTAAGCTAAAATATAAGAATAAATCATGTTTCATTTGCTACATTGAATACTTGGTGACTTTCCCTTCCATAAAAGTAGCAGAATTTAAAACCAATAACATTTGATCTTAATTTTATGATCCATGATCTGTGCTCAGCTATCATCCAATAAAAGTTTATGCTATGAATGGCAACAACCAGTCAATAACCAATCACAGAATAGTGCTTTACAGGAAGTCTCCGCGTTACAAAGACAATAGGGACTGTAGGTTTGTTCGTAAGTCACAACACTGCATTTGTAAGTGTAACTGCTGCCTGTGCATGGATGTGGGATGTTCCGGTCGCTTGTTATGTTATCTGGGGCGTAGTAGGGCAGTGTGGGATGTGTCCGGAGGTGCTCAAAAGGTATCCAGGACCAGCGTGGAGCACAAGTGGCCGGCATTTGAGGCCATTCGTAATTAGGAGTCGTTCGTAACTCGGGGACTGCCTGTATATTGTGATCCATTTATTAATTTCCTTGACTGCAAAGACAATTTTTCTAGTTGTGTGTATAAACCTACTACCCCACTTTTAATAACTGATATACTGCTGAACTGATAGAACCTTCAAACATAAGCTGATGAACAGAAATGCATAGCAAGCACCTCCAAGTTCCTACACACATATCCATTTTGTGCCCTGGGGGCCTGAAAACCCCTAGGCCCTATTATGCAAACCACAGATAGAACAAGCTCTATCTTCTATCCCCTATCCTCCAGCCCCAATACAACCCTCATATATTATCATAGGATCTACACAACTATTGCATAAGCCCTATTCATGGACATGCTAGATGTAGAACCCTGAAACTACTGTTTATTACAACAATAATCCTCATTACACTCTTGGATTAGCGACTCTGAGCAGCATCTGTCTTTTCAATGTGGTAATGCATGGAATGTGTGTGGTGCCCAGGTGTTGGCGCCATATTATGACAATGTTGTCATTTTGTATGTGGTTTTTATATTTGGGTACACTGGGGGGGTTGTTCCCACTTGATTGGTGCTATTATCACAAATAGTGGGTTTATTATACTGTCTTTTCAAAAAAGCCTGTTAACTTTTTGATATA
The DNA here is from genome assembly GCA_028564925.1 of Lithobates sylvaticus. Lineage (NCBI taxonomy): Eukaryota > Metazoa > Chordata > Amphibia > Anura > Ranidae > Lithobates > Lithobates sylvaticus. Next base: position 147,598,320 of record CM053028.1, on the reverse strand, counting down.
CCGTGGTTGATCCTCCTTTTTTCTATTCTTTTTGAAGACATCTTTGTCTTCCTACTGTTTTATATGAATTGACTATATAGTCTTGGAGGTATCCTGTCCACACGACCAAATCGGTGTAATTTAATTAAATACTGATACACTTTCAGTTACTGGATAGTGGGCCCCATATTTGATTTTATTTTTATGTATCCAATACAACCCTCCCAAATTGCCACTATTTGCAACTGGCAGTTACAATGGCAAAAAAATAGGTTTCAAAGAAGGTCTTTTAGTAATTTTAAGTAAACTTTCCTTCTGACAACAGACCACTTGTGAGTCAAACTGCTGAGCACAATTTTCATATATTCCCTATAACAGCAGCTATTTATTGAACACTGCTTTGACAATTTTTAAGCACATAACCAAGCTAATGAAATGCCCAGTGGACAAAACAACCCAGAAACGATTATAATAAAAAGGAACTTACCATGAGCAAGGTCAATTGCCCCTTTTATTATCTCTTTGAATGCTGAAATGTCATTTTGCCAACCGCTCTCTTGAGTCTCACATTTATGTGCTTTTGTCAAGAACTGCAAGGCCTGCAAATAAAAAAATATGTTCAACCAACAGAAAGTGTCAGGAACAAATCTGTATACAACTACTAAAATAACCAAACTAATAGGTTTCATGGACATACACATTTGTTATTACTAAGTGTTCACTAAGATTAAGCACTAGCATCCAGGGAATTTATGGGACAAAAATCTAATTTGAATGCCAAATCGGGCTCTCTTAGTTTCTGAAGTCTATGGGACATTTTTTTGTAGGTGTATGACACCTGCAATCCTGGGCATCCGAGAACTACTGCTGCTGTGAATAGTTTTATATTAAAAAAAGGGGAACAATGAAAATATGAGAACAGTGATCTTGGTAAGAATGCACCAGTGGGTTTTAGTTGTAAAAACCAACATTGAAGAAAGAAAGTGTTATCCCATGAGATGCCAGCTTAGCTTTAGCAGCCCATTTTCAAAAATAGAAGCAAAACAGTAATGGACAACAACAATACCATTATTATATTATTGTGCAGATTTGCTTTAGTTTAGCACAATTTACAGGTTTTAAAGGAAAATAAGCTCCTCTCAAATCAAGCTACTACATCTCAAGCAAATTAAAATGTCAACCTGGTATTTAATAAATATATTACAATAGAGGGGCTCTAGATATCCTGTCTCAAATCCATCCATCTACTGATCTGTTCCCCACAAGTCAAATTTTTCCTAATGTTAGGTGGTGTGAACCTGCGTTAAAAGATTATGCCTATCCAAGGTGGCAAACTTACGGATAAACTGCCAAAACCTCTACGGCATCCCAGAGAGTAAGACACATATGCTGTTGCCGC